>CM069452.1:7849277-8132068 GCA_035610835.1 Ophiura sarsii | reverse complement strand
TAAGTTAGTGTCTTAACATCATCATATAGCGATTTGGGCATTTTTTACTGAAAATTATTTTTGTTGTTGTGATTTTCTCAAAAAATCAACATTTTTGGTCAAAATCGATGCAAAATTTGAATTCTCTCCATTTCCTTTCCAATAATATATTCTTTTGTATACATTTGAGTCATAGTTCAATAATTACAGCACTCACAAAATTCCAAAAAAAACTTCCTTTTAGTTCCCCTTTAAGCACCAATCAAATAAGTAGTATAAGTAATGTACAAGCGACAAAGAGATAAAAACACATTACACACTTAAAATCTACATGAGATAAATTATGTGTGAAGAAATATTGCGACCAGCATATTATTAATATGTGTCAATTTGCATCAAAAATGTCAAAAAATGTAAGATAATGAAATCGGCCGAAATAATGAATAATGAAATAGATGCCTCGTTGGAAATCTATGAAACCGGAACCTACAATGTAGGCATTGACTTTCATTAGCCTTAATCAAAGTCAGAGAATCTTGGATATGTACGCACTGTCGCTTACCTATTTGGAATTATGTCAAAGCGTGTCGTCATCTGATTGCTCGCCCATACAGGTTTATGCACGAACAACTTAAATTAATACAACTATGTATTTAAAAGTGCAATACTCTGCAGCAGGAGGTTTACCTGTAGACTCCGGCACTAAGCATGCTAAGGGAAGGTCCTAGGGAAACTGTCAAATCCAACATACATTCATGTGAATGATACTAGACTTTCAACAAGTCTGCAGCAGAATAAAGCGTAACAACACTGTTTAAGCAAGATTTGTATCTAGTCTATAATAGTGTATGATGCATTAAACAGTTGTGTCAAGGGCTTTTCATAATTCGGTTTATCCTTGGTGTAAGACATCACGAAACTAACCTAGCACCAAATCCTCTATTAGTCTATTGAGTGATTAAAGGATTATACAGCTTTAATCCGTAATAAGTCTGGACACTAGTCTAACTTATAAATACATGAAATATCTTACACCAAGCATACACCCATAATTCAAGGTGATCTGGCTTAAAATGTGCATTTTTATTTTATTTTCTCTTCCATGCAGAATCAACATGTCTTCAGAACAGTTTCTAGTGCAATGGTGCTGTGAACAGCTGTCTCAATTACTGGATTCAGACACATCAGAAGAATTAGCTATGTAAGAAGGGATTATATCTCATTAGGCAAAACAAATGTTTGGTTCTCCTCCAGCTATTTCTTTTTTGAGGAGGAGTGAGTGAGTGGGCAGGCAGAATTTTGTTTAACCTTGATTATCGAATGATGGGTAAACTTGCCAAAAAGTCCTGTTAATAAGGCGATAAATGTTTTTAAATGACCAACGGTGAGGATAAATTCAAAGCAAAAGATTTTAGAATTTGGCAGGCTGCGACTAATCACCTGCCCGATAGCCCGGGGCAACCATTTTTTTGTCCGGGCTAGCTGAACCACAGGACATACTGCCCGATCGGGCAAGTATGCTCACCAGAAAACATAATTAAGTTGCAAGTTTGGCAATAATATCACAAGTTTGTAGTCAGTTTTTGAGTTTGTAAATATAATGAAACACAAAGATGTACCCATATTCCTTCTTTAATTCCCTTCCGTTATTATTTAATAAATAAAACAGTGCCGCTCGTAGCTTTTCACTCATAAAAACAAGAACCTCGCTATCAGAGGCCACAATTTCGGCGATAGAAGGGCTTACTGCACATGTTTGAACCTCGCATGAGTGGCGTTGAGGCGATTTTGCAAGATCTCTTGAAATCTCGAGTAATCTCGAGTTAAAACATGTGGTCTCTATTAATTAGCATGACGTCATTTTCTCGGGCTTCGGAAAGTCGAAAAAATCCGAAAGAAATGTAAAATGGACCTCTTTCACGGTCACAACGCATGCGTAATGATGATTTAGGTCAGTTGAAGATAGTGGCTATTGCATGATGGGAAGGGAAACTGGCAACTGCCGCGATTGTGTAGTTTGCTACCGATTGTCGAAATAAGGATGGCAAAAAATGGCATAATCGGCAAGAAATCTGACCCATCAATACCATTTTAAAAGTCTTAAAAATATGGCAATATTATTTGGGCATAATCGGGCAAGTAAAAGTTGACCTAGCCTTGCCCGATCGGGCAATTAAAAAAATAAAATTCATCGCGGCCTGGAATTTGGAATTTCAACATTTTCAAAAGAATAAAATTGCAACTTTTTTTGAAAAAAATATGTAGGTATTCTTTGGTAGTAACAAATCTTCCAATTGAAAATATGGGTGGCCAGTGTTATAGTCCTACCATGGGACTACCCTATCGGAGCCTAGGAACAGCTCCCAATCCGAGAACCACTATCTACCCCAGAACCGCCCATGGTGTTTCATAGGATGACCTGACTTGGTGTTTCTATTCAGTCATAGCATTTCTGTGAATACAGTGGGAGTAAAAAAACCCTGCAATAGTGGAAAGAAGCCATCTTGTTTTAAATACTAAGTTGAAGTTTGAATTTTTTTAAACGTTAAAAGAATACCTTTATACCTAAATTTGTGTGAAAAAATGAAGGCAATATTATTTTTCGTTTGCCTTTGGTAAACCTTTTTACCTGTGCACCCATTTCACACGTTTGTCCACGAGATACCCAAAATATGCATCAGATCGCAAAATGTGTCTCATTCAAATTTGGAAACTTGAGTACATTTGTGATGTAATTGGAATTTGATGCATCCTTTCTTGCTTACATGTAGGTTAACATAATCAATTTACCCTACCCATGCTATGAAATGCTTAACATTAACATAACCAAAAATGTGTCTCTCATCCAAATTTGGAAACTTGAGTACATTTGTGATGTAATTGGAATTTGATGCATCCTTTCTTGCTTACATGCAAGTTAACATAATCAATTTACCCTACCCATGCTATGAAATGCTTATAATGTTCTACATTTTAATTAAAAAGTGACATTTCAAATATGAAAATGCCAATGTGTGCCATTTCAATTGAAAATCACTGTGCTCGTGGACAAACATGTAAATTTGGTTGTGCAGCAAAGAGGGTCACCAAAGACAAACAAAACATGCGATCGACTTCATTTTTAGGTCGTCCGTAGGAGAGAGACCTTATGGCTGCATCCTTCGTGTGTAGTGTGTAGTCTGTGTAGGTGTATGTAGTCTGTGTGTGTAGTGTGTGTCAACAATTTGTAAATTTGGTTGTGCAGCAAAGAGGGTCACCAAAGACAAACAAAACATGCGATCGACTTCATTTTTAGGTCGTCCGTAGGAGAGAGACCTTATGGCTGCATCCTTCGTATGTAGTGTGTAGTCTAGGGGTGTGTATGTAGTCTGTGTGTGTAGTGTGTGTCAACAATTTGGTATACACTTTTTGTTTTAATTTGGTATACACTTTTTTGTTTTGTCCATTTCTTTTCCATACAATGTCCAATTGCAATCAAACTTCGGTCATAGATGCAACATGGGAACCTTCATATGTTAATGAGGTCAAAGGTCACATACCAAGGTCAAAGGTCATCCGAGGTCAAGATGTATATGTAAAAGTGGCTGCATATGTAAAATTGATTACATTTGTCCATTTCTTTTCCATACAATGACCAATTGTAACCAAACTTTAGTCATAGATGCAACATAAAAACCTTCATATGTTAATGAGGTCAAAGGTCACATACCAAGGTCAAAGGTCATCTGAGGTCAAGATGTAAATGTAGAAATGGCTGCATTTGTAAAATTGATTACATTTTTCCATTTCTTTTCCATACAATGACCAATTGTAACCAAACTTCGGTCATAGATGCAACATGGAAACCTTCAGATGTTAATGAGGTCAAAGGTCACATACCAAGGTCAAAGGTCATCTGAGGTCAAGATGTAAAAGTGGCTGCATATGTAAAATTGATTACATTTGTCCATTTCTTTTCCATACAATGACCAATTGCAACTAAACTTCAGTCATAGATACAACATGGAAACCCGCATATGTTAATGAGGTCAAAGGTCGCATAGAAAGGTCAAAGGCCATCTGAGGTCAAGATGTAAAATTTAGTACACCTTTTTTTTTGTCTCTTGTTCATTTTTTGTTTGTCTCTTGTTCATTTTTTTTTTGTCTCTTGTTCATTTCTCCATACAATGACCAATTGCAACCAAACTTGGGTCATGGATGCAACATGGAAACATTCATATGTTAATTAGGTCAAAGGTCACATACCAAGGTCAAACGTCATATGAGGTCAAAATGTAAAATTAGCTGCATATGTAAAATTTCATTTAAACAGGTGAAGTACAATTGCAACCAAACTCAGGATGTTTATTTTATTTTTTATATCCTGGATCCGCTAGTGGTGTAACCTCTTTCTTTCTAGATGCCTGTGGTTTGAGATCCACCTTGTTTTTAATCTACCCATATAAACGGACGACCTATTTGGGACCGCTGTCCCTATTTTTTTACTAGTTAGGATTAAATATCTCATTCTTGCAACATTTAAACAGTTTTAAAATTCATTTTGGTTTAGAAAACAAAATGGCTTCTTTCCACTATTGCAGTTTTTTTGACTCACCCTGTAGGCTGGGTTTTGAAATAGTGGCCCTATGAGGAAGGCTATGGCCAGTGGGGAAAAGCCAAACTATGATTCATTGTTACCGTAGCTATTGTGTTATGTGAGAGAAACTTTGAGATACGTACCTGCCCAAATTATGTATGTATTCATTAGTTTTCTATGCATCTTCTATGGTGTGGCCATGTATATATCAAAGGTATACGCCTTGGTACCGTGGTACGTAGGAAATTAAACACTTCCAATATTATAGGTCTTTATGGCAAATTAGTGAATAATATATAAATAAATGAAAATATAATTATATTGAGCTGGAAGTTTTTGAGGTGAATGAGTTTTGAGTATGCAGAGAATCCATAGGGCTCATTCCATGAAGTTGGGGCATATTATGTGACATCCAAGTGAAATTTTCAAAATGGATATTTTCCAACTCTTTCTTCTTTTTTAGGTTCTACATTTACCAAAGTCCAATGTAGAACTTTTTTTTTTAATGTAACATTTGGTGTAAAATAACCACACATGTTCAACAGTTGGATGACATTTCCAAAAATCCTGATGCTACATGGACACCATTTCCCATTTCCATATCATTTTCTAATAAATTAGCTTAAGATGTGGGCCAAGTTTCTATACCTCAATTAACTACTTGGAACCACAAATACATGAAAAGAAACCAGATTTATCTAGGTTGAACATAACTTAACGAACAAGACATCGTAGATTAACTGTTTTATGTAAAAACTCATTGAAAAGTGACTCTTTATTTTGCAATTTGTAATGAATTTAAATAAAGTACATCAATATTTGTTTGATGTAAAGTACTCTATAAACCATGCACATTGATTACATTATAGTCATAAAGTAAGTATATGAAGTATTATTTACCTGTATATAATGTTATAAAATGCACTACCGATGCTACATGGACACCACGTCTTGTAACATTGTTAATAATAAGACTATTCATACTGTTACAATTATTTGAGTGTGAATGGTTTGTTTACTTGTTCATCATATCAGGTAGATACAGTACAGCTCGAAATAGAATGGACCATGACATTGCAATGACATTGCACTGACATTGCAATGACATTGCACTGACATTGCAATGATATTGCACTGACATTGCAATGACATTGCAATGATGCCTTGAGATGTAACCAGATTAGTGCAGTCATTGCAATGTCATTGCAATGACATTGCAATGACATTGCAATGACATTGCGTTGACATTGCAATGACATTGCAATGAAGTGCGTTGACATTGTACATTCTATTTCGAGCTGTACTGTACACAGAGTGAATTGCTTGAAATTTATCTAAACACTGTTCATGTAAAATTTACCTTTTCTGTGTACTTAAGTATTACGATGCTACATGGACACCGTGCCCTAAAATAGTTGGAACAGCTTGAACAGGTGCATCTTTTTCAGATCAATAGAGAGGATGTATTATGATGTTAACTTTTTATGTTATAAGCACACTATAAAATTAATAACATGGATTGTAAAACTACAAATTACACAAAAAGATAACCTGCCATGAAGCATAAAACATAATTACCTATGCTACACAGACACCATTTCTTACAATTACACAATAACAATACAGTAATACACCATTGATCAAAGAAACTTAAGATGTCCACTGAAACAAACTTCATGCAGTGTTGTTCTTAAAGTACCCTTTGTGATCTTAGTCTCTTTGCTCGTTTCTGATTGAATCATCCTCTATTATTGATAAAGATGATTGAAAAGTTTGATCACTTAAAAAGTCAGTTTGCCAAAAAATAATTTAATTGCCATGATGGATTTCTTTGGAAAGGTACTAGTTTTTGAAAATGATGGGTTCCTTGTCTTCATCTCCATAAATTCCAGGACGATAGAACTGTCTTCTGAATTAATGTCAAGAACCTATGGCAAAATAAACCCTATGGCTTAGTATCTTCATGGAACATTGTGTATTGATATTGGAGTAGATTATTTATTCATGTTGCACTTTTTGTGTTGCAGGAAAATATTTATATTAAAATCATGCTGGAGCATTTTATTTATTATTCATTTAACATGAAAAAGAATAGCAAAGGATAGAGAACTTAAATGATCAACAATTATTTGTTTTAATTATAGTAAATAAAACGAAAATAAGGGCATTTTTTTTCTGTAAGTAAAGTGTAGTAAAATTTAGGCAATGTTTTGAATGTTTTGGGTGAGGGATAATTGCAAATGGGGTAATTGTTTTAGTCTAATTAGGCAAATTGTATGAAATGCTACATGGACATGGTGTCCATGTAGCATCGTATTGATAAGCTATATTAACATTAAAAGAGCAAAAACTAAATCATTATTAACTTCAAAGTTTATTAATGATGTGATTCTACAAAAAAATTAATAAAGTAATTACAATTTCAACAAACTATAACGATACCCAATGCAAAATATTGCCCATGCTATGCCCGATGCTACATGGATGCCAAATTATTATGGCGTCCGTGACTCAAAATTAATATCATAACATGAAAAGAAATTCTGATTCAGTGTTTCCCTTTCAATAAAAATGCATTAATAAATACAGACATACAAGCAACATTAAGAAATAATTACAATCACACTTACCATTCACAAAACTATCCCATGTTTACATTTTGATGCTACATAAAAGTCCCGATGCTACAACTGGACACCAGCGACTGAAACCTATGATATTTTTGCCTACATAAAACTCATATTAATTGTTGCCTTTTCCATGTCACGTTTTTAGCAAAAATGGTCTTGGACACCACCCTATTTTTTATTTATTTTTTCTTCAAGGAAGGGTCGATTTAAAAAAAAAATTCTATGATACATAACTACAACCTATTACTGTTCTTTGACACATAAAAATGTAGATATACACATAGAGTAAAACAGTTTATAACCAGACTTAAATCCCAAAAACTACTATTTTACCAAATACCCGAACTTCATGGAATGAGCCATAGATAGATGTGCTAGATCTTAACACCCACATACACAACTTTTGTTGTACATGCTTATTATCCACCAAATAGCTGAGTTAAGTGTGTGATTGCATTGGTTAATAAATTCATATTTGTCCCAACTCTTTGCAGATATCTACTTGCCATTGATGTTCCCTCTGAAGTAGAAGAATATTTACAAGGTCTTCTTGACATCAAGAACTCAAGACATTGCAAGTTTATCCAAGACTTCATTGACAGAAGGTGGCCTGTATCGGCTGATGTAGCTAAGGCACCTAATAATGTCCAGGTATAAGTGATGTGATTGTTAGTATGATCTCAATAGATTCATGATTATTCCCAGAGCAGAAGAAGAAGTAAATTGTGGCAAAATCTACTTTCCTGATTTGATTTTTGAAGAAATTATTCTGTGATTTGGGTTTAACTAATCAGTTTCAGTAGGTATGTATGAAATGAGATCTGATCCCTCAAAACCAAGATCAAGTTGGGAATATAATTGTGGATTCAATTCAAGATTTTAATTGCTTTTTCAAGCTTCAAAATTATGTCTCACACTTGAGAATTTATTCTTCTTTTATACAATGTACTTCAAAAAAATCAATTCAACTCAAACTTAATGTTTCCTATTGAATTTTGTTTGCATTTTAATTGGCCTATATATCGAATACTGCCCTGTAAAATTGAGTTTTGTTGGATCAGGTCACAAATATTATTGCTTTTGTCTAAAAAACACAGACGCCATGCATTTTTACATCAACTTTTATCTCTACCTTCCCTACCAATTATAATAATAAACACTAAATATCTTATTTTTTCAACTAAATCTCTTCACCTTTTACTTTTCCCCGCTATAGGTTTATAGGAAAGCCAATCATGTTGAGAGCTATGCAGCCAAAACAGAAAAGACCAAATCTGGGAAGACTAGAAGCAAAGAGAAGGAAAAGAAGCCAGGTGGATATGAGAAACTTGACCTAGCTAGTTTATACACTCAAGAGATGCCTGGAGACCCACCTGTTGATTTATCATCTAAATTGTCTGGGGGATTCAGACCTACTCCGGTAAGAGCAAGAGGGATATTGAAAATAAAGAGTGGCATGATTTCAGGGGAAATGTATATTCCACCAATTACAATAGCCTGCTTTGTCTTTGAATTAATCAGTAAGCATATGAAATAGTGAAAGCCCTTTACCCCTGCTTTGTCTTTGAATTAATCAGTAAGCATATGAAATAGTGAAAGCCCTTTACCCCCCATTTTTACTGCACTTCATTCTAGAAATTATAGTCAATACTATTCCATGTACCGGTCTGAATGGTTTATTTCAATGATAGACCTTACGTGAATCGCCACCTACACATAAATGCAAATATATATACACAGCCACAGGAAATGGATGTAGTTGTCTCTCCCAGAAAAAGTTGAATAATAACAAAACAAAAAGAGGTGTTGAAATATTGTTTTGATATGCAGTTTATCCAATAAGCTTTAAAACATACTTTTGACTTCTGTTAGAGCAAAATGAAGAGTTAATCTAAATAATTCCAATCTTGAATGTCACCGAATGTTAGGCTATATTAAAAAAATCTTTTGTCTCAAAGCTCTTCAGTTTTTAGGTCGTCCGTAGGAAGAGACCTTATGGCAGCATCCTTCGTGTGTAGTCTGTGTCTGTGTCTGTGTGGGGGTGTGTGTGTAGTGTGTGTCAACAATTTGGTATACACTTTTTTCAACAATTTGGTATACACTTTTTGTTTTGTCCATTTCTTTTCCATACAATGTCCAATTGCAATCAAACTTCGGTCATAGATGCAACATGGGAACCTTCATATGTTAATGAGGTCAAAAGTCACATACCAAGGTCAAAGGTCATCCGAGGTCAAGATGTATATGTAAAAGTAGCTGCATATGTAAAATTGATTACATTTGTCCATTTCTTTTCCATACAATGACCAATTGTAACCAAACTTTGGTCATAGATACAACATGGAAACCTTCATATGTTAATGAGGTCAAAGGTCACATACCAAGGTCAAAGGTCATCTGAGGTCAAGATGTAAATGTAGAAATGGCTGCATATGTAAAATTGATTACATTTTTCCATTTCTTTTCCATACAATGTCCAATTGCAATCAAACTTCGGTCATAGATGCAACATGGGAACCTTCATATGTTAATGAGGTCAAAGGTCACACACCAAGGTCAAAGGTCATCCGAGGTCAAGCTGCATATGTAAAATTGATTATATTTGTCCATTTCTTTTCCATACAATGACCAATTGTAACCTAACTTTGGTCATAGATACAACATGGAAACCTTCATATGTTAATGAGGTCAAAGGTCACATACCAAGGTCAAAGGTCATCTGAGGTCAAGATGTAAATGTAGAAATGGCTGCATATGTAAAATTGATTACATTTTTCCATTTCTTTTCCATACAATGTCCAATTGCAATCAAACTTCGGTCATAGATGCAACATGGGAACCTTCATATGTTAATGAGGTCAAAGGTCACACACCAAGGTCAAAGGTCATCCGAGGTCAAGCTGCATATGTAAAATTGATTACATTTGTCCATTTCTTTTCCATACAATGACCAATTGTAACCTATTACAGCCAGTGGCATAAATGAGATTGGATCAAGACTATTCTTTTCTCATGTCTGAAGGCTGACAGCAAAATTGTTAACTTTATTTTGTTGGGAGTGGCTGTTTTTAATAATAATTCAACCAGCATGCTTATATAGGCTTTTTAAGCCTGGCCCGAGCAATTTGCTTGAGTCTGGTCCCTTCAGGACCCAAGCGTGTGTCTGTACGGACCAACCGTGTAAACAAACCTAACTTTGGTCATAGATACAACATGGAAACCTTCATATGTTAATGAGGTCAAAGGTCACATACCAAGGTCAAAGGTCATCTGAGGTCAAGATGTAAATGTAGAAATGGCTGCATATGTAAAATTGATTACATTTTTCCATTTCTTTTCCATACAATGACCAATTGCAACCAAACTTCAGTCATAGATACAACATGGAAACCCGCATATGTTAATGAGGTCAAAGGTCGCATAGAAAGGTCAAAGGTCATCTGAGGTCAAGATGTAAAATTTAGTACACTTTTTTTTTGTCTCTTGTTCATTTTTTTGTGTCTCTTGTTCATTTTTCCATACAATGACCAATTGCAACCAAACTTGGGTCACGGATGCAACATGGAAACATTCATATGTTAATTAGGTCAAAGGTCACATACCAAGGTCAAAGGTCATATGAGGTCAAGATGTAAAATTAGCTGCATATGTAAAATTAATTACATTTAAACAGGTGAAGTACAATTGCAACCAAACTCCAGGATGTTTATTTTATTTCTTATATCCTGGATCCGCTAGTGGTCTAACCTCTTTCTTTCTAGATGCCTGTGGTTTGAGATCCACCTTGTTTTTAATCTACCCATATAAACGGACGACCTATTTGGGACCGCTGTCCCTATTTTTCAAAACCTAATGTGGAATGCGTTTTTTTAATTTTTAATATAAAATATTGAAATCCTTGTAAAAGTGACTTTTGATGTGATTAACCCTTACAGCCCTGCACCCCATGAAATCCCATTTCCCAGCCTGTCGGTTCCACCACGCGCTGAGGTTTTTGGGTGAAATAATGGCCCCGGGCTACATAGCTCCCCCCGTGGCTCAGTTGGTAGAGCGTTCGACTTGTAACCGAGAGGTCGTGGGTTCAAACCCCGGGGCGTAGCACCTCTTGTTGTGTGTGTTTTTTTTGCTTGAAAAAAATTTCGTTGGAAAATCCTTCAAAAGTGTTAGGGTTAATGAAAATCTGTGAAATGTTGGGTTTTTTGGGGGGATTTTTTTTTTATTTTAAGATTTTTTTCTTTTCTAATGCGCATCAATAAACTAACGCGCGTTGAGACAAATGATTTTTTTTATTTAGCCTTATTAACCATTGATGGCATAATATTGTAAACCGAGTATTGCGTGTATCCTCTTATCCAATAACCAAGTTCCCAGTGGCCTAATTTGAATCATAAATATCCTAAATATAGTGCCTTTCTGCTTCTATTTTGACAGGGTCCTAGTGCAACTCCATCTCAAGACATGGCTCAATCTCACAAACAAGGAGCCAGAAGAAAACAAAAGTTTGTTCCTTTGTACTCTAAAGAAGGTGAAGATAAATCTGTAGTGAATCTACCGGGTAGACATAAATGTGAATGTCAGGCTGCTAAGCATCATCTGATATCAAACTGTTTGAAGTGTGGCAGAGTTGTGTGTGCGCAGGAAGGGTCAGGACCGTGTTTGTTTTGTGGAACTCTGGTAAGTGAGATTTGATATACATATCATAGCCATGAAATGGCATATTGTCCAGAAAATGAAATCTATCCATCACTTGGCTTGTCCGATTAGTCTATAATTGTACTACCCAATCCAGCCACTAACAAGATTTGATGCCATGGGAAATTGTACCAACAGTTAATGATTTGAAATTCTTGACGGATGAAGAATGTAAGCATATAAGCATGTACTTGTCATTTCCAACACAAGTAAATGAGGCACAATGAGGGACAAATGAAAATTGAGTTATTTATATCACAATAATATGGGACATTTTGATACCAAAGTCAATGTTATATGACACTCCTAACCAAAGTTACGGATTATAGAAACTCGCTTTGTCTCAAAACATCATATATGAATTGTTAAGTTATGGACATTTAAAGTTTTGGTTTTGATTATAAATCAATGGAGTATATAAAAACTAAATTCCTCAAAATGTTAGTTTGTCTCTTTATTTTCGTGAATTTGAGTCTCTTGTTGGTTTCAAGATGTATCAGTATAAGAAATAAAAATACTTTAATGAATTTGAATTATTTTGACCTTGTCCCACTTTTTTGCTCTTTTAAGAGGTTAAACCTCAAATAAGCTACTGCTGCCTCATTTACTCATGTTGGGTCACATATTATCACCTACTCCAAAAGGTCAAAGACTGTCAATATCTGGTGATCCATCATAAGTTCTGTTGTTAAGCATATTGTATATTGTGGATTACGCTTTCCAATCAATCGCTTCACACTTTGTTACATGTTTAGTAAGATGTAAATAAGTTTTTTTGTTGATCATTGTCATTACAATTTGCGTAACAGGTTTGTACAAGGGAGGAGCAAGAAATCCTAGCTAGAAATTCCAACAAAAGTGAGAAATTACGGAAGAAGCTTTTAGGTGACAGACCCGACATCAACAATCATGAACTTCCACTTTCAAGGACACACAATGGATTAGACAAAGCAATGGCACACAAAGACAAACTTTTAGAATATGACAAGACAAGGTAAATTGTATAGACTAAAATATGGACAATTTAAATTAGATAATAATGGAGCATGCTGTCATTATTCTGTCAATGTAGAAAAATGGTTTTGAACATGCAATTTGATGAATCAATTTGATGAATCAATTACCAAGGAACTTCTTTCGAGTCAAAGCTGTTTTCAATTTTCAAGTTTGCAAACATTCCTTTCTTGGGGCTTCGCCTTTTACAAATAGAGGAAAGCATGGGGAAAACACGCTCCTTTTATCTATTGTTAAAAGGAGTTAAAAAGGATCGGTGATTAACACCTCACTGATAAGAGCCAGGTTTTATGAGATGTGCAGTGATGCATATCATAGGCATGTTTTGTTACTGCCTAATTGTAACATAAAACTAGCCACTTCAAATGGCTGGGTTTGACACTTTTAGAGAATGATATAATGGGTTCTTTAACTTGAATGGTTACCTATATTGATTTTGACATTTTATGACCAAGGAAAGCTTGGATTAAAAAAGGAGCATTCTTTCTCCAAGCTTTCCTTGCGCTTTTCTCTATTTGTAAAAAGGCAAGGCCCCTTATTCCTCCTGGTTAAAATCTATGGATGATTAAAAATTTGCCCTACAGGGTAAGTTTTAAAAAAAGTTGTACAGGAATGAATATTTTTTCCCAAAAAGACCAAACAAGGAAGTTTTTGATAACCGAAACAACTGATCACAGATTTTGAAAGCAGGAGGAAACCAGAGTACCCGGAGAAAACCTGCGAAGCGTGTCCTGGATCGTGATAAACCAAATGCACATAAAGCCCGCGGTCGTGCACAGAATTGACCCGGGTTTCATTGGTGCAAGGCGAGAGAACTAACCGCTGCGCCAACACGCTCCCCAAAAGGAAATGCTAAATCCTTTTTTCTCTTTTTTTAATACGTGCTTAGTTGGTTTGTTAAATTTGTTTGGTCTTTTTTTAAACAAATATTCATTTCGATGCAACTTGTTTTTGACTCGCCCTGTATGTTACGTTAATGAAGTGGTGGTATGGAGGGATTTTATGAGTGGGTGCTGCTTATGTTTGGTCCCCTGTTCAACAAGTTATTGTCATAGTGCACATTGACTGTGATACTCAAAATGTATTAGTTTGGTCGGGATAACATAACACCTATGAATAAGATAAGTTTTGAGTTGTAATCTAGGCAGTTGTTTACTTTTAATTGTTTTACAATAGGCAAGGTAGTTGACTAATCCTATATTTTAAAATCTGACCTGGCCAAAATTACCTTGATACTTTAGGTATTATTATTTGCTAAAGAAACCATCATTACTGGTCTATTTTGAAAAACTTGATGACCCTTAAGATCAGTTGGTAATTTCCTTTGAATTCTAAAATTAAAGTTCATAATTTATATTTCATTTGACAATATATCATAGGGGTAGGGAAATCTGTGATCACGTTATTTCCCTACACCTATTTATATGTCCTATGAAAAATAAATTCAACAATCTCCTCTTTTTTTTGTTTTTGTATTTATTTCAGTGTAAGAAGAACTCAAGTTATAGACGATGAATCCGATTATTATGCTGTGAACAATAGGTGGCTAAGTGACAAAGAAAGAGAGACGTTAAAACAACGTAAAGAACAACTCCACAAACAAAAACATGCTTCACGTTTGGACAAAAAATTTACTTTAGATTTTGCCGGAAGGCGTGTGATTGAAGATGGCACTGAAACTGTGAATATGTATGATAGAAATGATGCAGTTGTGCAAGCTATCAACTTTGGCAATTCGTCGGCGATGCGTAAAGGAAATGGCGATGAAAACACGCTTATTAATCCAACTATTGCAGGACCAGCACCACAGGTTTGTAAATTTGATGGGTGTTGTTATAGAATTTCTTCAGGAATTCCGGAAATGTGGCCATAAAAATAAAGATCCAATTTTTTTCTTCTTCATTTCGTCTTTTTTTTTTTTGCATTTGCAGAATAACATTTCAGCATAAAAAGCGGTAAACATGTTTTTTTTGTGTGATACCATGTAGCCTTTTCTCCAGACCAGCCCCTATAAATGTGTGATGCCGCGCAAACGCTTGGGCCGTCTGGCCAAGCTCGCGTTGAAAGTTCAGGAAATGGATCAATGGCCCACTTGCATCCCTGTTTCTTAGATGAACAATATAAATTTGAATGCTGAACAACTAAGAAAAGGAACCTACAATAAAATTAACCTATGACACATAGTTTGTATGCATGGTGTGGACATGCCTTTATAACGTGCCTTGCTTTTATTGTGTGCCTTGCATCAATAGTATTCCAAGAAGGTTTTCTTATGCTCATACGTCGAATGATTATGAAAGCTCATCAAATTCAATATATCACCCTGATCCCGGCGGCGTGTTATGGTAATAAAACTATCTGGGGAGAAAAATGGGTCAAATTAGGGCGGAAAAACAGGCACTACTGGCTCGGGAGATCGAACCTGGGTGGGTGGCAGTCCACCGCCTATCCAACTGAGCTAAGGGGCAAGTTTGCAAAAACTGAATTTTTGTTATGATTACCCATCTGGACGCAGCCAGAGATAGACTGGGAACCATGCACTACCGGCACATGGTGATGATGGTAGAGTAGTATATTTTAGCATTCAGGGCCGTAAGGGTTAAACTGAACAAGCTACTCTCTAATTATATAATCTATCTTGCTACATAGGCATTTCTTAGTTTTGCTGTTAACTTATGTATCATCACCCTTTTCTCTTTGACTTTCAGTTTGTTCTAGACAAGCCTAGTAAACCCCCTGCCTATAGAGGGAGTAATTCCTCAGGTCAAAGGTCATCAGATGATGTACAAAGGATAGGTAGAATTCAGGACCGAGAATTACTAGAGATGTCAGATGAGGGATGGTGTTTATCTATGCATCAACCATGGGCAACCTTATTAGTCACTGGAATTAAAATGTAAGTTTATTCAAACAAGTGGCAAGGTAGTATAGTGTTTTCACCCTGAGAATACTCACTATATTTGCTACTATACTAAACTTTTCCCAAAGATTTTCCAAACAAATTGCAGATGTTTGCCATAAATTTAACACTTTCTAACTGGGAGCAAAACAAAAGGGGGAGGGGCACCGCCAGCGCCAGGGATCAAACCCTAGTCGCCTGCATGGCAGTCTGGTGCCTACCCAACTAAATGAGGCAGGTTGCAAAATCTTAAGATTTTCCTGCACATCTGATAGTCTGTCGGGAGATAAATTGAGGAACCACACGCTAGTCTATTTGGCCATCACGAGACAGTGACATAACTGTGTATTCTACTAATTGCAGCATATAACGCGCGAGGCGCTGGCGTATACACACGAGCTTTGAAATACGGAAGAAACATACACGTGTTTAAAAGCTGCTGCGTCACTGTCCAGAGGAAGCCAAATAGAGTATACCAGCATATCCTATAACCTCTAACCTATAATAGTCCATTCATCGTAAGATGACACATGACAAGGTCACCTTTGGTTTCTAGGACCCAGCCACTTGCAATAGGTAAGGCTCAGTAAAAACTTGGAGGGGTGCAGTTTAATAGATCTATGGTGTCCATAGGAGGGGTGATTGACAAGGAGAAATGTTTAACTTGCCTTTTTATACAATAGTCAATTCCATACCAGGCAGAGAAAAACCAGAGAGCCTCCTATCAAAACTAGTCCAAGTGTTTCCATATTAAATGCACAGAATAAACTTGGATGTTGTGTAGTGGCAAACACTTTGAAAGTATCATTGTTACTTCTTCACAGGTGTACACAAACATCACCATAGCATTCTATGTGCATCTTCTAGGTTTACCTGCGCATAGATTGCTATGGCCCACAGAGCCATGTCCATTACAATGGACGGACTAATTAGCATAATATTTTGTAGTACCTGGGGCTTATGGAGTTAAAGTGAATCCCAACAATCAGTTTGGACTGCATACCGTCAGCCTGCTTCTATAATTGCCTAACTCATTTTTTCTAGTTTTGAGAAAACAACAAAAATATGAAAAGTGAGTTAGGCAATTATCGAAACAGGCTGACGATATGTTGAATAGCACCGTGAATAGTGCAGGTGAATTCCAACAGGAGCAGTAACTGTTGGATAGAATTAGGTTGGGGATATACCTTTAAGTAAAATGTGGCTTGTTATAGGCCTAATACAAGTTAATATGACCCATTTTAAACATTTTACATAATTATTACAATCTGCCTAACACACAATGCTGACTTAGGTAGAATTGAAATTGTGCCTTTATCAGCACTTTTGATTGGTCAATGACTTAGGTATTATTGCAAAATGTGCGTAATGTAATGAATTCACGATTTACTCAAAAAGCTCAATTTCGCTGAAAAGTGAGTTAGGCAATTATCGAAGCAGGCTGACGATATGTATTCTCAATAAGTCACAGGGATAGGGCACATTCAACAACATGACCTTTGTATCATTATGTAATCTCATTTGATCTTATCTGAATACAGACATGAAGGTAGGACATGGTACTCATCACATAGAGGGCGCCTGTGGATAGCAGCAGGATCCAAGGAGATCACGACAGATGAAATTGCAGAAGTAGAAAATCTTCATAGGCTATTCCATAAAGGTAAGGATTATAATAGGTTGTAAAAGGATATCAATATGAAATGCTGAATCCAACATACATTCATGGAAATGAAAGCGTGACAGCATTATTTAAAGGTAGATGACCCGATCACATTTTCGTAACACAGAATTATTTCAAACCTACGGAGATTTTCATATCATATGAAAGCTCGTATTTTTCTCATCATCATACTGAAATTTGACGGCCTAAATCGGTATAATTACGGAGAAATCGATGAAATAACGTCGAATTACCGCGAATGGTGGTAACCACCGATATAGTTTGTGTACTACTCAATGGGTACAGTTCACAGCATCTTGTGCGTCTAAAATAAGAACCATTAGAGCTATGCAACTCAAACTTTGGAACACGACTTTTTTAAGGATGACCTTGCATGTAGAATAGAAAACTTCAAGTCGAAAATCGGAACATCTACCTTTAAGCAAGATTTGTATCTAGTCTGTAGTGGTTGTCGCATATGATAGTTGCAACTATTTTATTTGCAAATTGTCTTCTTTATGATATTGTATTGTTTAGTGTTTTAATCTTTGTCTGTAGTGGTTGTCGCATATGATAGTTGCAACTATTTTATTTGCAAATTGTCTTCTTTATGATATTGTAGGCCCTATTGTTTAGTGTTTTAATCTTTGTATTTTAATGTATTTTTAAATCTTGTCAATAATGTACAATTTGGCTGTTTGGCCACGACACATCAATGAAATGAAATGAAAATTGTGAGATAGGCTTTTATGACGGGTATTCATAATATAATATTAAGCAAAACATAGATTGCCACTTCTCTTTTGCCACTAATTGTTCACAAGTAGGAAAGGGCACCTATCATCCGGTAAGGGTAGCCCAAATGATGATAACAATAGAGTAATGGCAATCTCTCTGTTCTGCTTAATATTATAATAATTTGGTCCTGAAGAAGTCAGAGATAATCCCGACGAAAGCTTGACAGATTAAAACTTGTCCGACACCGAACCTGTTAAACTCATAATTATTATTATTATTATTATTTTATTTGCCTTACTCTGTATGTGAGATCAGGCATTATTAAAGAAATAGCATTTACAATCAAGCATGTGACTCTTATTCAGGAATATATGCCCACATGATTGGATAAAAAGTAATATGTGATGTATCAAGCAAAATTAGTCGGAACTCCCAAATATTGAATTAGAGATATAACCCAAACAAAGGATACAAATTTGTTTTGTTTTCTATTGCATTGAAAATCATTCAATTGCTTATATCTTAGGAATTAAATATTCATACCTGATGGGGTTTCGGCAAAATGTTGCATTACAATTTATCAATATATTGAAGTAGAAAAACTTCAAATGTGATATTTTCTAGTTGAGACTCATTTTGCTTGATGGCATCACATGTGGGTACTCATTTGAGCATATTGCATGCATTGATGTTACTGTCATTGTGTCACTTGTAAGGTGATGTCAGCGCCTATTCTAGTTATCGCATCATGATATCGCATGTGTAGCTCCAATGCGACACGGTTTACATGCACGTGGTCAAAGAAGAATGTCAGCTGTGTTGTAGAAAGTGGTGCGTCTAATACTAGATTACGCACTGATGTTACCTCCCAACTTGAGAATAGCATGTTAGTAATGGGTTACACTGCATGATATGATGTAAATTTGGCAAAGTAACCATTATATAGTCTTTTTGTGAACAAATTTCTGATTGAGTCTGTATTTATAACCATTTATTATCTATGCTTTGGCCCAACGCACTGTGTGTCTTATAGGGTTGCTTGCTTTTTACAATTTTCATGTGATGAGCAGATAGTAAGTTATGTTTTTTCCTTAAGGTTTATCCAGCATCTTTACCAGGGTCATCAAAGGTAACTATTGGATAGACATCAAGATGGACATTCCAGGTTCACTTGCATTCAAGATGGGTGTTCATGTAAAGGTAAGGGGTAGTGCAATGCTATCCTTGTTATATTGTAAGTATTGCACTTCCCCCGGCCTTTCTATGACATCTCTGAATTCAACAAAGTCACAGAGGATTCATCGAGAGAAATATTTCTAGTGTGTTTGCATCCAATATATAGATAATGGTGTTCCTATAAAGGTTAGGGGTAGTGCTATGCTGTTTTGATGTTGAAGTATTGCACTTCCCCCGGCCTTTATGTGGCATCTTAAAACGTCCTCGAAGGTCATGTAGAAGAAAATGCCAGATATAACTCCAGATCCAATATATGTTGGTGTATGAGTGTTCATGCAACGGTCAGGGGTTGTGCCATGCTGTTATTATATGACAAGTA
The DNA here is from genome assembly GCA_035610835.1 of Ophiura sarsii. NCBI lineage: Eukaryota > Metazoa > Echinodermata > Ophiuroidea > Amphilepidida > Ophiuridae > Ophiura > Ophiura sarsii. Next base: position 8,112,322 of record CM069452.1, on the reverse strand, counting down.
TTGCACATCCCCCGGCCTTTGGATGACATCTCTAAGTTCGTCTTAGTTAGAAGAGGACAGCGTAGACGTCCCCATGCATTAAATGGAAGACCAACAATGCTAGCATCCAATGAATTGGTGTTCTACAAAGGTAAGGGGGAGTGCCATACTGTTTTTCATTTACAAGCATTGCACTTCCCCCGGCCTTTGTATGGCATCTTCAAGTTCTTCTTGGTCACACAGAGGTCAGTAGTCATGTTTGCCTGTCATATCAAAAGAAAGATTCAATACTTGCATCCACGATATAAACATGGATGTTCCTACAAAGGTCAGGAGTAGTGCCATGCTGTCATAATGTTTCAAGTATTGCACTTCCCCCGGCCTTTGATGGCATCTTTACGTTCATCTTGATAACACTGAGGTCAGCAGTCATATCTACACGGCATATCTAAAGGAAGAATTCTTGCTCACATTCAACATAGGACATAGGTGTTCCTACAAAGGTTATGGGTGGTGCTATGCTGTGGTTATTTTAATAAGAGTATTGCACTTCCCTCGGCCTTAGTATAGCATCTCTCTCAGTTCTATAGCATCTCTCTCTCAGTTCTTACTCTCATAGGTCCAGACGTTGTAGCAGCATATCAAAAGGAGGACTCAACACGTGTACTTCCAAGATATAAATGAGTGTTTATACAGAGGTTAGGCGAAGTGCTAAACTGTTGTTTTAACAAGTATTGCACTTCCCCCGGCCTTTGTATGTCATCTCTAGATTCTACATCGTCTCAGAGGTTAGAGGTCACATCAAGAGGAAAACACATGGTCTCATCATATCTATAAGAATGAGTGTTCATGCAAAGGTAAGGGGGAGTGCCATGCTGTTTTACATTTACAAGTATTGCACTTCCCCCGGCCATTGTATGACATTTCTAGTTCAACTTCATCAGAAGTGAGAGGTTATACTACTTAAGATTTTAAGTCACTGCATCTAAGACATAACTATCATGCCAAGCTGTTGTTATATTTCCAGTATTACACTTAAGCTCCGTTCACACTAGACGTTATTTATCGTGCGTTGCGTTATTGCAATAGAGTTAAAAAGTATTCAACTGCTATTGCAACAGACTGCGACGCATTGCGTTAATGCTAACGTTTTCCTATTTTACCACACTGCGCTAGCTGCCATCGCATGCGGTGAATTGCCAAACACTGCGGCGGAAATAAGGCTGCCGCACCACATCACACGGCAAATGTGACATGTTCTACCAAAACTAGACACAATTGGGCAAGATATCAAAATTGAGTTTAACTCAATTTTGTCGAGTTGTTTAACTCAAATTTTAGTTAGTAATTGATTATTAAAGTTGAGATCTTCAGCTTTACAATGGTACTTTCTTTTTTTAAATCGGACTCCCAAGGCGGGGATAAATCATTTTCAAGGTTGTCTTTTTGAAAGATCCAAACTGAGATATCGTCCTTTAAAGATGTACTTACGATGTACTTCGATGTACTTACGATGTACTTACAATGTACTTACAATGTACTTTTTAAAAAAAATGCATTTTTTGTTGTTGTTGGTTTGATTTTTTAATCGGAAACTTTCACAATAATGTTATATACACTCTGAAGATTAATTATTTACAAGAAACTCAAATTCCCCCAAAATCACCCCCAATTAGGTTTTGGGCTATTACTCAGTTTGGAGCTCTGCCCAATTCCATCTGGTTTCAGTAGAACACATCACAAATATGGCCTAGTGTGAACGAACCTTTATTCATGCCTTTGTATGGAATATATATGTATGCATCAGGTGCCAGCTGATATTAAACTCAACAAGCGCACTCTCTCTACCCTTAGCGATGTCAGTATCCTTGTTGTGATTGGAATTATGAACATTATTTATTTAAATAAATAGTAACTTTTGAATTTGCAATGCTATATTTTTGCATCATAAACATTTATACTTCCATGTTAAATGCTGACAGTTGCATAGTTTGCTATCTAATTGGTTTGTCTTTTAATATGTTTGATTATTTGATTTATATTTTAATATGCTCCTATTTGTGATGCAGCACTTCAAAAGGGGGACTTTGAAGTCAATTTTGAGTGTGCTCTCAGACACCATATTTATCAAAATTGATCAAGGCATTCAGCTTTAAAGAGTGAAAATGACTCCTTAATTCTTATTCTCTTTATTTTGTTCTGTCTGTTTTCATCTTAACTGCTCAAAAAAAGTTTGGAACATTTTTTCAAGCACAAGATTTTCAATTATTGCGGGATACGTTCATTAAGGGTCATGTAAAAGCTGATGTGTTCATCTTTACAATGATATCCCATTTGAAGCAATCCCTTGTTCCAGTGCTCAGCCACATGCTTGAGAACATGGGGAGGTCGCAATCTGAAAGTGCCAAAATCAAAAAATAAAATTGTGCTTAAAAATCAATGTAACACTTCATTGAACAGACAACAAAGATGTTCTTTTGAGCATGAAATAGTGTTGATTTTGGCACATTCAGATTGTGACCTCCCCATGTTCTAAAGCAAGAAGCTGAGCACTGGAGCAATGGATTGCTTCAAATTTGGTGTCATGGTAAAGATGAACACATCAGCTTTACATGGATATATAACACTTAATGAACATATCCCGCGATATCTGAAAATCTTGTGCTTGAAAAAATATTCCAAACCCTTTTTTGAGCAGTTTATATCTTGAAAAACACACAGCCGCAAAGTCCCCCTAATGATGTGCTGCATCACATTTGTTTGAATCATAGTTTATCTCTTGTGTATAATTTATTACAGGAGAGGATATCACTTTCCCATCTCAATACCCTATTGGCTGTTTGCTAGGCTGTGCGGATATGGTGGATTGCCTACCACAGGAACAATATAGAGAACAGGTATAGAAGGCAATCAATGTGGCAAGAAAAACCTCAATTTATTATTGAACATTTGTAAAAGACACATGCCAAGATTTACATAAGTCATCATTGGGCAAAAAAAACCTCTCAATATATTATTGGTCTGTGAACATGTTTAAAAGACACACCAAGTTTTACATAGAGGTTTTGCCTAAACATGTATGTTGAGGGGCCTATGACTTATTGGAGGATTTTCAGCCCAAAAAGCTTGGTCTATGATGAGGAATATCGTCTCATTTTGTAAAGTTTAACAGAAATTGAGTGGTTATTTTAATGCAATTAATTTTGTCCTTGTTTTTGACACATATTGAACCATTGAGCTTGTTTTTAGATTTGTGATTTGAAATGTCATTACATGAATTCCACAAAAGAATGTTTGTCCATTTGTATAGTATTTATCTGGTAGCTGCTTGAAGTGTGAAACAAACGTAAACAAAAAATGAACATTTCCATACTAAATGTAAAGAAACTGAAAACCAAATTTTCATTTTCAATTAAGACCCTTATAAGCCTAACGAGGCACCTTTTCCAAAGATTATTTCGCGGCCAAATAGCGAGGGGAAAAAGTGCCCCCGGGGCTCGAACCCCGGACCTCTGGGTTCACAGGCAGACGATCTACCGCTAGGCCACAGGGGGAAACCATACATGGCGGAGTATACTCCGCCATATATATGTGGGGCCATTATTTCATTGAAAAACTGCCGAGCCGGGTGACACAAGCACACCGCATCGTTGTAATTCGTAGTACTCAAGAGTGTTAGGGTTTTAATGAACCTCAATGTGGACAAAAAATGTTGGGTTTCCCATATGAGGTCACTGCCCTATTATAATGTATTATGCAATTAGTATCAGTAAACAACCATATACACTAAAACCAATATCCCAAATCATTAATACTATAATTATTGTTATTCTTTATACAGTACCCTGATGGAGAATCATCATCACCGTATGTGTTTATTGTAGAAAACCCACAAGAACTTGTAGTAAGGTTTCCAATCAAAGGAAAACATAAAATATGTAAGTTGAACCATTATGGATATAATTTTGCATTATTATTTTATGAAATTGAAAATATACGTATTCATATTTCATTCATAGTTCCTAGTCCATAACCCATGGTGCATACTAACGACATCAGCATGCATTCTATACAGTATATATTGAGGGTTGAGCGCCAGAAGGCCGTAACTCAACTTTTGGGCAAAATGAGATTTTGGTACCAAAATAATCCATATAACCTAGATTTACAGAACCATAAAGAGATAACTCATCAACCACTCTTAATTTGACTAAAATTAGAGTTATAAATTGGGTGCTACAGTGTATTGTAATGAGTACCGAATATTTGAAAGTTGATAATATCTCAGAATAGTATTTTTGAGTTACGGCCTTCTGGCGCTCAACCCTTGATATTAAGCTCTTCCTAGTTTGACCAGTCACTGTAAAAAGGAGACCAATGTCATTAAAATGCTTCATTTCATTAATATATTCAACTGCATTTTGCTGTCATAACCCCTCTTATGATGTGACTGGTCACAATTGTGGTCTTGTCTCTACTTCGACTAGGACTTGGAGAATAAAAGAGGAACATTTTAGTTTGGTTGCCGGACTACGGTGCAGGGGTTAAAATATTGCCAATAAGAAATTAGACATTTTCAAAAATGTTTTCAATTTTGGAGTTGGCCAATGGCCATAATGAGGAACGCTATCAAATGCCTTTCAAAATACTTTAAAATTATTTTGTACTTGGGCCAAAAAACAACAACATTGACTTGCCTTTTCAGGGCCAGAGTCTGGGGTCGGATGGTCGGATTTTTTTATTTTAAATTTAAACAGGGAGATACTACACAAAAACAAATTTTAAAGATTTTTTTATTTATTTTTATTTATTTTTATTTATTTATTTTTTAAACAAGCAGATACCACTCAAAAGCACGTTTTCATCTTTTTTTATTGTTATGGTGTTTTTTTTTGGCCTTATGGCAAATTGTATTAGGCACATGTATATATACCAACCACCAAAACAGAAAATATTAAGATAATTAATATGTAGAAGGGCAAACATATTTACAGCATAGAAATAAGGCCAAAAAAAAAAAAAAAAATTGACTTGCCCTTTTAGGGCCAGAGTCTGGGTCGGATGGTTAGATTTTTTTAAATTTTAATTAAACAGAGAGATACTACACAAAAACACGTTTTAAAGATTTTTTAATTATTTTTTTTAAATTTTTTTTATTTTTTTTTTAGTTGATTTTTTTAATTTTTAAACAAGCAGATACTACTCAAAAAACACGTTTTCATCACTCGAGGGTCAGTCGGTCGATTACCTTTCTTTTCTCTTTTCTTCTCTTTATTGCTATAGTTCTATTCTAAAGCTTACCTGACATTTTTAGAGAAGAAAAAGACTGATCAATTACTTAAATGTTCTTATGTTTGTTTTAGCACCATACCAAATAAGAAATAAGTGTAAACAATCTAAAATCTCAATGAAAGCATGTGTGTTGAACGCAGTACAAACCCTCAGACAATGTTTGATGTCCCGTTTTCTCTAGATTGTGCTAGAATCTTAAATTCAGGGTGTGGGAATATTTTATGGTGAAAAATTTATGTTTTCAATTATATTTTTATCTTAAGCTGCCAAATAAATAAACAATCTGTCCAAGACTTTATCTATACCATATCCCTTGTAAACGCCAAGGAGGTGCGAATTCAAGCAGGCCTGGAAGTTCAATTTTTGTCTCGCCTGATGTAATCAGAAAGAGACTATGTTATCACTATTTCTGTCCGGCGTCCGCCGTATGCCGTCCGCCGTATGCCGTCCGCCGTATGCCGTCAGCCGTGTGCTAAGAAATACCTTTGTGACGCGATATCTGGAGATCCGTAAGGCCTATCGTGATGGGACTTGGTGGAGGGAAGGGGGGTGGTGCGTTCTGTTGCTGATTGATTTTTCAAGGTCATCGGGGGTCATACAAGGTCATCGGGGTCAAATATGCTTAAAACTTTTGAGACGCGTTGTGACGCGATATCTAGAGATCCGTAAGGCCTATCTTGATGGGACTTGATGTCAGGGAAGGGGGTGGGGTGTTCTTTTGCTGATTAGATTTTCAAGGTCATTGGAGGTCATTCAAGGTCATCGGGGTCAAATATGGGGTCAAATAAGATCCGTAAGGCCGACCTTGATAGGATTTGGTGGAGGGAAGGGGGTGGTGTGTTCTTTTTGCTGATTAAATTTTCAAGGTCATCGGAGGTCATTCAAGGTCATCGGGGGTCAAATATGGGGTCAAATAGATCAGTAAGGCCTATCTTGATGGGATTTGGTGGAGGGAAGGGGGGTGGTGTGTTCTTTTTGCTGATTAAATTTTCAAGGTCACCAGAGGTTATCGGGGTCAAATATGGGGTCAAATAGATCAGTAAGGCCTATATTGATGAGATTTGGTGGAGGGAAGGGGAGTGGTGTGTTCTTTTTGCTGAATACATTTTCAAGGTCATCAGAGGTCATTCAAGGTCATCGGGGGTCAAATAAGATCCATAAGGCCTATCTTGATTGGATTTGGTGGAGGGAAGGGGATGGTGTTCTTTTTGTTCTTAATTTTTCGGGGTCATCAGGGGTCAAATATGGGGTCAAATAGATCAGTAAGGCCTATCTTGATGGGATTTGGTGGAGGGAAGGGGGGGTGATGTTCTTTTTGTTGATTAATTTTTCGGGGTCATCGGGGGTCAAATATGGGGTCAAATAGATCAGTAAGGCCTATCTTGATGGGATTTGGTGGACGGAAGAGGGATGGTGTGTTCTTTTTGTTGATTAATTTTTCGGGGTCATTGGGGGTCAAATATGGGGTCAAATAGATCAGTAAGGCCTATCTTGATGGGATTTGGTGGAGGGAAGGGGGGTGGTGTGTTCTTTTTGTTGATTAATTTTTCGGGGTCATTGGGGGTCAAATATGGGGTCAAATAGATCAGTAAGGCCTATCTTGATGGGATTTGGTGGAAGGAAGGGGGTGGTGTGTTCTTTTTGTTGATTAATTTTTCGGGGTCATCAGGGGTCAAATATGGGGTCAAATAGATCAGTAAGGCCTATCTTGATGGGATTTAGTGGACGGAAGAGGGATGGTGTGTTCTTTTTGTTGATTAATTTTTCAGAGTCATCGGGGGTCAAAGGCCTATCTTGATGGGATTTGGTGGACGGAAGAGGGATGGGGTGTTCTTTTTGTTGATTATTTTTTCGGGGTCATCGGGGGTCAAATAGATCAGTAAGGCCTATCTTGATGGGATTTGGTGGAGGGAAGGGGGGTGGTGTGTTCTTTTTGTTGATTAATTTTTCGGGATCATCGGGGGTCAAATATGGGGTCAAATAGATCAGTAAGGCCTATCTTGATGGGATTTGGTGGACGGAAGAGGGATGGTGTGTTCTTTTTGTTGATTCATTTTTCGTGGTCATTGGGGGTCAAATATGGGGTCAAATAGATCAGTAAGGCCTATCTTGATGGGATTTGGTGGAGGGAAGGGGGGTGGTGTGTTCTTTTTGTTGATTCATTTTTCGGGGTCATCGGGGGTCAAATATGGGGTCAAATAGATCAGTAAGGCCTATCTTGATGGGATTTGGTGGACGGAAGAGGGATGGTGTGTTCTTTTTGTTGATTAATTTTTCGGGGTCATCGGGGGTCAAATAGATCAGTAAGGCCCATCTTGATGGCATTTGGTGGAGGGAAGGGGGGTGGTGTGTTCTTTTTGTTGATTAATTTTTCGGGGTCATCGGGGGTCAAATAGATCAGTAAGGCCTATCTTGATTGGATTTGGTGGAGGGAAGGGGGGTGGTGTATTCTTTTTGCTGATTAAATTTTCAAGGTCATCGGAGGTCATTCAAGGTCATCTGGGGTCAAATAAGATCCGTAAGGCCTATCTTGATGGGATTTGGTGGACGGAAGAGGGATGGTGTGTTCTTTTTGTTGATTAATTTGTTGAGGTCATCAGAGGTCATCTGGGGTCAAATAAGATCCGTAAGGCCTATCTTGATGTGATTTGATGGAGGGAAGGGGGTTGGTGTGTTCTTTTTGCTGATTAAATTTTCAAGGTCATCAGAGGTCATCTGGGGTCAAATAAGATCTGTAAGGCCTATCTTGATGTGCTTTGGTGTAGGGAAGGGGGTTGGTGTGTTCTTTTTGTTGATTAAATTTTTCAAGGTATTACATCCCTTGCATTAACTACAATGCATACCTCTGTGACAGTGCTACATTGTATCATATGTTTCATCATCATTTCTTTCAAGTCACTTTTGATGAACAGGCGAGACGCGCCGTTCGAGAACCGCCTTGTTTTGGTACCAGCCAGTCGGGCAGGTAGCTTATAAAAGTTACCAGCCCAAAAAAATAATTACCTGCCCAAATTTGTTTCCCAACTCACAAGTACATTAAGGAATCTTTGAGTTTGATGAAAAAGCTACCTGCCAGTTGGGCAGGTACTTTTGCACATTTACCTGCCCGGCACCAAATTTCTGCATTTTTCAATTTTGATATTTGTACATAGTTTAGAAGCAGGTGGAAAATGCTACAATATGGTCCAAAAATTGGTCCAAACCCCACTGAAATAGAACTTATATTTTTCAAGTTACAAACAATTTACCAACTGAGAAATCAAAGTAAAACTTAAGAATTTGTCACTTCTATTTACCTATAACTCAAAATCAACATTCCTGACATCCGACTCATTCCGCTTGATCGTGTCACATATACAAAAGCAGTTTATTGCGTAATAAATGTCTTGCCTGTCAGCCAGTGATCGACTTACCTGTAAATAAATATACCCTTGACATAAAAAAAACCTACAATTACACATACTGTGCCCATAGCTATGGTGTTATTATTGTTATAAATAGGGAGGCAGTATTTCCAAACATCCCAATTTTATATTGCCTTTCAGTTCTACCATTGACATACTCTCCTACCTACTCAGTACCCCCGTTTGACGGAAACCCCTTGAAAATAATCCATCACATACATTCTTGCTGCCTGGCAGTGCAAGTAAGCAACCCTGACTGAGTAAGATGACACTAACAAGACAGTTGTGTAATGCGGTGTACATTGAATATTAGATGTCATTTACAGTGTGAGTTGATAGTGTAACCGATAGCGTCTGCCTTAGTCATATAGTCTGCTCATTTAACAGTCTACTAGAAAGATTGTCTGTTAGATTTGAGCCCCGAGTTTAAAGTCATTGTAGCATTAGTAAAATGCAATTGTCTTCAAAATTAGTTTGCCTAAATTTTCAAGCTTGGTCGTCTTCAAAACTCATCATTGCAAACAGTCGGGGCTTGTGAACTAGTATAATATGCCTATGTAAAGTTCATTGCAATGTTGAATTTTATTTTTTAAATTGCAGTTGTAACAAAAAAAGATTCAGTAAATATAAATGTTTTTAACCACATGGAGACTATTATAGATTTCAACAACCAAAGAAAAATAATGTTAGGAAAAAGTTTGATCTAAGGCTCTCATGCAGTACTTTAAAATATGCTTTAAAACTAAACATTGGGTTTAAAAATGAAAGAGTTTGAAATCAAACTTTTGATAATCTTTTCTTTTAAAAAATGTAGTGTTAATTATAATTCAGAAAGGTTGTTAGCTGATAAGGTACGGACATAAGACCAGAGGCTGCTAAAATGAGTCTTCAATGGTCCCTAGAGGCTGTTAAAGAGAGTCTTCAATGGTCCATGCCCTTTACATGGCAGTGAGACATTTTATACCTTGAACTATGTGTTGGCTCAATGTGACTTGTTCTTATGTCTGCTTTCAGGCATTGTAAGGCTATTCTAGTTACGGACCAATACCTTGCAGACTAGCTTTAGGGCAATGCTATTTTAATGTATCACAGTCAATATAGAGATCAATACGGGAACTAACCACAGCCTAAGGGTAGGGAAAGGGGGTGCACCCATGTGGAAAGGCTTTGTACAGGTTTCTCAACATGTATTGCACAGGCGCGTATACTGCGGCATGTGAGCCAGGGGGGCAGAAGTATATGTCGTCCCGACAGTGGCGTAAATTTTCGTAAAAGGTTGCCCCAAATTTTTTCACAGTCAGTCACCTCGTGAATTTCACCTAAGGGGGGGGGGTAGGGTCAAACAAATTCGCACGGTCAAAAAATTTCGCATGATCAGAAAATTTCGCACGCTCACAAAATTTCGCAAGCCAAAAAGCACAACAGTCAACAAATAATGCCCAATCCTCAGTGTTTTCGGCCTAGGCCCTATTTTTTTTCTTATGCCAATTTAGCGTCCCGGTATTTGGAGCCGGGGGGGGGTGGTGGGGGGGCAACTTGCCCTGCCCCCCCGGTCGGTACGCCACTGGTATTGTATGAAATAAATTGAATCTCTTTTGTGGTGGACATTCACCCTTTTCGTAGTTCTGTTCCTCTCCCAGTCCCTTTCCCTTCCCAAATGTTTAATAGAAACATGTCACCCACATTTTATTCATTCATGGCTTATAATACAGAACTTGCTTTGCCAACATTTCCAACTCCTAGAAAGTCACTTATATTATTGATTTTAAGTTGACCAATATCTGACAATTCTAGTTTTGGAATAAAGCTGAACACAAACATGAATTAACCCGAGTTTAAAAGAGGACCGGGATCCCTGGCATTAAACGTCAAAGATGATTACTGTAAAACCAGAAATGTTTGCGTGTATTTAAATTTCACTAATTTCGTGAGGAGCACTTACTTCCAAAATGTCATGCCGCAAATATTTCCAATCTACCTTGTAGCAGTGCATCACAAAGTTACAATGTAACTCCAAAGTTTACGTTAGCGAATTTTTCATGCCGTGATCTAGGCCAGTATTGCAGATTCGTGAAAATTTAAACTCGCAAACATTTCTAGTTTTATTGTATAATACAATTTTCTAAATTCTGATATTTTGTTTCCCTAAGTTCAATGGATGTTGATGAAACTTCATGGATGACCTGCTGAGGACATTGCCCCTATACTTTGTATAAAAGGATGTATATATCCATGTTCTAATAATATACAGTCTAGGTATGCAGTATTAATGTTTATGTTTTATCTGTTTCATTTCTATAGGGAGACTAGATGCCCAGGTGCATAAAGCAGCGAAGAAAGGGTTGAGGGGGCCAAGACTCTGACGAAGCAAGCACCTGTGATCAATAGGAGACACAACTTGTAATTTTACTAAATGTGACCCATCACATCAAAACAGACCACTAGTCACCTGCAAACCTTATTTGTAGAAAATAACAAATGCATACGCAAGGTGTCATTTGTAAAAATCTTAAATTAGCTTTGTAATATTAAGTATCAATCTTCAGTTCAGGGTCTATTCTGATGTGATGGGTCATAACTGCTTTTGAAAACCTTGCATGTATACCTGACGGCAGTGGTGGCACTAGGGGTGCCCCCAGTCACAACCTTTGCCTACCCACTTGCCCCCCCCCCCAGTCAGCTCAAGTCCCATCCCATTTTGTCCCCCAACAAATTAAGCTAATTTCAGGCAATTTTTACAAAAAAAGGTCACCCCCCCCCCTCAATCTAATTTAAGATGCCGCCACTGCCTTACGGACATAATATCAATTGCCTTATGTTACACTATAAAGAGGTGCTAGCTAAAATGATGTATTTTGTTGAACAAAAATTGAATCAATATCCCTGAAAATTAAACAGAATTGATATTGAACGAGCTAAGAACTGATTAATGTCAATAACTTGCAATCATGAGTACGCCATTCTTATTTATTGTATGTTATCCTGTCGCAGGCAGCTCCTTTGTATAATATATCAACGCAAATAAAGTTGTCTATTAGTATTATCTTATATATTTCAAAAAATTATATCTGTCCAGCAGCAGCAAAAGGGTGCAGTTGTCTCTTGCAGAAAAAGTTGATCTAATAGCAACAAAAGGAACTTTTTCAATGCTTCAAAATGACACATTTGTGGTTAAGAATAAGATGGATACTACTACTACTTATTTTACCGACAACTGCACCCTTTAGCCTCGACAGTACGCATAATGCCACATATAACATAAAACTTAACTTAACTTAAAAAATTAGTTTTCTCAGTTTCACTTCAATTTGTTTTTAATTTTTAAATGTTTGCAATATAGGTTTCTAATTTCTTTTTTTAATTGCACAATAATTCCATGATTTTGACCACTATATTTTTGTCAATCTAAATTACATTCCCAGTGAGAAGCAAACACACAAAAGTTGAAATAAAAACTTAAATTTGCCTTTCTCTCCCAACCAAGATTTTAATGAGTTATAGTGCATAGTGCTAAAACATGTTTGGTAATCATTGAGTAGGCGAATAACACTGTTACATCAATGTTTAATGTTGGTTAGTCTCTTGAGGCTAGTCACTTTGATTATAAAATCAGAAAGGAAGTTTGGTAAAGAAATCATAATAATGCCCAGATGAGGTCTATAGTGTGGTTTTTACTGACTTGTTGAAATAGACCTTGTGTTTTCCCTGCAATAGTAGCAAAATATAGAATGATGTAATTTAAAGTAATGAAAATGTATATATTATATATAAAGGGGTCAAAAAAAGTAAGTCCCCCCCCCCCTAAAATTAGATTACTTTTGTTTACATAACTTCACACACAATTAGACGTTTTGAAAAAATGAAACGATTATGAAAAGAAAAAACGCTTGGCTACCAATAAAAAGTTTTACATTTTCGATATCATGTTTACTTTTCCCAAAACAGTCACATTTCCTCAAAATGATGTTTTCAGAAAAAGTGGCACTTACTTGTATTGGATTTTGGCAAAATTCATGTTAACGGAAACATAATTTTGGGGATATTTGACTTTTTGGGGAAAAGTAAACATGATATTGAAAATGGGAAACTTTGTACGGATAGCTAAGCATTTTCCCTTTTCAGAAAAGTTTCAATTTCTCAAAACGTCTAATTGTGTGGGGGTGTTACCCAAACAAATTTGTATAGGATTTTGAAAATTGCCACTGTTTCTGAGAACATCGTTTTGGGAAAAAGAGACAATTTTAGGAAAAGTAAACATGATATTGAACAGGAGAAACTTTCTGTGAGACGCCAAGCACTTTTTCTTTTCACAAGTTTTTACATTTTTCAAAACGACTAATCCTGTGCGGAGCTATGCAAACAAACTTGGTCTAATTTTCGGACAAAAAAATCACGAGAGAGAGTTTTTAAATTGACTGGTATCGACCAAGTGCCACTTTTTCTGAAAACATCATTTTGGGGAAATGTGACTGTTTTGGGAAAAGTAAACATGATATCGAAAATGTAAAACATTCTATTGGTAGCCAAGCGTTTTCTCTTTTCATAATCGTTTCAACTTTTCGAAACGCCTAATTGTGTTTGAAGTTACATAAACAAAAGTAATCTAATTTTAGGGGGGGACTTACTTTTTTTGACCCCTTTATATTACGTGCCTAAATAATATTCCTTTTGTATCTAGGTCTATTTAAGGAAGCTCAAAATCGCAAAAATAAAAACAAGCAAAATAGTTCAAAAACGCGAAAATTTCCACTTCTGCACTATTTAATCTGATAACCCTCTTCCATAGTAGCAGTAGTGATTCTATTCTAACCCCCTAATTTCTGAGAATTTCACCATACTGTCATGTACCATTCATCCATCCAACCACTCACTGAGGCATCCATGATTTAGCATCAGCTGTGATTCGAACTTAGAACCTTTAGCATAAAAGTCTACCACCTTGGTGTGTAGACCAACAAAAGGGGACTGGTCCATCGGGTCTACACACTAATGCCATGCTGCAAAGCTAGTCAGTACATAGGAATAAGTTACTTTTGGCGCTAAAGTTATATTTTGCATCACCATACAAAACAAAAAGCACCAATGTCATTGGACTAGATAGACCAATGCAATTATTTCTATTTTCTTATGGATATATGGACATATATGCATTACTTTGCACCAATCTTGAAAATCTTATCTATAAGTCGCATTAAAATGAGCCAAACGTACTGGTTTTGCAGCTCCTACACATAATACCTTGTGGAGACACTATGCTCCATAAGTGACAAATAATGTAGAATGGTCTGTGAGCCACATGATCACACCTAACACCCCCTTACATACCTCCACTATGATACCCTGTGGAGGTTTGGTCATATGTTCTATATTGTGTGTACGATAATATGTCTCTTTTAGGTATGGTATTCGCGTATGTGTGTGCGACCTAAACACAACTATACCTTGTGGCGTTCGTTACTCACATGGATGGACATGTTTCACAGACACATTCTGTTGTTTTATTAGTTGTATATCGTTGGTTTACGATAAGGTGTTATATGAGGGTAGACTCTCATTATATTATGGAATAATGCTATGGGAGATTTTGTGTTTGACTACTTCCTTGCTGTCTTATTCCCTCTCATGTGGATCCGTCATTTGTGAGGAGAGCCTCGATCTGGAATCAGATTGAATAATGAAAGTATTTCAATATTTCACAATGGTTCACTGCATGCATGACCAGTCATTTTGTGCAGAGAGAGTCGAACTAGTTACATATTGTTATTGAATAGTTCCATTCAATACGGTACCAGTTTTAGGCTCTCCTCGCAAACAGCAGACCGTGCAAAGAGCGAAGAAAACACATTGTTTTGTTTTGTACGGTACATTGGGTGAAACTCTGGAATTGGACGTTGAGCTGTCTTCACAATCATAACACGCATTTCGTGGCATGAAAATTTATCGAATTTGTAAAACGCCACCTTTTAGTGGCATGAAAATTTCACTAATTTGAATTATCTTGCTATGTTAACCTTATGTATAAAATCTTGATTAGCAGCATTTGAATTTAGCAAATAGTGGTCCTAGTGAAATTAGTTTAAAGGGGCATTGAGAGATGTGGTGGAAGCAACGCCCTCAATTACAAAAATTATGATAAAAACTGGGATTTGTATATTTTTACAATTGTATTACATGTATAAACTTACACCTATAAGGATAATGAAAAAACAGCCCTCTTTGTACAACAAAAGGTCAAATCAAAAATGCTGGTAGAGCCGCAACCAGCATTTTACATGGTTTAGGGTGGTATTCCAACATATTTAAAACACTGTTTTAATCAAGTTTTGCTGGGTCTTGTTTTTAAGTAAAAACAACAATAATGGCAATTTTTAATGTTCATCTTGAATTCTGAACTAAATTATTTAAAATTAAAAAAATTTAACATGACATTGTGTCCCTAGCTAAATGTTGTTGCTACACAGATTGTGCTCGTTTATGTATTTATTGGTATGTATTGTGTTGTATCGTTATGTCACACAAATTATATTAACATGACTGAGAAAGAATATAGATAAGGATATATTGTTAAAGAATAAATGTTAAGTTATGTCTTATGATAATAAAAATAAGCTAGCTGAAAGCACATAATATTTGTGTTGCTTGATGTGTTTGTTATTGAGATATCCTCCTTTCCTTGCCGTTGACAACAAAGCAACACGTTTTACCAAATCAGTTTGTGTGCTCTACTCAAACCATACACAAGATTGTTTTTAGTAGTGACTGTGTGAGGCCGTGTAAGCGACTGTTGTTTACATCAACAACGTCCTAAAATTTGCTAAATGTTTCACCTGATTTTCGGACTTTCAACTGTAAAAAACGTGAAAACTTGCATTATGTGTAAAAATGACAACATGAGAATGCAGAGGAATTCATTTGAGCAAATATTCGATGGTACCATTTCAAGTAGGTACAAACAGGCTATATTTTAGCCATTTTGGTGATGGTGCAATCTTAATTGGTGTTGTTGGTTGTCAATGGCATGTGACGTCATTCTGGGGAGGGGGGTCACCTATACTACAATTAACACAAATGTTTCTGACCAGGTGCTATTGTGCCATTTTATCCCAAATCTGTAGATCCTATCAAAAGTCGGAAACCCGTGAAGTAAGTGGACAAATTTCTAACACATAATTTGACACCTTGTTCAAAGAAAGAGTAGAACGAACGATAACAGGGTTGGCAATTTGATTATTTTAAAAATAAAAATATCAGATTTATTTGATTTTAATTTTAGGGTTTTAAAAAATTAGTGAATCCAGTGAATCATTTAAAATTTTAACTTTAAAATTGTCCAATCAATGAATGAGATGTCAAGTTGTGAGGGAATTTTTTTCAAAGAAAAGTGTACATTAGTATAGTTTACATTTCAGATTGTTGATTCATAGATTTGGAATAAAATGGCTCAAAATACATAATATATAATATTAACATGACTGTTCCGATTTTCAACTTGAAGTTTTCTATTATACATGAAAGGTCATCCTTAAAAAAGTTGTGTTCCAAAGTTTGAGTTGCATAGCTCTAATGGTTCTTATTTTAGACGCGCGAGATGCTGTGAACTCTACCCATTGAGTAGTACACAAACTATATCGGTGGTTACCACCATTCGCGGTAATTCGACGTTATTTCATCGATTTCTCCGTAATTATACCGATTTAGGCCGTCAAATTTCAGTATGATGAGAAAAATACGAGCTTTCATATAATATGAAAATCTCCGTATGTTTGAAATAATTCTGTGTTACGAAAATGTGATCGGGTCATCTACCTTTAATTTTAGTAGGTTCTATTTTTTATTTGTAATAAAACATGCATACATTTACGATGCATCATTATTTGAACAGTGGCGTATCCTCAAAACTGTCCAAAGGGAAAAAATGCATGGTTAAAATCAGAAATGTACCGAAGGGAGCTCGTGTGTACCGACGTGGTTATTTCAGGGGGGCCACCAGGCCCTCCTGGGTGCGCCACTGGTAAGGACATGCCCATACGTGGAATGCAACGCTCAAGGAAAATACAGTTCTTACCTCAGATACTCGAATTTGAAGAAGATAGGGGTGTGTGACTGAGCAGTCTAAAAACAGGGGCTTATCGAACTGAATTGGTCTTATAGAACTGATGGCATCGAACGGGAGAGTTTGGATTGTATAGCTTGTGGACTCGACTTATCAGTGAAATGAGATGCTTATGAGCCGCTGACAGGCCGTGAAAAGGGGGTCTTGGTCCCCGCACATACCTGTATGGCCAATATATGTGAGTACATCCCCTGGGGGCTTAATAGGTTAGAACAGTTGTCAATCTTCCTCTCATATTTGATACATGCTTCAAGGATGTCCTACAACATAAATCATCTAACATTATTTTTCTCTTTCGGGGTATCCAACATGTCTCATTGGGCTATTCCAGATAAAAATGACCCCCCACCCCCCTATAGAGGACATCGCCATTCTAGACTTTTTTCCCACCAATTCCATACTTTTTTTGAAGTTTGATCTGGAATTCCATACTCTTTTTGAAGTTTGATCTGGAATTCCATACTTTTTTAAGTTTGATCTGGAATTCCATATACTTTTCATAGAGGGAGTCATGGAATTCCGGACTATTTTTTAAAACAATATTGTCCACTTTAGGGGGGGGGTTCATTATTATCTGGAATAGCCTATTTGCCAAATATAATATCTACCCTGTATCTACCAGCCGTGTCCCTCGCCCCCTGTCCACTCCATTTTTTAGTGCTCCGTCAAATAACAGGAACTTCCACTGAACAATAACATCGGGATCTGGATTTTAAAAAAAAAGCTGTAACATCGCGCTTCGCGGATATAGTTTTTGCAGGATTGTGGAATATAATTTCGTCCTCAGGCAGATGCTACATCAACCTGAGATACTGGTAAGATAAGATAATATATTGTGTACTCATTCGCAAACTATTTAAGACAAGATGGAGGCATGCACAAAATATGTAATGATGACAGACAGGATGTAGAATTCGGAAGGCACGCAATGGAAATTGGTGTGCTGATTGCCTGGGCTGATTGCTGGTTCATTGACTTGAGTTCCACGCAACTCACTCAACCATGGATGCAGCTGCAGGTACGTGTGAATCTAGCTCTGTATCATAGCTATCATACGAGTCAGTATGAGAGTTATGAAATGAAAGCATATTGTTTAATGTTCCATGTTGGCACGTCAAATGGCAGATGAGCTTCAACGCCTCCAAATGCCAGCTCCTGACCATCACCTGTAAAACAAAACCTCGGACCCATACATATACAGTTGCTGACCAAACGATAGAGAAGACCAACCATCATAAATACTTAGGCGTCACCATATCACACAACCTCAAGTGGACTGATCATATCTCCAAAGTAAGAGCTAAAGCATCCAGCACCCTGGGCATTATCAGAAGAAACTTGGGTCCTTGTGCCAAAGGAGTGAAACTAAAAGCATACCAAGCACTTGTACGCCCACAACTGGAATATGCAGCAGCAGCATGGAATCCACACACACAAAGCAACATCAAGTCCCTTGAGGCCATCCAGCGCCAAGCTGTGAGATTCATCTGTGGAGAATATGGAAGACGCACAAGCATAACGCCATTACGTGAACAACTTCAACTTGACGAGCTACACACCAGGAGACTTATGACCCAATGCACAATGTTCTACAAAATCAAAAACAACCTTGTAAACATGGAATTCCCATCATGTGTAAATCAGCATCAAACAAACAGCAGAACTGGCCATCAACTTAGGTACAATCCCATCCAAGCGTCCCGGAACACTTTTAAATTTTCATTTTTCGTTAGAACAATTCCAATCTGGAACCGTCTGCCAGTCCAAGCCGTAACAGCAACAACCGTTGCCAGCTTCCAGACTGCAGCTCTACCAGCAGTGAGAGTTCTACAGCCCACTGCAACCCATCAACACCTGTAGCTGGTCTTGCTACTTTTTACTTGCACATCTACATCTTTGTTTATTGCACCCTGCACATCGGCTTGACATGAATGATGTTTACAACTATCCTTGGACAAGCAGTGCTTACTAGGATTCCAACATTCAAGATTCAAGTCGTCGATTTTCGTTTCTAGTTTGCCTGGGTTTGCCTATTTCTAGAACATTTTTATCCACTTGGGTCATGCATGTGCTATACTGTTATTGCATCCTAGATACATTTTCAGCTCCATAAATGCTACTCAAAATGAAATATTAATGATAACAAATCGGCCCTAATCACAGCGAAAATGTGGAATGTATGTATCTCGCCAGCCGAAGGAGGTTTATGATATGAGGTCAATTCACGGTCATTTACGATCGGTTCTGAATAGTTTCGATTAGTCTCGTTCCACGTTTTACTTCTCATGGGTGTATGCGTGTATGTATGTAAACATAGTAAATCACTAGGCGGACAACCAATGCTATGATGAATGCGATCAACTGTTGCGCGAGAACGAAACCCACTGACAGCAGCCTGGTGCTCTGACGTCACAAGCTACATGTATGGTTTCCAGTTTTTGATACAATTTATTCCGTTAAAATAAACTACCGGGTTCCAAATTGTCGGCAATCAATTATTTCTTTCACAGCATCAACGGTATCCTTCCTTCACAACGTCACAGTTAGTGAGATTCAGAAGAACGCATAGTGACCTGTTTTTCCGAAGATTTCTAATCTCAATTTTAAATGGGCGTTACAAACTATACAATGTTCTATAATCAAAACAAACATTTGTCGATCACAGCGTATACTATTCCCCAGCGTTCTGTGCATATCGTGCGTTAACTGCTTCATTCGCGATGGCAAGGGCGCAGAAGAACCGGAAGATGTGATGTACTTGTAAACAAATACTAATAATAATAAAACCGCATTTATATATAGCACTTTACGAAACACCTCAAAGTGCTTTAACAAACATAAAAAGAACAATATACACATGAATTGAAGAACCTAATAAAACTAAGACAAGAAAAAACAAAAACAAAACAATGATGAGTTACATGTAAGAATGTTCTGAAAGATTGAAAGATGAGTCTTCAGTGCAGTGTTGAAGCATCCGATGAAGCATCCGAAAGATGGTCGATAGTAGTTGATTCCACAACTTTGGTGCCGCGGAGGAAAATGAACTATCGCTGTATGTTGCAGTATGTATAGGTTTGACAGAAGGAGGCTTTAATAACTTGCCACATGCTGTTGGTGATCTTAAGTTCCTCGCGGGAGTGTGGATAGTCAGCATGTCAACTATGTATTGCGGTGCAAGTCCATTAATAGCCTTAAACACGAGTAACCGGACTAATCGCGGCCCTAACCTTTGTAATGATCGGATCATGACGCTGTGATCGACAATTTTTTGTTTTGAGTATAACATATTTTACATTTAAAACCACCCAATACGACAAATTATGTACATGATTAGAGTCCTGGGTAAGCAGTTCATTTACGTAAAATACTGGACAGGGAATTAATGAGCTGTGCAACCATTTGATATGAACTCTGCGTAACTCCGCATCGACCCTATTTTTTTGGCTGGTTCCCGGTACCCTGGATCCCCTTCGGATGAGTTGTGTGGAGCCCATTGATGCAGGGAACAAGCATAATCGACGGCATTGAAGAAAGGTAAATCATGGAGCAATTAGGGTCGTTAAAAACCTCTAAAATCTCTGGAAATCGTGAGCGTAGAATAACATCGATGGTATCAAAAGAATCCATAAGTTTTGATCTATAAACTAAGGATAACTTAAACTTAACTACTAGTAAATTTATTTTTTGTTTTAAAACGAATATGACGTTAGGCCCCTTGCAATTAAATGTGAGTTTACTGTTGCCCGCGCGCGTCCAAAAGTCACCCGCGTGATATATGTAATATTTTTAAAATATTTAATTATTTCATTGTTTACAGCTTTTTCATTAGCTTTTTAACACTTTTCTGACGATAAAATTAGCCGATGAGCCGCATTGCAATACTTCCGGGTTGGGAAAACATTTCTGGGAAGTAAAGAAACTTGCAACTGTCGCTTTGTATTGAAATGTGTGCATTTGAAGCATATTCGTAGGCACGGCAATTGATTACTGCGCAATCGCTTGAGCGCATGACGTCACATCAAAACCGCCGAATTTAAAATTCTCCGAGTTAATATTCAAAAAGGGAATATTCAAATATGAGTAGACTCCTTTATAAAAGAACAAAATGCAAAGCCAAGGCAGTAGGTGGTGGTAGGACATAATTAAAAGCATTTGAATTGTGTTCGTACCTTGGATAATAGTTAACAACGCCGACAATATTAAATCAGATGACTTTACCCCAAAATATTACAATATTAATATTAAATAGTCACCTCGTCCTGCTTTTCAAAAACGCCACAGTAAACTCACATTTAATTGCAAGGGGCCTTAGGATGTCTATGCTTGTTTTTGTAGCTAATGTAAATCATGTCATTACTTTGATATCCATAAATTAATTTGATCAATCAATCATGTCAGCTTCACACATGCCTATTACTGTGAGGCTGAGATAGGCATGATCATAACATTTTGAAAATTAAATTATCTCTATGAAAATGGAATACATGGAAACAAAGTTTTTTCTATAAAAATAGATGGTTCAACCATGTCTGCAGGCTGAATAATCACAAAGTTATAACCAAAATAATAGTTGGCCTCATATTGCTAAAAACTGGTCAAGTCATGCAAATTATAAACCATTTTAGGATAAACAAATTTACTTTCATGATGTCCAGTTGCTTGCGTGTGGTTATTTAGACACCAGTGAATACATCCCAGCCCTATATGTACTACTCCGCTGGATTTAAAAGAGGTAAACATGGAGTTTTCCACATATTTTTGCTAGCAAATTTTCAAACAAAGGACGCCCTCTATAGTCTCTATTGGTAAACCTCCTAATGCTCAAACAGAGTTTTGACTGGAGGTGCGACAGAGGGGGTTAGTTGGAGAAACAGAGGGGGCGGGAAAGGGCAGTTATGAATTTAGATTGATCAGTGTTTTGGACGATTTTGGGAGAGAGTTTGTTCCAATCAATGACAGTCCTCATGAAGAAAGAGTTGGCATAGGTGTCAGTTCTTGGGTGTTTCTGCTGGAATTTGCTGTGCATGACCACGCCTAGCCTGCTTCTAGTTGTCTTCGGTGTAGTGTATGCTACACGTAGTCCTTGTAGTTAATGTCTATCTGGCAGTTGATCATTTTGTGAATGCAGGCAAGTCTGTGGATTTTGCGTCTGTCCTTGAGTGGAACCCATTTTAGTGTGTCCAAGATATTTGTGATGCTTGTGTCCTCCCCGTAGGTATTTGTGACACGCCACAAGGTCAGGCAACTTCTGATCACTTCCGGACATGACGCATATTTTCCCTGCAAGCTCAGATCCGCGGTCGCCCTTCTGTCAGGTTACTATGCATGCTGGAAAACTTGTACAATGCCGCTAACCAATCAGACCCGTGATATCGAGCTTACATATTTATTTTTTTGTGAGGATGTCAACCTCGTGTCGTGTGTGTTAGTAGGTGACTAATGTGAGTGATGTTTTCTATTCACCTGGAAAACAAATCTTGCCTAGCTTCGTTCCATGTGAGGGAAGGTTCCAAAGCGCTGCATGTTTAGTGCATGCATTAACACTCTTTTGGGAAATCCAAAATAAGGACATTCCTGTACTACTTCTACAGCTAAAAAACCTTTCACAGCATGTCCCATGCGGCACATGAGTGTTGTCAATGGTTGAGCACTTTATGGTGCGAGGTAGTTACTCAGTTGCTGACTTAAAAGAGGTCTTTCAAAGACCTTGCAATCTGCTTGAGGGGCCATCTGCATGATATGACACCTTGCTTTGAACTGCTCTGACCTTACTGTTAGATTTGTAATACTGCCCTCTAGTGGTAGAGCCTGTGATGTGATTGGTACAGTAAGCTACGAAGCCTCGTCGAGGTCTGGAGTTTTTGATGAATATTTGAAGCATGTCTACTTCCATCTCTATTTGATTACAATAGACCTTGAATACAGGGACAAACATGTCTATTGAAATCCCATTGAAATGTTGTGTAGAGCTGATACTATGTGCGTCTTGCTCACACCTGTATAACCCGCATGTATGAAAAGCCCAGTGATAAATGTGTGTACCGCTAGTCTATTGCAGCAACAGCATATTTCATTGAAGTGGATGGGATATATAACAAAAGTTTGAAAAAGAAGCCGATGTAAAAATTCTATTATTTCTAATATTCTAAATATATTAAATTAATATGCACATCTACTGATGCGATTGATATAACACTCTTTGTGAAATTGTATAGACATGACATTGGAAAAGGGTAAAGGTATGTGCCGCGCTGAAGACCCCCTTTTCACCCTCTGCTGCTAGCTCTTATGACTGTTATACGATGTGTTTGATACACCCTATATGTTTACGTATTCCATATATTCCATAAAAGGCTTAATTGATATGTGCATGCGCGGTGCTCGCAATGCGTGATTAAACTTGTACTCCGACTGATACAATTGTGTACGCCAAGATGTAGCATTTCTACGGTCTTTTACACCTCCGTTACGCCTCCCGACATGGATATCAGATGTGGTAGCTTACAACGAAGAGTTATAGCACCTGATGAACCTAAAAAATCGTAAGAAATGAACTATATGACTGAAATATAGGACCATGAAAGGGCCTAAACTGAAATGAGAAATTTACGATCGTGAGCGGTAAAAGCTTAGAATCCGTGTTGCTAAGCAATCAGAAGACACACGCACCACTGTTTGAAGAGGGCGTTTCTGGACTACGGACTGAGAATAGCTTTGAATTTTACGCACGTACGATAATTAAAAACGATCGGTATCAGAAAATGGCTACATATCAAATTCCCGCACCACCTCCGATGAGTTGTGGTGGAAATAATGTGGAAGAAAATTGGAAGGCATTCCAAGAAACATATGAGGATTATTCAATTGCAACGGAATTGACTCAGAAAGATAGTACAGTCCAAGTTGCTACTTTGAAAACTCTGATGGGACCTGAATGCAGAAAGCATTTGAAAGGTTTGACCTTGACTGTTGACGAATTGAAGGATCCTAAAACGATCATAGACAAACTCAAGGAACATTTTTCTCCCACAAGAAATGTTCTCTACGATAGATATTTGTTCTTCGCCGCATCACAACAGCACAGTGAAACTATTGACAAATATCTGTTACGCCTAAGACAATTGGCTTCGCCGTGTAAATTCCAAATCATGGAAGAAGAAATGATCAGAGACAGGTTAGTTCTTGGTTGTGCAGACGCCAATGCAAGAGCCCGACTATTTCGGCGAAAAGAGACTGAAGTGGATTTGAAACATTCCATTGATGCTCTTCAGATAAGTGAAGCGACGTCCCGCCAGCTGAAAGTGCTGAATGGAGAACAACAAGTCAACTATGTCAAGAACAAAAGAAAGTCCTTCAAGAAGAAATCAGAGACAAAGAAAAAGACAGATTATCATTCACAGAAACCAGGACAGAAAGTTAAAGAACATAACAAGTCCAACTGTGGATACTGTGGATCTAGTCATGCAAAGGAAAAAGAAGCATGCCCTGCCTACGGAAAGACTTGCCGTAAGTGTGGATGGCGCAATCACCTCGCTCAGGTTTGCCGGAGAAAACAAAACGTGCATCAAACTGAGGAAGCCAACACAGATAGTGAAGATGATGGTGATGAACTTTATTTCAACGAGTCCGATGAGTCCGCGTTGAAGATAGAAACCATTGGAACCGTGGAAGATGGAACACGGAAGATCATGACAAATTTACTGGTTGAGACAAGCACTGGGAAGAGAGATTATCTGAAATGTCAGATTGACACCGGTGCAACATGCAATGTAATGTCGCATAGAGATGTGAAGAAATTGACCAAAGAAAAGAAACCGAAGATGTTTCCAACTGACGTCAAGCTGAAGACTAGCTTCAATGCCTTGATGACTGGCATGTATCTTCTTTAACATTTCTGATTGCATGACTCTCGGCACAATGACTTTCATGCCTCTGTAGATTAATCCATTCTGGACTGTCAATTCACCTTGTAGACTCTGATAAGGCTTCAGGGCTACTTGTGCTTCATGCTTCTCAGGCCATCCATGCAGAACTGCCATCTTCAACTGTTGGAGTTCTGGATCTTCAGCTGTAGCTTTCTGTAACTTCTCAACTGTCATTTCTTTGATGTTGATGTAGCTCAGCTGATTGATATTCTCTATTTCTTCATATATTGACTGCGTCTTGAAGATCTGATACGTTGGTTGATCTTCTTTCGGTGACTTCTTCGTGAAGATTCTGCTCAGGCAGTCAGCAATGTACATCTGAGGTCCTGGTTGGTATTGAATATCCAGGTTGTATTTCTGTAATCTCAACATCATTCGTTGAAGTCTCTTCGGAGCTTGGCTTATCGGCTTCTTGAATATCGGTATTAACGGTTTATGATATGTCTTTACGGTTATAAGATCTCTTCCATGCAAATATTGATCATATCTTTCGCATGTAAACACTATCGCCAAACACTCCTTTTCAATCTGTGCATAGTTCTGCTCAGTTGGAGTCAACGCTCGTGATGTGAATGCTACTGGTTGACCATTTTGTAGAATGGTTCCACCAAGTCCTTTCTCGGAAGCATCGCTTTGGACTGTTACCTCTTCGGTAACGTCATAGTACTTTAACACAGGGGCTGCAATCAGGAGTTTCTTTATCTCCTGAAATGCCTCTTCTTGGGAGGTCCCACATAAAGATGACATTCTTCTCGGTCACTTTACGTAGAGGTTCAGCAACTGTTGAAAGCTGTGGTAAGTATCGGCTCAAATAATTCACACAACCAAGCAATGTCTGTACTTGTTGCTTATCTTCAGGCCGTGGCATGTCTAAGATGCCTTCTATCTTTGCTGGATCACTCATCAATCCTTCAGATGTAAGAAGGTGTCCCATGTACCTAACTGATTGTTGGCACAGTTTCAGCTTCTTCCTGTTAAACTTCAGGTTAACTTCTCTTGCTCTGTCTAGTAGTCTACGAAGATTCTCGTTGTGATCTTTCATGTACTCTTCAGGAGTATCTCCACAACCGTAAACTAAGATATCATCTGCGATGGCAATCACACCTGGAAGATCATATATAATCTCATCTTGACGTCTCTGCCACTCTTCTGGGGCTGAGTTTATTCCAAAAGGCATCCGGAGGTATCTATATCTGCCAAAAGGAGTCCAAAAGCAAGTAAGGAGTGAGCTTTCTTCAGTAAGTTCAACTTGATGAAAACCATCCTTCGCATCAAGTACTGAAAAAACTCTGGCCTTTGCTAAATCTGGTAGAATTTCATCAACTGTAGGCATCAAATACTTTGGTCGTTGAATCGCTTTATTCAAGTCCTTTGGGTCAAGACATACTCGAATCTTGTCAGGTTTTAGCACTGAAATCATGCTGGAGATCCATGGAGTACTTTCCTTCACAGGTGTTATAATCTTTCTCTTCTGCAAGTCTTTAATTTTCTCTTTCAACTTGGCTTTCAAGGGTACTGGCACTCTTCTGGGTGCATGTTGTACAGGTTTCACTGTTTTATCTGTATCTATATCGTACTTTCCTGGAAGACGGCCTAGTCCCGTGAATACATAAAGAAGATACATGCCAGTCATCAAGGCATTGAAGCTAGTCTTCGCCGAGCCAAAGATGTGATATTTTGGCTTGGAATGACTGCACAGATAAAGGACATGATTGAACACTGTGCAGCTTGCAACACCTATCAAGATCATCAGACCAAAGAACCAATGTTGTCACATGAAATTCCAAACAGAGCATGGGCAACAATCTCCCAAGATCTCTTCACTCTTTACAATCAAACATACTTGATTACAGTGGATCATTACAGCGATTTCTGGGAATTAGACAAAATAACAGGAGACACAACGTCAGCAGCAGTTGTTGAATGTACCAAGACTCACCTTAGCAGATATGGAACAGTGGACAAGATAATTTCAGACAACGGTCCACAATTCAACTCCAGTGAATATAAAGACTTTACAGATACATGGCAGATTGATCATGTAACCAGCTCGCCACGTTACAGCCAGAGTAACGGTAAAGCAGAAAGTGCAGTTAAAATTGCAAAGAAATTAATCAAGAAAGTCCAACAGACAAAACAGGACTTACATCTCGCCATATTAGAATGGAGAAATACTCCAAATAAGACTGGAAGTAGCCCAGTACAGCGACTGATGTCACGCAGAACAAAGACACTCTTACCAACAGCAGAAGCACTCCTCAAGCCAGAAGTTGTAGACAATGTACAGAAAGACATTGAGCAACGAAAGAAACAAGCCAAGAAACAATATGACAAGCACACTAAGTCATTACCAGAACTCATGAGTGGTGAAACTGTCAGATTGCAGCTAGATTTTCCAAAACAAGAATGGAGACTCGCTAAATGTTTGCAGAAAGTAGCTCCAAGATCCTACCTAGTACAGACTGGAGATGGCAGAAAGTACAGAAGAAACAGAAAGTATCTCAGAACAACTAGTGAAGAAATTCAAGTTCAAGAGCCTACAGCTTTAGAAGAACCTGAAATCACCGCAAGCAGAAAGCCAAAGATCACCACAAGCAGCAAAGCAGCAGAGATCACCGCAAGCAGCAAAGCAGCAGAGATCACCGCAACTGGAAATGCAGTTCTACACAAGTCATCTAGTGCAGAGATAACACCGGACAAGATTACATCAACACAGACAGAGAAACCTGCAGTATGTCAAACAAGAAGCGGCAGAAAAGTTCATAAACCTACAAGACTCAAAGACTATGTACATTTACAGTATCTAGTCATGCTAGTGTAAACAAAAATGTTCATTACAATGTTAGAAACTGTTTTACAAATGTTTTATTTACAGGTTATATTGGTGTTAAAATGAGTCTGTGAAATGTTATAAAACTTCGATCAAAATAGAATGATCACCATATTCACAAAAATACAGGAAAATGCATCTATACAAATATGCATCAAAGTTGGCTCATTGTAAAAAACTAACAGAGCCAAAGTTTTCAATGAAATGTTGTGCCCAACATGAAATGTATCATATGAATATGATCAAGCAGTTATGAAATGTATCATATGAATATGATCAAGCAGTTATTTTGGAAAGGATTCGTCAACAATGAATGCTATTGTTTTCAATGGATGCTGATAAAATGTTTTCATGTGGATGCAGACGCTACATTGTTTTCCAAAGGATGCAGATAAAAAATTGTTTTCATGTGGATGGAGATGGAAATGAAAGTGAAAATCATCTTATCTTGTGTGTAAAGGAATGGCACACTAACGAACTGTAGTATGCATGAACGGGTGTAGTAGGGCAAAATAAACCCTTTGCGTTCATTGCTTGTAAACAGAGTTAGCACCTTCGCTCTGCTTAATTCTTTAAGGCTAATTAAGGTTAATCAGTTTATGAAGTTTAATACTGCTTTGACAGTGTTCTTTAAACGTTCAAATGTTTGTTAAAGTTAACAAAAACAGCAGTCAAGAAAGAGTCAGAAGTTTCATATTGAAATTCAGATTATATCATTTATGTGAGGAAAAGGACTCGTGTAACATGTTATGTTAACAATGATTCAAAATGAATCTATATCATTGTGCGCGAAAGCACTCTTTGTAATCAAATCATAATTGCCTGATACTTTGATTTATGTGAACTTGTGTAAACCCAAATCCATTTAAAAGGAAGGGAGATGTTATACGATGTGTTTGATACACCCTATATGTTTACGTATTCCATATATTCCATATAAGGCTTAATTGATATGTGCATGCGCGGTGCTCGCAATGCGTGATTAAACTTGTACTCCGACTGATACAATTGTGTACGCCAAGATGTAGCATTTCTACGGTCTTTTACACCTCCGTTACGCCTCCCGACAATGACCCCCCTTTTGAGCCTGCATCAGTTCTTAAGACCCCAATTTTATTAAAAATTCAAAAATCGCGAAATTTTGCGTTCCAAAGCCCCAATTCTTCGAAAATATCGCGTTCTAAATCCAAAAATAATCGCAAATTTGCGTTCTTGCTAATCAAAATTGAACTATAGACCAGTTCTCAAGACCTACTTTTTTGAAAAAATCAGTTCCTAAGACCCTATTTTTCGTCATAAAATCCACTCAGTTCAGTTCTGTAGCCCCCCCCCTTTTTGAGACCCTGGGCGGCACACCCCTATCCCAAAAAAAGTTGAGTGCCCCCCACCCCCCCCCCCCCCCCCAGGGGTAGAATTTCGTTATGAGCTGCGAGAATCCAAATGGATTCTCGCAAATTTTGAGAATCCATGGATTTTTGCGAAATGAATGGAAATAATATCAAGAATAAGGCTATAAGCTTGCACAACTTCCAAATTCGGCATGTTTGTTGACTAAGGGTCAAATACCAGTCATCTAAGGTCCTGTTTTGTACTTTAAAAAAAAAAAAGTAAAAGAAAAATTATTATTATTATTTTTTTTTGCGTGAATCCACATGGATTCACGCTGTAGTGTTTTTACGCAAATCGATTCGCGGCGAAATTCTACCCCTGCCCCCCCGGGACATCTACCTTACCCAGTTCTTAAAAACACCTAAACTCAAACCCATGAGTTTGATGGACAACGAACACATATTTTTAAATAAATATTTAACGCATGGAAACGAGAGTGACGTTTTATTTATGAATTGTGAGAAGTTGTTTCATGACAGTGCAAAAGATTACACAGGCTTTTGTGTTCGCGTATTTTAAACCGAGACGAGCATAGTTTCAATAGAAAGTACTTACCTCGCCATCCATACCTTCATTATCTATGAGGCTATAATTTTTGTGATAAACAAGATTCTATGTATATTTTATATATATGTTTTTTCATAATCCATTTCATCTATGGTAAAATAATGTATGTTTGTGGTCATAAAGAGGTCTCCAATGTAGTAAAGTAGTTGAATGATCAATATTAAAATTGATTGATTAGCCAATAAATCTTGATCAATTATTATCCAGTCATGTGAATAAATGAATACAAATATGCATCGTAGCACATTTAATGGGCCATGAAAAAATCATTGTCATTTATTATACCAGGTTTTATCATTGTTGTTTAACCTTGGTGTTTCTTATTTTCTTTGTTTAAATAAAATATGCATTTTTTTCTTATTATCCATTTCCTGACCACATATCTGAAAGTAGTAAAATGCGTCATACCTGATCTGAAAAGTATTTAAACACTCTGGCTTGTCATGCAGTGTTCCCTTTAAGATGTATGGATTAGATGTCAGGTTGTTTTTGCAGATATCATCTTTACTGTATAAACAAAGATTTTCTAGTACAGGGATTATGATCTCTATTGAAATGTCGAATAAGAACTGATACTATGTGTGTTTCATAGCACCTGTATGACATGGCGTGTTTGAATAGAGCGGTGATTAGTATGGGCATTGGTAGTCTCTTGCGACAACAATATGGCCCTTGTAGTGGCTGTTGTGACACAAAACTAACATTAAAAACGAGATGGCACGGTGAAAGTGTAAATACTTCTAACAATTTCAACGTATTAAATTATCACATACATTCACCGTGTCCGATTGATTTTACTATATGTGTGATAATTGTATATAACTTCTCCACCCACTGTTGTTATAGAACTAAACTCGAACCCACGCGCACAATGGATAATGTGTGCATATTGTTCAGATCGATACTAATAGATGCAATCGTTCAGGGAACGAGAGTGAATATTTATTGATGACTTGTTGTTGAGTTATTTCATGACAGGGCTAAATACTACACGTTCTTTATCTTGGTTCGAAACACACATAGCTTCAAACGACTTGGCGCACATAAGTATCCCTGTACTAGAAATTCATTGGTATAAAAGACTGGGTAAAGATATGTATCCTCAATAGCATAATATACCCTTTATGTGCTGTTATACTGTATAATAGCAACAAGATATGTATCCACTATCCTCAATCAATAGCATAGACCGTTTCTGTGCTGTTATACGTCATACGCTATAGAAGCCAAGGTAAGAATACAAATCTTCAAGAGCTTATTTTCTTTCTACTGTATGCTACTGTTTGATTATTTAAAAAAAAGTTAATAGTAAAGATGTATCTGCATGAGCGTATATCATTTCTCTGCTTAAGTAGGTGAAGCTATATCCATGATATCCACAGGAGCATTTACCCTTTTTGTGCTGAAACTGTAAAGCCAAAGTAAAGATAAATTTATGCATCTTCAATATCATCAACCTTTAATATGCAGGCATATGTTTGCTGTAAAAGCTAAGGTAAAGATGTTTCTGCAAGAGACCCTTTTGTGCTGCTATATTATTGAAAAGCTAAGGGAAATATATGCGGGCTATCCTCATATTAATGGGGACCACATAAAAGCTGAGGCAAAGATATCCTTGAGACCATCCCTTTCTATGCTGTGGCGTGGCAATGCACCCAATACTGACACAGAAGAATGTAATGCCTTGGTATATCCATAAACGCTTTCTAGTATTTATGGTGTATCTGAATTTGTTGAGGGTTGCTTGCTATGTCCAAATTGAAAGGGGAGGGAAAACAGACCAAGTTGAAAAATGCAGAGCAAAAAGATATATTCAAAACACTAAGATTTCTTTTGGGGAAAATAGGAGAAAATCTTCCTGAGAAAGCTGTGAGGCAAAAGGATGCAATGTTTTGTCCCATACAGTGAGCACAATGGCATGAGCAAATGCGACACATTTTACAATATGTACAAGAATTTCAGCATCCACCCGCTAGCCACTGCTTTATAACTTAGTTGCATTCACATTTTACAAGATGACACCTAAAGCCAGCGTTACAATGTGACAGCATTTCCTGGCTGGCTCGTGTATAAAGTTCCCTCGTGTCGAACGTAATTTGTTTGATGGATCCTTAGCAGACTACATAATAGTCTTAACAATCCTTTTAAGCAGATGACTATTTAAAAAAGACAGATTATTCACTTCAAACTTTAGCAGACGACATTTACCTCTAACTATTATCCTCAAACAATAACGAGTAGCCTTTATTATTTTTTCTTTAGGTCTTTAATTGTGAAGTGTGCTAAGTATCTGTTGCACACTTCGCAGGCTGCGACAAATTGCCTGTCCGATAGCCCGGGGCAATCATTATTTTGTCCGGACTAGCTGAACACAAGGACATGGTGCCCGATCGGGCAATCCACAAGAAAGCATAATAAAGTCGCCAATTTGGCAATAATATCCTAAGTTTGTAGTCAGTTTTACCTTTGTAATGAAACACAAAGATGTACACCATTATTCCTTCATTAATTCCCTTCCGTTATTATTTAATAAATAAAACAATGCCGCTCGTAGGTTTTCATTCATAAAAATAAGAACCTTGCCATCAGACACCGCAATTTTGGCGATCGAAGACTTAATGCACATGTTTTGAGCCGGGCAAGAGTGGCGATTTAGCAAGATCTCTGGAAATCTCGAGTTATCTCGAATCAAAACATGTGGTCTCTATTTATTTGCATGACATCATTTTTTCGGGCTTGGAAAGTCGAAAAAATCTGAAAGAAATTAAAAATGGTAAAATGGACCTTTCCCACGGTCACAACGCATGTGTAATGATGATTTAGGTCAGTTGAAGATAGCGGCTATTGCATGATGGGAAGGGAAAATGGCGATTGTGTAGTTTGCTACCAATTGTCCAAATAATGATGGCACAAAATGGCATAATCGGCAAGAAATCTGACCCATCAATACCATTTTCTAAGTCTTAAAAATATTGCAATATTATTCATGCATAATTGGGCAAGCAAAAGTTAACCTAGCCTTGCCCGATCGTGTATTTAAAAACAAAAAATTGATCGCTGCCTGACACTTCGTGCTGGCGATCTCGTCCAACACCAACTTTTTGGAGCCTTTCTTGGTGTCGATCTTTGCCTAAATGTCAGGCTCTCGCCAGATTGCGATGAGTTGCTTTGTTTCATTGTCTTTGCAATTTGAACCTCGATTACTTTTCTGACGTTCATGCCATGATCAAAACTCAATACAAATGGTAAAAGGGAGCTGGAGCGCACGAGTGTGAGCGGGTTATTTTGAAACAAGTATCCATCAACATGTGTGTAGGTTTCTTTAAATCTCGTGGACACATACATAAAGTTATGACAAATAATGTCATTCTTGCAACGTTTACAATTGATCAAACTTCCAGATGGCTGTTTTCCACTATTGCAGGTTTTAACTCATCCTGTATGTAGGCTACCTTTTGATACAGATAGCAGTTGCCATATATATTAATTCTTGATTGAGATTTTGCAGATGTGGTTATTAATATTATATATGAAATTTATCTAGCTCTATTTTAATGTCCATGCTACAGAATTGTAATATTTGATTTGTCATTATAACTACACATCCAGGTGATTGTGCGAGAGTATTTGACTTCTCTTGATACTGTGTCATAGATGTGGGATTTGAAGTATTTCATGATTTCAGTAATCGAAAACCACTCTGTAATCATGAATATGTATGTCAAATAATGTGGTGAAGTGGAAGGAATGTGTGAACTTAACCTTTGAAATCATTCTCAATGCATCCTTATGAAGTCATGATTATTGATGATATATTCTTTACATTATATAGAATAGAAGGAGGAATTCACACCGCTATGTAATCCTGGATTCTGAAACGGTGTCATAAATATCTTGATCTACTCACCACACAAAGGAGGCACACATATCATGCATTAACCCTAATCAGCCCGGTTATGATTTTGTGTGGAAACCGGGGGAGGGGGACAAAGTATGATTTTTTTACCCAGCGAATCGCCGCGAAACTCCCAGGATTTCATCCCCAGACCCTCTGCACACCACCGCCGCATCACTAACCACTGAGCTAAGCTGCCAAAGCTGCCTTGGGCAGTGATTTTGTACCCACATACATATCAGCTCGGACGATGAAGTCATTGAATCAATGCTGTAGCATGCGCATGGAGATTGTTTTTGGCCGTAGTTAATCATAGTGCCTGGGAAGGTTAGGGATTTATAAGGGTTAAATAGCTTGACATGTTGCGAGGCAAGTTACTGATACAATTTAAAGCCGTTTGTTGTGGGTAAGGGTCAACAGTGCACTAGTGGCTAAGATGACTGTACTAAGAATAGGCATGTTTGTTGTACTCATGTACATGATGTACATGTACATATGACTTTTTGAAACAAGATTTGGCATGTTAACCCTAACAGTCCTAAATACTACGAATTATTATGCAAAATCCCATCCCAAGCTCATGCTTTCACATTGATTTAAATGACGTCATCGACCGAGCTGATATGTGGAAATGTAAAAAGAAGACATAATTCATGTTTCTAAGACTGTTTATTTTGAGTACTGTTTTCCCCCTTCCACCCTATCATTTTGGGTGCTGCTTAGGCCAAGAAAAATAAATTGTTGTGTTGCCCTCAGCGACCGACTGTAAAATTCAGAAAAGTCGGGTCGTTTTTTTAATTTTTAATTTTTAAAAATTTGTTTAAGCCTCACGTTTTTTAGCCAAACTCTACCTTGAACTTCCTTTTCAACTGTTTCTTATAGCATATAAAACATATCCATCCAAAATAACGACTACAGTAGCTCACATTGAATACCTCGACATGGTTTGCTATTTAAATCCCTGGCTGAAATGCATAAATAATCTGATCTGACATGTCAATGTAAACATGAAGAAAAAAAGAATTTAAAAAAAGAAGAAAAAAAATTGACCGACTGACCCGACTTTCCGATTTTTCCCACTTCAGACAACACAACAATTTGTTGTTGTTGTTGCCTTATTCAGGATACACTGGAAGCGGGTTTATAGAGAAAAGTGATGGCAGTAAGTTAACTTTATGTTTTTAATTTAAGACACCCTTTACTATAACACATTCTATGATATATTTCACAGGTTTACTAGCGAACACCAGGGCTACATGTAGTATGATGATTTTAAACTGTGTGTAAGGAAGATTAATATTATAATTTATTACATTATAATTATTCCCAATCCCCATCAGTTTCACATTTGCAATAATCTCTCAAGTAGATTATCATACCAAGCAAAAGTCTAACAGATCGTATTTTGCCCCTTCCCTCATGGATATACCAAATATAGTTCTCCCAGTCCCCATCTAGGCAACCGCATTTACGTGATAAAAACTGGCAACACCCTCTAAATTTTCTTGTGTCAACCCAGATAGACGTTTGTTCGCCGAGTGGGTAAGATTGACCAAGTATTTGAGCCCTTAAGTAAGGCTCAGTTATCAATAATGTCAAGCATATTGTTTAGCATATAGATCGTAATTCATCTGAGATGTTTTGGTAAATTTCGTATTTTCAGAATACGAGATTTACAGCCCCTTTTTTATTTTTGCTACGACGAGTTCGTTCCAAATTGTCATTCAAAATGGCGGCAAGTTAGTGTCGTCGAATTCGTGACCCATTGATCGGGACTGTCGAATTCTCTTCTATTGCTTCGGAGGCCGGTTATATTTTGTTATTGTATTATATATTATAATGTTTATATATATATTTATATGACCTATGTGACTCCGATTTGTCCTTATGAATGCATGCAACTGTTTAAAGTATCCCGCATGTGAGTTGTTTCCCGATCACGCCGAGGAACGACGGACATATTTTCATTACGTCTTATTGTTGTTTTATAGATATTATAGACATATACGACGGGTATAAAACAGATTATAAATATTGTTATTTTGTTGTTATACTGATTAAAAATTGATTCTTGATGACCTATGTGACCCCGATTGTCCTATGCTCATGCTACTGTAACTGTTTAGAGTACCCCGCATGTCGGTTCCCGACTTGATTTAATTAAATAGTTTATTTCACGCCGAGAAACGAAGGACATTTCTTCTCATTACGTATTATGATTTTTATACTGATTAATTTCACGCCGAGGGTCGACGGACGAATATTTATCATTACGTATTATGGTTATTATACTGATTTATTTGATTCTTTATGACTCATTGTATTCATTTTCTACAACCTGTTTCCCTTTGTGTTTAATCATGAGGTATTGCCGACGTCATCTTGTTATGTACATCGTAGATGTTCAAGATTATAATAGATGTAGCTGGACTCGGATAAACCGAACTCATTCTGGGAGGAGATTGAGCAGCTAAAATTGTCATTTCCCCTCCCAAGTCTATACCTAAGATCAGACCCAAAACTAACTTAGTCAGGTTGTATACTATAGTATTTATAAGGTAAATCCTCTTCAGTCTGATTCCCTTTGTTTACATTCATTCTACTATGAAGTACTACCGTGTATACTACCCCTACCAGAGGGGAACCTTCATTCATCCCGATATATACACCACCGTTGTTCCAGTAATAACTTTTGCAAGCTAGACGCCGATTTACCGGCCGCTTTTTGGGATGTATTTGTGCAGTACGGCAGCCATTGTCTTTTCCCCTCCAAAGGCTTTAACTAGACATAGACCAGAGGTAGATCTGTTTTCTAAACCTCCTAGTTTTCCGTTTTTCCTTTCCCTCCCTAGCCATACCTTTACACATTTCTAGAGTTTATCTGTTATATAATAGACCCTACATGTATTGTATTCGCCACTCTGGTCGCTGGTGTACGCCCGTCTATTCTTTATTAGGCCGTTCGATCACCCGAGGGGTGCCACCTCCCTCGCAGAGGTGACGGTGCTTTGGTGTCAAGAACAGCCAGGGTAGTTTTTACAAAAGAAATAAACTTCGCTGGCAGTTCCTAGTCACACCAAAAATTTTAACCCCCTGTTCCTAAGAGACTAAAACTGTCGAACAGGGGGAGGCCACTTTTTGTTTTGACCACTGTGCGTTAGGTCTGTTGTAAATCTGTTTCTGGACAGCATTAGATTTACCCAAATTATACTCGCGATTCTGAGCTGATCGCAGGTGAACGGTCGGCTATTCTGTTTAATAAAGCTGATCGATCACCCGAGGGGATCCACCTCCCACGTAAAGGTGACGGTGCAGGGGTCGTGAACAGTCAGGGAAGCTTTACAGCTCCTCTGACGGTTCCTAGTCATACCAGTTCTGATGGTGTGCAGATCCCCTCTCCCTGTTCCAATCAAACGAGCGAACAGGGGGAGAAATCCATTCCGGTAGTATCAGGAAACACCTCACGAGGGGGTGTTCTCCCTGCCGTTATGACGTTCAGTAACAGAAAAACAACCTCCCATGATGGTGACCGTGCTTATAATAGAGGTTGTTGTGTTTCCCCCCCGGAAATACTGGTGAGACTGTTACTGATGAGGGGAGCACGGAAAGGGGAGCTCCTGTAAATAGACAGGTGGTTCCACTTTCCACTCAGGCATGTGAATCTATACCATCAAACACGCACCCAGATCACATCCTGGCTCCACCGGGCGGTGTAATTTCCTCACGAGGCTATTATACTGCTCCTATTGTTGCTCTAGAGTCAGTTGTCGCACACCACCCCTCTTTACGGGGGGGTTTTGGTGCACAGCTACAGAGTAGGGGATCTCACCGGGGGGACCAGGGTACGCTATTTTATAGTAGTAACCTAGTCTCCTCCCCCAAAGACGCTTCTCGTACGGTAAATATTGACCCTCTTACCACAGATCCGGTCCGTATTGCCCAGAGTCGCGCCCCTGATTATCGCGCAAATATTTCCCCCCCGGAAATATCGGATATCAATCAGGGTATTTGTGACAAAGGTTCCTTAGAACCTATTATGTCACGATCCAGTGACAATAATCGCTATCCGAAAGCAAACTCGTCACGCACTGACTATCGAGATGATTATAGATCGAGTGGTCTCGCTTACCGTAATCCCTCTTTAGAGGATAACAGTGCAAGTCAAAGAGATGCATACAGGGGTACTCAAGGAGAGTTAAGCGATGCATACAGTAGACAAAGGAATTCACACGGGGGAGACTTTGACTATTATCCTGGCTCTTACCGCCAGACAATTCACCCTAATTATGGTCAGCAAGTAGCTACCACTTCAAGGGTCATTGAACGACCGACCATGGGATCGCTTGAGGATTATAACTCATTCTATCAATGGCAGCAGTTTAAAGCTTTTCAGGCTAGAGTTAATACTGAGGGAAATTCCCAACCAACTCTTACACAGCCACGGGCGAATCACAATGTCACACAACCCACGGCTGCCCGTACTAGTACTAACAGTACTCAATCATCCCAGGTAGTCGCTACTACTGTCCCTTCTACTATACTACTACTACTACAGTCACGGACTTAGTCAGCGTAGACGAGGAGGAGGATATCATCGAAGAGGAAGACGATGATGATTATGGGAATTATGATGATGATGATGATGACCTGTCACAGGGTTCAGGTGAACATAACTCAGACAATGATCCTGACAACTCTGGTATTTTCCCGGCCAATGTCCTGATAAGGAAGGAAATTTCTGAGGATGAACCTTCTCCTTTTGGGTTGGCTTGGCAGTCAAACAAAACTAAGAATATCTTCCAACGAAACAGAGTTGATCCTATCAACAGCTATGCAGCCAGTGCTATGGGACTGGCGCCCCCTGATGTTCCAGAGGAGTATTCCGGCGGATCTTTTTTCTTCGATAGCCTTAGTGAGCCGGCAGCGACGACTTCGACTCCTACTCTTTCTCTTCCCAACGAAATTTTCACGGAAATGTCGAAGGTTAGGAACAAGGACAAACTGACTCTGGATAAGGAAGCCAGAATTGATAGAAGGGAAGCCATTGCGGCATTCAGAGTCTGCCCAACGGATGAAACCGAGTGTTTCGGTATCTCTTCCATCGATAAAGGAGTCATGGACTATATGAAGCCGAAATCTTCTTCAGTCAATAACTTCTCGAAGGAATGGGAGGAGGTACTATCGGCCGAACAGGAGGAACTTTCTGTTATCAGAAGACTCAGTATCTTCCAGATGTCGGTGATTAACGCCCTTGCTTTGGATCTCCAGCCTTCTCTTTTGAAAAAACCTTCGGAGGAAGTACAGAGATCGTACGCTTCAGCACGACTCGCCATGGACATGTCAGGTCGTGTACTTCAGGGGACGACGATAGACATTCGTTTTTTCTCAAAGGATGAAGGTCTCTCCTTTCGATCAGAGATCGCACAAACGAGATGGATTTTCATCTCTTTTTTCTTTCCGTCATTTGTCCTTGAAAACAACGGAAACATGGGGAGCCAAGTGATTTCCAGGACTCTAGTTATTTACATATATAACTTTGTATGCCGCGTGCCTGTCTACGGCCATATCACGTCGGATAGATCGGTTTTCTCATCCAATTACCGAAGTTGAGCGACGTCGGGCCCGGTAGTACTTGGATGGGAGTCCGCCGGCCTGGGTATACCGGGAGCTGTATATATTTTTTATAAGAATATACACATCGACCTTACTTACTTTTTCAGCTGACTCTGATGTCAATCTGACAAGTATAGACTGATTTTCCTAGTTTGAATATTTATCTCTTTCAACGTGGGCCTTGGAGCCAGGCCGCGCCTTTATCGAGTTTTTTCAATTGGAAGTTTTTTCTTAACGTCTGACACGGAAGCGCTACGAGAAGAATCATCTATACACTATTCTGCGAGACGGCCTATATAGGACGGTCTTCTTTTTTCCTGGTTGGAAATCTTTGTTGTCTGTTATATATATTTATATATATATCACTTTTCACTACATTGGATCCTCTGAGTTCATTTCATGATCTCTTCTTCTTCTTCTTTGATGCAGTTCAACACTCCTGGTGGAGTAATGCGAACCGTATCTCCTTTTTTGGTTTCATGACCACATTATGGAAGGTGGACACTTGTACATATTTATCCTGATTACGGTGCGAAATGGACTTCTGACTTCATTTCTTGACCTCCGATAGCGGGTCTGAACCGTCTCACTAGCCTGATCTATTCACGAGTTTTTCGAGGCTAGAGGACAGGATTTATCACGAGTTTTGGGGTTTTTATTCTTCACTACATTAGATCTTCTGAGTTCATTTCATGATCTCTTCTTCTTCTTCTTCTTCTTTGATGCAGTTCAACACTCCTGGGGGAGTGATGCGAACCGATTTTCCTTTTTTGGTTTTACGCCCACATTATGGATCATCACACGTTGGTATTATATTTTCATTTTATGCCATTTTCTATATATATTCCTTTCCGTGTTCATTTAAATCCGACACCCTCTGTTGTCCGATATTGTGTTCGGATAGAGACTTTGAAACCTTTTTAGCTTTTACAGTAGTTCATTGTTCATTCCTTGAACGGAAATGAAATGGGAATTTCATGACGATCCTCTGTGTGAGTTTGACGTATCCGGGCTCGGACTCTGGAGGTTTTTATTTTATTTTTACGGAATAAATCGCATCTTTTTATTTATTCAATTTTTTTCCAGGAATGTTCAACGATTTTCTACTCTGAGAAAACGTGGAGGGGTGAAATTCAGAGTAGGGTTTTCACCCCCTTGTTGGGACAAGTGGGTCTCTGACGCCCTCGAAAATAACTTGTATAAATTCGCGTGGTACCGTCGTTTTTATCGACTATATCACCTTTTCAGTTTACAAGTTTGTTTGTTTTGTTTTTTTATCTGTTTAACAGATGTCATTAAAAACAAAGACCCAGTCATTGGGCATGGCAATTACATGTTTATATTCTCGCAGACTATTTACCAAGAGGGGTATTTTTTGCGTGCATCTACGATTGGTCTCTCTCTCTCTCTCTCGAAACCTATCTTTCGGGACCTCGTGGCCGGGCTCTTGCGATTCTAGTTCAACATATGTATGGGGGAAATCGCTGACTCTGTGAGGTCAAGTTTGGATCCTGGTCTACATTCATCCAATGTCTATGGATATTTATCTGTTTTCATACAGACTGGGCCCAGTCCTTTTCATACAGGATGCCGGGATGGTGGTTCTATTGTCCACAGTCGCCAGACATCACATCAGATGATGTACCGTATGGAAGGTTGATCCAGGTACGGTAAATGGGGAGACCACGAACTTCCCGAGATCAATATTCGACCTTGGCCTACAAGCAGCCACGGTCAACTTTTATTCCTAATTGAGGGCATGGAGTTTTATTTTTCTTCTCGTCCCTTAAACTCGTATCATATGGCCCTCATATAGGCCTACAATTGGAGCCTTTACAAGCGACGCCAATAAGATTGATCGCTATATGACGTTCTTTTCTTTTTTTCTTATAACCGTTGCATCAGGAAAGTGTTGCTCGGAGCCTCTTTTCTTATGCATAGGGATGTTATACGTTTCTTTGATTTATGTAAACTTGGGTAACCCTATTCTTTTTAAAGATAGAGAGATATTGCACGATGTGTTTGGAACACCCTGTAATTATGTTTACGTTTACCATATAAGGCTTAATGGTCTTTGCACCAATCTAATGTACGAACACAGGCTTGGATTGGGAGACAGGCTCCGTTTAGCTGGGCAAAACGTGCTTCGTCCTGCCGAGAACTCGCAACAACTAGCGTGGGGATTTTTACGATTTTCAGCAAGGCGACGGGAGTTACTCTCTATTTTCGCCCAGGATTTTTAGCTAAAAACGAGAGAAACGACTACTCCGCGACACCCTTGTTCTTACCTTATCTATAAAGGCAGAACAGTAGGGATCACTTATATGGTATCTAGATAAAACCAGTAGCATTTTAGAGGCGAGGAAACACGTCTGTCGTCTGTTTATCTCTAGTAAAAAGCCATATAAAGCTGTCGCAAGGATCAGGTTGGTTGGTTGACGCGATTCGATTAGCGAAAGCCACGAATAACGACAGCGTACCACTAGGCCACAGTGTGA
Source organism: Ophiura sarsii (assembly GCA_035610835.1). Classification (NCBI taxonomy): domain Eukaryota; kingdom Metazoa; phylum Echinodermata; class Ophiuroidea; order Amphilepidida; family Ophiuridae; genus Ophiura; species Ophiura sarsii. Next base: position 8,070,814 of record CM069452.1, on the reverse strand, counting down.
CTGTTAGAGCATACTACGCGACTTGCACACTCGCTAAAGGGATTTCTATTAACGAAATCCCCAATACAGTATCATGGAAATCCGATACGACATTTACCTCTTCATATCTGAAGGATATCCATCTCAGAACTGATTGAGGCAGGTATGCTTCGGCCGTCTTGGACGGGGAAAGCAATACCAACTAGACACACTACCAACTAGACGATACACCCGTTTTTGCGACACATCCCCGTTTTTTATGACATCACTTATGACGTCTTTGAGACAGGTTCGTATTTTAAGATGATATCTTTAACTTATCCTATAAGGTTTACTACACTATTTACGTTTTAAGTAAGCTTAATTAACCTGTATACTAGGTTAATACGGTTAGTTATTTATATCAAGGTGGTTTTATTATTATGGTTTCCTATCGTTTTTTGACCCCTCGTGTTTGTATACACTTGTTTCCCAATCCCTATCAGTTTACTGCATCCGATGATTGGCCTTTCACCGCCATTCGCCGTGTCAATCGATTGCAAATGTGAAACTGATGGGGATTGGGAATAATTATAATGTAATAAATTAAAAAAGGACCCTTTAGGATGTCCTTTTATTTATCAATTATAGTATTATTCCCAATCCCCATCAGTTTGTCCCGCCACCGGCCCCTGGCTTAATCACGATGCCTTCGCTCGTCGTTTACGTTTTTCTCCAAAGAGAAATTTAGAGGGTGTTGCCAGTTTTTATCACGTAAATGCGGTTGCCTAGATGGGGACTGGGAGAACTATATTTGGTATATCCATGAGGGAAGGGGCAAAATACGATCTGTTAGACTTTTGCTTGGTATGATAATCTACTTGAGAGATTATTGCAAATGTGAAACTGATGGGGATTGGGAATAATACTATAATTGATAAATAAAAGGACATCCTAAAGGGTCCTTTTTTAGTTTTCTATCCACCAATGCATCATTAGCATAAAATACAGGTCAGGTTATGATGGCACTTTGCTATTTTCCCCAATATAACCACACCAGATTCTTTCATATGTTCATTTGCTCCTATTTCCCCCTTAGTTGTGTAGCACAATCTTATAGTAAAACACATTTGGTCCCTGAAATTTGCCATAGAAGCTTAAGTGTATTTCTGGCACATGAAAATGGACCAATTTGCCGCACAGAATGAATGCCTCTGGTGACATTTCTTATTTTATAAAGTCAAATTATACATAAAGTTCTGAAAGAGAAAAAATATCTGGGTGATTTATTATACATCTGAGGTAAAAATCTATTTAATTTCTTTGTGACCATGACCAAAAACCAACCAAACAGACCCTTAGGGATATATAGTTCCATGACATTGTTTATGATCTGTGCCAAGTTGTGTAATAACTGTCAGTACCAAAGAAGATTTCTTGATGTACCCCATAATGCTTAGCGCCCCTACAGTATCAGCAGGGCTTATCAGCAAAACAAACAGTCCCACACATGTGTTAAAGTAATTAACAACTGGAGGTCGTCTGACCTCTACCATCTAAATGCATGGTGCAGATAGGGTAACTTATATAAATATTAAAAGAAGTTGAATCCCAACTAAAACTTGTATTCATAAAAATAAAGGGTCTTTAAGAAAATCAAAAGAGGACTGTATTAAATACACATCAATCATATTACTTGCAAAAGGATTTTCTTAAAGACCCTCATTTAACAATTTTATAAGCATTTCCTTGCACTGTAATGTCAATGGGAACCAGTAGACACTGGTGACAGAAATCCTGTGGTCATGTGATGAAAGTGAAGCATCCTGGGGTGCATCAAGAAATCTTCTTTGTGTCAGTACATTTTAAAATTTGGCATACACAGAATGGCTGATGTGTAAACCCTTGAATTGCTGATAATATTGTATTGTATAACAAACTGTTGGTGCCAATTTAGGGTTCTTGCGACCTGTACCCATTGGGGCTATTCTGTCACCTTGGTTTACGCCCTCAGCGTTGATATTTGACGTTGTTGACAGAAGAACTCGGATGGTTCCAGGCTGCGGAAAATCACGGTATTTTTACCAGCACAATTTCTCATTTAACGACGATTTGAACGACTTCAGGATTATATACGCTCATCTGCGATGCAGCGGAATATTTTCTGGTAACGGTAAAGCACTATAGGATTATTGAATTATATCAGCAAGGTGTGAAAATCATCATTTGGAAATCGTTTGTTTCTTGTTTTATCAAAGTGTTGCGTTAGAAAATAACCCGGTCTGCGAGCCATCTCAGAAGGGAGAACTATCAAAAAAGGCCCTACATTTAAGTAAAAATACCCATTATAAGGATATTTGCGGCAGTGGTAGATGGACAAAATATTTAAGCTTGTATATCGCTATCGATTTCCTGCATTGAACGTGCTATAAGGACATGAAATTAAATCTAAATCTTCATCGTCATGTAAAATAAGAAGTAAAGTTAATGGAAAAGTACAACTTTGCTAGGATACGTGTTTCGCAGAGCAGATGATAGAGGGCGCTATAACCAATGTTACGGTAGCTCCAGGCAGTGCAGGATATGATTATACAAGCAGGCAACATTTTGTATAGATTGGAACATTTACCACTGAATAAGGCTTCATTGAATCAAATGGATATTTGTGCACTTGCGCATGCAGAAAAATATCAAGTAAAATAACCGGCTTTAGGATGGCGCATGATTCGCATGAAGCTTCACTATTCTCTGGTTCGAAGAACAGTAGAACAAGCAGTAACATTGATTGTGCTGTAACATTGGAGGCATTATTGAGGCGGGCTGAGTTGTTGTGCAGAATGAAATCTATGGAAAGTCAACGACAAATAGCATGGGAAGAAGAAGCGTTAGCAAGGGAAGCAGAAGCGTTAGCAAGGGAAGCAGAAGCGTTACGCTGGAAGAAAGCAGAAGCGTTACGCTGGAAGAAAGAGAAGCTTGTCATCGAAACAGAACTGGCAATGACGGAAGCAAGATTGCAGGTGTATGCAACTGCATCGAGGTCATCATCAAGTGTGTGCGTATCATCCAAGGAAAGTGAAGCCCGTGTTGAAAAATGGGTACAAGATTCACATGGACATAAAATGTCAATGATTGACGACGCCAGCCCATTGAGTGATATTCCGAACTCCAGCAAAAATGGCAGTGTACAACAACGGTTAGTGCAATGTGACGCAGATAAAGCTGAAGGGATCAGTAGTAACGTAGTTCAGGATAAAGTCGATAACGCAGAAAGTGGTCGAGAAATCAAACATGGAACTTCACCCGATTATCAGGGCCAACATGCGTCTAGTAGTCAAGAGGTAGCAGAGAGCCCAAGAGTTAACAAATCAAAAACTCCAAGCTATATCAGTCCCACAATGCACCCTGGTAGCAGAGACATTGATCCAAATTGCACCATGGCAGGTCAAGCAGTACAGCAGAAATTTGAGAACAACGGTTATCAACATTGCGCCATGACCAGTCAACCGGCATCACAAAACGTGACATTGAATAACCAAGATACTTTTATGCCAAGTCCAGGGTACTACAGTCCCAGAATGCACGCTGACAGTGGGAGCGGTAATCAAGCAGCAACACAGAATGCAACCGTTAGTAACCAGAATACACCAGAGCAAGTTTACTTCAATCCCAGAATGCATGCTGATAGTGGGAGCGGTGATCAATATAGCACCAGGACTAATCAAGCTGCAGCACAGAATATATCCGTAGATAATCAGAATACGCCAGGGCAAAATTACACTAATCCCAGCATGCAATATGCAAATAACCATGCAATGGGTTTTCAACCAGAGTTTCAACACCAAGACAGAAGGTTTCAGACACAACTTGATCAAATTGGCTTTTTAATGACAACGTTGATAAATCAACTAAATAGACTGAATCTTCCTCAGAGAAATATCAATCCGTTGTATGGCAACATAGAGGATAAAGGCCAGTCTCAACAAGATCATCAAAGATCACAGAGACCAAGTACAAGAAATAGCACGACAGATGAAAATATGACGATGACGGCATCCAAATGGTGCTTCAGCTGTGAAAATAAATCGCACTACACAGAAGAGTGCCGAAACATTATGAAGGACCCATATGACGACAGAATAACCAGTTTGAAGAAGCATGGAGTGTGCTTTGGCTGTCTTAGGAAAGCAGGACATTTGGTCAAGGATTGTAGAAGCAGGTTGAACTGCAAAACCTGTAATCGTAAGCACCCCACAATCTTACATCGGGACTGGGGGATACAGAAACAATCAGCTGAAAGAGAAAACAGAAACCAGATACAGAAACAATCAGCTGAAATAGAAAACAGTAAACAGATACAGAAACAATCAGCTGAAAGAGAAAACCAGGAACCAAAGGTTGAAGCCATGCGTTCTACCTCATGTGGCCTAACCGGGGCCGGTTTTGCAGGTTCACTGCTGTCAGTGGTGCCAGTCACCGTGAGATCAACAGAGACAGGACGACAAGTCAGCACATATGCGCTGCTAGATAGTAAAAGTACTACAGTCTTCTGTACAGCAAGTCTACAAAAGAAACTGGCCGTAAAGGGAAACAAGACAAAGATCAGTATACAAACCATCAACGGTGTGAAGGACACAAACACATACAAGTTAGAAGGATTGACTGTAGCAGACTACATGGGAGATAACAAGATAGATTTACCAGAAACGTACGTTCAAGCCACAATACCAGTGATCAAGGACGACATTATGGTGAAAAAAGACTTAGAGCCGTGGCCGTACCTCCACGAAGTCAAGATTCCAGACGTGCAACTTGAGCCTGGACATCAAGTAGAACTTATGATTGGAAATAATGTGCCTAAAGCACTAGAGCCAATACAGATTATCCAATGCCAAGATGGCGGACCCTTCGCATGCAAAACTCGGCTGGGATGGGAGGTCCACGGTATGGTAAAACAGAGAGACAGAGTTTCCGTACATAGAGTAAAGGTGTTGGCAAATGATTCGGGTGATGTGGTTGGCAAGATCAGAAAGAAGAAAGCAGTTAAGAATCAAGGATGTGACAAAGTAGACCAAGCAACATGTGAAATTGAGATGACAGTGAATAGCAGACCTGTCACTAAAGCATCAAAAGACCCATATGATAATGAAGCTCTGAATGATGCAAATCATTTGCTTATGAAAGTGAAACCAACAATACAGCGACTTCTCTCTGACTCTGAAGAACAGTATACCAGGCGTCGGTGGAAACAAGTCCCCTTTATAGCAGACTTATTATGGAGGCTTTGGGTAAGAGAATATTTACCTCAGTTACAGCAGCGTCAAAGGTGGTTGAATCCTCAACGTAACCTTCAAGTGGACGACACTGTTCTCATCGTTGATGACACCGCACCAAGAAACACATGGAGAATGGGAAAGGTCAAGGAGACCATGCCAGACAAGCATGGATTTGTACGACAAGTCAAGGTAAAGACTCAGACGTCAACCATTGTGAGACCAATGAGTAAACTATGCCTACTGTTGGAGGCTGATATTCCTGAACAATTACCAACAGCAGTGGCAGCAGTTGCAGATAAAGACTCAAACACAGGTGATCATGACACAAGATCAGATGTGAACAATACAGATGAGACCACTGATCAGTGTCACACGTACACAAGAACAGGCAGAAAAATCAAGCCAGCCAATCGGCTGGACCTGTAATTTGCTCCACAAAGCCAGAAATATGACAAACTCTTATCATCAATGACCTACAAAGGCAGCAGTTTCATGCAGCAGTCGACGTAAGGATCTTCATGGCAGCGTCGATGTTTAACCTCCAGGAGAGAGAATGGCAGCCGGTCCAATGAACAGCGCCGTACGTGTCCATCTCTTCAAAGTGGATATACCATAACGGCTGCATATGTGTCTGTGTGGAATGGAATTGAAAAATCAGTGCATCATAGGAACTGATATTTTTAGAAAAAGACTGCAGGTTGACTTAATCTATCATGCGTGTTGTAGCTAATTGCGCATTTTTGGACACTTTTCTGTGTTTTTTGCCAAAATTATGAAATTTAGTTTTGCATTGTTGAAACTGTGTTTTCAGGTTTTAATGTACCAAGTCAATTTGCAGTCTACAGTGTTGAATATTCATATGATGGATGAGAAAAAATTCTCATCATTTTGAAAGCATTCAGATGCACAATGCTTAAACCACGGATAACACGGTGGAGCAGAAGTCTACTGCTCTCACCATTACAATACGGCATGTAGAGGTGTTGGATATATTTTCTGTGAAACGGGAATCCTTGTATTTTTCATTGATCTCACCCCTTTGTGGTGTTTCTTGGCCAAATTTAGCTTTGTCAGTTTCAAGACATTCCTGTTTTCATGAAATTAATTCTCACGCCTGCACTGCTCACACCTTTTCACGCACTGACATACACATGCCTGTGTGCATGATCTACTATGATGTGACCTGAGGGGTTGGTATGATATAGCCTATTTTCACCCATGTTGGTGAGGCTTATAAAATGAATAATGCTGAAAGGTTTATTTTTGTTTGCACATAATTAGAATGTTTATGGTGAAACTTCGATGAGGCAGTCTTAGGCCAGGCTTTGCAAATTGCTTCCAATATACCTTTTTGGTGTGCGTTTTAGCACATTTGTTTTGGTATTGTTTTTGTAATGTTCACTCTATGCCTGTCAAGGTTTGACTGTGTGCTTCCAGTTATGAAAAATGTTATGGTGCAGTACTATATTCTACAAAGTACATTGCCAAGAGAACTATGTCTGCAAGTTCACCAGGACATTGGACCGCAGCAAGGAAGATGGCAATGAATCTGATAAGTGGAGCTTTAAATTTGTGTGCTCCATATTACTATAAAATCCAACACCCATTAGCACAGGTCACATCACTGATCCATTCAAGTTGTGAATGGTACCCAAAGATGTTTCCAAAATGGAAACTTAATCATCAGCTGGAGAAGAGCTACATTGACTCTTATGACTCTTATGACTCTGTTAGGCTCACATATTATAAATGTGTTAATATATGTTAATGTGGATTATGATCTCTACTACGTGCTAAAGTGATTTACATGGCTATAATCATATTGCCAGCTATATTGTGGTGACATACTAGTATGGTTTGGTAAGGTTTTTCAATACCAAATTTTGTGTCATTTTATGGTGCACTGTTAGTGCTATTTGTTTTGCATGGTCGTTTTCTTTAGGAGCCGTACTTACCAAATCAAATCGAGTATTGCATTTTGAAATGTTTAGATTAAGGAAAGATGAAACAATCATTTTGGATTGTTCCACATTTAAATTTATAGATTGATTAATGATATTTGAAGGGATGAGACTAGATTTTGGAGATTTGTAATTCTGAAACCTTGTGATCAAGGTATCATCTTCTCAAATTTGATGGATGATTGGTAAATTTGATTACATTCTTTACCAGACTTAATTGGTACATTTGGCTAAGTACCATACTGGTATGTGTTGTTTTTTGCCAGATTACATGTAGTCTTAAAAGAGGACAGCATCGACACTTTGATTCTCTTCAGATAATTCTCTTTAATAGCATTTGTTTAACATGCACAAGTGATAATGTAAATGAGTTACACTCTTAAGAAGAAGTGTCCAGTTATAATAGCCAGATCGAATGAGTTGAAATGTTTGGCTGATTTCAATTCAATGCAAATGTTGGCACCCGATTTTTGCAAATTTACAGTAATTGTAATGTATTGACATAGACAATTAGGGGCCGGAATGTTGGTGCCAATTTAGGGTTTTTGCGACCTGTACCCATTGGGGCTATTCTGTCACCTTGGTTTACGCCCTCAGCGTTGATATTTGACGTTGTTGACAGAAGAACTCGGATGGTTCCAGGCTGCGGAAAATCACGGTATTTTTACCAGCACAATTTCTCATTTAACGACGATTTGAACGACTTCAGGATTATATACGCTCATCTGCGATGCAGCGGAATATTTTCTGGTAACGGTAAAGCACTATAGGATTATTGAATTATATCAGCAAGGTGTGAAAATCATCATTTGGAAATCGTTTGTTTCTTGTTTTATCAAAGTGTTGCGTTAGAAAATAACCCGGTCTGCGAGCCATCTCAGAAGGGAGAACTATCAAAAAAGGCCCTACACAAACAGTTCTGTTTTTGTAATTGAGATAACCCAGGCATTTGATTTTCATGTTGTTTTGACAACAGTAACCATGATTTGTAAACATATTGACAACAACATTAACCAGGGATCTATGAACTAAATCCATTTGTATTGTGAATAATAGCACATACACAGCCAATCCAGAATTCCACAAATTTCACTTATTGTACAGCTTCAGAATGCTGTAAATTTGACGTCGTAAATAACCTGATTAATTACAGCACTGTAATTATTACCCAACTTGGTGTGTGTGTGTTTAATAGTAGATGATTGTCTAAGTCTGGGTGAGTGAGAGGTGTCCTACTGTGAAAGTGGTGTATATCTGGTGTGTAGGGTAGAGCTATGCCATATAAATCATCACTAAAATGGTCACTGTCGATGAGTGCTATTAATTCCTTATAGCACATACACAGCCAATCCAGAATTCCACAAATTTCACTTATTGTACAGCTTCAGAATGCTGTAAATTTGACATCGTAAATAACCTGATTAATTACAGCACTGTAATTATTACCCAACTTGGTGTGTGTGTGTGTTTAATAGTAGATGATTGTCTAAGTCTGGGTGAGTGAGGGGTGTATCTGGTGTGTAGGGTAGAGCTCTGCCATATAAATCATCACTAAAATGGTCACTGTCGATGAGTGCTATTAATTCCTTATAGCACTCGAGCTGCCTCGTGCTATAAGTCATACTTATTTGACAACTCTTGTACCTTTAATTCAGACAAGTATATCTATTTTGAAGGAAATTATGTGTCAAAGTCAACAGGGGAATGAAAGGCTTTCAATCATAACCCCTAAGGTGTTGACTGAGAATACTTTACCTTTACACCTCTGTACACAGTCTTGCACTTGTATTGGTTTTTTAATTTAAAATACCTGTATTAAGGGATATTTTGCAGACTTTGTGTCCAAGAGAGACGAAATAAGTTCTTGAATTTTATAGCTTTAAGGTAGAATATATTACTTCAGCAAGTTTGGGATGACAGCACCTGGCTGGTTCTGTGTGTGGGTATGGCCTTTGGATATTTATGTTTGGTCTAACAGAAGATGTTATCTAGTGTTTATTTGTCAATGTTGTAATTTGATATTGATATGTGGGAGATTGGCAGTATCTTGTCAGGTATCTTAAAGGAAAGTTATTCCTTGTACTATAGGCTATGTGACATTGGGGTTCATAGCTCACAGCTACTTATCATATGTATCTTTTGCAATATCCTACCAATATGGTTAATGTGTCACTGTGTGTCTATTCGGGCGTTCTTTAAAAGCCTGTCTTGAAAATGTACGGTGGTCAGATCATATCCAAATGTTTAGGCCAGTTTGTCATATAAAATCAGTTGCCAAATGTACAAGGTTCCAAGCACAGTGTTTGTGTACAACTGATCAGAATGACCTCTCTTAGGTTACATGTAATTAGATGGCGTTAGAAAAAACATGGTCCGCCAAAAGTATTTGTCCAATCAGAGAAAGTGTTACATCATTCTTTAGCTTAGGACCGTGTGCAGAACAATCCACTACGTCCAGCACAAGCCAGACCAGTCTGAAGCCATGAGGGAACATTTAGGGTGCTGTGAATCCCCAATTGGCGACATTTTCATTCCTGTTCCATTTGAAGAAAACTATGGCCGCGCATTACATCTTTATACACATGGTCCATGGAACTAAAATAACTTTTATGTTCCCCCCACATTTGTATAGAAGAATAGTTATACTATCATAGGAACTGTAAGTTGCCCAATGGTTGTATTTGAATATTTAGCTGATGAAAAATTTTGAGGAGAATCCATTCTCGCAAAGATTCCCGCTGGTAAAGTTGCAAGCATCCAAGTTGATTCTCGTAGAGATATTCTGCCTATACATTGAATGGAGGAAAATCCATAGATTCTCGCACAATCCTTTGCAGGAATCTAAATAGATTCTCGCAACCTGTGACAAAATTTTGACCCTGTTTCGGTAACTGTGGTCTCACTATCCCATGTTAAAACATGACTATTTTTGTTGGGTGAACAGATAAGACAATGTTTCCAAATGTACATAAAGGAACTCCGCTTTCCTTCTGACACATGTGTACATTTTTTAATTCATGAATCACTATACTCTGTTTGGCCATCTCGAGACAGTGACGTAACCGCGTATTCTTCTAAATGCATCACATAACGCGCGCGCATACTCGCGGCGCTGGCGTATAAACACGAGCGTTGAAAGGCGGAAGATACACACGCGTGCGTAAAAGCTGCGCCTGTTCAGTTACATTGTACGTCACTGTCATGAGATGGCCAAACAGAGTATATACTGAAATAGAACGCGAAACATCTGACTTACTGTGTTATCCTCAGGTTTGGTTTTAATTGGTTTCATAATCATACTGTATTTTATTGATGATATGTGTTAAACATTTTAAAATCTATTTTATAAAATAAATGTATAAGGAATTTATAATTTCAGGAACTTTAATAAAGACACACCTGTCCCAAATGATAAACTATTTCATGTGAATATCAACCATCATGTACTGAAACACTTGGTGACTCACTGCCGACTAACTAGACATGTTAACATGGCATCTCATTTCAGATCTATAGGATATTGATAGCATAATATCATGAATATCTGGACAAGATTTTCAATTACTGCTCAAGTGGCATTCCATGGGGGAATTTCAACAGGAATATTGTAATCTCGTAATGACTTGTGTTTTGCAAGGAAACATGATCCTATGAGTAGATGCTTTAACCCTTCAAATCTAACCTTAACGAATGTATGTTGTGTAACGTTTATTGACAATGTTTTGGTTTACAATTGTAATCGGCAGAGCCGTCTTTATAACACACAAATATTTTATTTAACCCGAGGTCTTTTCAGTCAAAACCGATAAATACGATGATGGGCTCAATCCTCAATAGTATTTGATTTCCATAAATATGAAAACAATATTTTTGTATGTAAAACAACACGCCACTTCAAAAACAGAAAACATAAAAACAATCTAAATTGTTTCTGTCTGTTTTTCCTGCATGCATTTCATATTTTCGTTATGATACTGCGACTATTATTTTAATTCATCTATTCAGACAGACTATACCGCTTCTGGAATTTCCTTGCATGTTTTGTATCTGAGACGCTCATTAATATGATCGACAGAAGGAATTCTTAGCATTTGTATTGATACTGAATCTTTCATTACAACGATCATGTTTGATGATGATTGTGTATGAATAAGACATACAGGGTGACCCAGAAAATGTTGACCCCCAAAATCACAAACTTAAAAAAAATAATTGAAAATGAAAATAAATAAATAAGGCATTCTGTTTTCAAAAGTTATGTAAACAATTTATTCAGCTTTCTGGAGAACTTTAGATCATGTAAATTGGCTTTACCAAACTAAAGATACACTTGATTGTGTGACAGGGGGTGTTTTCGTCTTTTTGTAAAAGTGAAAAAATGTAACTTGGTTCAGATATGAAACTTAATTCTGTTCTAAGTACTGTGAGTTAAGTAATCTTTTCTTTTGATCTGTATTTTATCAAATTAACATTTTCAAATGAAGTCAAGGGGACTTCAGTTTTTGTTTCAAAGTCTCTTATATAATAATAATATTGATTTACATAATAAATGAATATTGATGAGATACTGTGCAGAAATGGTTTCAAACAGGCACTTGTTCTGCTCATGAAGTATGAAACCCTTTTTTTGCACTTCACTTTCACTACAAAACAACACTTCTTACAAAATTACATGTATTTTAAGTTTCGTGTGGCCTATTTTCATGATCTAAAATGTTTCAGAAAGTTAAATGTATGGTGCACATAGCTGGTGAACGAGTTATGCAATATTTTGTTATTTTAATGGTAAAAAAAAAAAAAAAAATTGTGATTTTGTGATTTTTGGGTTCAACATTTTCTGGGTCACCCTGTAGAGAGTGTTCAAGAACATTATTTCATATTTTGTCAGATGGTAACGACGATAATGGCAACAATTTGACTTCAATTTTGATTTTGTATTGGACTTGGTGAATACAAAAAAGAATACTTCGGTGTATTTATAAACGATTATTTATGAACTAATAACCAACCAGTTTCATTATGTAATTATTAATCCAGGATGTGTTTTGTATGTAGCAACAGAATAACAACTGATCCTAATCATAATAAATACCTGAACCTGAAAACAAATTATTGCTTAACCCCTTGTAAAGGAATGTTCTAAAGCACTGCATGTTTTGGCATGCATTCAAGCTCTTATCTCCATTTTCATTTTTCTTTGTGACTCCTTTAAACTCTTCCAACATTAAGTAAAATACCTTCACATCACATAGTACAATAATAATAGCATTTAGTTCTTAACTTCTATGTTTATTTTTTAAAGAATTGCAAATGATTGACATTGAAACCAGGCCCTTTAAACTACTCGTCAGTGAAAGGCTTCATTATTTAATTACCAATATGGGATGCTTTTATTTGAGCAATAGATAACAACAACTGATATCCTTATCATTCAAACTAAATACCTTTAAGTTACGCCTGAAAACAAAAATTGCTGCATGTTTTGGGCATGCATTAAAACTCTTGGGAAATCTAAAAATAAGGAAATTCTTCTACTTCTACAGCTAAAAAACCTTTCACAGCATGTCCCATGCGGCACATGAGTGTTGTCAATGGTTGAGCACTTTGTGCGAGGTAGTTTCTCAGTTGCTGACTTAAAAGAGGTCTTTCAAAGAGCTATCCTTGCAATCTGCTTGAGGGGCCATTTGCATGATATGACACCTTGCTTTGAACTGCTGACCTTACTCTTAGATTTGTAATACTGCCCTCTAGTGGTAGAGCCTGTGATGTGATTTGTACAGTAAGCTATGAATGAAGCGCTCGTCCAGGTCTAGAGTTTTTAATGAATATTTGAAGCATTTGAAGCATTTGGATGCTCTATTTGTTTGAAATATAACACACGTTTTTAAAATTATTATTATTATCATTTTTGAGATAAATAAGATTCTATGTGTATTTTTTATTTTGTAATCCATTTCACCTATGACGAAATCATTATTTTGAAGTCTAAAAATTTATAGAGGTCTACAATGTTCTTAGTAGAATGAATGATCAATATTAAAATTGATTGATTAGACATTAAATATTGATCAATTATAAACCTATTGATGAGAACTATAAAACAATGCAGGTCAAAAGGCAAGCTTAACTTCAATCAAATAAATCAATCACTACATGACTCTAATCGCCTGAAATTTCAAAGGCCAAAACTATATACAAGACTGCCATGTAGCATAATTGCGCAGACTATGCACGACAGTCGTTAACGCATGCGCAGATGCAAATTGGGTATAAAAGACTGTCGTGTAGTCGTGTAGCGAATTTGCACAGGCGATTATTTTGGCCTTTTGCTCCCTTTTTATTTCCAAGACCACCTCATCTTCTTAATTAATTTTCAATGTGTTCAATGTGTTTCAATGTGTTCAATAGCCTGTGAAAGCATCACTAAAATCCTTTGATTTATCAAGCCAAAACATTCGTGGATTTAATTAAATCCCTCTAAACAAATCCCTAAATTCAACGTAAAAACAAGTAACAGCAACTCTAAAGCACAGTTAAGGCAACAGCAACATTAACGTGCAAAGATTGATTTATCGCGTGGAGTATGAATGGAATTTGTTGTGCGAAAGAAGCGGGAGCGAATTTGACGCAGCGAAAAATTCGCGTCCGCAACAACGTAGTGATCAATAAGCTATGTCTACGTTGAGCATTCGTTATGTGAAAGTTTCTCACATAGGGTGTAGATTGCATTGCATCTCATTATACATGATCACAATAGCATGAGCAAATGTGACACATTTTACAATATGTATGAGAATTTCAGCATCCACCCGCTAGCCACTGCTTTATAACTTTAGTTGCATTCACCTTTTACACGATGACACCTAAAGCCGGCGTTACAATGTGTCAGCATTTCCTGGCTGGCTCGTGTGTAAAGTTCCCTCGTGTCGAACGTAATTTGTTTGATGGATCCTTAGCATGGACTACATAATAGTCTTTGTTTGATGGATCCTTAGCAGACTACATAATAGTCTTTACAATCCTTTTGAGCAGACGACTATTTAAAAAAGACAGATATTATTCACTTCAAACTTTAGCAGACAACATTTACCTCTACCTATCCTCAAACAATAACGGGTACTGGGTAGTCTGTCCAATATTTGTTCCATTTTGTATAAATACATGTTTATCCCTGTCTTTATTCTTTATTCCTTTTCCAATTTTGTAGACAAGGTGAGCTAGCCATTTCTCCACTGGGGAGTTGTGTTTCTTCCGTTGAGATATTACAATTCCACAAACAAGTTTTGTTTGACATGAGACATGACAGGTTCAGCAACCTGTCTGATTCTAATCACTGTCTGGTGGATGGTCTGAGGTAACTCATGAATAGCTTTCCTTTGTATGAAGAGGAAACTCAGGAAATTATGTAAGAATGTTCCCAAAAGTCTTCATTTTGTGTAATACTATAGTCGAGATTGGACTATATAATGTCTTCATTCAGTTTTTAGCAACTAGGGTCTTCAATTGAGTGGGGAGGGGGGGGGGGGGGGTAAGGGGAGACAGGGTGGGGGGGGAACATAACTGTCATTTCATTTCATTTGGGGGCATCAGGGAGGGCAAGCCTCCCTCCCCACCTCCACCTCTAGTTACACTCCTGCAATTGCAATGGGGGGGGGGGGGGGGGGGGGCTGGTCTGTGATCATGGGAAGGCATAACTGTCATTTCATTTGGGTGTATCAGGGAGGGCAAGCCTCTCTACCTCCACCTCTAGTTACACTTCTATCTTCTTTTATGCTACACATTGTGAACTGGGGTGACCCTTATGATCTGTATCTTGTATGCTACACATTGTGCACTACTGGTGGTGACCCTGTGGATCTGTATCTTCTTAGGTAAGCCAATTGTGACGCATGTTATAAGAGACATATATGTGACCAATCACATCAAAAAGGACATGTTGTCGGCAAACATAGTTTTTGAGATAGAGTGTACATGTATTTGGTGAAATATAAAGAAAATAATAGAAACAAATATGCTTCTTCAAATATCTCGTGATTACAAAGTCTGATAACCTTCAACATGGTATAATTTCAAAGCATAAAATGTGCTCTTTCAAGTCATACCGAATAACTCAGATTTGACTTGACCTCCAACATGTCCATTTTAATGTGATGGGTCACATAATATTGTCGTCAGGCTTTTCAGTCTTAAGATATGAACAACCTGTATGTGCATTGACCAAAGGAATCTTTTGACCAATTCTGACAGTCATCAGTCATTTCCTCTCAAGGAGTAGCATTTTGAGTGAGATTATTAGAATTTGACAATTTGACCCCTAGTGCCCCTTTCTTGACCTTCGACCCGGATATTTTGATTAATCTTTTTTCTCGTTTAATCAAACTGCACCATATGCAACACATTTGGTTAAAATCGGATAAGGTCTTGAATTTGCTGTTAGAGTAATAAGGCCTCACAAAATTATAATTATTCTTGTTCGCATTCCTAATCATAAATAAATTGGGTGAAGGCACCTTACTTTAGATACTGTGTCATAGATGTGGGATTTGAAGTATTTCATGATTCAAGTAATCGAAAACCACACTGTTGTCATGAATATGTATGTCAAATAATGTGGTGAAGTGGAAGGAATGTGTGAAATTACTATTGCGCATTTACTCTTCGCATTCCTAATCATAAATAAGTTTGAGTAGATATTTATTGAACCTGAAATTAGGTGAAGGCACGTTGCTTTTGATACTGTGCCATAGATGTGGGATTTGAAGTATTTCATGATTTCAGTAATCGAAAACCACACTGCAATCATGAATATGTATGTCAAATAATGTGGTAAAGTGGAAGGAATGTGTGAATTTAACCTTTGAAATCATTCTCATGGCATCATTATTAAGTCATGATTATTGATGATATTCTTTACATATATAGAATAGAAGGAGGAATTCACACCACTATGTAATCTTGTTTGTCACACCCTAGATTCTGAAACGTGTCATAAATATCTTGATCTACTCACACAAAGGAGGCACACATACCATGCATTATAAGGTTAAATAACAATGCTTAACATGTTGCGAGGCAAGCTGCTGATAAAGCCGTAATACTTCTGTTTGTTGTGGGTGGGTGCCAGCAGTCGGGCTATTATGATGACTGTACCAAGAATAGGCATGTTTGTTGTACTCATATATGTGACATGCATGTGATATACACCTAGCACATAAAGTCCCTGACCAGGTGCTTTGAGGTTGGCTAATTCAAAATATATGATCGGTACTAAAAATCTGAGATATACATTAAATGAGCAAATCTCTTCTCCACAGTTTGATACCTCATTCAACAAAATCGAATGGATACTTTTAAAGTTATGTCGATTTCAATGACCGCGCATGCAACAGAAAAGTTGCACTAGGTATAGGAAATCATTGATTTGTGTGTGATTTAACATAGACAGTAAAAATCAATGTTTTACCCGTCTATGGATTTACGCACTGAAAAACTCACAGCTTATCAGCTAAGACTTGTATTCTTCACAGCCAGATACACCCTTTGTCCCGCACATTGCGGTTATCACTAAAGACCCATTCATCTGTCTGGTTCAGATAGCACACAGTTATGACAGTAATCACACACAAATCAATGATTCCTATACCTAGTGCAACTTTTCTGTTGCATGCGCGGTCATTGAAATCGCCATAACTTTAAAAGTATCCATTCGATTTTTGTTGAATGAGGTATCAAACTGCGGAGAAGAAATTTGCTCATTTAGTGAATATCTCAGATTTTTGGTATCGATTATATATTTTGAATTAGTCAACCTCAAAGCACCTGGTCAGGGACTTTATGTGCTAGGTGTACATGAGACATATGTTGCATATTCGATAGTGTTGTAAGGTTCTCTAAATGACTATTGAAACAAGATTAGGAATATTTGTCTTCATTTTATGTATGTAAATGGTAGCATGCCAGTCAGTATGCAACCACGCGAAAAGTCGTTCCTTTTCTAACCCAGCAAAGCGACCCGGAAGTACTCACCCGTAGCGATCCCCGGTTCGCAGTTATAGTTGACCTCGTAATAGCACGATGTAAATGAGCTCTTTTCATGATTTCATGAAATTGTATAGTAAAAAGGCATATTATGCAAATAATATTATCTAATATTATCTGTGAACTTCAGGACATGTTGTATTTTCGGTGCAAATTATTGCAATCCGACAAACCCGAATTCAAGAAAAACTTGACGAAACTAAAGCCAAATTCACGGTAAAAAAGTCGTTTCTGAAGAATTAGGCATCAATTTTATCCATCGTATCATAATATTCATAGTCTTTTGTAACTAGAAACATGCTTACAATTTTATGAAATTATTTAGTCCGGTCAAGTGAATGCTTATAAAATAGCTCCTCGAATCTTGTCTCGATCTAAATTCATTTCGTAGCGTCGATGGGTTGTTGATCAAGTGTTTAAATCTCACGATTATATTCAGATTTGCTCGATAGCTCAGAAGTATTAACATGCAACATATTTCTTTTGCTTATATAGGTCTGTGATGAAGCTACAAATTGCGAATTTAAAAACATGCAGAACAGTTCAAAATCAATTAAATGTTCAAAAATTACCACTTGTACAGTATATAATAGGGCTATTTCAAGAACTAGTCTGGCTGGACCGAGACTATACTATACATGTTCGTTTGTACTTATGTTATGTTTTGGCGCCATATAATTGTAACATCAGGGAAAGGTTACACAACTCCCTGCGTAACTGACTGAGATGGACCATGCACCTTTAAAATGCTTGTGATCATATCAATTGGGGTTCAGGCCCGGGGGTTCAGGACTCAAAAGTGTGATCCATTTGACATATAATATTACAACTTCAGATTGATATAAATTCACAGCATGTATAGTGTTACAGATCAGTCAAATATATATCATATATCATTGGTGTTATTGACAGGAAATTCATAACACAGTGTACATGGTGTATGTGTGTGTGTGACATATCACAGATAGTCCACATATCCAGTATCACAATGCACTCATTTGTTCTACTTAAAGAAATGCCTGCTGTTCCATTTAATGTTAATGCCTCTGCAATTGGTGCAGGTTTTACTGTTTTTTGTCACCTTTCTTTCTGACAAATCTACACTTTTTGATTTGTTATTGGGAAAATGTTAAAGGAGAACAGTACTATTCATAAAGCCAAGCATTATATGGTAGGAAAATAATTATCAAATGTATATTGACTAGTTTAGTTGAACTATAATGTTCAATAAAACAAATTGAAACTGCACATCCCCAACATGTGACTATTTGAAATTCGTGCCCGGTTGTCTGTGTCGAAAGTGCTGATGGAATAGCCGTATTCAATATTGTGACGTCATCATTACTAAAACCACCTCGCCAGCAAAAGGTCACTGCACATAATCAGGAATTCAATGCATAAAAAAACCCCCATGAAACAGAGATTCAGAAATCTGGTAACTGTTTTGTCATAGTTTCGATCATTGTGGCGACGTCCGTAAAGGTGATTTTTCTTTCTTTCTAAAGCCAATTTAAAAAAATGCTAACCTACTGATGTGGTCTGTATAATAATAATGTTGCATATCTGAGAGCTAAAGTTTCATGGCAATGATTTCCTTTAACTCAGGGTCAGCAATTTAAGGAGAATCCATTCTCGCAAAGATTCCTGCCGGTAAAGTTGTGAGAATCCTAATTGATTCTTGTGGGTATAAATCTGTCTAACGCACTATTTGAATGGAGGAGAATCCATGGATTCTCACCAAAATTCTTTGCAAGAATCTAAATGGTTTCTCGCACCCTTTTAAGAACTTCTCCATCACTATTACTCACCTCTTGTCTTTAGTCAATCAAATTCAGAAGACAACATTGGTTCACTGGTATGGTAGGCATTGTTTTATAAAAAGGGTAATATTGCCACACGATAAAAGATTATTCAAAAATCGTACAAGATTAAGGTATTATCTCATTATACATTAGAAAGCAGGCAATCCACATAAATCTGCTATCTATGTAAGGAGGGTCAAGTTCCATTGATTGATTGGAAAATGTACCAAGAAGACATAACACACTTTTTAAGAATGTTTGTATTTTGGGTGCTTTTTTTCAATATGTTATATCATTTTGAGTGTCACATATTTAGGGTACAATGGAGACTTCTGAGACATTTCTTGATTTTGAAATGAGGTTATTTCAAAAGGAATGTAACACGTAACACATTCTATGATATATATTTGACAGGTTTACTAGGGAACACAATACTATTAAGGAAGGTTCATTATGCTCAGTATCCATCCAATGCATCATAAAATACAGGTAAGGTTATGTTGACACTTTGCTATTTTCCTAAAGAGATATTACCAACTTCTTTCTAACGTTCATTTGCTCCTAGTCTCCCCCAGTGGCAGCACCAGCATCAACATTTTTTTTTTGGGGGGGGGGGGCAAACAGGGGGCAAGAAAAAATTGGGTGAAAATGCGCGCGAAGGCTGTACAGACAAATTTGGGTTTTTATTGTAAAAATTTGCTTAATTTGTTCTGAATTGGACATTTCAGACCAATTTTATCAGACCAATTTTTTAAAATTGGTAAAGCTACAATACATTTGGGGCCTGAAATTTGCCATAGGAGCTAAAGTGAATTTCTGTCACATGAAAATGGACCAATTTGCCACAGAATGCCGCTGGTTACGATAAGGCTATCTTCACCAATGAAATATGCTGTTGCTGATTTATTATTACTACCGTACTACCGCATGACTGCGGTCTATTTTTCATTTCTTTGCAAAACTGTGACCAAAACTTAACCTTAAACAACAACAGACAGTTGGGAATATTCAATCCAAATTGTTAAGATCTGTGCATAATTTTGTAAGCTTGTGTAGTACTAGAAACTGTTAGCACATTTTAGAATTTAGGAGCTCCCTTTGGCATGGTTGTGTGTAAACCCTTGATTTGCTAGATATTGTATTGTATAACAAACAGTTCTGAGTTGTAATTGAGATATATAACCCAGGCATTTTGTTTTTCTCATATTGTTTTGACAACGGTAACCATGATCTATAAACGCAAACAGGATTTGTAACTGGCAAGGGCTTTTAACCTTCCCATTACATATAAACCAGGGATCTAAATAAATAAATAAATAAATATGAACTATTATGCCAAATAAAAAAAATCATGTTTAGCGTCCCTGCCCGCTTCCTTTTTAGGGGCCGCCTCCTTTCTTTCTTTCTTTTTTAATTTTCTTTTTTTCCAATTAAAATAAATAAATTGTATATTTTGACTTTAGCACTTCTTGTATGAAGCTGTTTGCCCCCGGTGTTTGCCCCGTGAAATAAACTGGTTCTCAGAACTCAGGACAAGACATCATTTTGGTCTCATTTTCTGTTTCATCTGGCCCATAAGAAGCCAATATGTAATTTCTTGAGAGTCCAAGTGGCGTCACTTTGAAAAAAGCAGGCAACCATCTAGAAAAATAGCCCGGCCAGCTATCTTGACAAAATGTGTCGGGCTGCCATTTTGAAAGAAAAAAAGGGCCTCCTCCTTCCTTATTTTCAAAAAGGCAGGATGCTAAACATGTTTTATTTTGTATTTTGCCTTAAATCCATTTGTATTATGAATTATTTGACACTCTTGTACCTTTAATTCAGACAAGTATATCTATTTTGAAGGAAGATATTATGTGTCAAAGTCAACAGGGGAATGAAAAGCTTTCAATCATATTATAACCCCTAAGGTGTTGACTGAGAGTGATGTACCTTTACAACTCTGTACACAGCCTTGCACTTGTGTTGTTTTTTATATAAAATACCTGTTTTAAGGGATATTTTGCCCCAGGTATTTTGCAGACTGTCCAAGAGAGACAAAATAAGTTCTTGAATTTTATAGCTTTTAGGTAGATAATTACTTCAGCAAGTTTGGGATGGCAGCACCTGGCTGGTTCTGTGTGTGGGTATGGCCTTTGGATATTTATGTTTGGTCCAACAGAAGATGTTATCTAGTGTTTATTTGTCAATGTTGTAATGCACTTATCAATTGCAAGCCCGGCCCTTGGGGACCCGGGGCATGGCGGGGACCATGCGGGACCGTACCGTAAATCCATTTGTGTTGTGAATTATTTGACACTCTTGTACCTTTAATTCATTTGTGTTGTGAATTATTTGACACTCTTGTACCTTTAATTCATTTGTATTGTGAATTATTTGACACTCTTGTACCTTTAATTCATTTGTGTTGTGAATTATTTGACACTCTTGTACCTTTAATTCATTTGTGTTGTGAATTATTTGACACTCTTGTACCTTTAATTCATTTGTGTTGTGAATTATTTGACACTCTTGTACCTTTAATTCATTTGTATTGTGAATTATTTGACACTCTTGTACCTTTAATTCAGACAAGTATATCTATTTTGAAAGATATTATGTGTCAAAGTCAACAGGGGAATGAAAGGCTTTCAATCATATTATAACCCCTAAGGTGTTGACTGAGAGTGATGTACCTTTACAACTCTGTACACAGCCTTGCACTTGTGTTGTTTTTTATATAAAATACTTGTATTAAGGGATGTTTTGCAGACTTTGTGTCCAAGAGAGACAAAATAAAAGTTCTTGAATTTTATAGCTTTTAGGTAGAATCAGTGACAGTTATGGTAGAATACATAATAATACAAGTTTGGGATTGCAGCACCTGGCTGGTTGTGTGTGTGGGTATGGCCTTTGGATATTTATGTTTGGTCTACTAACAGAAGATGTTATCTAGTGTTTATTTGTCAATGTTGTAATTTTATATTGATATGTACGTGGGAGATTGGCAGTAAGTTTTGTCAGGTATCTTAACCCTAACTCTACCCCCTCTTTTTTCAGAATTTTTTCTTCAACGTGGAAAATCGACCAAAATATCCCCCCCCCCGATCCCCCCCGATCCCCCCCGATCCCCCCGATCCCCCCCGATCCCCCCGATCCCCCCCGATCCCCCCGATCCCCCCCGATCCCCCCCGATCCCCCCGATCCCCCCCGATCCCCCCCCGATCCCCCCGATCCCCCCCCGATCCCCCCCCCCCCCCCGGGATTTGATCCAGGGACCTCTCGCACCACAGGCGAAGAATTCCACACTACACCACGGCTGTCAAGGTTAGTTTGCGCAGTGTATTGCGCAAACTATATGGGCTGGGTCCATTCTTCCATCCAAAAACATTCTATGATATATTTCAGACAGTGGCACATCCAGGGGGGGGGGGGCATAGTTGTGTAGCACAATCTTATAGTAAAACACAATTTTGGGTCCTGCAATTTGCCATAGGAGCTGGCACATGAAAATGGACCAATTTGCCACAGAATGCCCCTGGTGACATTTCTAATTTTATACAGTCAAATTATACATAATGTTGTGAAAGAGAAAAATAACTGGATGATTTGTTATATGTCTGACCTAAAATCTATTTAATTTCTTTGTGGCAGGAGCTCAAGTGTATTTCTGGCACATGAAAATGGACCAATTTGCCGCAGAATGCCCCTGGTGACATTTCTTATTTTATACAGTCAAATTTTACATAACGTTGTGAAAGAGAAAAATATCTGGATGATTTATTATAATGTCTGAGCTCAAATCTATTTAATTTCTTTGTGACTGTGACCAAAAACCAACCAACCAGACACTTGGGGATATATATTGTCATCCACATTGTGCCAAATTGTGTAATAACTGTCACAGTAGTACATTTTAAAATTTGGCATACACAGATTGGCTGATGTGCAAACCCTTGAATTGCTGATAATATTGTATTGTATAACAAACAGTTCTGTTTTGTAATTAAGATAACCCAGGCATTTGATTATTCATGTTGTTTTGACAACAGTAACCATGATTTGTAAATGTATTAAAAACAGCATTAACCAGGAATCTATGAACTAAATCCATTTGTGTTGTGAATTATTTGACACTCTCGAACCTTTAATTCAGTCAAGTATATCTATTTTGAAGGATATTATGTGTCAAAGTCAACAGGGGAATGAAAGGCTTTCAATCATATACCCCTAAGGTGTTGACTGAGAATACTTTACCTTTACAGCTCTGTACGCAGCCTTGCACTTGTATCGTTTTTATATACCTGTATTAACCCTAACCCGACCATATACCACAATCAGGCGCGTACGCAGGGGGGGTGTTTTGGGTGTGAAACACCCCCCTTGGGTCTGTCCTAAAAAAATAAAAAGGGGAAAGGAGAGGGAAGGGAAAGGAGAGGAAAAAGAGAAGGGAAAGGAGAGGAAAAGAGAAGGGAAAGGAGAATGAAAAAGAGAAAGGAAGAGCGGGGCCCGGACAACGGAGACAGGGGAGAGGCAGTGGCGTAACCAGAGGGGGGTCACAGGGAGATTGCCCCTCCAATATTGACTGTATGTCGGTTGAGATTGGCATTGTCCGTTCATTTAACAAGAGGAATCATGGAATTACGATGGTTTAAAGTACACAAACGAAAAGAATTCGCGGAGCTACGCGCGGATATGTCTCAAAAATGGAATAGTTTGGGAGTAGGAGCTTGTTTAGAAGCAGAAATGTACCTCAATCATAGCACAAATAAATGTAAAGTCGAAAATGTTCTGTTCCCTTTTCTTGAGGGTTACAAACAGGCGGGGACAGCTAGGGTTCAAAGGGTTAATCACGTGTATTAAACACCCCCTCCAAGCCGGGTGAAAAGAAAAATAAGAGAATATGAAGGGAAAAGACAGGATAAAAATGAAAAAAGAAAAATAGATAAACTAAAAGAAACTAAATTGAAGAGATTATTAGGCATCGATGCTTTTTTCTGTCAGTCTGTTAAACTTGAAAGGGAGAATAACCCGTGTCACAGTGGCGTATAGCCAGAGGAGGGGGGGGGGGGCGAAGGGGGCGACCGCCCCCCACTAATAGTCGGTTGAGATTGGCACTCGGTTCATTTGACCAAAGGAATCATGTTCAAAGTACACAGATGAAATTTATATCGCGCGCTACGCGCGCATATGTCTTCCCAAAATGCAAAATTCTTTGGTACAAGCTTGTTTAGAGTCAAAATGTAGCTAAATCGGGCAAAAAATAGGTGTAAACTTGAACAATTTTGCGCGCTGTGCGCGCAAAACTTCACTCACAAAATCTGGTCGGGTCATTTTCATTTCTCGCCCCCCCCCAATATGAATAACCTAGCTTCGCCACTGCCGTGTCATGTGACACACATTGAACCAATGAGATCGCCGGTAAAACCAATGCTTGCAGATTAAGTTACTGTAGGCCTATGATGTTTTAGGGTTGAACTCAGTCAAAAGTATTAAGATTTGGTGGTAACACATGAGTTACTGGTGAGAAATTGCAACGTTGAAATAAGAAAAAACCTGCAATAAGTGTTCAAACAGGCGCGTCGCAACCGGGGCGGCCCACTTTTTTGCAAAGAAAGAAAAAGGGGAAAAAAGAGAAGAAATGGGGGAAAGGGATTGCTTTTCAATAAAATATTGGTCAAAAGTACACACCAAATGGGTTCGAAAATTGAAAACAAATCCAATTCTGAAGGGGGCACATCCCCCCTCATACTCCCCCCCTGTTCGAGCTTTTAACCCATGTATACTTAAATCAAGAATATGCTCAACTTCTTTCGTGCATTGATAAAAAACAAAATATTTATTTGAAATGAAGAGGTGGCTTTTCGATAAAATATTGGTCAAAAGTATACACCAGATCGCACCAAATGAGTTCTAAAATTGAATTTTTTTCTACTTCTGAAGGGGCCACATCCCCTCAGACTCCCCCCCTGTTCGAGCTTTTAAACCATGTATACTTAAATCAAGAATATATCAGTTATGCTCAACTTCTTTCGTGCATTGATAAAAAACAAAATATTTTTTGGAAATGAAGAGGTGGCTTTTCGATAAAATATTGGTCAAAAGTATACACCAGATCCCACCAAATGAGTTCTAAAATTGATTTTTTTTTTCTACTTCTCACCGCTTTGATAGTACACAAAGCTCAATTACCAGTATAGCCGCCCCACTATTTGGTACCTTGCTACGCCCCTGTGTTCAAAAATATGCAAGGAAATGCGTTCTTTTCAACCATGAGTTTCAAAAAACTTCTGGCGAACTTCGAGGGGGGATACCCCCCTCGAACTCTCCCGAGACACGCAAGCGTGTCCCGGCCAGCGCTTTGCGCAGGCATGGATATTGAAATAATTATATCAAGATTTCTAAAACACCCCCTTTACAAAATCCTGCGTACGCGCCTGACCACAATATACCACGACTGGGCACGTTGGTACCACCCGACGGCGTGGAAGTTTTTTGATGAATAAATGGACCCACTCCATACAGTCTGGGCAATACACTGCCCAGACTGTGCTTGGAAGCCGTGGTGTAGCGTGGAATTGGAAGCTCCACGTGCTGGAGGTCCCTGGATCAAATCCCGGTGGGGGGGGGGGGGATCGGGGATATGGTCAATTTTCAACGTTGAAGAAAAAATTCAGACAAAAGTGGGGGGTAAAGTTAGGGTTAAGGGATGTTTTGCAGACTTTGTGTCCAAGAGAGACAACATAAAAGTTCTTGAATTTTATAGCTTTTAGGTAGAATCAGTGACAGTTATGGTAGAATACATTTACCTCAGCAAATTTGGGATAACAGCACCTGGCTGGTTCTGTGTGTGGGTATGGCCTTTGGATATGTTTGGTCTAACACAAGATGTTATCTAGTGTTTATTTGTCAATGTTGTAATTTGATATTGATATGTGGGAGACTGGCAGTATTTTGTCAGGTATAAGGAAAGTTATTCCTTGTACCATAGATCCTGTACTAAGGCTATGTGACATTGGGGTTCATAGCTTACAGCTACTTATCATGTATCTTTTGGAATATCCTACCAATATGGTTGATGTAAGTGTCTATTCGGTAGCCTGTATTGAAAATGTATGGCGCGGCGGTCAGATCATATCCAAACGTTTAGGCCTGTTTGTCATATAAAATCAGTTGCCAAATGTACAAGGTTCCAAGCACAGTGTTTGTGTGCAACTGATCAGAATGACCTCTCTTAGGTTACATGTAATTGTGTGTGTGGGTATGGCCTTTGGATATTTATGTTTGGTCTACTAACAGAAGATGTTATCTAGTGTTTATTTGTCAATGTTGTAATTTTATTGCCAAAAGCATTTGTCCAATCAGAGAAAGTTTTACATCATTCTTTAGCTTAGGACCATGTACAGAACAATCCACTACGTCCAGCACAGGCCGGACCAGTCTGAATCCATGAGGAAACATTTAGAGTGCTGTGAATCCCCAATTGGCGACATTTTCATTCCCGATCCATTTGAAGAAAACTGTGGCTGCTCGTGTTACGTCTTTAAACACACAGTCCATTGAACTAAATAACTTTTATGTTCCCCCACATTTGTTCAGAAGAATAGTTATAGGAACTGTAAGTTGCCCAATGGTTGTATTTGAATATTTAGCTGATGAAAAGTCTACTTTCAGCAGGGTCAAAATGTTGCGGAGAATCCATTCTCGCAAAGATTTCCGCTGGTAAAGTTGCGAGAATCCAAGTTGATTCTCGTAGAGATATTCTGCCTACACATACATTGAATGGATAGATTCTCACACAATCCTTTGCAGGAATCTAAATAGATTCTCGCAACCTGTGACGAAATTCTGACCCTGTTTTGGTAACTGTGGTCTCACTATCCCGTGTTAAAACATGACTATTTTTGTTGGGTGAGCAGATGAGACAATGTTTCCAAATGTACTTAAGGAACTCCGCTTTCCTTCTGACACATTTGACTTACTGTATTATCCTCAGGTTTGGTTTCATACTGTATTTTATTGATGATATGTTTTAAACATTTTAAAATCTATTTTATAAAATAAATGTATAAGGAATTTATAATTTCAGGAACTTTAATAAAGACACACCTGTCCCAAATGATAAACTATTGCATGTGAATATCAACCATCATGTACTGAAACACTTGGTGACTCACTGCCGACTAACTAGACATGTTAACATGGCGTCTCATTTCAGATCTATAGGATATTGATAGCATAATATCATGAATATCTCTGGACAAGATTTTCAATTACTGCTCAAGTGGCATTCCACGGGGGAATTTCAATAGGAATATTGTAATCTCGTAATGACTTGTGTTTTGCTATGAGTAGATGCTTTAACCCTTCAAATCTAACCCTAACGAATGTATGTTGTGTAACGTTTATTGACAATATTTTGGTTTACAATGGTAATATGCAGAGCCGTCTTTATAACACACAAGTATTTTATTTAACCCAAGGTCTTTTCAGTCGAAACCGATAAATGCGATGATGTGCTGAATCCTCAATAGCATTCGATTTCTTTGAATATGAAAACAATATTTTTGTATGTAAAACAACACGCCACTTCAAAAACAGCATACATAAAAACAATCTCAATTGTTTCTGTCTGTTTTTACTGCATGCATTTCATATTTTCGTTATGATACTGCGACTGTTATTTTAATTAATCTATTCAGACAGACTATACCGCTTCTGGAATTTCCCTGCATGTTTAGTATCTGAGACGCTGTTAAGGGAAGTGTCAACCCTATTATTTTGATGATCAACTTTTGCTTCTAAGTTTGAGAATATTGAATAAAAGTACATAAAAGTATACATTTATAGAAAGGAAATTTGATAAGGAATCCGATGGTGATATCAATGTGATACCAAATAAATTTTGAGAAATGAACCAAAAAGTGATTTTTTTTTACCCCAAATTTTTCAGACAGCATAACTATAAAATAAAAAATGGTAATTTGTTCTAATATACATTTTTGTAAACAAGACAATTTTGTCTAGGAAGCAATTTTTTCTTTTTCCAAAATAAGGCTTAGTTTTTGAAATATTGCTACATTAAAAACATCGGAAAAGTGTAAAAGTCATGTTTTTTTTGCATACATTTCGCTAGAAATGGATGCATATCTCGAGTTTAAAATCCATAATCGAAAAAAATCAAAAAAATCCTCCTAGCGCTGAAAGTCCTTTAGTTATGCTGTCTGAAAAATCGTAAAATTCCTTCAAATTTGAACTTCTAGAAAACAGCGATTTAGTAAAAATATTGACATTTTCCACCATTTAAAGCTAAATGTTCTCGGAATACACGGGCGTGTGACCCAAAAGGCGAGTATACTATTATGAACAATTAAAATAAACTATCAGATTCAATTTATATTGTCACAATGTGAAGAAATTGGAAGAAAACAGAAATTTAAATGATCGTAAGATTGGCCTTTGTTTACATTTTTAGACAGTGTTTTGCGCTCTTTTGTTTTTCGCGTCTACGTTGCGGATATTAAGCGGCGCGTCTAGTATTACGCACGGGAAGATTCAGCGCGCGATGCAATGATCGAACAGCTGTCGCAGCATTTGAAAAGCACGGAAGTCCGCTTAATTTCCCGCCAAATAACCATGCGCCTTTTCCTGACTCAAACATACCAAAACAACAATTTTAAATCACCCAAAAGAACGGGAAATAATCGCTTCCGATTAGTAACTTGTGATGGTAATGATAGAATACATATAAAAGTATAAATTAATAGAGAAATATGAAATTCGATTTATGAAACAAGTGCTGGGTTGACACTGCCCTTAATATGATCGGCAGAAGGAATTCATAGCATTTGTATTGATACTGAATCTTTCATTTCAACGATCATGTTTGATGGTGATTGCGTATGCATAATGCAAGGAGACATAGAGAGTGTGCAATTAAACATTTCATTATGTCAGATGATATCGATAATGGCAACAACTTGACTTAAATTTTGATTTTGTATTTGACTTGGTGAATACGAAAAAGAATACTTCGGTGTATTTATAAATTATTATTTATGAACTAATAACCAACAATTTTCATTATGTATTTATTAATCCAAGATGTGTTTTGTATGTAGCAACAGAATAACAACTGATCCTAATCATAATAATTACCTTTAAGTTGGACCTGAAAACAAATTCTTGCTTAACCCCGTGTAAAGGAATGTTCTAAAGCGCTGCATGTTTTGGCATGCATTCAAACTCTTAATCTCCATTTTCATTTTTCTTTGTGACTCCTTGAAACTCTTTCCAACAGTTAGTAAAATACCTTCACATAGCGAAGATGCCTAATAAATAGCATTCAGTTCTTTACTTCTATGTTTATTTTTAAAAGATTTGCAAAAGATAACTGATTGACAACGAAAACCAGGCTATTTAAACTGCTCGTCAGTGAAAGGCTTCATTATTTAATTACCAATATGGGATGCTTTTATTTGAGCAATAGATTAACAACAACTGATATCCTTATCATTCGAACTAAATACCTTTAAGTTACGCCTGAAAACAAAAATTGCTGCATGTTTTGTGCATGCATTAAAACTCTGGGGAAATCTAAAATAAGGACATTCTTCTACTTCTGCAGCTAAAAAACCTTTCACAGTATGTCCCATGCGGCACATGAGTGTTGTCAATGGTTGATTGAGCACTTTATGGTGCGAGGTAGTTAGTCAGTTGCTGACTTAAAAGAGGTCTTTCAAAGAGCTATCCTTACAATCTGCTTGAGGGGCCATTTGCATGATATGACACCTTGAGTTGAACTGCTCTGACCTTACTCTTAGATTTGTAATACTGCCCTCTAGTGGTAGAACCTGTGATGTGATTGATACAGTAAGCTATGAATGAAGCGCTCGTCCAGGTGTTGAGTTTTTAATGAATATTTGAAGCGTTTGGATGCTCTATTTGTTTGAAATATAACACACATTTTTAAAATTCTAAGTTATAATTTTTGAGATAAATAAGATTCTATGTGTATTTTTTATTTCGTAATCCATTTCACCTATGACCAAATCATTATTTTGTGGTCAACAAATTTATAGAGGTCTACAATGTTCTAGGTACGTAGTAGAATGAACGATCAATATTAAAATTGATTGATTAGACATTAAATATTGATCAATTATAAACCTATTGATGAGAACTATAAAACAATGCAGGTCAGAAGGCAAGCTTAACTTCAATCAATAAATCAATCACTACATGACTCTAATCGCCTGAAATTTCAAAGGCTGAAACTGTATACAAGACTGCCGTGTAGAGTTATTGCGCAGACTATGCACGACAGTCGTTAACGCATGCGCAGATGCAAATTCGGTATAAAAGACTGTCATGTAGCGAATTTGCACAGGCGTTTATTTTGGCCTTTTGCTCCCTTTTTATTTCCAAGACCACCTCATCTTCTTAATTAATTTTCAATGTGTTTCAATGTGTTCAATAGCCTGTGAAAGCATCACTAAAATCCTTTGAATAATCAAGCCAAAACATTCATGGATTTAAATCCCTCTAAACCAATCCCTAAATTCATCGTAAAAACAAGTAACAGCAACTGTAAAGCATGGTTAAGGCAATGACAACATTAATGTTGCAAAGATTGATTTATCGCGTAGAGTATGAACAGAATTTGTCTCGCGTGAAAGGAGCGTGAGCAAATTTGACACCGCAACAAATTCGCATCTGCGAAATGGAGTATACATCAGGCTTTACACTGTTGTGAATAGAGCTAACGCGTGCCCAACGTTTTTAAAATTTTGGGTGTACTTTCGTGTAAGTTGTAATTCGTTTATGTTATAATTCGTCTACGACACTTTTGCCATAAGTTGTATTTGTTAGCGGTTCGTAGGAGTTCGCAAAGGTGCGCTGGGGTCTAGGAAATTTTGTTTGAACAGGGTGACAATGTAGCGATCAATACTCTATGTATACGTTGAGCATTCGCTTCTCACGTACTCTATGTATACGTTGAGCATTCGCTTCTCACGTTGGGTGTAGGTTGCATTGCCTATCTCTTTGTTCAGTGATCACAATAGCATGAGCAAATGCGACACATTTTACAATATGTATGAGAATTTCAGCATCCACCCGCTAGCCACTGCATGCTTTATAACTTAGTTGCATTCACCTTTTACAAGATGACACCGAAAGCCGGCGTTACAATGTGTCAGCATTTCCTGGCTGGCTCGTGTGTACGGTTCCCTCGTGTCGAACGTAATTTGTTTGATGGATCCTTAGCAGACTACATAATAGTCTTTACAATCCTTTTAAGCAGATGACTATTTAAAAAAGACAGATATTATTCACTTCAAACTTTAGCAGACGACATTTACCTCTACCTATTATCCTCAAACAATAACAGGTAGTCCGTCCAATATTTGTTTCATTTTGTTTATATACATGTATTATAGTCCGTCTTTATTCTTTTTTGCCATTCCTTTTCCATTTTTGTAGACAAGGTGAGCTAGCCATTTCTCCGCTGGGAGTTGTGTTTCTTCCTTTGAGATATTGAAATTCCACAAACAAGTCTTGTTTGACTTGAGACATGACAGGTTCAGCAACCTGTCTGATTCTTATCACTGTCTGGTGGATGGTCTGAGGTAACTCATGAATAGCTTTCCTTTGTATGAAGAGGAAACTCAGGAAATGTTCCCAAAAGTCTTCATTTTGTGTAATACTATAGTCGAGATTGGCCTATATAATGTCTTCTTTCAGTAGCACAACTAGGGTCTTCAATTGAGTGTGGGGGGGGGGGGGGGTGAGGGGTGAGGGGAGACAGGGGGGCATAACTGTCATTTCATATGGGGCATCAGGGAGGGCAAGCCTCTCTACCTCCACCTCTAGTTACACTCCTATCTTCTTTTATGCTACACATTGTGAACTGGGTTGACCCTATAGATCTGTATCTTGTATGATACACATTGTGCACTACTGGTGGTGTCCCCATGGATCTGTATCTTCTTAGGTAAGCCAATTGTGACGCATGTTATAAGAGACATATGTGACCAATCACATCAAAATCAAATCAAAATCAAACATAGTTTTTGAGATAGAGGCCAGTGTACATGTATTTGGTGAAATATAAAGAAAATAATAGAAACAAATATGCTTCTTCAAATATCTTGTGATTACAAAGTCTGATAACCTTCAACATGGTATAATTTCAAAGCTTAAAATGTGCTCTTTCAAGTCATACCGAATAATTCAGATTTGACTTATACCTCCAACATGTCCATTTTAATGTGATGGGTCACATAATATTGTCGTCAGGCTTTTCTTAAGATATGAACAACCTGTATGTGCATTGACCAATTCTGACAGTCATCAGTCATTTCCTCTCAAGGAGTAGCATTTTGAGTGAAATTATTTGAATTTGACAATTTGACCCCTAGTGACCCTTTCTTGACCTTTGACCAGGATATATGATTAATCTTTTTTCTCGTTTAATCAAACTGCACCATATGCAACACATTTGGTTAAAATCGGATAAGGTCTTGAATTTGCTGTTAGAGTATACTGTAATAAGGCCTCACAAAATTATAATTATTCTTGTTCGCATTCCTAATCATAAATAAATTGGGTGAAGGCACCTTACTTTTGATACTGTGTCATAGATGTGGGATTTGAAGTATTTCATGATTTCAGTAATCTAAAACCACACTGCAATCATGAATATGTATGTCAAATAATGTGGTGAAGTGGAAGGAATGTGTGAATTTAACCTTTGAAATCATTCTCAAGGCATCATTATTAAGTCATGATTATTGATGATATTCTTTACATTATATAGAATAGAAGGAGGAATTCTCACCACTATGTAATCCTGTTTGTCACACCCTGGATTCTGAAACGTATCATAAATATCTTGATCTACTCACACAGAGGCACACATATCATGCATTATAAGGTTAAATAACAACGCTTGACATGTTGGGAGGCAATCTGCTGATAAAGTCGTAATACTTATGGGCGCACCACACCAAATATCTTTCTCATTGAAATACGTGTAAAAGTGCCATTTAAGCCTTGTTTCATGAGGGGTTATTAAGCTAAATTTTCCGCTACGGACCTGCACACAGCGCCCTCACTTTTTCACGTTTTCTGGCATGCCTGTTCACCATTTAGACAGGTGCTTACGCCCTGGGCACTATTTAGGTCGATAAATTAAAAATATCGTATTTTATCATTGTAGGTGCAACGGATAGGTCCCACTCGTTCATTTAAATACAAACATACCATCCCCGGAGAAACAAATTGCCCGAAAACCTCACATTTACAAGCCTAGTCTTCGTGCTTTTCCGGAACTACTACAGGATTACACGAATTGCGCATTGATTTGGTGTGGTGCTCTCTTATGTTTGTTGTGGGTGGGTGCCAGCAGTTGGGCTATTATGAATGATGACTGTACCAAGATTAGGCATGTTTGTTGTACTCATGTATGTGACATGCATGTGATATACATGAGACATACGTACGTTGCATATTGCATTTGATTAGGTGTTGTAGGCCCGGGGGGGGGGGGGGGACCTAACTTTTTTTTGGGTAGGGATGTGCCGCACAGGGTCTCAAAAAGGGGGGCTACAGAACTGAACTGAGTGGATTTTATGACGAAAAATAGGGTCTTAGGAACTGATTTTTTCAAAAAAAGTAGGTCTTGAGAACTGGCCTATAGTTCAATTTTGATTAGCAAGAACGCAAATGTTTGATTTTGGGGGGTTTTAGAACGCACAATTTTCGAAGAATTAGGGCTTTGGAACGCAAAATTTCGCGATTTTGGAATTTTCAATAAAATTGGGGTCTTAAGAACTGATGCAGGCTCAAAAGGGGGTCATAAGAACTAGCAGCAGAGGGTGAAAAAGGGGATCTTCAGAGCGGCACATACCTAAACCCTTTTCCAATGTCAGTGCCCCCCAGGGTTTGTAGGGTTCTCTAAATGACTATTGAAACAAGACTAGGAATGTTTGTCTTCATTTTATGTGTGATAATGGTAGCATGCATGTGATGTTCAAGTGATTTACAGGACAGAGCTATTTAATGGAACTAAGATTAGACATGTTTTGTCATTGTGCTCACATAAAATGCCACATACACCTTGCTGCATTACTGTAAAAGTGGATATTTTCGCACTACATATATTTTCACGCTTTTCACGCTCGAATGAGCTACTGCGAAAATAGTAACATGCAACATATTTCTTTTTCCTATAGGTCTGTGATGAAGCTACAAATTGCGAAGTTAAAAACACACAAAACAGATCAAAATCGGCAAAGCGTAAACAAATTAAACGTGCAAAATTACCACTTTTACAGTAAGGGCTATTTCAAGAACTAGTCTGGCTGGACCGAGACTATACATGTTGCGTTTGTATTGTACTTATGTTATGTTTTGGCGCCATCTAATTGTCAGGGAAAGGTTACACAACTACCTGCGAAACTGAGATGGACCATGCATGCACCTTTAAAATGCTTGCGATCATTTCAATTGGGGTTCAGGACTCAAGAGCGTGATCTATTTGACATATTACAATCAGATTGATATAAATTCACAGCATGTACATGTATAGTGTTAAAGATCAGTCAAATATGTATCATATATCATTGGTGTTATTGACAGGAAATTCATAACACAGTGTACTTGGTGTATGTGTGACATATCCAATAACAAAATGCACTCATTTGTTCTACTTAATGAAATGCCTGCTGTTCAATTTAATGTTAATGCTCGCGAGCGGTGAGTTGTGCACATGTAAGTCAATGGGTAAAATGGTGTTCTGTGGATTTTCACCCCGAAACCCAAAATTGTAGTACACACCTGATGATTGGATAAATTAAAAGATGTTATGTCAGGTTGGCCAATCAGAATGTATCTTATATCAAAATTTAAAGAAATGCTAGTCCTTTGTTATTCAGTTCCTGCCCGTGATTTATCTCACTTCGTTTTCCCGAGAGAACCATGGAACGCCAGGCGAGACAAAAGTACTGACATTTTCCCGAAATATACGCATAAAATCATTCAAATATTGAACTTTCGCGGGGAAGAAAAATTAATTGACGATACCAAATATTTTTTCTTATGAAGAATAAAAATATGATGATAAAGAGAGACATGTATGCTTCATATATCTCTTCCTGCTGTCATTTTACAACACTTAGAACTCATAGTCATATGGTTGACATGAAAGCAAAATTGGTGTGAAGGCCCTGAAATCATGCATGGGCTGGCGTGTATTCACTGTTGACTGCTTTGGTTGTGGGGGGGGGGGGGGAGGGGAGGAGGAGAAAGGTTGTGATGGGGGGGGGGGGGGGGGGGGGGGCACTGGTCTCCCCCGAGTTGTGTGGCACAGTTTTACAATACATTTGGGGCCTGAAATTTGCCATAGGAGCTCAAGTGTATTTCTGGCACATGAAAATGGACCAATTTGCCACAGAATGCCCCTGTTACGTTTTTATTTTTATAAAGTTAAATTACACACAAGAGTTTTGAAAGAGGAAAATATCCGGTTGATTTAATACTTGAAGATAAGGCTATCTTCACCAATGAAATATGCTGTTGATGATTTGGCATAATTCTGTTATACCCTACACACCAACATCGGTAGTATGCGTCGTTCTTAAAAATCATGCACAATGAAATTATACCTCTGTGAAGGGTATAACAGAATTACTCCGATGATTTATTATTACTACCGTGCTACCGCATGGCTGCGGTCTATTTTTCATTTCTTTGCAACTGTGACCAAAACTAAAACAACAACAGACCGTTGGGAATATTCAATCCAAATTGTTAAGATCTGTGCATAATTTTGTAAGCTTGTGTAGTACTAGAAACTGTTAGCACATTTAGAATTTAGGAGCTCCCTTTGGCATGGTTGTGTGTAAACCCTTGGTTTGCTAGATATTGGATTGTATAACAAACAGTTCTGAGTTGTAATTGAGATATATAACCCAGGCATTTTGTTTTTCTCATTTTGTTTTGACAACGGTAACCATGATCTATAAACGCAAACAGGATTTGTAACTGGCAAGGGCTTTTAACCTTCCCATTACATATAAACCAGGGATCTATGAACTATTATGTCAAATAACAAAAAAAATCATGTTTAGCATCCCTGCCCGCTTCCTTTTTAGGGGCCGCCTCCTTTCTTTCTTTTTTTTCTTTTTTTTAAAATTAAAAATAAATAAATTGTATATTTTGACTTTAGCACTTCTTTTATGAAGCTGTTTGCCCCCGGTGTTTGCCCCGTGAAATAAACTGGTTCTCTACGTCTCAGAACTCAGGACAAGACATCATTTTGGTCTCATTTTCTGTTTCATCTTGCCCATAAGAAGCCAATATGTAATTTCTTGAGAGTCCAAGTGGCGTCATTTTGAAAAAAGCAGGCAACCATCTAGAAAAATAGCTCGGCCAGCTATCTTGACAAAATGTATCGGGCTGCCATTTTGGAGAAAAAAGAAGAAGAAAAAAAGGGCCTCCTCCTTCCTTATTTTCAAAAAGGCAGGACGCTAAACATGTTTTATTTTTTATTTTGCCTTAAATCCATTTGTATTGTGAATTATTTGACACTCTTGTACCTTTAATCCATTTGTATTGTGAATTATTTGACACTCTTGTACCTTTAATTCATTTGTGTTGTGAATTATTTGACACTCTTGTACCTTTAATTCATTTGTATTGTGAATTATTTGACACTCTTGTACCTTTAATCCATTTGTATTGTGAATTACTTGACACTCTTGTAGCTTTAATCCATTTGTATTGTGAATTATTTGACACTCTTGTACCTTTAATCCATTTGTATTGTGAATTATTTGACACTCTTGTAGCTTTAATCCATTTGTATTGTGAATTATTTGACACTCTTGTAGCTTTAATTCAGACAAGTATATCTATTTTGAAAGATATTATGTGTCAAAGTCAACAGGGGAATGAAAAGCTTTCAAACATATAACCCCTAAGGTGTTGACTGACACTCTTGTGCCTTAAATCCATTTGTATTGTGAATTATTTGACACTCTTGTACCTTTAATCCATTTGTATTGTGAATTATTTGACACTCTTGTACCTTAATCCATTTGTATTGTGAACTACTTGACACTCTTGTACCTTAAATTCATTTGTATTGTGAATTATTTGACACTCTTGTACCTTTAATTCATTTGTATTGTGAATTACTTGACACTCTTGTACCTTAAATTCATTTGTATTGTGAATTATTTGACACTCTTGTACCATTAATTCATTTGTATTGTGAATTACTTGACACTCTTGTACCTTAAATTCATTTGTATTGTGAATTATTTGACACTCTTGTACCTTTAATTCATTTGTATTGTGAATTACTTGACACTCTTGTACCTTAAATTCATTTGTATTGTGAATTATTTGACACTCTTGTACCTTTAATTCAGACAAGTATATCTATTTTGAAAGATATTATGTGTCAAAGTCAACAGGGGAATGAAAAGCTTTCAATCATATAACCCCTAAGGTGTTGACTGAGAATGGTGTACCTTTACTTTGCAACAAGTGTAAAACCCAGGTATCCATCCAGCCTTACACTTGCATTGTTTATTATATACCTGTAAAGGGACAATTTGCGGAAATTTATTTTTGTCTATAAGAGACAAAATCAGTTTCTCAATTTTATAGCTTTTAGGTAGAATGCATTACTTTTAGCAAGTTGGGGATGGCAGCCGCTGGCATGTTCTGTATGTGGTGCGGGTATTTTACATGGCCTTTGGATATTTATGTTTAAAAGATGTTTATCGTAGTGTTTATTTATCAATGTTGTAATTTGATATATGGGAGATTGGCAGTATTCTGTCGGGCAGAATAAAGGAAAGTTATTCATTGTACTAGTATGTGACATTGGGGCTCTTGTCTTATCTTTCATAATATCCTATCAATTTGGTTGTTCTTGTGTCTGTCTATTCAGTGGTTATTTAAAACTCGCTATTGAAAACATACTCCAGTAAGGTAATCATAACGTAAGGAAATCTACTTTTCTTTTAGCACATATGTGCACAGTTCTTCTTTATTTTTGAATTGCTATCAAACTTGTGAAATTAAATGATATTAAATCCTGTTGGTTTGGTTTTATACTGTTTTTTAAATACATTTTAAAACCCCAAAAACAAAATACAATAAAAAAAGAAATCTATAAAGAATTAATAATTTCAACAAATTGTGGGACACTTGCCCAAATGATTATATAATGAGTGTTGAATTTGAATAGCAACCTTCATGTACTAAAACACTATATGACTCACTGCCGACTAACTAGATGTGTTAACATGGCGTCTCATTTCAGATCTATAGGATATTGATAGCATAATATCATGAATATCTGGACAAGATTTTCAATTACTGCTCAAGTGGCATTCCATGGGGGAATTTCAACAGGAATATTGTAATCTCGTAATAACTTGTGTTTTGCTAGGAAACACGATCTTATGAGTAGATGCTTTACCCTTCAAATCTAACCTTAACGAATGTATGTTGTGTAACGTTTATTGACAATATTTTGGTTTACAAAGGTAATATGCAGAGCCGTCTTTATAACACACAAGTATTTTATTTAATCTGAGGTATTTTCAGTCGGATGCGATGATGTGCTGAATCCTCACTATAGCATTTGATTTCCATGAATATGAAAACAATATTTTTGTATGTAAAACAACACGCCACTTCAAAAACAGAAAACATTAAAACAATCTAAATTGTTTCTGTCTGTTTTTACTGCATGCATGTCATATTTTCGTTATGATACTGCGACTGTTATTTTAATTAATCTATTCAGACAGACTATACCGCTTCTGGAATTTCCCCTGCATGTTTAGTATCTGAGAGGTTCGTTAACATGATCGGCAGAAGAAATTCATAGGATTTGTATTGATACTGTATCTTTCATTACAACGATCATGTTTGATGATGATTGCGTATGCATAATGCAAGGAGACATAGAGAGTGTGCAATAAAACATTTCATTATGTCAGATGATATCGATAATGGCAACAATTTGACTTAAATTTTGATTTTGTATTGGACTTGGTGAATACAAAAAAGAATACTTCGGTGTATTTATAAACGATTATTTATGAACTAATAACCAACAATTTTCATTATGTAATTATTAATCCAGGATATGTTTTGTATGTAGCAACAGATTAACAACTGATCCTAATCATAATAAATACCCGAACCTGAAAACAAATTCTTGCTTATCCCCCGTGAAAAGGAATGTTCTAAAGCGCTGCATGTTTTGGCATGCATTCAAACTCTTAATCTCCATTTTCATTTTTCTTTCTGACTCCTTTAAACTCTTTCCAACAGTTAGTAAAATACCTTCACATAGCAAAGTTGCCTGAATATGTGAAACTGTCAAATTCTGTACATATTTTTAAGAAAAACTTGAAGACATATTTGTACTCTGAAGCATTTGCTTGATGTGACTCTCCTCATCTTTGTTCTTGCATGTTTATGTTATTTTGGTTGTTATGCAGAGAAGCACCATATGTGTCGCTTGCGGCGGAAACCAGCACTTTATAAATTACCATTATTATTATCATTATTGTTATTATAGTACAATAATAGCATTCAGTTCTTTACTTCTATGTTTATTTTTAAAAGATTTGCAAAAGATAACTGATTGACAATGAAACCAGGGTATTTAAACTGCTCAATCTGTTTGAGGGGCCATTTGCATGATATGACACCTTGCTTTGAACTGCTCTGACCGTACTCTTACATTTGTAATACTGCCCTCTAGTGGTAGAGCCTGTGATGTGATTGGTACAGTAAGCTATGAATGAAGCGCTCGTCCAGGTGTTGAGTTTTTAATGAATAATATTTGAAGCGTTAGGATGCTCTAATTGTTTGAAATATAACACACATTTTTAAAATTCTAAGTTATAATTTTTGAGATAAATAAGATTCTATGTGTATTTTTTATTTCGTAATCATTTCACCTATGACCAAATCATTATTTTGTGGTCTACAAATTTATAGAGGTCTACAATGTTCTAGGTACATAGTAGAATGAATGATCAATATTAAAATTGATTGATTAGACATTAAATATTGATCAATTATAAACCTATTGATGAGAACCAGGCGCGTACGCAGGATTTTGTAAAGGGGGGTGTTTTAGAAATATTGATATAATTATTTCACTATTCACTATCCACGCCTGCGCGAAGCGCTGGCCGGGACACGCTTGCGTGTCCCGGGGGGAGTTCGAGGGGGGTATGCCCCCTCGACGCCAGAAGTTTTTTGAAATTCACGGTTGAAAAGAACGTATTTCCTTGCATATTTTTGAACAGTTATTGCAGGTTTTTTCTTAGTTCAACGTTGCAATTTCTCACCAGTAACTCATGCGTTAACACCAAATCTTAATACTTTAGACTGAGTTCGTTCAACCCTAAAACATCATTATAGGCCTACAGTAACTTAATCTGCAGGCATTATATAGTTTTACCGGCGATCTCATTGGTTCAATGTGTGTCACATGACACGGCAGTGGCGAAGCTAGGTTAATCCAATTGGTTGGGGGCGAAATATGAAAATGAGCGACAAGATTTTGTTGGCAAAGAAATGCGCGCGTAGCGCGCACATTTTTTAGAGTTTACACCTATTTTGTTGCCCGATTTAGCTACATTTTGACTCTAAACAAGCTTGTACCAAAGAATATTGCATTTTGGGAAGACATAATATGCGCGCGTAGCGCGAACAAATTTCATCTGTGTACTTTGACCATGATTCCTTTGGTCAAATGAACCGACAGTGCCAATCTCAACCGACACGACGTCAATATTGGTGGGGGCGGTCGCCCCCTTCGCCCCCCCCCCTCCTCTGGCTACGCACTGTGAAACGGGTTATTCTCCCTTTCAAGTTTAACAGACTGACACAAAAAAAGCATCGATGCCTAATAATCTCTTCAATTTAGTTTCTTTTAGTTTATCTATTTTTCTCTTTTCATTTTTATCCTGTCTTTTCCCTTCATATTCTCTTATTTTTCTTTTCACCCGGCTTGGAGGGGTGTTTAATACACGTGATGACCCTTTGAACCCTAGCTGTCCTCGCCTGTTTGTAACCCTCAAGAAAAGGGAACAGAACATTTTCGACTTTACATTTATTTGTGCTATGATTGAGGTACATTTCTGTTTTTAAAGAAGCTCCTACTCCCA
Organism: Ophiura sarsii; assembly: GCA_035610835.1. Lineage (NCBI taxonomy): Eukaryota > Metazoa > Echinodermata > Ophiuroidea > Amphilepidida > Ophiuridae > Ophiura > Ophiura sarsii. Next base: position 8,029,589 of record CM069452.1, on the reverse strand, counting down.
AACTATTCCATTTTTGAGACATATCCGCGCGTAGCGCGCGAATTCTTTTCGTTTGTGTACTTTAAACCATCATAATTCAATTATTCCTCTTGTCAAATGAACGGACAATGCCAATCTCAACCGACATACAGTCAATATTGGAGGGACAATCCCCCCGTGACCCCTCCTGGTTACGCCACTGCCTCTCCCCCTGTCTCCGTTGTCCGGGCCCCGCTCTTTCTTTCTATTTTTCCTTCTCCTTTCCCTTCTCTTTTCCTCTCCTTTCCCTTCTCTTTTTCCTCTCCTTTCCCTTCCCTCTCCTTTCCCCTTTTTATTTTTTTTAGGACAGACCCAAGGGGGGTGTTTCACACCCAAAACACCCCCCCCCCTGCGTACGCGCCTGATGAGAACTATAAAACAATGCAGGTCAGAATGCAAGCTTAACTTCAATCAATAAATCAATCACTACATGACTCTAAATGCCTGAAATTTCAAAGGCCGAAACTATATACAAGATTGCCGTGTAGCGTTATTGCGCAGACTATATCCATGACAGTTGTTTGTTTGAACATGTTCAAATTTTTGTTCGGGTGACAACGTAGTGTTGGGTGTAGGTTGCATTGCCTATCTCTTTGTACAGTGATCACAATAGCATGAGCAAATGCGACACATTTTACAATATGTACGAGAATTTCAGCATCCACCCGCTAGCCACTGCTTTATAAACTTAGTTGCATTCACCTTTTACAAGATGACGCCTAAAGCCAGCGTTACAATGTGTCGGCATTTCCTGGCTGGCTCGTGTGTAAAGTTCCCTCGTGTCGAACGTCATTTGTTTGATGGATCCTTAGCAGACTACATAATAAATAGTCTTTACAATCCTTTAAAGCAGATGACTATTCAAAAAAAGACAGATATTCTACACTTCAAACGTTAGCAGACGACATTTACCTTTACCTATTATCCTCAAACAATAACGGGTAGTCTGTCCAATATTTCGAGGGTTTAGTGCAACAAAGGGCTATCTGCATTTCGGTCATTTTTTGAAAAAAGTGAATTAAAGGTTTTACTCATCATTGTCACCTATTGGTTTTGACAAGTTGAAAGAAATGCTATTCAAACCTTTTTGATTAGGTGAATTTACTATTTTCTCATAATTAGGTTCCTGATCTTGTGCAGATCATTTTGATACCAAAATCTCATTTTGGCCAAAAATGCAGATATCCCTTTGTTGCACTAAACCCTCGATGTGTTCCATTTTGTATAAATACATGTATATCCCTGTCTTTATTCTTTATTCCTTTTCCATTTTTGTAGACAAGGTGAGCTAGCCATTTCTCCACTGGGGAGTTGTGTTTCTTCCGTTGAGATATTGAAATTCCACAAACAAGTCTTGTTTGACATGAGACATGACCGGTTCAGCAACCTGTCTGATTTTAATCACTGTCTGGTGGATGGTCTTAGGTAACTCATGAATAGCTTTCCTTTGTATGAAGAGGAAACTCAGGACATCACATAAAAATGTTCCCAAAAGTCTTCATTTTGTGTAATACTGTAGTCGAGATTGGCCTATATAATGTCTTCTTTCAGTAGTGCAACTAGGGTCTTCAATTGAGTGGGGGGAGACAGGGGGGGGGGGGCATAACTGTCATTTCATTTGGGGGCATCAGGGAGGGCAAGCCTCCCTCCCCACCTCCACCTCTAGTTAGGGACGCACCATTAGATACTCAGGGGGGCATGGAATTTTCAACAACAACAACAAAAAAATTGCCCACTCCAGGAAAGAAGAAAACAAATGTGCCCACCAACAAGGAAAAAAGAAAAAAAGTTGACCCATTGCTGAGTAAAAAAAAAAAATCTGACTCACCCAACTCAAATTACTCAATATAAAGAAAAACAGTAAAACCTTTAAAAAACCACTTTGCCCGCTTTGCAAAAAAACCAAAAACTTTGGCGACGAAAAAAATAAAAATAATAATTGCCGCCTTCTGCGTCGAATTTTTTTTCTTCTGAAAATCAAATGGTGTGTCCCTTACACTCCTGCAATTTCCTCTCAAGGAGTAGCATTTTGAGTGAAATTATTTAAATTTGACAATTTGACCCCTAGTGAACCTTTCTTGACCTATGACCCGGATATTATGCTTAATCTTTTTTCACGTTTAAGGTAGCACACCTCTAAATAGTTCCAGGCGAAAACTTGCAACTCTTATTGCGCAATACTTCTTATCAATACGCGTGATTAAAATAGTGATTTCTCGGGAACTACAGTGATTTAGCAGACGAGGTTGGTATCAAATTAAAGCTTACAATATGAATTTTAATGATAGATCATTCACAAATAATATTAACTATTTGTTGTTAACAAATAGTAGTCCTACTTTCACGGTGCACGGCCGTAAGTCTTGCGAAAAATCAACTTGAAAAATGACCGTAGAGGGCTTAGATGCTCGATTGCTTAAAATCTAACTTTTATCGATATATAATTTACAATTTTAATCGAAAGCTTGCTAAAATAGCTAGAGTTTACTACCAAATTGAATGACTTTCTATGTGTAAATTTAAAAATAACCTTGCCAGAACATGGTTTAAATCTTTTAAAAATCTAAAAGTACGGTGGCCTGCGTGTATAATGCGTCATAGTTTGGGGGCATAAATAGAAATTTATACATAGAAATTCTTTCAATTTGGTATTAAACTCTAGCTATTTTAGCAAGCTTTCGATTAAAATTGTAAATTATATATCGATAAAAGTTAGATTTTAAGCAATCGAGCATCTAAGCGCATCGGCCGTAATTCAAAAACTTGTCTTTTGCTAATGTCGGGTCTCTAGCATAGTCGTAGGCCTAACATTTTCTTAACTTTAAATCGTTCAAATCGATCTATCGTTATAATCATATTATAAGCATTGTCTTGGGCTTAAATTTGATACCAAAATCAATTCCTAAATCACAATGGTCATTGAGATATCATCTTTTGAAGCGTCGCGCATCGATCAAAATAAGGTGCAAAATGGTCGTCTAATTTCGACTTCCTAATATTTAGAGGTGTGCTACCTTAGAATCAAACTGCACCATATGCAACACATTTGGTTACAATCGGATAAGGTCTTGAATTTGCTGTTAGAGTAAGGCCTCACTGTAATCTCACCTTACTGTAATCATGGTAATAAGGCCTCACAAAATTATTCTTGTTCGCATTCCTAATCATAAATAAATTGGGTGAAGGCACCTTTCTTTTGATACTGTGTCATAGATGTGGGATTTGAAGTATTTCATGATTTCAGTAATCGAAAACCACACTGCAATCATGAATATGTATGTCAAATAATGTGGTGAAGTGGAAGGAATGTGTGAACTTAACCTTTGAAATCATTCTCATGGCATCATTATTAAGTCATGATTATTGATGATATTCTTTACATTATATAGAATAGGAGGAATTCACACCGCTATGTAATCCTGTTTGTCACACCCTGGATTCTGAAACGTGTCATAAATATCTTGATCTACTCACACAAAGGAAGCATACATATCAATGCATATTATAAGGTTAAATAACAACGCTTGACATGTTGGGAGGCAAGCTGCTGATAAAGCCGTAATACTTCTAAGTTCTACAGCTAATAGTATTATGATGACTGTACCAAGAATAGGCATGTTTGTTGTACTCATGTATGTGACATGCATGTGATATGCTTGAGACATACGTTGCATATTGCATTTGATTAAGTGTTGTAGGGTTCCCTAAATGACTATTGAAACAAGACTAGGAATGTTTGTCTTCAGTTTATGTATGTGATATTGGTAGCATGTGTCACGTGTGTGACGTTCAAGTGATTTACAGGACAGAGCTATTTAATGGAACTAAGATTAGACATGTTTTGTGCTCACATAAAATGCCACGTACACCTAGAGATGATCGTGTTGCATCCACATTGCTGCATTACTGTAAGGGGACATTTTCGCACTACATATATTTTCACGCTTTTCACGCTCGAATGAGCTACTGCGAAAATAGTAACATGCAATACATTTCCTTTGCCTATAGGTCTGTGATGAAGCTACAAATTGCGAAGTTAAAAACACACAAAACAGATCAAAATCGGCAAAGCGTGAACAAATTAAACATGCAAAATTACCACTTTTACAGTATATAATAGGGCTATTTCAAGAACTAGTCTGGCTGGACCAAGACTATACATGTTGCATTTGTACTTATGTTATGTTTTGGTGCCATCTAATTGTCAGGGAAAGGTTACACAACTCCCTGTATAACTGAGATGGACCGTGCACCTTTAAAATGCTTGTGATCATATCAATTGGGGTTCAGGACTCACAAGCGTGATCCATTTGACATATTACAATCAGATTGATATAAATTCACAGCATGTATAGTGTTAAAGATCAGTCAAATATAATATATCATGTATCATTGGTGTTATTGACAGGAAATTCATAACACAGTGTAATGCACTTATCAATTGCATCCCAGGCCGCGGGGGACCCGGGGATAGCGGGGATTAGGGCCGGGACGCACAACTTGCCCATGTGACGTCCCGGCTACAATCGTGTCCCGGCCCCCCTTGGCCGAGACAAAGTGTACAGTCCTGGCCACCCATTTCCCAGGACAAAGTATTCACCCGGCTACAGTCCAAATGTCGCTTATTTCTTTCTGCAACCATAACGGAATGCATTTCTATGTGTTCCCTATTCCGTCAAGCGCAACGCATCTCTAGCTTTTTATAACAAGCGCCCGGGATGTACATTTGTGTACCTTAGCGTACGTCCCCGCTACACGCCCCGGCTAGCGGGGGCACTTTTTGTACGTCCGCGTACACTCCCCCGCATAGCCGGGCGTCTTTTTTTGTACACTCGTGTACGGTCCCCGCATATTCCCCGCCATGCCCCGGGTCCCCAGGGGCCGGGCTTGCAATTGATAAATGCATAAATGGTGTATGTGTGTGTGTGACATATCCAGTATCAAAATGCACTAATTTGTTCTACTTAATGAAATGCCTGCTGTTCAATTTAATGTTAATGCTCGCGAGGGGTGAGTTGTGCACATGTAAGTCAATGGGTAAAATGGTGTTCTGTGGATTTTCACCCTGAAACCCAAAATTGTAGTACAGACCTGATGATTAGATCAATTAAAAGATGTTATGTCAGGTTGGCCAATCAGAATGTATCTTATATCAAAATTTAAAGAAATGCTAGTCCTTTGTTATTCAGTTCCTGCCCGTTATTTATCTCACTTCGTTTTCCCGAGAGAACCATGGAACGCCAGGCGGGACTAAAGTACTGACATTTTCCCGAAATATCTGCATAAAATCATTCAAATATTGAACTTTCGCGGGAAGAAAAATTAATTGACGGTACCCGCAAATATTTTTTCTTATGAAGAATAAAAATATGATGATAAAGAGAGACATGTATGCTTCACATATCTCTTCCTGCTGTCATTTTACAACACTTAGAACTCATATGGTTGACATGAAAGCAAAATTGGTGTGAAGGCCCTGTATGCTTTTTGGGGGCGAAGCCACCCTTATCGGGGGCGAAGCCACCCTTATAGCATCAGATTGCAAAAAATTACACATTTTGGTCTTTCTAAACATAAGTGGGGGCCGCCATGTTTGTAGTCTTTGTAAATTACATGCACCTATGCAGTTTATTTTAACAGTCCTGCAGTCTGTGATAGAGTCAAAGCTATATTTGTTTAGCCTTGATGATTCAATCAGAGAGATGTTATTAGACTCCCAACAGAGAGACATAATAGCTTATCTTGTTTGACTAAGGAGAAATCTCCCAATTGTTGTGAGGTTGCCTAATAAATCAGAAAATCTTTGAATAAATGGTGAGTTGTGGCTGTCATAGGTCTAGATTGTTCTTCAGATGGTATCCATTCCCCCCCCCCCCCCCCCCCCCCTTCCATGCACACAAATCAACTTTATTGGTTTCCTGTACTATTTTTTTAGACTGCGGTGTTTTGATTTGATTTTTTGTTTGAATTATGGAAAATACATACACCATTTCCATGGTATTTTGTTTGGTATGCAACAGATAATGGTTACAAAACATGCTTCTTTCTCTTGGATCGCCCCCATTCCATTTCAATGGAATTTTTATTTAAGGAAATCATGCATGGGCTGGCGTGTATTCACTGTTGACTGCTGCTTTGATTGTGGGGGGGGGGGGGGGGGGGGGGAGGAGAAAGGTTATGGGGGGGGGGGCACTGGTCTCCCCCGAGTTGTGTGGCACAATTTTACAATACATTTGGGGCCTGAAATTTGCCATAGGAGCTCAAGTGAATTTCTGTCACATGAAAATGGACCAATTTGCCACAGAATGCCCCTGGTTACATTTTTATTTTTATAAAGTTAAATTATACACAAGAGTTTTGAAAGAGAAATATATCTGGATGATTTAATACATGTAAATAAGGCAATCTTCACCAATGAAATATGCTGTTGATGATTTATTATTACTACCGTGCTACCGCATGGCTGCGGTCTATTTTTCATTTCTTTGCAACTGTGACTGCCAAAACTAAAACTTAAACAACAACAGACAGTTGGGAATAATCAATCCTGGCTCACACTATGACAAATAGGGGTCAATGGCAAGTTATGTTAAGCTGCGAATTGTTAAGATCTGTGCATAATTTTGTAAGCTTGTGTACATGTAGTACATGTACTAGAAACTGTTAGCACATTTTAGAATTTAGGAGGTCCTTTGGCATGGTTGTGTGTAAACCCTTGATTTGCTAGATATTGTATTGTATAACAAACAGTTCTGAGTTGTAATTGAGATATATAACCCAGGCATTTTGTTTTTCCTCATATTGTTTTGACAACGGTAAACCATGATCTATAAATGCAAACAGGATTTGTAACTGGCAAGGGCTTTTAACCTTCCCATTACATATAAACCAGGGATCTATGAACTATTATGCCAAATAAAAAGTAAAAAGTTTAGCGTCCCTGCCCGCTTCCTTTTTAGGGGCCGCCTCCTTTTTTCTTTTCTTTTTTAATTTTCTTTTTTTTAAATTAAAAATAAATCAATTGTATATTTTGACTTTAGCACTTCTTGTATTAAGCTGTTTCCCCCGGTGTTTGCCCCGTGAAATAAACTGGTTCTTAGAACTCAGGACAAGACATCATTTTGGTCTCATTTTCTGTTTCATCTTGCCCATAAAGAAACCAATATGTAATTTCTTGAGAGTCCAAGTGGCGTCATTTTGAAAAAAAACAGGCAACCATCTACAAAAATAGCCCGGCCAGCTATCTTGATAAAATGTGTCGGGCTGCCATTTTGGAGAAAAAAAAGAAGAAGAAAAAAGGGCCTCCTCCTTCCTTATTTTCAAAAAGGCAGGACGCTTAACATGTTTTATTTTTTATTTTGCCTTAAATCCATTTGTATTGTGAATTCATTGACACTCTTGTACCTTTATTCAGACAAGTATCTATTTTGAAAGATATTATGTGTCAAAGTCAACAGGGGAATGAAAAGCTTTCAATCATATAACCCCTAAGGTGTTGACTGAGAGTAGTGTACCTTTACTTGCAACAAGTGTAAAACCCAGGTATCAGCCCTGTACTTGCATTGTGTGTTATATACCTGTAATGTGACAATTTGCGGATTTTTGTTGTTGTCTAGAGACAAAATCAGTTTCTGAATTTTATAGCTTTTAGGGAAAATGCATTACTTTGCATGCTTTGAGCAAGTTGGGGATGGCAGCAGCTGGCTGGTTCTGTATGTGGTGGGTATTTACATGGCCTTTGGATATTTATGTTGAAAAGATGTTTATCACAGTGTTTATTTATCAATGTTGTAATTTGATATATGGGAGATTGGCAGTATTTTGTCTAGCAGAATAAAGGAAAGTTATTCCTTGTATGATGACATTGTAGCTCTTGTCTTATCTTTTGCAATATCCTATCAATTTGGTTGTTCTTTTGTCTTGTCTATTTGGTGGTTATTTAAAACTCTCTATTGAAAACATATGCTAAGGTAATCATGACATAAGGAAATCCGCTAATTGCTATACTTAAAGGTATAATGTGATCTTTTCTAGGAGAAGCCCTCAATCCTCGAATTTTTGGGAGCAGATTTTCTCGCAGATTTATATTTCTGATCATAAATCATAAATATATTCCGAGTTACAGAGCGATACGATTCCTAATTACCTCAAAATCATGGTTTTAGAGTGAATTTGGAGTGAAAAAATAAACTATCTCAGTTTATTTTTTCACAATTTGTTGTTGTTGAGGATTGAGGGCGTTCCCTGGAAAAGATCGCATATCTTTAAATAGAAATCAAACATGTGAAATTAAATGCTATTGAATCCTGTTGGTTTGGTTTTATACTGTTTTTTAAATACATTTTAAAATCCCCAAAACAAAATACAATAAAAAAAGAAATCTATACAAAATTAATAATTTCAACACATTATGGGACACTTGCCCAAATGATTATATAATGAGTGTTGAATTTGAATAGCAATCTTCATGTACTTAAACACTCTGTGACTCACTGCCAACTAACTAGACATGTTAACATGGCGTCTCATTTCAGATCTATAGGATATTGATAGCATAATATCATGAATATCTGGACAAGATTTTCAATTACTACTCAAGTGGCATTCCACGGGGGAATTTCAACAGGAATATTGTAATCTCGTAATGACTTGTGTTTTGCAAGGAAACACGATCCTATGAGTAGATGCTTTAACCCTTCAAATCTAACCTTAACGAATGTATGTTGTGTAACGTTTATTGACAATATTTTGGTTTACAATGGTAATATGCAGAGCCGTCTTTATAACACATAAGTATTTTATTTAACCCGAGGTCTTTTCAGTCGAAACCGATAAATGCGATGATGTGCTGAATCCTCAATAGCATTCGATTTCCATGAATATGAAAACAATATTTTTGTATGTAAAACAACACGCCACTTCAAAAACAGAAAACATAAAAACAATCTAAATTGTTTCTGTCTGTTTTTACTGCATGCATTTCATATATTCGTTATGATACTGCAACTGTTATTTTAATTAATCTATTCAGACAGACGATACCGCTTCTGGAATTTCCCTGCATGTTTAGTATCTGAGACGCTCGTTAATATGATCGGCAGAAGGAATTCATAGCATTTGTATTAATACTGAATCTTTCATTACAACGATCATGTTTGATGATGATTGCGTATGAATAATACAAGGAGACATAGAGAGTGTGCAATTAAACATTTCATTATGTCAGATGGTATCGATATTGACAACAATTTGACTGAAATTTTGATTTTGTATTGACTTGGTGAATATAAAAAAGAATACTTCGGTGTTTTTATAAACGATTATTTATGAACTAATAACCCACAATTTTCATTATGTAATTATTAATCCAGGATGTGTTTTGTATGTAGCAACAGATTAACAACTGATCCTAATCATAATAATTACCTTGAAGTTGAACCTGAAAACAAATTCTTGCTTATCCCTGTGTAAAAGAATGTTCTAAAGCGCTGCATGTTTTGGCATGCATTCAAACTCTTAATCTCCATTTTCATTTTTCTTTGTGACTCCTTTAAACTCTTTCCAATAGTTAGTCAAATACCTTTACATCACATAGTACAATAATAGCATTCAGTTCTTTAATTCTATGTTTATTTTTAAAAGAATTTCAAATGATAACAGATTGACTTTGAAACCAGGCCCTTTAAACTGCTCATCAGTGAAAGGCTTCATTATTTAATTACCAATCTGGGATGCTTTTATTTGAGCAACAGAGTAACAACAACTGATATCCTTATCATTCAAACTAAATACCTTTAAGCTACGCCTGAAAACAAAAATTGCTGCATGTTTTGTACATGCATTAAAACTCTTGGGAAATCTAAAATAAGGACATTCTTCTACTTCTACAACTAAAAAACCTTTCACAGTATGTCTCATGTGGCACATAAGTGTTGTCAATGGTTGAGCACTTTATGGTGCGAGATAGTTACTCAGTTGCTGACTTAAAAGAGGTCTTTCAAAGAGCTATCTTGCAATCTGCTTGAGGGGCCATTTGCATGATATGACACCTTGCGTTGAACTGCTCTGACCTTACTCTTAGATTTGTAATACTGCCCTCTAGTGGCAGAACCTGTGATGTGATTGGTACAGTAAGCTATGAATGAAGCGCTCATCGTCCAGGTCTGGAGTTTTTAATGAATATTTGAAGCATTTGGATGCTCTATTTGTTTGAAATATAACATACGTTTTTAAAATTCTAAGTTATAATTTTTGAGATAAACAAGATTCTATGTGTATTTTTTATTTCGTAATCCATTTCACCTATGGCCAAATCATTATTTTGTGGTCTACAAATTTATAGAGGTCTACAATGTTGTAGGTACGTAGTAGAATGAATGATCAATATTAAAATTGATTGATTAGACAATAAATATTGATCAATTATAAACCTATTGATGTGAACTATAAAACAATGCAGGTCAGAATGCAAGTTTAACTTCAATCAATAAATCAATCACTACATGACTCTAATCGCCTGAAATTTCAAAGGCCGAAACTATACAAGACTGTCGTGTGTAGCGTAATTGCGCAAACTATGCATGACAGTCGTTAATTGATGCGCAGATGCAAATTGGGTATAAAAAACTGTTGTGTAGCGAATTTACACAGATGATTATTTTGGCCTTTTGCTCCCTTATTATTTCCTTATCTTCTTAATTAATTTTCAATGTGTTCAATAGCATCATTACCTGCTGCCTGTGAAAGCATCACTAAAATCAGTGACAGTTTTGAATTATCAAGCCAAAACATTCGTGGATTTAAATCCCTCTAAACAAATCCCTAAATTCATCGTAAAAACAAGTAACAGCAACTGTAAAGCACGGTTAAGGCAACGGCAACATTAATGTTGCAAAGATTGATTTATCGCGTGGAGTATGAACGGAATTTGTCGCGTGAAAGAAGCGGGAGCGAATTTGACGCAGCGACAAATTCCCGTCCGCGAAATGGAGTATACATCGGGCTTTACACTGTTGCGAATAGAGCTAACGCTTGTATACGTTGAGCATTCGCTATGTGAACGTTCTCACGTTGGGTGTAGGTTGCTTTGCCTATCTCTTTGTATAGTAGCATGAGCAAATGCGACACATTTTACAATATGTATGAGAATTTCAGCATCCACCCGCTAGCCACTGCATGCTTGATAACTTAGTTGCATTCACTTTTAAAAGATGACACCTAAAGCCGGCGTTACAATGTGTCAGCATTTCCTGGCTGGCTCGTGTGTAAAGTTCCCTCGTGTCGTACATAATTTGTTTGATGGATCCTTAGCAGACTACATTATAGTCTTTACAATCCTTTTAAGCAGACGACTATTTATAAAAAGACAGATATTATTCACTTCAAACTTTAGCAGACGACATTTACCTCTACCTATTATCCTCAAACAATAACGGGTAGTCTGTCCAATATTTGTTCCATTTTGTTTATATACATGTATATCCTTGTCTTTAGTCTTTTTTGCCATTCCTTTTCCATTTTTGTAGACCAGGTGAGCTAGCCATATTTCTCCAATGGGGAGTTGTGTTTCTTCCGTTGAGATATTGAAATTCCACAAACAAGTCTTGTTTGACATGAGACATGACAGGTTCAGCAACCTGTCTGATTCTAATCACTGTCTGGTGGATGGTCTGAGGTAACTCATGAATAGCTTTCCTTTGTATGAAGAGGAAACTCAGGAAATTATGTAAGAATGTTCCCAAAAGTCTTCATTTTGTGTAATACTATAGTCGAGATTGGCCTATATAATGTCTTCTTTCAGTAGTGCAACTAGGGTCTTCAATTGGGGGGAGGAGCATGAGGGTGAACAGGGGGGCTTAACTGTCATTTCATTTGGGGGTATCAGGGAGGGCAAGCTTCCCCCACCTCCACCTCTTCTTTTATGCTACACATTGTGCACTGGTGGTGACCCCATGGATCGGTATCTTCTTAGGCATGTTAGGTAAGCCAAGACATATGTGACACGATCAAGAGGAACGAGTCGGATGTCGACCCTGGTCGAAAAGGAGTTTTTATTCCGTCTTAAAGAGGACACTCAAAGCTTTCAGAAACTGAAAACCCCATGTCCATACGTTTTTTTTGTCATAAAGTTATGTCAAATGAAGTTCACAAATTTCCATCAAAACTTATGGATACCCCTCACACTAAATTGGTCATATCTCAATTTGGGATTCCCCGACATCCGACTCATTCCTCTTGATCGCGTCACATATGTGACCAGTCACATAAAAAAGGACATGTTGTCGCAAACATAGTTTTGAGATATAGGCCAATATGTTTGGTGAAATAAAAGAAAATAGAAGAATAAAAATGCTTCTTTCAAACATCTTATGATTACAAAGTCTGATTACCTTCAACATGGTATAATTTCAAAGCTTTTAAAAAATGTGCTCTTTCAAGTCATACTGAATAACTCAGATTTGACTCGTTGGACCTCCAATATGTCCATTTTAATTTGATGGGTCTTGTTGTCAGGCTTTTGTTGAGATATGAAGCAATTTATCTTATTAAGAGAAAGAACAGGAGAGAAAGATCAATTTCTCATTATAGCTTCAATTTTCAATCGGTCAAAAGAAAATTAAATTATTTATTTTGTGATTCTGTCAGCTATAAAAGCAACATTGTTTTAGAGTAGAAAATGTACATACAGGGTTAGTAAAAAAATACTGAGATAGTGTAGATCTAGCCCAGGGCAGCCGCCGAGCGAAGGGAGCAGGGCATGACCAGATCCACTACTACGTATGTTCACATGGTTATATATTCAGGGTATTGGGTAGGCACGATACCAGTGCTAAGATAGTGGAAAGAAACCATTTTGTTTTCAAAACCAAAATGAAATTGGTACCTTTTAAACCTGGTGAGAATAACAGGCATACATTTGTTTGTAACTTTGTGTGAAATAGTCATTTTCTGTTTGTATTTGTTGAACCTTTTTACCGAGATACCTATTTTATATGTTTGTCCAAGAAACACCTATAACATGCATAAGAGCGCAAAATGTGTCTCTTATTCAAATTTGAACACTTTAAAAATAAATTTGTGACATATTAGAATTTAATGCACAGGTTCATGTTTACATGGGAGTAGAATAATACATATACCTTATACTAGGCATAGCACAATGCACACACACAGAGTCTGCCACTGGGAGCATTACACCAGTGAACAACAACATATGAAAAGCTGTGTTGCATAAAGCCCTACATCCACTTCTACCTGTTACTCATTTTGCATTATTGAATGGATGGCTATTTACGATGTGGAATGTGGTTTTGTATTGTTGCCTCAATTGGCGTGCATGGATGCACTAATCCAAGTTATGAAGACAGCCATACAATATTTGGATTAATTAATCATGCAAAATGAGTAACATGTAGGAGTGGTCTGTAAGCCCTTATGCAAAACAATCTTTTCATATAATGTATGCAGCTCCACTTTGAAAAACATCCCTATATAAAATTAATTATCCTCACGAGAGGCACTCATTGTAGGGCAGTGAGCTTGCCATATATGGTAGTCATGACCTTGGACTATATAACCTTGATCCAGGTATAAATACTTATCATCAGGTTTTTTAGTTATGACTGTCTTTGGTTTTTACCAATTTTTGAAATTGGCTCTGAACTTGAATATATTGGGCCGATTTAAATAAACCTAACCTGAGATATTGTACTAAACACTTCAATCAATTTAGTGATATGCTCAGTTTTTGCATCCTTTGAGTGCCTCGTGTGAGGAAAAGACTGAGAATTTGAATATGGGTATTTAAGAAATGGAAAAGCTTGTTTAATTTCTAAATCCATCAATATTTGTCAATCAAATTGGGTATACATGTTATATATCTATTACCGATCACTCTTATGATGGGAAAAAAATTGTCGGACATTGCTCATTTGCATATCAATGACTTGAATAGATAATTAGCTAATTTGCATATTTAATGAGCTTATGAAACTAAATTATAGTTTAAAAGATTGGGTATCGTACAATTAGCCATAATACCAAGTTTGATTGCAATACACCATTCACATCTGGATTTATAACATTTACGCATATTAATTAGCTGGACTTAGTCACTTTTTTGATTGCAGTCAGTAAAACTGGTCAAAATGACCAATTTCACTAGGTTATTTTAGCTTAATGCAATATAATTTTACCATATTTTTTAATTTAACATGGTATATAGATATTCAATTGTTAAAGAAATATGTGTAAATGGTGTTTTGAATGTTACATTATTAACAAATTGAGCTCTCTAAATCCTGATAAATTATATTTGTGGGCATTGTTACTGTTTTTGGCAGGTTTTCGGCCATTTTCCGAGTATTTCAAAACACCGTACCACAAGAATGCATTGACCGATTGTCATAATTCTTTTTGGAAAATAAATCTTTCATTGCAATCTTTCATTTGAATCCAATTTTGTACATGTCTCAATCATTTGAATGTTATGTGTGCTATGCCTACTTATACCATTATGATGCTTGCTATGAGTGCTTAAGGCATTCTAAATTTGAGTTATAATATGAAATTATTGCAATGTTTGTTGGTGAGATATTCAAATGTGTAAATGGAATGTGTGCCGTATCAATCGCAAATAGGTATTCCTGGTGGACCAACTTTGCATGGACAAACACATCATTTGGTTGTGCAGTAAAAATGTCCACAAAAATCAGAAAATGTTATTGACTTCATTTTTTCGCATAAAGTTAATGACATTTTTGCAATGTTTACGGAGTATCAAACTTCATCTTTGTTTTTAAAACAATGTGGCTTCTTTCCACTATAGCAGTTTTTACTGTCTATCTTTTGATAGTAACAAAGATAACATTCACTACATATTTATAGTTCTTTCGTGAGATTTTACTGATATGGTTATTTATATTATGTTATTAAATTTGTCCACGCTACATAGTTGTAATCTTTGATTTTTCATATCACAAATGATTTTGTGAGAATATTGGACTTCAGGATTCTGAAGTTTCTGTGAATTTAACAAGAGAATATAACACTTTGTGGAATTGCATACTTTTTGTGTTGCCTCTTTCCAGCTTTGCTGTTATAGTATACAAAACATAGATCCTTGAGAAGAAGGATCTGTGACTGTAATAAGGCCTCACAAAATTATAATTATTCTTGTTCGCATTGCTAATCATAAATAAATTGGATGAAGGCACCTTACTTTTGATACTGTGTCATAGATGTGGGATTTGAAGTATTTCATGATTTCAGTAATCCAAAACCACACTATAATCATGAATATGTATGTCAAATAATGTGGTGAAGTGGAAGGAATGTGTGAACTTATGCACTTATCAATTGCAAGCCCGGCCCCCGGGGACCCGGGGCATGGCGGGGACCATGCGGGGACCTTACACGAGCGTACACAAAATGATGCCCGGCTATGCGGGGGAGTGTACGCGGACGTACAAACTGTGCCCCCGCTAGCCGGGGCATGTAGCGGGGACGTACGCTAAGGTACACAAATGTACACCCCGGGCGCTTGCTATAAATAAGCTAAAGATGCGATGCGCTTGACGGAATAAGCCTAATAACACATAGGGAACACATAGAAATGCATTACGTTATGGTTGCAGAAAGAAATAAGCGACCTTTGGACTGTTTAGCGGGGTGAAAACTTTGTCCTGGGAAATGCGGTGGCCGGGCTGTTCACTTTGTCCCGGCCAAGGGGGGACGGGACTGTAGCGGGGACGTACAAAAAATGGTGCCCGGCCCTGCGGGGACCGTACATGATTGTACACGGGACGTCACATGGGCAATTTGTACGTCCCGGCCCTAATCCCCGCTATCCCCGGGTCCCCCCGGGCCGGGGATGCAATTGATAAGTGCATTAACGTTTGAAATCATTCTCATGGCATCATTATTAAGTCATGATTATTGATGATATGCTTTACATTATATAGAATAGGAGGAATTCACACTGCTATGTAATCCTGTTTGTCACACCCTGGATTCTAAAACATGTCATAAATATCTTGATCTACTCACACAAAGGAGGCACACACATCATGCATTAATATAAGGTTAAATAACAATGCTTGACATGTTGGGAGGCAAGCTGCTGATAAAGCAGTAATACTTCTGTTTGTTGTGGGTGGGTGCGCCAGCAGACGGGCTTTTATGATGACTGTACCAAGAATAGGCATGTTTGTTGTACTCATGTATGTGACATGCATGTGATATACTTGAGACATACGTTGCATATTGCATTTGATTAAGTGTTGTAGGGTTCGCTAAATGACTATTAAAACAAGACTAGGAATGTTTGTCTTCATTTTATGTATGTAGAAATGGTAGCATGTGTGTGATGTTCAAGTGATTTACAGGACAGCGCTATTTAATTAAACTAAGATTAGACATATTTTGTGCTCACATAAAATGCCACATACACCTAGAGATGGTCATGTTGCATCCACATTGCTGCATTACTGTAAAAGTGGACATTTTCGCACTATATATATTTTCGCACTTTTCGTGCTCGCGAAAATAATAACATGCAAATATATTTCTTTTGCATAGGTCTATGTGATGAAGCTACAAATCCCGAATTTAAAAACACACAAAACATTTCAAAAATGGCAAAGCGCGAAAAAAATTAAACGTGCGAAAATTACCACTTTTACAGTCATATGAATTCCTTTCAAGGCAAATGGACCCTGTAAAAAAGCCCCAAAACGCGCTATAGTGGACATATCGATTGACTGCTCTTGAACAAACATAGCTATACACACAAGCAGACACGGTAGTAGGGACCGGTCCATTATTGTAAATAGGGGTTTTAATTCATGCGAGGTCATCTTCTTGATAGGATAGTATTGCTATCGCTCTATATCTACTTTCTGACTATTTAAAACATTGAACTATTGTACAGTTTGTACAACAATATATTATTTCGAGTTAAAGAAACTATGCCTTTTAACCAGGAACCAAGTCGCGACTCACATAGATTTATCCCCGCTTACATTGGTGTGGTCCAATTTGACCGGCGTGCTTCTCACGCATGTCGTAACAACCTTTTTAACATTTCACAGCGAATGTATCTCAATCACTTAAGGAGAGTTTTGGGTGGAGTTTTGCATTCAAAATATCACTAAATAATCCGTAATGTTTAAGCTACAATGTGATATAAAATTTATAATATATACTTGAAGAACTTAATCACAATTTGGCGAGAATAGCGGAGCAAAACAACAACAACTCTCGGAAAGTTTGAAGCGTTGATGGAGGGTGATAGTCTGCAAACAAGTCTTGTTGTGCGTGCGTATATCCTTGTTTATCCAAATATATAGCGGCTGTTGAAGCTTGTCAATAATGACGTCACACAACAAGACTCAGACAAGACTACGTGACTAACAAAACTCGCCCGTAGTATTTTGTAACACAGAATTTCATTGGATGGCATTTTCCCGAGGGTTACCAGTGTCCAATCAAAATGGATTTAACACGAGGAGATAGCTGACAAAATTTCACAGAATGACTTCCTGGATTTAAGGAATCGGTATTTATAGAACGAAACTACGGTAATTGGAAAATACACGGATGCACGCAAAACGCTAGTGTTTCACAGGAAATCGGCCTGATTTTGACCGAAAATAATAATGATTTTCTTCGATTTGCCGAATGTTAGAAGCACAATATTTCACTGAAATAAATATGTTCTGAAAGCACACAGTCTCAGTGACACTGTATTAATAGATTTAAGGGATATTGAGAGCAGTTATTTTACAATGACGAAAAATGTAAAATTTGAGCCTATTTCGACTGCTCGCTTCCATAGGCCAGTAGAGGTAAAATATCGTAATTGCGGCTAGTTCACCCAAGGAATCCATATGATATAATAATTAATAGAGCTATTTGTAGTCTGGCTGGACTGAGACTACATGTTATGTTTGTACTTTGGTTTGTACTTATGTTATGTTTTGGTGCCTTCAATTATAGAGTCGCCATCTAATTGTCAGGGAAAGGTTACACTGTTACTTACACAACTCCCTGCGTAACTGTCTGAGATGGACCATGCACCTTTAAAATGCTTGTGATCATATCAATTGGGGTTCAGGACTCAAAAGCGTGAGCCATTCGACATATTACAATCAGATTGATATAAATTCACAGCATGTATAGTGTTAAAGATCAGTCAAATCATGTATCATTGGTGTTATTGACAGGAAATTCATAACACAGTGTACATGGTGTATGTGTGTGTGACATATCACAGATAGTCCACATATCCAGTCTATCACATGCACAATGCACTCATTTGTTCTACTTAATGAAATGCCTGCTGTTCAATTTAATGTTAATGCTCGCGAGAGGTGAGTTGTGCACACGTAAGTCAATGGGTAAAATGGTGTTCTGTGGATTTTCACCCCGAAATCCAAAATTGTAGTACAGACCTGATGATTGGATAAATTAAAAGATGTAATGTCAGGTTGGCCAATCAGAATGTATCTTATATCAAAATTTAAAGAAATGCTAGTCCTTTGTTATTCAGTTCCTGCCTGTTATTTATCTCACTTCGTTTTCCCGAGAGAACCATGGAATGCCAGGCGGGACAAAAGTACTGACATTTTCCTGAAATATCTGCATAAAATCATTCAAATATTGAACTTTCGCGGGGAAGAAAAATTAACTGATGGTACCAAATATTTTTTCTTATGAAGAATAAAAATATGATGATAAGAGAGACCTGTATGCTTCACATATCTCTTCCTGCTGTCATTTTACAACACTTAGAACTCATATGGTTGACAACTCTTATTCACAATTGCTTTTGATGATTGATTACCCTGTTTACAATGTTTTTTGCATGTTCATCCACATATTGTATTATTCTTATATTGTAATGTAATTTCAGTGTTGTTATGTTATCTGTTAAGCGCTTTGAGACTTCGGTGGGAGGCGCTTTAGAAGCACCGTTTTATTATTATTATTATTATTATTGACATGAAAGCAAAATTGGTGTGAAGGCCCTGTATGCTTTTTAAGGAAACTGTTGACTGCTTTGGTTGTCGGTGGAATTCATATGAAATGGGGTGGGCTTAAGCTGACTGGGCAAGAGTGAGGGGTGGTTAATGCCCCCCCCCCCCTCCCCCCGGTGCCGCCACTGGTCTCCCCTAGTTGTGTGGCACAATTTTACAATACATTTGGGGCCTGAAATTTGCCATAGGAGCTGAAGTGAATTTCTGGCACATGAAAATGGACCAATTTGCCACAGAATGCCCCTGGTTACATTTTTATTTTTATAAAGTTAAATTATACACAAGAGTTTTGAAAGAGAAATTAACTGGATGATTTAATACTTGGAGATAAGGCTATCCTCACCATGAAATAAACTGTTGATGATTTATTATTAGCTCAGCCTACTACAGTAGGATGAAGCTCTTGTTATACCGTTCGAAAGGTCAGTGATAGCATGGTAAATGGCGAATAGTTTCTAAACGCTAGGAAGTAAAAATGGCCCGGAAAAATGGCAATTAAGACAACATTTAAAAAAGTGACTCCTAATATCTTCTAGATATGTTACGATACAACATATGAGATGCATTTCCTGACGTTTTTCCCTTGCGTTAAAATGTTATTTAAAAGTTTAACCAAAAAAACTAGGGTGTCTTGAAACTCGTCCAGGTCAAGCAAGCACCTGCAAGGCAAGTCATTTATCACTATCATTATTCAAAGAAGATTTCTTGATGTACCCCATAATGCTTAGCGCCCCTACAGTACTAGCAGGGCTTATCACCAGAACAAACAGTGTCACACATGCGTTAAAGTAATTAACAACTGAAGGTCATCTGGTCATGTGATGAAAGTGAAGCATCCTGGGGTGCATCAAGAAATTTTTGATCATTATTTGAGCTTGTCAAACTCAAAACAAACAGGAGTTCCTTTAGGCCAAGAATTCTTTTTTGTTTGTTTGTCCACGTCCGACCGACCGTGTACCTTGGTGCCGACCATATTATTTTTTATTTTCTATTATTTTTTTAAAACAACTTTTTTTTGAGCAATTTAAATGGCCAAACGGACCGTTTTATTCCTAATTTCGTACGCTGTAAGCTGATTTCAACATAATATAAAACAATTTTTTTGGGTACCTACCTAGTTAGTTCGGGAAAAATAGGTTTAGTAATACTTTCACGTATATATATCTAACAGAACGTCACCACTATGTTATTTCACTTTTTGCAAATTTTCTATCATAATAAATGGCGGCGACCGACAACATGTTCACGGTATCTGCGCATTGCAAATTTGTTACAAAAAATACCCTTTGACCGAGTTTGCAGTGTTGCAACCAGTACTACAATATTGCAACTTTATACAGACAATCTGTCCGAGCAGGATTTCAATTCTAACAAACTCATGAAAAAAAGTTCAATACTATCAAAGTGATGTGTTTTGTGTTTGGACGACTTTAATTCACATGCAGTATTCATGCCAAATTTATATTCCCAAATACAATATCCTTATTTTAAAAAAAATAAAAAAAATAATCCAACCTACAGACCCTACCTTTTTCGGACCTCTATGGACAAACAAACAAACAAAAGAATTTGCCTTAGTATACCCTACCACTCAGTCTGCATGTCTTCAAAAGCTTACCCAAACAAACAATTATTGTTACTGGTCATATGGTATTAACACTCCTGCATATCAAATCGTTTGGGGCCATTCAAATAAACTACTAAACGCAAAATTTCTGTTGTAAAATTTCTTTTGAAAACCCACGAAAAACCCTCCTAAAATGCTGGCCGTTTACACTTAAATTGTCATAAATAAAAATATATAATTCGGAACACCCAGTAATCGACCTCCATGTGAAGCTAATAATATTCTCTCTCGAAATATTTTTTTTTCAAGTGCATATATATTACAGTTGAATCGAAAATAATTTTTATCTGTGTCAAATTTCAGGAAAAACATGCGCTGTTCTGTGCTTGAAAGCTCGCGTTACACAGAGTTTTTAGAAATTCGAGTCCTACTCCGGGTTCTTATGGACGCCTTAAAGGTCCCAAGAGGGCGGCCTAATGCCTGGTAATCGGGTTTGAGATGAAGCTACATAAATTTCCTGGTTCCTCGTGCAAAAATTATTCTGATTGGATAATCAGGGCCATCGTAATTAACATTTAAAGGGTCAGAGGTTAATTTTTTGTAAACTGACATTTCCCATATCTCCCGTATTGAGAACAAAGGTGCTATAGTAAATCATGAGTGAATTTGTTTGCATAGTGGTGGCCTTGTGCATTGTTGCGTAGTCGGGCGTTAAGTGCTTAGATAAATACAACCTGAAAGCAGGTTAAAGTCGGCATACATAAAGGTCCTTTAGAGCTCAAAACGTTTTGATATGAATCAACATATCAATGGACAATATAATGAATGTTTATCAGTCAATCCACAGCAGCAGACCATGTGTGCTATATCAATATATACGATCTCTTACACTTCACATATTGCTACTACTGCCAATTTTAATTAACGAGTCTGATATCTAAAAGTCTGGCTGTGCTTGATGATCTTTTGTGTAAGATACTAATAGAAGTTTAAGTTTGGATTCAAGCAACACTGATTAATTATATCCCAACTTGGTGTGTGTGTGTTTAGTAGATGATTGTCTATCTTGATCAGTGTTGCTTGAATCAAAATGTCTAAGTTCTATCAGTGTCCAACTGTGCAGGGGTTTGTACAGCAGAGTTCTGCCACATAAATCATCACTTAATATACCAGTACTGTCGATGAGTGCTATTAATTCCTTACAGCTCTCGGCAGCATAGCTGCCTCGTGCTATAAGTCATACTAATTAAATAATATTGAATGGAATCATGGAATTTATGATGGTCAAAAGTATACACAGATGAAAAAAATTCGCGCACTACGCGCCCCCAAAATGCTACATTCTTTGCTACATGCTTGTTTAGAGCAAAAATCCTGGTGTTCTCACTTCGTATTCAGAGGGGTAACACATGATCGTTCCAGGATCTTGAAATACCCCCCTATTTGACGGTGTTTCGCGGACAATTTTGCCAATTTGACCCCCTTTTTCGTACTAAAACGCGGACATTTTGCCTGAAAATAACCCCCCTTTTTCACCATTCCAAGGACACTTTATATAGTCCCTCTATTTGCGTAAAAACGAGGACATTTTTATTTTCTTCTTCGCATACATAAACCTCTACAAAAAACACCCCTAATTTTTTTAAATCGTGGACACAGGTTTCAAAATGACCCCTTATTTTTGGAAAACGTGGACAAAGATTAAAAAAACACCACTAATTTAGGGAAATCGCGGACCAGGGCTGGAAAAAGAGTGCAAAATGGCAAGCTCCTTGCCGGGAAATGTTGCCATATCGCAGGAAATCCCTACCCCCCCCCCACCCTAAAAATTATTTTTTATTTTTTAAGAGTTTTTTTTTTTTAGAGTAATAGGCATTTTACAGCCGATATTCCATAATATGATGCACCATGGCCTTAATTTTCGAAAAAGCTTAAGGTTCTATGGGGGCCGCCCCCTCAGACACCCCCTCCGCCGCTAAACCAGCGGGAAATCCAACTTCATCAAATTTCTCTTGCAGGGAAACCTTGCATTTTTTCCAGCCCTGTCGCGGACATAGCTTCAAAAACACCCCTAATTTAGGAAAATCGCGGACATAAAATGTTCGCGGAATGTCCGTGGACATGGTACAGAAAACCCCCCTTTTCCGCGAGTTTTGGAACGATCATGCATACCCAAAGTCAATGTTGACTGAAACCACCAGGGTAAAAATGTACCTCAATCGTTCCAAAAGTAGGTGTAAAGTCAAAAAAAATGTGCACAGTTCTTGACTCACAAAAGTCTTGTTGGTTCTTTCTCATTTCTCGCCCCCAATATGAATAACCTAGCTACGTCAAAAAAGTTCAGAAACCCAAAAATGCAAGTTGGCCACCACCCCCCAGGCCCCAAGTATTTCTGAACACTCCCTAAATGGCTATATCTTGCCTCATGTCCCGTACAGAATAAACCGTGTATAGCTACAACATATTTTAATTGGTTTGAGCATGCGCACTTGAGTTACGGGACATGTAGCAAGACATTGCCCCCTAAACTATCCTTGGGGATCGGCAGAATTAAAAAGTGCACATTAAGTTGAAATATCCATTGAAAGTTACGAGTAAAATGCTGAAAAGTTGCAGAATTCGCCAGTGTAGGTAGGCATAATTTAATTTACCGAGCCAGTCATGCCAGTGGGTACTGGATATAACAGACTAAATCTAGAGGCAATGTAAAAGTTCATCAGAGTCCTAAAATGACATATTTTAGGTTTATTTACATTGTTTTTTGTGTCTAATTATTTATTTAAACATTCATATGTCAAAGGTCACCTATTAAGGTCACCTTTTATGGTCAAAGGTCATCTGAGGTCAAGTTGTAAAATAAGCATATAAAATAAACATATAAAAAATGATAATTTTTGTGCATATATTATTATGTTTTGAACTGTACAAGTGTGAATGACATTGGATCCAAAACTTTATAATGATAAAATTGGGTGATTTACCGAGTTTTAAAAATATTTTTAAAGAAAACACCTCATACCTCAACCAATACATTATGGACCTAATCTATCCAATACATGAAATTGACAGCTTGTCACTAATGGACAGGGATAGCACTGGATCAAAAATGTGAGAGGTCTCATGACATTTTTCAGGACCCCGTAGGACTTCAAAAAACCAATTTAAGGGGTCCCCAACAAAATTGAGGGGTCCTGAAGTTTGGGTATTTGAAAATTTTACATTTTTACGGACAGTTTTAATGAATTTATATTGTGAGCAAAGGATGGATATGTAGTTTACAGAATTTCTTAAGGTTTCCATTTCCATACATCGTCAAATTTAAGGGGTCCCTTCAATTTTGATAGGGACCCGCAAGTCTTTCCAATTAGAGATCTGACGCGTCACTACAAGAAAGTGAGAGGTCTAGGACGCGCAGATGTGTCAGAATGCGACCCCTGCTAATGGATACATGAAATTTATAGCTTGTCGCTAGCTGAGCTTCTGCATCATTGACGCTCTCGTTACTACCGTGCTAACGCATGGCTGCGGTCTATTTTTCATTTCTTTGCAACTAACTGTGATCAAAACTAAAACTTAAACAACAACAGACAGTTGGGAATATTCAATCCAAATTGTTAAGATCTGTGCATAATTTTGTAAGCTTGTGTAGTACTAGAAACTGTTAGCACATTTTAGAATTTAGGAGCTCCCTTTGGCATGGTTGTGTGTAAACCCTTGATTTGCTAGATATTGTATTGTATAACAAACAGTTCTGAGTTGTAATTGAGATATATAACCCAGGCATTTTGTTTTTCTCATATTGTTTTGACAACGGTAATGCACTTATCAATTGCATCCCCGACCCCGGGGGACCCGGGGATAGCGGGGATTAGGGCCGGGACGTACAAATTGCCCATGTGACGTCCCGGCTACAATCGTGTACGGTCCCCGCAGGGCCGGGCACCATTTTGTGTACGTCCCCCGCTACAGTCCCGGTCCCCCTTGGCCGGGACAAAGAGTGTACAGTCGCGGCCACCCATTTTCCCAGGACAAAGTATTCACCCGGCTACAGTCCCAAGGTCGCTTATTTCTGTCTGCAACCATAACGGAATGCATTCCTATGTGTTCCCTATGTGTTATTAGGCTTATTCCGTCAAGCGCATCGCATCTCTAACTTATTTATAGCAAGCGCCCGGGGTGTACATTTGTGTACCTTAGCGTACGTCCCCGCTACACGCCCCGGCTAGCGGGGGCGCATTTTGTACGTCCGCGTACACTCCCCCGCATAGCCGGGCATCATTTTTTGTACAGTCATGCCCCGGGTCCCCAGGGGCCGGGCTTGCAATTGATAAGTGCATAACCATGATCTATAAAGGCAAACAGGATTTGTAACTGGCAAGGGCTTTTAACCTTCCATTTACATATAAACCAGGGATCTATGAACTATTATGCCAAATAAAATAAAAATCATGTTTAGCGTCCCTGCCCGCTTCCTTATTAGGGGCCGCCTCCTTTCTTTTTTTCTTCTTTTTTTTCTCTTTTTTTCAATTAAAAATAAATAAATCATATTTTTTGACTTAAGCACTTCTTGTATGAATCTGTTTGCCCCCGGTGTTTGCCCCGTGAAATAAACTGGTTCTCTAAGTCACAGAAATCAGGACAAGACATAATTTTGGTCTCATTTTCTGTTTCATCTTGCCCATAAGAAGCCAATATGTAATTTCTTGAGAGTCCAAGTGGCGTCATTTTGAAAAAAGCAGGCAACCATCTAGAAAAATAGCCCGGCCAGCTATCTTGACAAAATGTGTCGGGCTGCCATTTTGGGGAAAAAAGAAAGAAAAAAAAGGGCCTCCTCCTTCCTTATTTTCAAAAAGGCAGGATGCTAATCATGTTTTATTTTGTATTTTGCCTTAAATCCATTTGTATTGTGAATTATTTGACACTCTTGTACCTTTAATTCAGACAAGTATATCTATTTTGAAAGATATTATGTGTCAAAGTCAACAGGGGAATGAAAAGCTTTCAATCATATTATAACCCCTAAGGTGTTGACTGACAGTGGTGTACCTTTACTTCTTACTTGCAACAAGTGTAAAACCCAGGCATCCAGCCTTGCACTTGCATTGTTTATTATATACCTGTAAAGGGACAATTTGCGGACTTTTTTTTGTCCATAAGAGACAAAATCAGTTTCTAAAATGTATAGCTTTTAGGTAGAATGCATTACTTTGAGCAAGTTGGGGATGGCAGCAGCTGGATGGTTCTGTATGTGGTGGGTATTTACATGGCCTTTGGATATTTATGTTGAAAAGATGTTTATCGTAGTGTTTATTTGTAAATGTTGTAATTTGATATGGGAGATTGGCAGTATTTTGTCTGGCAGAATAAAGGAAAGTTATTCCTAGTACTAGTTTGAGACATTGTAGCTCTTGTCTTATCTTTTGCAATATCCTATCAATTTGGTTGTTCTTTTGTCTGTGTAGGTTTTTAAACTCTCTATTAAAAACATACGCTAGTAAGATAATACAGTTTGAGAAAAATATAGATCAAACTCTTTTAGCTAACGGAGCAGAAATTGTTATTGCCAGAAAGTGTGCTGGGCACCCATGGTTACCAGTTGACCACTCTCGTTCCACTTCCGGGTACCTGCGAATGTTTCCATTGATTGCTTTCTTGCTCGCTCCAATTCGGTGTCTACTCACCTCATTCGCATTTCAGCCTTTATATACCAAAAGGATCTAATTGAAAATATTTATCTTGGCTAAAATATGAATCATTAAATAAATATTTATCAATGTACATGTATTATAAACTTGTCGATAACCGACTGAATTTTTGATGCGATATTAAATATTCTTGGTATAAGGCTGAGAAGCTACTTATCCTACTTCTGACTGGTGTGCGCTTCAATTTTCGATGTCTAAGGGTAATCATAACATAAGGAAATCCGCTTTTCTTCTAGCACATATGTACACTTCTTCTTTATTTTTGAATTGCAATACTTAAATAGAAATCAAATATGTGAAATTAAATGCTATTGATTGATTGGTTGGATTTAAAACTGTTTTTTAAATACATTTTAAAACCCCAAAACAAAATACAATAAAAAAGAAATCTATAAAGAATTAATGATTTCAACAAATTATGGGACACTTGCCCAAATGATTATATAATGAGTGTTGAATTTGAATAGCAATCTTCATGTACTGAAACACTCTGTGACTCACTGCCGACTAACTAGACATGTTAACATGGCGTCTCATTTCAGATCTATAGGATATTGATAGCATAATATCATGAATATCTGGACAAGATTTTCAATTACTGCTCAAGTGGCATTCCACGGGGGAATTTCAACAGGAATATTGTAATCTGGTAATGACTTGTGTTTTGCAAGGAAACACGATCCTATGAGTAGATGCTTTAACCCTTCAAATCTAACCTTAACGAATATATGTCGTGTAACGTTTATTGACAATATTTTGGTTTACAATGGTAATATGCAGAGCCGTCTTTATAACACACAAGTATTTTATTTAACCCGAGGTATTTTCAGTCGAAACCGATAAATGCGATGATGTGCTGAATCCTCAATAGCATTCGATTTCCTTGAATATGAAAACAATATTTTTGTATGTAAAACAACACGCCACTTCAAAAACAGAATTCATAAAAACAATCTAAATTGTTTCTGTCTGTTTTTACTGCATGCATGTCATATTTTCGTTATGATACTGCGACTGTTATTTTAATTAATCTATTCAGACAGACTATACCGCTTCTGGAATTTCCCTGCATGTTTAGTATCTGAGAGGCTCGTTAATATGATCGGCAGAAGAAATTCATAGCATTTGTATTGATACTGAATCTTTAATTACAACGATCATGTTTGATGATGATTGCATATGAATAATGCAAGGAGACATAGAGAGTGTGCAATAAAACATTTCATTATGTCAGCTGATATCGATAATGGCAACAATTTGACTTAAATTTTGATTTTGTATTGGACTCGGTGAATATAAAAAAGAATACTTCGGTGTATTTATGAACTAATAACCAACCAGTTTCATTATGTAATTATTCATCCAGGATGTGTTTTGTATGTAGCAACAGAATAACAACTGATCCTAATCATAATAATTACCTTTAAGTTGGACCTGAAAACAAATTCTTGCTTAACCCCTTGTAAAGGAATGTTCTAAAGCGCTGCATGTTTTGGCATGCATTCAAACTCTTAATCGCCATTTTCATTTTTCTTTGTGACTCCTTTAAACTCGTTCCAACAGTTAATAAAATACCTTCACATCACATACTGTAAAAGCCAATATTTTTGCGTAAAGATATTTACACCCATTTTGATATCATTGACATTTCGCGAATTGTTTTTTTCGCGGGCGACCTTCTGGATGCATTGCATGAATGTTGAAAACAATATTTTCATTGCGAAAAATATTTTGCGCGAAAAGCACGAAAATAAAACCACCGCAAAAATTTCAGCTTTTACAGTAGTACAATAATAGCATTCAGTTCTTTACTTCCATGTTGTTTTTTTTTTAAATTTGCAAAAGATAACTGATTGACGTTGAAACCAGGCCCTTTAAACTGTTCGTCAGTGAAAGGCTTTATTATTTAATTACCAATCTGGGATGCTTTAATGTGTAGCAATAGATTAACAACAACTGATATCCTTATCATTCAAACTAAATACCTTTAAGTTACGTCTGAAAACAAAAATTGCTGCATGTTTTGTGCATGCATTAACACTCTTGGGAAATCTAAAATAAGGACATTCTTCTACTTCTACAGCTAAAAAACCTTTCACAGTATGTCCCATATGGCACATGAGTGTTGTCAATGGTTGAGCACTTTATGGTGCGAGGTAGTTACTCAGTTGCTGACTTAAAAGAGGTCTTTCAAAGAGCTATCCTTGCAATCTGCTTGAGGGGCCATTTGCATGATATGACACCTTGGGTTGAACTGCTCTGACCTTACTCTTAGATTTGTAATACTGCCCTCTAGTGGTAGAGCCTGTGATGTGATTGGTACAGTAAGCTATCATGAATGAAGTGCTTGTCCAGGTGTTGAGTTTTTAATGAATATTTGAAGCATTTGGATGCTCTATTTATTTGAAATATAACAATTTGAAATATAACACACGTTTTTAAAATTCTAAGTTATAATTTTGAGATAAACAAGATTCTATGTGTATATATAAGATTCTATGTGTATATGGATTTATTCTTCACTTGACTTTTGACATTACCATGACTTTCTCCACTTGACTTGTTTGACATAATCTTTGACATATATTAATCCCTTTCTGTGAACATGTATTATAATATGTACCATTGTGTGATACTACCATTAAACATCTAGCTTCTGAGGAGTGAGGGTCTGTTCTCAGGCCCCCACGAAACAGTACTGTAAAGCAATGTAAAATCAAATCTTAAATTTTTGTTTACTAAGGCTCCCCTTTAGGGTTGAGCACTCTTCCATTGGATGGTTTTACCCTCGTTATAATTTTATGTGTATATATATATTTGTTATTTTGTAATCCATTTCACCTATGGCCAAATCATTATTTTGTGGTCTACACATTTGTAGAGGTAGGTAGTAGAATGAATGATCAATATTAGAATGAATGATCAATATTAAAATTGATTGATTAGACATTAAATATTGATCAATTATAACTTATTGATGAGAACTATAAAACAATACAGGTAAGAATGCAAGCTTAACTTCAATCAATAAATCAATCACTACAAGTTCAAAATTTGTTCGGGTGACAACGTAGTGATCAATACGCTATGTACGTTGAGCATTCGCTATGTGAAGGTTTCTCACATTGGGTGTAGATTGCATTGCCTATCTCTTTGTACAGTGATCACAATAGCATGAGCAAATGCGACACATTTTACATATGTATGAGAATTTCAGCATCCACCCGCTAGCCACTGCTTTATAAACTTAGTTGCATTCACCTTTTACAAGATGACACCTATAGCCGGCGTTACAATGTGTCAGCATTTCCTGGCTGGCTCGTGTGTAAAGTTCCCTTGTGTCAAACGTAATTTGTTTGATGGATCCTTAGCAGACTATATAATAGTCTTTACAATCCTTTTAAGCAGATGACTATTTAAAAAAAGACAGATATCATTCACTTCAAACTTTAGCAGACGACATTCACCTCTTCCTATTATCCTCAAACAATAACAGGTAGTCTGTCCAAAATTTGTTCCATTTTGTAATACATGTATCCCTGTCTTTATTCTTTATTCATTTTCCATTTTTGTAGACAAGCAAGGTGAGCTAGCCATTTCTCCACTGGGGAGTTGTGTTTCTTCCGTTGAGATATTGCAATTCCACAAACAAGTCTTGTTTGACATGAGACATGACAGGTTCAGCAACCTGTCTGATTCTAATCACTGTCTGGTGGATGGTCTTAGGTAACTCATGAATAGCTTTCCTTTGTATGAAGAGGAAACTCAGGAAATTATGTAAGAATGTTCCCAAAAGTCTTCATTTTGTGTAATACTATTATAGTCGAGATTGGCCTATATTTATAATGTCTTCTTTCAGTAGTGCAACTAGGGTCTTCAATTGAGTGGGGGGGGGGGGGGGGGGGCGGGGAGACATGAGACAGGGGGGCATAACTGTCATTTCATTTCATTTGGGGGCATCAGGGAGGGCAAGCCTCCCTCCCCACCTCCACCTCTAGTTACACTCCTGCAATAGGGGGGGGGGCATATGAATTTGTTTTGGCCTTTTTGGTCTGCTAACCAGCGGGTTTTAATAGCAACCTCAAGACCCCAATTGTATATCGATTGCCCGATCGATTGGCTGATTGTTTACATTTACCGAATTGTGTGTGGGAAGTTAGCACGCACACAGCGCATACAACTACATGGTTTCTTCGCCATTTTACAACTATCTAACTGTAACATTTACATATATTTCTGCCTAAATCTTAGTCTAAAAATTACATCACTGTCTGCCTTATTTATTCCTCTTTCTAAAACTGTAATTTATACTATCTAAAACGAAGGAAATCGGGTGTAAGATTGCTGTAAAGCGGACACTCTTCATTCCGCGAGCGGTGAGTTGTGCACACGTAAGTCAATGGGTCAAATGGCGTTCCATGGATTTTCACCCCAAAACCAAAATTGTAGTACAGACCTGATGATTCGATAATTAAAAAGACGGTATGTCAGGTTGGCCAATCAGAATATCTTATATCAAAATGTAAAGAAATGTTAGCCCTTTGTTATTCAGTTCCTGTCCGTTATTTATCTCGCTTTGTTTTCCCGAGAGAACCATGGATAGCCAGGCGGGACAAAAGTACTGACATTTTCCCGAAATATCTGCATAAAATCATTCAAATATTGAACTTTCGCGGGAAAGAAAAATTAATTGATGGTACCAAATATTTTTTCTTATGAAGAATAAAAATATGATAATAAAGAGAGACATGTAGGCTTCATATAACTCTTTCTGTTGTCATTTTATGACACTTAGAACTCAAATGGTTGACATGAAAGCAAAATTGGTGTGAAGGTCCTGTATGCTTTTTTAAGGAAATCATGCATGGTCTGGCGTGTATTCACTGTTGACTGCTTAGGTTGTCGATGGAATTCATATGGGAGGGGGGAGCATGAGGGGGGACTGGCCTGTGATCATGGGGAGGCATAACTGTCATTTCATTTGGGGGCGCCTCTCTACCTCCACCTCTAGTTACACTCCTATCTTCTTTTATGCTACACATTGTGAACTGGGGTGACCCTATGGATCTGTATCTTGTATGATACACATTGTGCACTACTGGTGGTGACCCCATAGATCTGTATCTTGTATGATACACATTGTGCACTACTGGTGGTGACCCCATAGATCTGTATCTTCTTAGGTAAGCCAATTGTGACGCATGTTATAAGAGACATATGTGACCAATCACATCAAAAAGGACATGTAGTCGGCAAACATAGTTTTTGAGATAGAGGCCAGTGTACATGTATTTAGTGAAATATAAAGAAAATAATAGAAACAAATATGCTTCTTCAAATATCTTGTGATTACAAAGTCTGATAACCTTCAACATAATTTCAAAGCTTAAAATGTGCTCTTTCAAGTCATACCGAATAACTCAGATTTGACTTAGACCAGGGATACTATTATTTTGGTTTGGAAAGTGCTATACTGATGTACGTAGCGAAAACGGTCCCTTTTGCATATTTACATAAATTAGGGTAATCGTCCGGAATGCGTCCGTGACCGGTGTTTAACAATGTTTAACCAGGTTTAACGTCATTTTTGGTCGGCATAGGTTTGGGGGCGCTATAGATTTACACAGACGACGGTGGCCACGCGAAACCTAAATTTTGAATTTGTAGTGAATAACACGCAATCGCGAATGTTAATCTTATCATTTTGACCAATTTATCATAATTAGAAGAATTTTCATCGTTAACCGGGCGATGACTGTTAAAAATAATTCAAAATGGAGCCATATTGGGTCGTCTGAGAGACGCGTGGCCAGTGTCGCGTCGTCTGCTACAATCACGCCTGATTGGTATAGCGCCACCAGTTCTATGCCGACCCAAATTTAATTTAAAAGTGGCCTCCGATCGGCAAGCTCAGTGGCACACCCCTGCTTAGACCTCCAACATGTCCATTTTAATGTGATGGGTCACATAATATTGTCGTCAGGTTTTTCTTTAAATATGAATAACCTGTATGTGCATTGACCAAAGGAATCTTTTGACCAATTCTGACAGTCATCAGTCATTTCCTCTCAAGGAGTAGCATTTTGAGTGAAATTATTTGAATTTGACAATTTGACCCCTAGTGACTCTTTCTTGACCTTTGACCCGGATATTATGATTAATCTTTTTTCTCGTTTAATCAAACTGCACTATATGCAACTTACACATTTGGTTAAAATCAGATAAGGTCTTGAATTTGCGGTTATAGTATAGGCCTACTATAATAAGGCCTCACAAAATTATAATTATTGTTGTTCGCATTCCTAATCATGAATAAATTGGGTGAAGGCACCTTACTTTTGATACTGTGTCATAGATGTGGGATTTGAAGTATTTCATGATTTCAGTAATCGAAAACCACACTGTAGTCATGAATATATATGTCAAATAATGTGGTGAAGTGGAAGGAATGTGCGAACTTAACCTTTGAAATCATTCTCAATGCATCCTTATGAAGTCATGATTATTGATGATATTCTTTACATTATATAGAATAGAAGGAGAAATTCACACCGCTATGTAATCCTGTTTGTCACACCCTGGATTCATAAATATCTTGATCTACTCACACAAAGGAGGCACACATATCATACACATATCATGCATTATAAGGTTAAATAACAACGCTTGACATGTTAGGAGGCAAGCTGCTGATATAATTTAAAGCTGTAATACTTCTGTTTGTTGTGGGTGGGTGCCAGCAGTCGGGTTATTATGACGACTGTACCAAGAATAGGCATGTTTGTTGTACTCATGTATGTGACATGCATGTGATATACATCAGACATACGTACGTTGCATATTGCATTTGATTAGGTGTTGTGTTGTAGGCCCGGGGGGTGGGGGGCACTTAACTTTTTTTTTGGTAGGGATGTGCCACACAGGGTCTCAAAAAGGGGGCTACAGAACTGAACTGAGTGGATTTTATGACGAAAAATAGGGTCTTAGGAACTGATTTTTTCAAAAAAGTAGGTCTTGAGAACTGGCCTATAGTTCAATTTTGATAAGCAAGAACGCACATTTTTGATTTTTGGGGGTTTTAGAATGCACAATTTTCGAAGAATTGGGGCTTTGGAACGCAAAATTTGCGATTTTTTGTTTGAATTTTCAATAAAATTGGGGTCTTAAGAACTGATGCAGGCTCAAAAGGGGGGTCATAAGAGCTAGCAGCAGAGGGTGAAAAAGGGGGTCTTCAGCGCGGCACATACCTATACCCTTTTCCAATGTCAGTGCCCCCCCATGGGTTGTAGGGTTCACTAAATGACTATTGAAACAAGACTAGGAATGTTTGTCTTCATTTTAGGCCCAAAAAAAAAAGTTGTTTGCTTGCCCTCGTCCGACCGACCGTGTGAGGCAGTCCCGACTGGTCAGAAAAAAACCTTTTTTTTTTGAATTTTTTAAAACATTCATTTGAATGACCTATATTGAACCATACGTTACTCCTCATGTGAGCCAATACCATTTTCATGTCACCTCCATGTTAAGGTCCAAATAATTCAGAAATGGTACATGATAAAAGTTGTACTTTTGAACAGAATAAAACTTAAACCGTAGTAATTAGGATCTAAAGATAAAAATTTCAAACGCTATGCTGTGGCCTGTGGGTCACCGTCATGGGGTATAAATATGTTGATTATTTCAAATCAAATGTGGGCTAAACCATGCTAAAATTAACCATTGCCATTAGCCTGCGATTGATAAGGCTCAAAATGGTGCATGCTAGTTGTGTTTGCTGGATAGGGCCAGAACAACCAATGTTTAAAAAAAAAAAAAAAAAAGAGAAAAAAAAGATTTTCCGACCGACCGACCCAACTTTTTTTGACCCATCTATGGACAAGCAAACATTTTTTTTTTTTTGGCCTTATGTATATGATAATGGTAGGTTGCATGTGATGTTCCAGTGATTTACAGGACAGAGCTATTTAATGGAACTAAGATTAGACATGTTTAAATTTGTGCTCACATAAAATGCAACATACACCTAGACTAGCCTAGAGATGATCATGTTGCATACACATAGCTAGCTGCATTACTCTAAAAATGGACATTTTCGCACTACATATATTTTCACGCTTTTCACGCTCTAATGAGCTACCGCGAAAATAATAACATGCAAATATATTTCTTTTGCATAGGTCTATGTGATGAAGCTACAAATCCCGAATTTAAAAACACACAAAACATTTCAAAAATGGCAAAGCGCGAAAAAAATTAAACGTGCGAAAATTACCACTTTTACAGTATATAATAATAGAGCTATTTGTAGTCTGGCTGGACTGAGACTATACATGTTATGTTTGTACTTTGGTTTGTACTTATGTTATGTTTTGGTGCCTTCAATTATAGAGTCGCCATCTAATTGTCAGGGAAAGGTTACACTGTTACTTACACAACTCCCTGCATAACTAAGATGGACCATGCACCTTTAAAATGCTTGCCATCATTTCAATTTGGGTTCAGGACTCAAAAGCTTGATCCATTTGACATATTACAATCAGATTGATGTAAATTCACAGCATGTATAGTGTTAAAGATCAGTCAAATATATATCATGTATCATTGGTGTTATTGACAGGAAATTCATAACACAGTGTACTTGGTGTATGTGTATGACATATCCAATATCAAAATGCACTCATTTGTTGTTCTACTTATGAAATGCCTGCTGTTCAATTTAATGTTAATGCCTCTGCAATTGGTGCAGGTTTTACTGTGTTTTGTCGCCTTTCTTTCTGACAAATATACACTTTTTGATTTGTTATTGGGAAAATGTTAAAGGAGAACAGTACTATTCATGAAGCCAAGCATTATATGGTAGGAAAATAATTATCAAATGTATATTGTCCAGTTTAGTTGAACACAGCACTATAATGTTCCAATAAAACAAATTTAAACTGCACATCCCCAACATGCGACTATTTGAAATTCGTACCCGATTGTCCGTGTTGAAAGTGCAGATGGGATAGCCATACTCAATATTGTGACGTCTTCGTTACTAAAACCACCTCACTAGCAAAAGGTCACTGCACATAATCATGCTGGAATTCAATGCATATATCGAAAACATCAATACATGAATGAGAGATTTGGAAATCTCGTAACTGTTTCGTCATAGCTTGGATCATTATGGCGACGTCCTTACAGGTGATTTTTCTTCTTTCTAAAGCCAATTTTGTCTTAACGCGGCACTTTAAAAACTTTAACCTACTGATGTGGTCTGTATAATAATAGTGCTGCATATCTGAGCGCTAAAGATTCATGGCAATAATTTCCTTTAACTCAGGGTCAGCAATTCGAGGAGAATCTATTCTTGCAAAGATTCCTGCCGGTAAAGTTGTGAGAATCCAAGTTAATTCTTGTGGGGATAATCTGTCTTACACACTATTTAAATGGAGGAGAATCCATGGATTCTCACCAAAATTCTTTGCAAGAATCTAAATGGATTCTCGCACCCTTTGAAGAACTTCTGACCCGGCAATCAGAGATTATTCTGAACATGATTATCCATCATTATTACACACCTCTTGTCTTTAGTCAATCAAATTCAGAAGACAACATTGGCCAATGATCACTGGTAACTGATAAATGCTACCGTGTCTTGGTGCACAAGATTATGATCTGCTTATTGATTTTCTTGAAATTATGCCACACATAATTTTTTGGTAGATTCCCATGTGTGTGCACGAAAATCCACCAAGAAAATGTCTGTAATAATTTATGGACAAACCAGCCATAGCCAGTGAGATTTAGTGCCCCTTTTTTTTCTGTATAAAAATTGATAAATGGCACAATTTCTTATCGTTGCATTGTGTCAAGGCCAACAAATTTGGCATCAAAATGTGCGTAACAATTGGGTGCATCTTTCTAGCTGTAAATTATCTAAATCCATCAAATATTTTTGGAAATATTCTAGTATATGCTATGGGGGAACTTACATATTTTGATGGGTGTAGTTATAGATCTGCTATCTATGTAAGGAGGGTCAAGTTCCATTGATTGATTGGAAAATGTAATAAAAATTCCATTAAAATGGAAAGTTGGCGGTCAAAAGGAAATTGCGATATAAAGGCAAATAGAAAGAGCAAAAATAGCAACATTTGTAAATACGGCTTTTAGTTGCTAAAATTATGTGGCAGAAGAAGCAAGCGCATAGATGATAATTGTGCATTCTTGCATGCAGGCAAATATGCAATCTGATGCTATTTGGCCCGCCAACCAAAAAGAAGACATCACACTTTTTGAGAATATTTATTTTGGGTGCTATTTTTCAATATGTTCATTTTGAGTGTCACATATTTAGGGTACAATGGAGACCTCTCAGACATGTCTTGATTTTATGTAACACATTCTATGATATATTTGACAGGTTTATGCACTTATCAATTGCAGTCCCGGCCCCGGGGGACCTGGGGCATGGCGGGGACTATGCGGGGACCGTACGCAAACGTACAAAAAACATGGCCCGGCTATGCGGGGGCGTGTACCCGGGGCGTACAAATCGTACCCCCGCTAGCCGGGGCGTGTAGCCGGGGCATAGCGGGGACGTACATTGCTGAAAAAATAGGCCGGGCATTATAGCGGGGGCGTACGCTAGGGTACACGAATGTACACCCCGGGGCATAGCCGGGGCGTACACATACATAGCGTGGACGTACGCTAAGGTACAACAAATGTACACCCCGGGGTGTAGCCGGGGTGTACGCACACATAGCGGGGATGTACGTTAATCATAAGGTACATATCATCCACACCGGGGCAAAGAGATATAAAATACAGACATGCACTATATTATTAAACTTTAAAATTAGTCACCGCGATTGATCAATGCCTGGATTTTCTACCATGACTACGGTAAACTTTAGTACAATTTGACCATATAGTGCTTTTGCCTGGAATAATGTACACGGTAGGGCCCGGATAGATAGACAACACCTACTTGCAGGCCCGTAAGTCAGGGAGGGGGAGCCCACCCCACTCAATTCCCCCTCCCAAGTCCCCAAGAAGGTCCAAAATCCCCCTCCCAAGTCAATAAGATCAATCATCATGTTGTCGGTCCATTTTTAAAACTTAAATACTGTTTGTTCATAATAAATAAATTGGATCAAAACTTTCCAATGTTGCCGGTGGGTACGCATCTATCAAAAATAAAGCTTCCCAATATGATGTCCAAAAAGTGATTTTTTGACTCGATTCATTTCTGGTTGACAACAGACTGAGATAGATCATGCCAACATTATAGTATTTTTAGTTTAGGCCTCTGGTAAGTTTTATTCTGGAGCACTGTATAAACTAAACTAGTCACAAAACCATATAGTAGTAGTGAACGGTAAATGCTCGCAGTGAACCGTGTAACATGATAACGATTCGCTAATATTGGCCCGGCTGTCTGATTGTTATTCTTTACTGTGTGGGGAATCGTGAAATAATAGGATGGAAAAGTAAAATATTAAATGACGTGGGCATATATTTTTCTAAAAATATAAAACGTAGATTTTAAGAAAGAGAATTACTTTAGCTTTATGTGGACACGTGTATGGCATTCATACGTTATACACAGCTCAAGTTAGCTCAGTAGACACACAGTTGGTTGAGATGCGTCCTATACCAGTACACAGCATCGATTTGGATGTTTTTCGCTATACGAAAAGTGGAGGAAGGTGCGATATTGGCTTATTAGCGCATTAGCGCAATTTTGCAAATGTCGCTAATTGCACCAAGTTAGCGTGTAAGATCAATGTAAATTAGCGATAATTGCAGTGCTAGTACAAATGTGCGCTAATGCGCTAAAAACACATTAGTTTTTAGCGCAATTAGCGCGATATCCCGTGTTCCTAGCGTTGTACGCGCTAAAGTGCAATTTCTGAAGATGAACCAAGTCTATAGGAGTCGCGCAATTAGCGCTAATAGCGCTAATTGCACTTGGTTAGCGTTGTAATCGCTAAAGTGCAATTTATGAGGATGAACCAAGTCTAGGAGTCGCGCAATTAGCGCTAATAGCGCTAATTGCACTTGATTAGCGGTCTTGCGCTAATAACGCTAATTGCACTTGGTTAGCACTCTGCCGCAATTAGCGCGATATCCCGTGTTCCTAGCGTTGTACGCGCTAAAGTGCAATTTCTGAAGATGAACCAAGTCTATAGGAGTCGCGCAATTAGTGCTAATAGCGCTAATAGCGCTAATTGCACTTGGTTAGCGTTGTAATCGCTAAAGTGCAATTTCTGAGGATGAACCAAGTCTAGGAGTCGCGCAATTAGCGCTAATAGCGCTAATATCGCTAATTGCACTTGATTAGCGGTCTTGCGCTAATAACGCTAATTGCACTTGGTTAGCACTCTGCCGCAATTAGCGCAATTAGCGCGATATCCCGTGTTCCTAGCGTTGTACGCGCTAAAGTGCAATTTCTGAAGATGAACCAAGTCTATAGGAGTCGCGCAATTAGCGCTAATAGCGCTAATTGCACTTGATTAGCGTTGTAATCGCTAAAGTGCAATTTCTGAGGATGAACCAAGTCTAGGAGTCGCGCAATTAGCGCTAATAGCGCTAATTGCACTTGATTAGCGCAATTAGCGCGATATCCCATTTGTGTAGTGAATTATTTGACACTCTTGTACCTTTAATTCAGACAAGTATATCTATTTTGAAAGATATTATGTGTCAAAGTCAACAGGGGAATGAGAAGCTTTCAATCATATAACCCCTAAGGTGTTGACTGAGAGCAGTGTACCTTTACTTGCAACAAGTGTAAAACCCAGGTATCAGCCTTGCACTTGCATTGTTTATTATATACCTGTAAAGGGACAATTTGCGGATTTTTGTTGTTGTCTAGAGACAAAATCAGTTTCTGAATTTTATAGCTTTTAGGGAGAATGCATTACTTTGCATGCTTTGAGCAAGTAAGGGATGGCAGCAGCTGGCTGGTTCTGTATGTGGTGGGTATTTACATGGCCTTTTGATATGAATGTTGAAAAGATGTTTATCGTAGTGTTTATTTATCAATGTTGTAATTTGATATGGGAGATTGGCAGTATTTTGTCTGGCAGAATAAAGGAAAGTTATTCCTTGTATTAGTTTGTGACATTGTAGCTCTTGTCTTGTCTTTTATCAATTTGGTTGTTCTTTTGTCTGTGTAGGTTTTTAAACTCTCTATTAATAACATAGGCTAGTAAGATAATAATTGAGAAAAAATATAGATCGAACTCTTTTAGCCAACGGAGAGGAAATTGTTATTGCCAGCTAGAAAGTGTGCTGGGCACCCATGGTTACCAGCTGACCACTCTCGTTCCACTTCCGGGTGCCCGCGAATGTTTCCATTGATGGCTTTCTTGCTCGCTCCAATTCGGTGTCCACTCACCTCATTCGCATTTCAGCCTTTATATATTATACCAAAAGGAACTAATTGAAAATATTTATCTTGGCTAAAATATGAATCATTAAATAAATATTTATCAATTTAATGTATTTTCGATGTTTAAGGGTAATCATAATATAAGGAAATCCATTTTTCTTCTAGCTCATATGTACACTTCTTCTTTATTTTTGAATTGCTATACTTAAATAGAAATCAAACATTTGAAATTAAATGCTATTGATTGGTTGGTTGGGTTTTATATTGTTTTTTAAATACATTTTAAAAACTCCAAAACAAAATACAATAAAAAAAGAAATCTGTAAAGAATTAATAATTTCAACAAATTATGGGACACTTGCCCAAATGATTATATAATGAGTGTTGAATTTGAATAGCAACCTTCATGTACTGAAACATTTGGTGACTCACTGCCGACTAACTAGACATGTTAACATGGCGTCTCATTTCAGATCTATAGGATATTGATAGCATAATATCATGAATATCTGGACAAGATTTTCAATTACTGCTCAAGTGGCATTCCACGGGGGAATTTCAACAGGAATATTGTAATCTCGTAATGACTTGTGTTTTGCTAGGAAACACGATCATATGAGTAGATGCTTTAACCCTTCAAATCTAACCTTAACGAACATATGTTGTGTAATGTTTATTGACAATATTTTGGTTTACAATAGTAATATGCAGAGCCGTCTTTATAGTTTATAACACACAAGTATTTTATTTAACCCGAGGTCTTTTCAGTCGAAACCAATAAATGCGATGATGTGCTGAATCCTCAATAGCATTCGATTTCCATGAATATGAAAACAATATTTTTGTATGTAAATCAACACGCACGCCACTTCAAAAACAGATAACATAAAAACAATCTAAATTGTTTCTGTCTGTTTTTACTGCATGCATTACATATTTTCGTTACGATACTGCGACTGTTATTTTAATTAATCTATTCAGACAGACTATACCGCTTCTGGAATTTCCTGCATGTTTAGTATCTGAGACGCTCGTTAATATGATCGGCAGAAGGAATTCTTAGCATTTGTATTGATACTGAATCTTTCATTACAACGATCATGTTTGATGATGATTGCATATGAATAATACAAGGGGACATAGAGTGTGTGCAATAAAACATTTCATTATGTCAGATGATATCGATATTGGCAACAACTTGACTTAAATTTTGATTTTGTGTTGTGAATACAAAAAAGAATACTTCGGTGTATTTATAAACGATGATTTATGAACTAATAACCAACAATTTTCATTATATAATTATTAATCCAGGATGTGTTTTGTATGTAGCAACAGATTAACAACTGCTATCCTAACGATAATAATTACCTTTAAATTGAACCTGAAAACAAATTCTTGCTTAACCCTGTGTAAAGGAATGGTCTAAAGCGCTGCATGTTTTGGCATGCATTCAAACTCTTAAAGGTAGATGTTTCGATTTTGAACTTGAAGTTTTCTATTCGACATGAACGGTCATCCTCAAAAAAGTCGTATTCCAAAGTTTGAGTTGCATAACTCTAATGGTTCTTATTTTAGACGCACAAGATGCCGTGAAATGTGCCCATTGAGTTGTACACAAACTATATTGGTGGTTAACCACTTTTCGCCGTAATTCGATGTTATTTCACCGATTCTTCATATTAAATCATACTGATTTGGACCGTCAAATTTCAGTATGTTAATCAGAAAAATATGATCTTTCATATGATATGAACATCTCCATATGTTTGAGAAAAATCTGTGCTATGAAAATGTGATCGGGTCATCTACCTTTAATCTCCATTTTCATTTTTCTTTGTGACTCCTTTAAACTCTTTCCAACAATTAGTAAAATACCTTCACATCACATAGTACAATAATAAATAGCATTCAGTTCTTTACTTCTATGTTTATTTTTAAAAGAATTGCAAATGATTGACATTGAAACCAGGTCCTTTAAACTACTCTTCAATGAAAGGCTTCATTATTTAATTACCAATCTGGGATGTTTTTATGTGTAGCAACAGATTAACAACAACTGATATCCTTATCATTCAAACTAAATACCTTTAAGTTACGCCTGAAAACAAAAATTGCTGCATGTTTTGTGCATGCATTAAAACTCTTGGGAAATCTAAAATAAGGACATTCTTCTACTTCTACAGCTAAAAAACCTTTCACAGTATGTCCCATGCGGCACATGAGTGTTGTCAATGGTTGAGCACTTTATGGTGCGAGGTAGTTACTCAGTTGCTGACTTAAAAGAGGTCTTTCAAAGAGCTATCCTTGCAATCTGCTTGAGGGGCCATTTGCATGATATGACACCTTGCTTTGAACTGCTCTGACCTTACTCTTTGATTTGTAATACTGCCCTCTAGTGGTAGAGCCTGTAATGTGATTGGTACAGTAAGCTATGAATGAAGCGCTCGTCCAGGTCGAGAGTTTTTAATGAATATTTGAAGCATTTGGATGCTCTATTTGTTTGAAATATAACACACGTTTTTAAAATTCCAAATTATAATATTTGAAATAAATAAGATTCTATGTGTATTTTTTATTTCGTAATCCATTTCACCTATGGCCAAATCATTTTTTTGTGGTCTACAACGGAATTTGTCTCGCGCGAAAGAAGCGGGAGCAAATTTGACACGGCGACAAATTCGCATCGCGAAATGGAGTATACATCAGGCTTTACACTGTTGCGAATAGAGCTAACGCGTGCCCAACGTTTTTGAAATATTGGATGTACTTTCGTGTAAGTTGTAATTCGTTTATGACACATTTGGCATAAGTTGAATTCGTTAGGGTCTAGGAAATTTTGTTTGAACATGTTAAAATTTTTGTTCGGGTGACAACGTAGTGATTAATACACTATGTATACGTTGCCGGAGCATTCGCTATGTGAACGTTTCTCACGTTGGGTGTAGGTTGCATTGCCTATCTCTTTGTACAGTGATCACAATGGCATGAGCAAATGCGATACATTTTACAATATGTACAAGAATTTCAGCATCCACCCGCTAGCCGCTGCATGCTTTATAACTTAGTTGCATTCACCTTTTACACAAGATGACACCTAAAGCCGCGTTATAATGTGTCAGCATTTCCTGGCTGGCTCGTGTGTAAAGTTCCCTCGTGTCGAATGTAATTTGTTTGATGGATCCTTAGCAGACTGCATAATAGTCTTTACAATACTTTTAAGCAGACGACTATTTAAAAAAAGACATATATATTATACACTTCAAACTTTAGCAGACGACATTTACCTCTACCTATTATCCTCAAACAATAACGGGTAGTCTGTCCAATATTTGTTCCATTTCGTTTATATACATGTATATCCCTGTCTTTATTCTTTTTTGCCATCCTTTTCCATTTTTGTAGACAAGGTGAGCTAGCCATTTCTCCACTGGGGAGTTGTGTTTCTTCCATTGAGATATTGCAATTCCACAAACGAGTCTTGTTTGACATGAGACATGACAGGTTCAGCAACCTGTCTGATTCTAATCACTGTCTGGTGGATGGTCTGAGGTAACTCATGAATAGCTTTCCTTTGTATGAAGAGGAAACTCAGGAAATTACGTAAGAATGTTCCCAAAGTCTTCGTTTTGTGTAATACTATAGTTAAGATGGATCTGTATCTTCTTTTATGCTACACATTGTGCATTGGTGGTGACCCCATGGATCTGTATCTTGTATGATACACATTGTGCACTGGTGGTGACCCCATACACCTGTATCTTCTTAGGTAAGCCAATTGTGATGCATCATGTTAGGCAAAAAAAAAAAAAAAGTTGACTTGCCCTTTCCGACCGACCCTAATTTTCGGAAATCTAGGGTCGCTATTTTTTTTTTTTTTTTTTTTCAAAAAAAAATAAAATAAAAAGATTGAAAAATAAAATTAAAAAAATTGAAAGAAGCACATAACAATAAAGAAAGATCAAAACGTGTTTTTAAGTAGTATCTGCTTGTTTAAAAATCAAAAAAAAAAATCAAAAAAAAAAAATCTTTAAAACGTGTTTTTGTGCAGTAAATTTTCAAAGATTTTCAACAAAAAAAATAATAAAAAAAATCCGACCGTCCGACCCTGACTTTGACCCTGAAAGGGCAAGTCAACTTTTTTTTTTTTTGGCCTTATAAGAGACATATGTGACCAGTCACATCAAAAAGGACATATTGTTGGCAAACATAGTTTTGAGATAGAGGCCAATATATTTGGTGAAATATAAAGAAAATGATAGAAAAAAATATGCTCCTTTAAATATCTTGTGATTACAAAGTCTGATTACCTTCAACATGGTATAATTTCAAAGCTTTTAAAAAATGTGCTCTTTCAAGTCATACTGAATAACTCAGATATGATTTGGACCTCCTACATGTATATTTTAGTGTGATGGGTCACATATTGTCGTCAGGCTTTTGTTGAGATATGAAGCAATTTATCTTATTATTAAGAGAAAGAACAGGAGAGAAAGATCAATTTCTCATTATAGCTTCAAATTTCAATCGGTCAAACGAAAATTAAATCATTTATTTTGTGATTCTGTCAGCTATAAAAGCAACATTGTTTTAGAGTA
Source organism: Ophiura sarsii (assembly GCA_035610835.1). Taxonomy (NCBI): domain Eukaryota; kingdom Metazoa; phylum Echinodermata; class Ophiuroidea; order Amphilepidida; family Ophiuridae; genus Ophiura; species Ophiura sarsii. Next base: position 7,985,280 of record CM069452.1, on the reverse strand, counting down.
GAAAATGTACATACAGTGTAAGTACAAAAATACTGAGATAGTGGAAAGAAACCATTTTGAACCATTTTTAAACCTGGCGAGAATAACATGCATACATTTGTTTGTAACCTTGTGCGAAATAGTCATTTTTTGTTTGTAGGGGTGAACCTTTTTACCGAGATACCTATTTTATATGTTTGTCCAAGAAACACCTATTACATGCATAAGAGCGCAAATGTGTCTCTCATTCAAATTTGAAAGCTTTAAAAATAAATTTGTGACATATTAGAATTTAATGCACATGGTCGTGTTAACATGGGAGTAAAATATTATATTTACCTTATACCATTATGATGCTATGAGGGCTTAAGGCATTCTAAATTTGAGTAATAATATGACTATTGCAATGTTTGTTAGTGAGATATTCAAATGTGAAAATGGAATGTGTGCAGTATCAATCGCAAATAAGTATTCCTTGTGGACCAACTTTGCATGGACAAACACATCATTTTTGTGCAGTAAAAATGTCCACAAAAAAAGAGATCAGAAAATGTTATTGACATCATTTTTTCGCATAAAGTTAATAACAAATGTCATTTTAGTTTACGGAGTAAAAAAACTTCATCTTGGTTTTAAAACAATATGTCTTCTTGGTTTTTAAAACAATATGTCTTCTTGGTTTTTAAAACAATATGTCTTCTTACCACTATTGCAGTTTTTACTCACCCTGTATGTAGGCCTGCCTACCTTTTGATACTAACACTAATAACAGAGATAACATTCACTACATATTTTTAGTTCTTTCGTGAGATTTTACTGATATGTCTATTTATATTATGTTATTAAATTTGTCCATGCTACATAATTGTTTGTAATCTTTGATTTTTCATATCACATATGATTTTGTGAGAATATTGGACTTCAGGATTCTTAAGTTTCTGTGAATTTAACAAGCATGTCAAGAGAATATATCACTTTTTGGAATTGCATGTTACTTTTTGTGTAGCCTCTTCCAGCTTTGCTGTTATAGTATATACTGTAATAGGCCTCACAAAATAATAAATATTCTTGTTCGCATTCCTAAACATAAATAAATTGGGTGAAGGCACCTTACTTTTGATACTGTGTCATAGATGTGGGATTTGAAGTATTTCATGAAATCAGTAATCGAAAACCACACTGTAATCATGAATATGTATGTCAAATAATGTGGTGAAGTGGAAGGAATGTGTGAACTTAACCTTTGAAATCATTCTCATGGCATTATTATTAAGTCATGATTATTGATGATATTCTTTACATCATATAGAATAGAAGGAGGAATTCACACCACTATGTAATCCTGTTTGTCACACCCTGGATTCTGAAACGTGTCATAAATATCTTGATCTACTCACACAAAGGAGGCACACATATCATGCATATTATAAGGTTAAATAACAACGCTTGACATGTTGGCAAGCTGCTGATAAAGGGGTAATACTTCTGTTTGTTGTGGGTGGGTGCCAGCAGCCGGGCTATTATGATGACTGTACCAAGAATAGGCATGTTTGTTGTACTCATGTAGTGACATGCATGTGATATACATGAGACATACGTTGCATATTCGATTAAGTGTTGTGAGGGTTCTCTAAATGACTCATATCAAATCCTAGGCGCTCCAATTCATGCATCGTTCATGCATCATGAATACCGAATTAAAATGTCTATGGAGCGGTCTTGTAAAAACATGTTTTTTTTAACTTTTTGGATTCTAGAATAAAAATATACAATAGGTCATCTATGCAAACGAGCTCATGTAAGAAGAAGTCATACTCTATCTAATAATGCTTAAAAAAACCTTCTCCGACACATACAACCTACGTTTATTTTCCACTGAATAACCCAGCTTTTGCCTAAATCTGGTCAAATCTCTGCGGAGCACGGGCCGTTTCACACTAAAGTGTATTTTCAGACCGCTATATTTACGGTATGAGCGCCCCCTTTAGTTATGGAAAGTAAGTCATTGAACCTCGACATCTAGGCTTTCATATGACGCTAAAATTATTGTGATCGGATAATGGTAAGGCACGTGAATTTGCACTTATAAAAAAATGATCAATCGATGATTCTGTTTTAGTCAGAATCAAAAACCATTTCATTATAGCAATAGGGAGGGTTATTGAAACATAACAATCGGGGTTTCGTTTTCTCTTTATTTTAATTACTGCATTCACAGTAGACAGGTGGCATCGGTCGAAAACACTCATGCCACCGTTTCAAAAGTGTATGTCTAAATAAATAGATAAACAAACAAATAAAGTATTACGTATTTATTATTGATACGGCCGTAGTGGTCCCCCATGTAGAATAATGGTACAGTCCAAAACTGCATTCAGGTTTCGTAGCGGTGTTTGTTTAAGGTTATCAATTGATCAATAAAGTATTGCAGTGTATTGACTGTGCGTAAAGGCTAGTTTTAATAGGAGCGCTTTATCACCAAAAGGATTTGATATGATTGAAACAAGACTAGGAATGTTTGTCTTCATTTTATGTATGTAGAAATGGTAGCATGTGTGTGATGTTCAAGTGATTTACAGGACAGCGCTATTTAATTAAACTAAGATTAGACATATTTTGTGCTCACATAAAATGCCACATACACCTAGAGATGGTCATGTTGCATCCACATTGCTGCATTACTGTAAAAGTGGACATTTTCGCACTATATATATTTTCGCACTTTTCGTGCTCGAATGAGCTACCGCGAAAATAATAGCATGCAAATATATTTCTTTTGCATAGGTCTATGTGATGAAGCTACAAATCGCAAATTTAAAAACACACAGAACATTTCAAAAATGGCAAAGCGCGAAAAAAATTAAACGTGCGAAAATTACCACTTTTACAGTATATAATAATAGGGCTATTTGTAGTCTGGCTGGACTGAGACTATACATGTTATGTTTGTACTTTGGTTTGTACTTATGTTATGTTTTGGTGCCTTCAATTATAGAGTCGCCATATAATTGTCAGGGAAAGGTTACACTGTTACTTACACAACTCCCTGCGTAACTGAGATGGACCATGCACCTTTAAAATGCTTGCGGTCATATCAATTGGGGTTCAGGACTCAAAAAGCGTGATCCATTTGACATATTACAATCAGATTGATATAAATTCACAGAATGTATAGTGTTAAAGATCAGTCAAATATATATCATGTATCATTGGTGTTATTGACAGGAAATTCATAACACAGTGTACTTGGTGTATGTGTATGACATATCCAATATCAAAATGCACTCATTTGTTCTACTTAAGTTCAAAAAAAATGTTGTGTTGCCCTCAAGTGCCAAAAATTTAAATTCGGGTTGGTTGGTCGGATTTTATTCATTTTTATTTTTTCAAAATTTGTTTTCAATTTGTTTGTTTTTTGTTTTTTGGCTGAAAAATATATGGTTTATGTCAAGACAAAATTTGTATATGCCCATATGTCAAATTAACTAATGTTTCTAGTGTGACAATAGTCTAAAAAACATTTATTAAGGCTTATTTATTCATTTAAAGCAAGAAATAGTAACATTTAGACACTTTTAATCAAATTCAAATCTTAAAAAAAAAAAAAATGCGACCCTAGTTTTTACGATTTTAGGGTCGGTCGCTGAGGGCAACACATTTTCTTTTTTCTTTTTAGCCTAATGAAATGCCTGCTGTTCAATTTAATGTTAATGCTCGCGAGCGGTGAGTTGTGCACACGCAAGTCAATGGGTAAAATGGTGTTCTGTGGATTTTCACCCCCGAAACCCAAAATTGTAGTACAGACCTGATGATTGGATAAATTTAAAGATGTCAGGTTGGCCAATCAGAATGTATCTTATATCAAAATGTAAAGAAATGCTAGTCCTTTGTTATTCAGTTCCTGCCCGTTATTTATCTCACTTCGTTTTCCTGAGAGAACCATGGAACGCCGGGCGGGACAAAAGTACCGACATTTTCCCGAAATATCTGCATAAAATCATTCAAATATTGAATTTTCGCGGGGAAGAAAAATTAATTGACGGTACCAAATATTTCTTCTTATGAAGAATAAAAATATGATGATAAAGAGAGACATGTATGCTTCACATATGCTGTCATTTTACAACACTTTCATGTAGAACTCATATGGTTGACATGAAAGCAAAATTGGTGTGAAGGCCCTGTATGCTTTTTTAATGGAAAGCATGCATGGGCTGGCGTGTATTCACTGTTGACTGCTTTGGTTGTGGGGTGTGTGTGGGGGGGGGCACTGGTCTCCCCCGAGTTGTGGAGGAAGGTGCGATATTGGCTTATTAGCGCATTAGCGCAATTTTGCAAATGTCGCTAATTGCACCAAATTAGCGTGTAAGATCAATGTAAATTAGCGCTAATTGCAGTGCTAGTACAAATGTGCGCTAATGCGCTAAAAACACATTCGTTTTTAGCACAATTAGCGCGATATCCCGTGTTCCTAGCGTTGTAAGCGCTAAAGTGCAATTTCTTTCTGAAGATGAACCAAGTCTAGGAGTCGCGCAATTAGCGCTAATAGCGCTAATTGCACTTGATTAGCGTTGTAATCGCTAAAGTGCAATTTCTGAAGATGAACCAAGTCTAGGAGTCGCGCAATTACCGCTAATAGCGCTAATTGCACTTGATTAGCGGTCTTGCGCTAATAACGCTAATTTCACTTGGTTAGCACTCTGCCGCAATTAGCGCAATTAGCGCGATATCCCATGTTCCTAGCGTTGTAAGCGCTAAAGTGCAATTTCTTTCTGAAGATGAACCAAGTCTAGGAGTCGCGCAATTAGCGCTAATTGCACTTGATTAGCGTTGTAAACGCTAAAGTGCAATTTCTGAAGATGAACCAAGTCTAGGAGTCGCGCAATTAGCGCTAATAGCGCTAATTGCACTTGATTAGCGGTCTTGCGCTAATAACGCTAATTGCACTTGGTTAGCACTCTGGCGCAATTAACGCGATATCCCGTGTTCCTAGCGTTGTAAGCGCTAAAGTGCAATTTCTTTCTGAAGATGAACCAAGTCTAGGAGTCGCGCAATTAGCGCTAATAGCGCTAATTGCACTTGATTAGCGTTGTAAACGCTAAAGTGCAATTTCTGAAGATGAACCAAGTCTAGGAGTCGCCACTTGATTAGCGGTCTTGCGCTAATAACGCTAATTGCACTTGGTTAGCACTCTGCCGCAATTAGCGCAATTAGCGCGATATCCCGTGTTCCTAGCGTTGTAAGGGCTAAAGTGCAATTTCTTTCTGAAGATGAACCAAGTCTAGGAGTCGCGCAATTAGCGCTAATTGCACTTGATTAGCGTTGTAAACGCTAAAGTGCAATTTCTGAAGATGAACCAAGTCTAGGAGTCGCGCAATTAGCGCTAATAGCGCTAATTGCACTTGATTAGCGGTCTTGCGCTAATAACGCTAATTGCACTTGGTTAGCACTCTGCCGCAATTAGCGCGATATCCCGTGTTCCTAGCGTTATAAGCGCTAAAGTGCAATTTCTGAAGATGAACCAAGTCTAGGAGTCGCGCAATTAGCGCTAATAGCGCTAATTGCACTTGATTAGCGTTGTAATCGCTAAAGTGCAATTTCTGAAGATGAACCAAGTCTAGGAGTCGCGCAATTAGCGCTAATTGCACTTGATTAGCGTTGTAAACGCTAAAGTGCAATTTCTGAAGATGAACCAAGTCTAGGTAGGAGTCGAGCAATTAGCGCTAATAGCGCTAATTGCACTTGATTAGCGGTCTTGCGCTAATAACGCTAATTGCACTTGATTAGCACTCTGGTGTGATTCGTGTGTCCTCCGGAACCCTGCGGGGCTCTATATAAACATGCTCCGTTAACACAACCTTTTTAGAGACACCCTGTATAATTATGATTTGCTTTAGTGAAAAAATAATGCATAATAGCGTTTTTAGCACTTATCTAATAAATTAGCGATAATAGCGTTTTTAACACCAGCGATGCAATTAGCGCTAATTGCGCGATGGCATCCCTCATTTTTTTGAAAACTTATTTGATATCGTATAATAGCTTTTTTAGCACTTACTTGCAAAATGTGCGATAATAGCGTTTTTAGCGCTAATTTCGCTAATTAACACAGATGCTAACTCCCCGCGCTAAAGCGCTAAAAAGCCAATCCCGCACCTTCTACGAGTTGTGGGGCCTGAAATTTGCCATAGGAGCTGAAGTGAATTTCTGGCACACGAAAATGGACCAATTTGCCACAGAGGGGGGGGGGGGGGGGGGTGGGGGGAGGAGGAGAAAGGTTGTGATGGGGGTGGGGGGCACTGGTCTCCCCCCGAGTTGTGTGGCACAATTTTACAATACATTTGGGGCCTGAAATTTGCCATAGGAGCTGAAGTGAATTTCTGGCACATGAAAATGGACCAATTTGCCACAGAATGCCCCTGGTTACATTTTTGTTTTTATAAAGTTAAATTATACACAATTTTTGTTTTGAAAGAGAAATATATCCGAATTATTTAATACATGTAAATAAGGCAATCTTCACCAATGAAATATGCTGTTGATGATTTATTATTACTACCGTGCTACCGCATGGCTGCGATCTATTTGTCATTTCTTTGCAACTGTGACTGCCAAAACTAAAACTTAAACAACAACAGACAGTTGGGAATATTCAATCCTGGCTCACACTATGACAAATAGGGGTCAATGGCAAGTTACGTTAAGCTGCGAATTGTTAAGATCTGTGCATAATTTTGTAAGCTTGTGTAGTACATGTACTAGAAACTGTTAGCACATTTTAGAATATAGGAGTCCTTTGGCATGGTTGGTTGTGTGTAAACCCTTGATTTGCTAGATATTGTATTGTATAACAAACAGTTCTGAGTTGTATTTGAGATATATAACCCAGGCATTTTGTTTTTCTCATATTGTTTTGACAACGGTAACCATGATCTATAAACGCAAACAGGATTTGTAACTGACAAGGGCTTTTAACCTTCCCATTACATATAAACCAGGGATCTATGAACTATTATGCCAAATAAAAAACAAACATGTTTAGCGTCCCTGCCCGCTTCCTTTTTAGGGGCCCGCCTCCTTTTTTTCTTTTTTTTAAATTCAAAATAAATCAATTGTATATTTTGACATTTTGAAAAAAGCAGGCAACCATCTACAAAAATAGCCCGGCCAGCTATCTTGACAAAATGTGTCGGGCTGCCATTTTGGAGAAAAAAAAGAAGAAAAAAAGGGCCTCCTCCTTCCTTATTTTCAAAAAGGCAGGATGCTAAACACTTTTTTTTGCCTTAAATCCATTTGTATTGTGAATTATTTGACACTCTTGTACCTTTAATTGAGACACATATATCTATTTTGAAAGATATTATGTGTCAAAGTCAACAGGGGAATGAAAAGCTTTCAAAAATATAACCCCTAAGGTGTTGACTGAGAGCAGTGTACCTTTACTTGCAACAAGTGTAAAACCCAGGTATCAGCCTTGCACTTGCATTGTTTATTATATACCTGTAAAGGGACAATTTGCAGCCTGTTTTTTGTCCATAAGAGACAAAATCAGTTTCTGAATTTTAAAGCTTTTAGGTAGAATGCATTTATACTTTTGAGCAAGTTGGGGATGGCAGCAGCTGGCTGGTTCTGTATGTGGTGGGTATTTATATGGCCTTTGGGTATTTATGTTGAAAAGATGTTTATCATAGTGTTTATTTGTCAATGTTGTAATTTGATATGGGAGATTGGCAGTATTTTGTCTGGCAGAATAAAGGAAAGTTATTCCTTGTACTAGTATGTGACATTGTAGCTCTTGTCTTATCTTTACAATATCCTATTAATTTGGTTATTCTTGTGTCTGCCTATTTGGTGGTTTAAAACTCTCTATTGAAAACATACGCTAAGGTATCATGACATAAGGAAATCCGCTTTTCTTCTAGCACATGTACGCTTCTTCTTAATTTTTTAATTGCTATACTTAAAGGTATATTATGTGATCTTTTCTAGGAGACGCCCTCCATCCTCGAATTTTTGGGAGCAGATTTTCTTGCAGATTTATATTTCTGATCATAAATCATAAATATATTCCGAGTTACAGAGCGATACGATTACCAATTACTAATTACCTTAAAAAATCATGGTTTTAGAGTGAATTTAGAGTGAAAAAATAAACTGTCTCAGTTTATTTTTTCACAATTTGTTGTTGTTGAGGATTGAGGGCGTTCCCTGGAAAAGATCGCATATCTTTAAATAGAAATCAAACATGTGAAATTAAATGCTATTGATTGGTTGGTTTTGTTTTATACTGTTTTTTTAAAATACATTTTAAAATCCCCCCCCCCCCCAAAAAAAAAATCTATAAAGAATTAATAATTTCAACAAATTATGGGACACCACCTGCCCAGATGATTATTAAATGAGTGTTGAATTTGAATAGCAATCTTCATGTACTGAAACACTATGTGACTCACTGCCGACTAACAAGACATGTTAACATGGCGTCTCATTTCAGATCTATAGGATATTGATAGCATAATATCATGAATATCTGGACAAGATTTTCAATTACTACTCAAGTGGCATTCCACGGGGGAATTTCAACAGGAATATTGTAATCTCGTAATGACTTGTGTTTTGCTAGGAAACACGATCCTATGAGTAGATACTTTAACCCTTCAAATCTACGTTGTGTAACGTTTATTGACAATATTCTGGTTTACAATGGTAATATGCAGAGCCGTCTTTATAACACACAAGTATTTTATTTAACCTGAGGTCTTTTCATTCGAAACCGATAAATGCGATGATGTGCTGAATCCTCAATAGCATTCGATTTCCTTGAATATGAAAACAATATTTGTTGTATGTAAAACAACACGCCACTTCAAAAACACATACATCAAAACAATCTAAATTGTTTCTGTCTGTTTTTACTGCATGCATTTCATATTTCCGTTATGATTCTGCGACTGTTATTTTAATTAATCTATTCAGACAAACTATACCGCTTCTGGAATTTCCCTGCATGTTTAGTATCTGAGAGGCTCGTTAATATGATCGGCAGAAGAAATTCATAGCATTTGTATTGATACTGAATCTTTCATTACAACGATCATGTTTGATGATGATTGCGTATGAATAATGCAAGGAGACATAGAGAGTGTGCAATAAAAGTATTTCATATTTTGTCAAATGATAATGGTCACCAACTCACAATCGGACTAAATTTGGGTTGATTTTGTATTGGTTGATACATAATAGAATACCTATGGTTAAGTAATGATGAACTTCTTATTTTGTAAAATATGTGTAATGTTTACTTCATTCTAAAACTAAAGGAGACTATAGTCACACCGTCATGGATGAAATTCAAGCTATTTCATGCAAGCGTGATTTGTTGTTGTTCCCGGGGCTGCATCCAAATGCATGATACGTGCGAACAACTATGCGCTGTTAGTGTTGAGATTGAAAGATCAATTTCAAATCATTTGATTACCGACACAGATGAACTTTCACTCTTAAAGACGTGTTCCATTACTTATTGGGACACTCTGTAAATGCAACTCATTGGCTATGTATTGCACCAATACTTAACTACCTTGATTATACCTGACGTTTGGCTCGTATGAACATGCCGAGACGAGACGAAGCAGGTTTTCTTTGTTCACGAGTGACAGGCCAAGACAATATTGCTTAACTAAACGATTGAACAAGCAGGGCAATATTAATAAACGAGAGTGCAGCAGAATACACATGTACATGCATGGCAAAGATTTATTATTAAATCACAATTTTATATTCATTTGTGTGAGTCTATTGCTAACCCGATTTCTTCTGTCTTGAATTCAGTCACAATTTCCGATAGGTATTGTGAATTGCCAATGCTTTGGAAACAGAATTTATGTCAATTGTATTGAGATGACAATTTTGAATAATCTGATTGGAACGCTAGATTTGTACATTTGCATTGCATGATGTCAATGATCCGTGAATGGTAAACATCTCAAATTGAATTGGAGGCATTTGTATGTACATCAAAGAAAATCATCATTAGATATTGACTTTTTTTAGAGGAAGATTTTATTTTCATAACATAAATTGTTTTACACTGAAAAATTATGTAAATAAACAATTGGAATCACTTCATTTATTAATTAATTGATATCAAAGAAGATGTGTATATATAAGGCAAAAAAGAAAAAATGGTTGTGTTGCCCTTAGCGACCAACCCTAAAATCTTTCAAATTAAGAGTTCCATTTTTTTTTAAAGATTTAAATTTTACCCAAATTGTCAAAATATTACTATTTTCTGCTTGAAATGAATAAGTTTGCTTGAATAAATAGTTTTTGAAACTATTATCACACTAGAAGCATTAGTACAATTGACATTATACCAATTTTGTCTTGACATGAACCACGACACCAATGGCAATGTCAGTGGCAACAAAATTAAAAAGAGAAAAAAATTAGAAAATCGAGATCAACCCGACCAACATTTTTTTTGGATCTTGAGGACAACACAGCAATTTATTTTTGGGGGCCTAATTTCATATATAATTGACAAAGCTAACACAGAATTTGCAAATGTGAGATTTTGTCAAAATGTTTGATTCCCCCTCCACCTCTCCAAGGGTGTGTAAATTCATTTCAGATTTCTACAGGTGTCACACCACCAATTAATTCCCCTATTAGATTACATGCTAAAGAGGTCAAATTAAAGTCTGATTTTTTCAGCTATCGAGCGACTGGTTTGTTCAAATCTTGGTTTTCTTTGAAGATACTGATGTCTGCTATTAAAACAACACCAATTTTTGGGGGGTTGACCAGCATTTTTTCCCGCAACAGGACGTCGAATACTAGTCTACTCTCAAAATCGCTCTCTGCTAGCTATATTCGGTGCATTGTCCTAGAAGAAGTGAAAAGAGAAAAGTTGTGTCAGATCTTACTATTACAGAAAACACCAGGGTTATTTGGATAAATATTAAGTTTATAGTCTACAAATCACAAATAACACAAATTTCTTTCATATTAAGCGCACTGTATACCTTTTCTGTACATTTAAATTAATGGTGAAAGCTGGGGTCAATCTTGGATTAAAAACACTGGCTAGTGTTGGCGCTAGCACACATTTCTTTGGTGGTGTGGAATCTTAAGTGGTATACCCTATCTCCATATATTTTCAATGCCGGGGACCATTAGCTAAAAACTGAAAATCTGGGGTCGCTTTTTTTTCTCTTCTTTCTTTTAATGATTTTTGATAATTCTAAACATATTGGTTATAATTAATAGCAAATTGTTCTGTTTATGTTTAACTGCAACTAAACATGTACAATTGTCAATTACTCGCTTACTTGTCAAATACTTAAGAAGAAAGATACATGTTCAGCAATCTTTGAAATCTGCATTCTTGTTTAGTATACATGTATGTATGTTTATGTACCTTTAATTTATTTTTCTCCACCGGCCGACCTACAATCCTAGAAAAAAGTCTTGGAACACTTACTTGTTAACAACGGAAAATCTTACACCCCCTCTCCCTTTGCAATGTTGAGAAATGTCAATGTCTTCAGCGGTAATTCAAGGTGTCCAAACATTGATTGATGGTGTGTGGGGAATGGAAAATTGTTGTTAAAGAACATCCTCTTCAGATCCTAACAAAATAAACATCATCTAAGGATCAGAAAAAAAAATTCACATGTCCAAAAGGTACAAAACCTGTAAAGCATTCCAAGGTCTTTTTTCCAAGATTGTAGATGTTGGCAAGTCTGAGCCTGATGCATACACACACAGTGAACAGTCAAAGTGGTTGGGTATTCTATAGTTAGAGAATAAAGGTACTGTTTTTAAACCGTACCTATGTTATATTGTCTGACATAAATATGGACGCTAGTAGTATTTTAAGTAGAACAACGACGCCGCAGGCTGAGTTGTTTCACGCAAAAAATAATACTACCGAACGCATTTATGTCAGACAATATAACATAGGTACGGTCTAAAATAGTACCTTTATTCTTATTCTTAAACAGTCATAGACATTTATTTAATCAAAATTGTAACTTTAATTGCCCACATTTGTCAACTTTTACCATTGTTAGTATCGAAGGGGTATCGAATAAACCAAAAACATTCCATCCAATCCTGTGCAGTGAGTACACCATGCGTCGACGTAATTGCATTAGATGCACTGCAGAAATGCGCGTTATGGAAGAAACCTTTAGTTAACACGCAATGCACCAGGGTGGTCACGCTAATTAATGTACGTTGTGTTAAGTTGTCTGATATAAATGTCGCTGATTTCTCTGAGAACCAAAGAGAATTGCCTAAACACGCCTCGCTGTTTTTAAAAGAATTCAGCTTCTAATTCTAATAAAAATTCCATTGAAATGGAAAGTTGGCGGTCAAAAGGAAATTGCGATATAAGGCAAATAGAAAGAGCAAAAATAGCAACATTTGTAAATACGGCTTTTAGTTGCTAAAATTATGTGGCAGAAGAAGCAAGCGCATAGATGATCAACTAATCTGACAGTACTAGAATTAGTGCTGATTTATGTGGCATAACTCTGTTTTACAATTCTATGCACAGTAGGACACCCCAATATATAATGCACACCATTTTCACAGTAGGACACCTCTTACAGTTGGACTGTTCAAAGACTAATGCCTTGGACTGTTTTTGCTGTTTCATCCATGCATGGCTTTTGCTGAGCTGTTGTGTTTATACATTGGCTAAAACCTACCACTCATGTTGATTACAATTTATCACACATAATACTTTTATTTTACACTCGTCTTTATTTAATGTATTATAAAAACAAGACAATAAAGTCAAGACAATTACTTTTCTGTTAATACATATAATTTGGGTTGTGACTCGCAACACTTTCCTCATTTTAAAATGATACTAATAGAAGTTTTAAGTTTGGATTCAAGCAACACTGATAAAGATAAATCATCATCTACACACCACTTTCACAGTAGGACACCTCTCACTCAGCAGGACTTAAACAATCATCCCAGACCATGAAAGTAACAGACCCCAGACCATGGAAGTAACAGCCCAGACTTAGACAATCATCTACTGAACACACACACACCAAGTTGGCTAATAATTGCAGCGCTGTAATTAATCAGGTTATTTACGATGTAAAATTATCAGCAGTCTGTCAAATTATCAGCACTCTGAAGCTGTACAATAAGTGAAATTTGTGGAATTCTGGATTGGCTGTGTATGTGCTATTAGAATACTAAAAGCTTGTGAGCATGACAATTTCACCAATCCTAGCCAGTCGCGAAATTTTTCATACACATAGATATTTCATGCAAACCTTGACCATGTTTTATGACACAATTGACACTCTGAGCTTTTCAGTAGTATCTGAGACCACAATTGTAATGTGTATAACATCTGGACAGTTGGAGATTTCTCTTTAGTCAAACAAGATAAGCTATTATGTCTCTCTGTTGGGAGTCTAATAACATTTCTCTGATTGAATCATCAAGGCTAAACAAATATAGCTTTGACTCCATCACAGACTGCAGGACTGTTAAAATAAACTGCATAGGTACATGTAATTTACAAAGACTGCAAAATAATTTAGACAATTTTCCATATACTAAAAACAAAATGGCAGCCTCCGTGTATATGTAGAAAGACCTAAATGTCCAAGAATATGCAATCTGATGCTATAAGGTTGGCGGTTGCCCCGCCAACCAATAAAAAAGGGCAACATAATAGTGTTGAGAATATAACTGTACCTTTAGATTATATCACAATTGTGCAGGTATGTGTAGATAATAAGCATGCACTTTTACTAAATTAATATTTCAATCAACATTATGTAAAATAACATAGGAACAAGAATGTCACTATTTTGTCATAATGTAACGGTTGATTTCAGATAAAGAATTTGATTATTAATGAGATAGTGCTGCAATGTATAAAATGATACATTATCCATATACCTTCATTGTATAGCTGATTTCCCATAGCAGGAATAACATTTCATAACCAGATTCCATTTATTCACGACCACTTGGTAGTAAGTATTTTGAACCCACCCACAAATCTGGGTCAAGATTCAGGAAACAATGACATTCAAAACTGCGGGAAGACAGACAGAACCAAAATAATGTTAAAGTGGAAATTATCGACATTCATTTGTGCTCCTGCAGCGAGCGCTTTTGTAAAAATGAGAAGGCCAGAATGTTTTTTGCTTTATGTAAGTTATGCAATGTGAACAATGTAATATACATGTATGTAAAACATTACCACTTTGACTGCATTCCGTGGATAATGCATATGGCTTTTTGCCCATCAATTTTGAGAATGTTTTGATGTTTTGAATGTTTTGTGCTAACTGCTAACCCAACAATTTATCAAGCGCTGTAACTTTTGAACTATTAAATGTGATGTATATAAAAGTATACATTTTTGGAATGGAAATGAATCGGAGAATCCATTTCTGTATCAAATTTCCCAATGCTGAATTTGTGAATTTTGGCTTAAAAATATTTGGACAATAACGCAACAAAATCAGTTTTTGGTAAAAAATGCTGAAATTGTACCCAAATCATCTAAAGACACTTCTCTAGGAGCTTTTTTCATTTGTTTATACATATATATATCTATCTTTTGTTTTAATCTTTGAGCAAACCCAAAAGGTCATTTTTGAGAAATTATGAAAAAAAGCTCCTAGAGAAGTTGCTTCAGATGATTTTGGCGCATTTTCGGCATTTTTTACTAAAAACTGATATTGTTTACGTTGTCCGAAAAGGTTTGAGCCAAAAAAGTGTTTTTTTGTTCAAAATTAAAGGAAATCAGCTTTTTTAGTGAAATTTGATATCTAAAATGGATTCTCTGACTCATTTTCTTTCCAAATATGTATACTTTTGTATCACATTAATATTACAAAATGTTGGTTAACTTCTTGGGTGGATCACATTATTATACTTTTATGCCTGTAGTTTTAGGGTCATCATATCGAAGACCATAATGCATGTATTGAATCCCTTCTACAGATTTTTATGTGACTTTCGTATAATACAGGAAGTAGAATCAAATCTATGAAGGCAAACAAGGAACCAAGATTCATGTATGTCCCTTGTTTGGGGATTTTGGGTTCTCGTCAATGAGTAAGTAAGTTATGCGGGTATTTACTAAATTTAAATGCACATTTTAGTAATTTGTGTATGTCAAACCTTGTTAATACATTACCTTGTTTGCTATTTAGTATCATTACAAAGTATCCTTACCATTTAATAAGTGGCCCCTGGATCCTAGACAACATCCTGATCAGTCTATAGGTCCCTGGGCCGGGTGAGTGGTGCTGCTGGACAGTAATATCCTGTTGACAAATTACCTTTCCTCATAGCTAGCAGAAAGAGGTATGTGTCCAGTGACTCTATCACCATTTTAAGGGGAAATGGGGGTGGGGCAGGATTTCTGATATATAACCACCGACTCCTCATGTTCCCTGCTGCTCTGTCCAAGGAGTCAACATCCTCTCTTTTAAACCCCGTTCTAGCTGTCTGAGTGTTTGTTGTTGATGCCACGTACCATGGTCTGTAGACAGGTATTCAATAAAAAATTGATGATATGGGACTTCATCATACGTGGGGTTGGGGGGGGGGGTGCACTCATGTATAAAAGTTGTAATCATCTGTGTGAATCCAGTCTCAAAAACTACCCTTAACGTGGATTGTCAAAGAAGGAAAAAATGACCCTTAACAAGGATTATAACTGAACAAATCATACTCATAGCAACGGATCACGGATATAGGTCCTCAAGACAGAGTTTAGACTGATAAAATGTATGAAGTAATTGTTTGATTCATTACCCTTCCCTTTCAAATCTTAGTGATCCCTACCCCTCCCCTTTTGGATAGGCTGTACTACTACTAGGGCCATTTGACCTGTTGTTAGTCATGGATGGGTGGGACTTTACCCATGGACATGACACATGTCCTACATGAAGCTAAATGCTGTTTTTATTTGAAATACAACATAATTATTATGATACAGGCAATTTGATTTGTTTGGGGGCATGGTTTGGAGGATCTTTGATATTGGTGAACTGAAATAAACTTCAACTCAAATTATATATACATTTTGTAATTGTACTGCCATCAGTGGAAATCAATCTTTTTGTGTATTTAAAGACACAAAGATGGATTGAAGGTACATGTAGTTCAAATGATGTAAAAGCAAACTCAATATCATTATAATTTATCACTAACTGGTTAATTTCAATAAACACCAAACACCCATTACAACCATTTTATGTTTCAAGGTGTCCAAGATAATATTGGATCCAGCACATAATAATAATGATAATGATAACATTGGATGATTGACGCCCAATATCCATTGGTCTCGCTATGAGTTTTAAAACTTTTAAAACTCATAGCTGAACCAATACATATTGTCCTCAAAGAATCCAATTTTATACCAAACTGGGATCATACATGCAACAAGGGAACCTTCATATGTCAATGATGTCAAAGGTCACATATCAAGGTCAAAGGCCACATATCAAGGTCAAAGGTCATCTGAGGCAAAGTTGTAAAATAAGCTGAAAGCATACTAAAATGATATTTCTTTTTCATACAACGATTGGAACCATCCAATTGCAAAATTTGGTTCATAGCTGCAACATGAAAACCTTCATATCAAATCATAAGCCTTATCGCCAATCGGGAAAAAATCCATTGATTATCCTTTTCTGATGCATTGTGGGATCCAGGACGGGGCAGATTTTGCCCTTTTGCGATATTACAATGCAACAGAAAAGGATAATCAATGTGTTTTTTTTGATTCGCGATAAACCTTATTGACTCGACAATGTTTACTTATCTACCCTTAAAACGGATGACCTATATCAGACTGCGTTTATATTATTTATTTTTTTGTAAAAAATATATCTTCGGCAAAAAAATAAATCAATCTGGGTCGGGTAGGTTACGCCAATACAACCCCCCTTATGTAGTACATGTATGTAATTATTAAAATAACATAAACTGGCAACTTTATCCATTGTGTGACAAAGAAAAAACATTAAAAAAACCTTCGGTGTCTGGAGACATGTATGTATTGCTATAGCTAAGGAATCTATCAGATCAGCTTTCATTGGCATGTTGGTGTTATGGGAAGCCAACTTGAAGCCTATTGACCAGCGTAGCTTTCTTCTTGCCGTCCAGTGTAGTATGACTGACAACTGTTACCACAGTATTCCAAAGCACAACACCGGACCGATATAGGCCACCCTTATATAATGTCAAATCTAATAGAGTTTTATTAGATACATAAGTCAGGTACAGAACAGGGAAATGTCCTCACTTATTGAATTACTATAATGGTTAGGATATTATGTGACCAGTAAAAAAGGACATGTTGTCGGCAAACACACTTTTGAGATAGAGGCCAATATATTTGGTGAAATATAAAGAAAATAATAGAAAAATATGCTTCTTCAAATCATACCTTGTGATTGCAAAATCCGATCACCTTCAACATGGTGTCATTTTAAAGTTTAAAATGTGCTCTTTCAATTCATATCAATAACTCAGATTTGACTCGGGCCTCCAACATGTCCATTTTGATGTGACAGGTCATGATAAGTTGTTTGTAAGACTTGTTCCGGGGACTTGTAACACCTGTAGCTGTGTGTAATGTAGCTGATTATGTAAATGTTTTTAGGCCAACAAAATTAAATACTTTGTCTCAGCACCTTTTGTCTGTATGGTGCTGTGCTGTTTATTTATTTATTTTTACAACAATGAGCTATGTCCTATGCGAAGATGTGTCACTTCTCATAAAAATTAAAATATAGTCAATAGTTTTGCGATACTTCGCTGATTCCAAATTTCACCGCCGAAACAAACTAGTTAAAATTTTTTTTTAAAAACCATCGCTGCTGCGTAGTGCTACGCGCTAAATCTCATTTTAAAAGCAAGCAGCGCAGGCTGCTGAGACTATATTGCATTTATTTGGCCTTACTGTCCCAAAATTTCCAGAGGATGTTACTCCGCGCTAGTCTCTGAATCACAAGACACTCGGACACACCGTCTTACATGTATATACATTTAAAAGTGCTTCTGACCATAGATTCTCTAAAAAACCATCCTTTTAGACATATATGATAATACCCTAAAAAAGGTGCAACACATTTTATACATGCCGAAAATGTAGGTATGCACATCTTTTGCTACAGATTAACATTGGATAAAGAGTTCTTTTGTGAAACAGATCCGATTACAAACAAATGTTTTTACCCTATGTCCATTATTGACCTGTATCTGATAACTTGTGTCGGAACTAATACTGTATTCATTATGTTGGATGGATAGACTAGATTACTGGACAGAAACACCTGTTTTAAATTCTTTGTTAGATCGAAATGTATGTCATGATGAAGCCCTTCGGGGGACAGCATATAATATTTGATACGTGATAATTTGGATTCTAGGCTCATCAACAAAATATATGCCTTATACTAGAAGTTTTACTCTATTTATCTCATTCTGTGCAGTGATATTAGAGCATTCCTATGAGTGCAGCATGTGTGATTTAAATGACCTGACTATAGACGATGTCAACCGTTGTCACATCACAGCAGCCAATCAAACAAAAGCTTGCCTGCCAATGTCACGCAAATTGCCTGCGGTATGCGCACACATTCGAAGGTGGGGGCTGTACATTATAAACCATACACTAAACCCCAAACCAGTCATCTATAATAACAGCAGTCAATACAACAGTCAATGCATGTTCCCCCATGCGTGGAATGGAACCGGGCTCTTAACAATGTTGATCAACAAGAGGTGACATGGTCTACAGTCATCAAAAAAAGTAACTATACAGGTAATAAATGGGCTTCTAACTCTTAAAATATATAGCCTACCTAAAAATATTAAATTATAAAGTTGTTGAAAAATTTATCTTCTTTAATATGAGATATTGCACGCTAGGATCGGGTGATTATTGAGGAAGTGGCACTCAAAAATGTAAGGAGAAGTCCGATTTTCATTTTCACATTTTTATTTTCTACACGCGGACCAAATCTACGGGTATCTTATTGATTACCGGTAGTGCAATTGGGGGATGCATACGCATGTTGGACAGTCGGCCGCATTGTTCCGATGGATCAATACGCCACACACACCTACCTGTCATTCTCTCCCCCGTGATGAAATGTAAAATGTGAATTTGAAATTGTGACTTTACCTTACATTTTGGATTGTCGCTTCTTAAATATTCAACCGATCCTAGCGTGCAATATCTAATATTAAAGAAGATACATTTTTATGATTTAATATTTCTAGGTAGGATATATATTTTTAGAGTTAAAAGTACATTTATTACCTGTATAGTTACTTTTTTTGATGACTGTATACCCAGTAATCAAAGACAACCCTAAGCACACGCTATACACAAATGCTGTGGTGATTAATTAAGGAAATATGCTCTGACATTACTGCACAGTGGTAGATAAGAGAGAATAGATGTTATTATTCCTATTCAATAGCTTTCAATAATCAATACTGTTGAATACAATCTACAGGGTGTCCCAAAAGTCTATGCACGACTTTGCAGCTTTGTATTTCACGAAATATAAGTCGTATTAAAAATATGAATACATATTTAGAAAGAGGAGACATAGGAAATAATTTTGATACCAAACATTGGAGTAACATCTGTTTGTAATGCCACCCTAGAAGTTAAATATGTATTACTGCAAAAATGTAATTTTATACTTCGGAGGAATAAAGTTCATAAATCCATACCTATTGAGATTAACAAAAAGACGGGTAGAGTTGGTTACACGGAAAGTGATTCGTCAATTGTAATATTTAAAATTTTACATTACAGTGATCCCATCATAATAACAAACTATATCACACATAATTTGTGTTTCTATAGTGAAATCTAGTTTAAATGATTTCCATTTATACAGAGACGTGTGCTAATGCAAAAACACTGACCTAAAAAATTGAATAACGTAACAGAAAAGTGAACACACACATCACACAGCTGTCAAACATGTTAACATTTATGTCTATTGACATCAATGTGACTTGTTGATCTACCATCCTTTTTTTCTACCACATCGAGACAAATCATGCACAGTTCCTGTGTTCAAACATTTATCCACCAACTTCAGAATGAATATTATTCCTGGTGCGCGTTTCACTTTGAAATGTTTTCTGAACTTTTGTTGAGTAAGTTGAACTGAATTTGTTTCAGCGTAGAACCATACAATTTGTATTCGCTTATCTATGCTGTAAACCATCTTGAATGAAGACTTTTGCTGTGCAATGTTGTCTACTACGCCAATTTTTGTTGTGAGTGACCGCGTTTGGTAATAACATTAATGTTGCAAGGTAAGCAGTGAACTGTGACTAATGCGCAACGTTGCTTTCATACTGTTAATTTATGCGCACCTGAGTTTAGAAACGATGTGTGGTACTATGGGTGTGTCTGGCACACGGCCAAAAACTTTCAACCAGTTTTATAATGTTGTGGGTTCACCAATAGGGTTGTGTTTGGTATCAAAATAATTTCCCAAATCTCGTCTATCAAAATATGGTTAAATTTATACCATATGATTTATATTTTATGAGATATGACTCTTCAAAAACGTGCATAGACTTTTGGGACACCCTGTATAACCTGCAGCGTTAGAAATAAGAAAAATAAACTGGTTATCCAGCAGATAACCCAGCAGAAGATTTAAGATATTCCCTACTATTTGTTGTTATCCAAAATTGTTGAAGTTGTTTTGGTGTCCAAATCTTGGTTATCTGTCGGATAATCAGCAAGAAAAAATGGTTATCCGCCAGAATATGTGGTCATTTCGGTAGCACAGATTACCACTCTATCGAACACTGATTACCTTAGCTATTTGGAAAAAGCATGCTGAATCCATGTAATGCTGCTAATATAAACATGATAAAGAACAGCTAAGTCTGAAAAATAAAGAGGTTAAACCTAACACTTTCCACGCAGCAGGCGTCTCCAGACGACATTCCAAAATGTCACAAAATGTTAAAAAAATGTCAAAATATTTAAATTTCATTACCATATTTGGAATAACCATGAGAAATGCATTATAAATTAGTACAATAGTTCCTATTATTGGTTCAGTTTTTTTTGAGATAGGCTTTGAAAAATCTGAAATGGGAAAACTAATAGCCACGTGGAAAGTGGTAAGTTATACAAGTATGATTCAAGTTGGAGAATTTCCAATTCTATCAGCAGCATTGCCTTATAGATTGATAGACTTCCGCATTCTGTCTTTTTAAAAGTGCACAAGTGTGCTGTACTTTGCTGTAATTTCTTTCTGATTACAGACTCAACTCATACTAATTTCCAATACCAATTTGATTTGTTACATGTACAATAATATTTTGTTGCTGAGTGGCATTAATAATGTCAGTTCCTTCGTGAATAATCACTCGGAAATGAAAGCGATTTGAGAATGAATTTTTAGAAATGGGTGCTACTGATAACCTATTTAACTTCCCAACCTGTTATGTGTTACGTGCACCCACATGTCCTTTATAAAACTTTCCTACTTAAGGTGTTATTAAAGTTTTTTGAAAATGTGCAAGAATTGGAAATAGATGATTAAATCAGCCCTAAGGTGGATCGTCAGTAAAGGAACAATATTTGTGAAAAATAACCTTTTTCTATGTTATATTTTTATCTATGTGATAACTGAGTTTAGTCTTTGCCAAAGACACCTTGCAAAATACAATGTGTCTCAAAAAATGAAGTTACAAATGGTAGGGCAGATAACAACAAACATAATGCACTTACAAATTGCAACTCCGTCCCTGGAGGACCCGGGACTAGCGGAGTTTGGGCCGGGATGTACAAATTGCCAATGCGACGTCCACGGTACAGTTGTGCCATTTTTGTACACCCCTACTCAGGGCTGTCAACTCTTCCGCATTAGGAGGGAGTCTCCCGCCTAGACACTCTTTCTCCTGCACTCCCGCCTAGCATATAAAATCTCCCGCCTCTACAAAATTACCTCAATCAACACCTTTATATTATCTTCCGTCGGTACATTTGCGATTTTGACCATGCAATTTTCGCTACCCCCCACCCCCCACTTATCAAGATTTCAGCTGCTGGTGGGAAACAAATTGTGCATGTTTTACGATTATTTTTTTGAGTCTGTATCTCTCCCTCCCACCAAATCCCAAAGGTTGACAGCCCTGCCCTACTACAGCCCCCCCCCCCCCCCCCCCCCCCCCCCCCCTAGCCAGGACAAAGTGTACATCACTGTTACAGTCCGGCCCCCTAATAGCTGGGACAAAGTTGTTTCCATTTTGTAAGTGATGTACGTCCCCACTACGTCCCGGCTAGTTCCAGGTCCCCGGGCCGGGGTTGCAATTTGTAAGTGCATAAGAAAACCGAGTGAACGCCATCATATTTGCAAATGTAAAAGTGTACCTGACCTTTGCTCTGTTCCATGGTTTCAGACAAATCTGTTTACAACTTTTTTTGACACATGCGATAATGTGAAAAATACATGCAATATATACCTTGTATTGGTCGCCACCGTACCAAGCAGGGCGGTTTCACATATGACGCATTGGAAGTGCTGATTGATAGATTTTCTGTCAACATTATGATGACGGTTTCTTACAGCACTAGAGATATTTATGGACAGACTCAATAGACTTTCAATGTTTATATTACTATTAGCATTTTTGTCAGCTTAACTGACCCTAATTCATAGTGACTTTAAAGTTATAAACACTTCTGAGGATGTGGTTTCTAGAGCTAAAATCAACTCATAATACAGTGATGTCAGAGCAAAGACTTTGTGTGTATTAATGCCTTGGTCAGAGACAGAGGCGTGTAAGCTACTGCTGGGTTTCACGCCAAGAACAAAAGTTGCTCATTTTAGGTGTTATTCATTTTGGAATGATAACCTCCAAGTTGTATCATTCTAACTGAATGTTTTAGGGAAGTGCACTTTCTTTAACACATTAAAGGTGTGAGGGTTATTACAGAAATATGCCTCAAATTTGAAATGAAAATCTATTAATTTTCTTGATTCTTGTCTTGCTCAAGTTTGCATTATTTTATTATTTTGTGATCCATGCTCGTCTTAAGAGATCTGGTTAAATTTGTCATCATCTGGAAAAAGGGAAAGTTGTGGGCTATATTGATATGAATGATTTATACTGAGTATGATACACTTACTGTGCTGAAATGATGATTACTTTTTGTAATTTTTATACTACTAGTCAAGCCCGTTGTAGATCTAGGTAAAGATCCCAACCGGGCCGAAGGCCCGCGCCCCGGCGCAGCCGGCCGAGCGAAGCGAGGGATCTAGTATTTGCGACTAACTTTTTATCACCCCCATTGGACCATGATTGGACCTAGTATTGACACTCCATCACACAACACGCTGGTTTTACCCAGATTCCACCGTCCGCCATAAATCAATGTCAGTTGACTGGTTTGGCTACTACCGCCACATACCGTGAGGCACGCGCATTCAATGGAGATGGCCCAAAAAGCTCACACGCATTGTAGAAATAGAAAATCTTTGTTTGAATGTCGTTGCTGATAATATAGTGATGATCCAAAAGACAAAACATTTTTAGGCTATAGGCATATTAAATTCTGTTATACCTTACACACCAACATCGGTAGCATGCGGCGTTCTTAAAAATCACGCACTATGAATACCCCTGTGAAGGGTATAACAGAATTACTTTTTAGGCTGCAATAACATAATTTGAACTAATAATGTAAAAGCTGAACGCATACTGCATGCTTATCCAAAATTATTTATTGCAATATTCCAACGTCAATTATTCAACAACTACATGCCATTGGTATTTTATGCAAGGTATATATCCAAGCCCGTACCATCGTTATGATCTGATCATAAACAATGTTCAAATTCAATAATGTTTCTTGTGTCGTGCGATACTGATAATTATAAAAATACTTTGTATCATATTATAGGCCGTTGATTTGAATAGACGTAAGAACGAAGATGAACTTACCCCCTTGTTGCTTCTAATAATTACCGTTTTTACTATCGGATGGATGGAACCTTTCGCTATACCAACGAAGGTGCTTTATTCCCTGGCCTATACCAGAAAAGGCTACATATACTAATCAATCATGTGTTTATTTTATTCATTTATTATCTCTGTCAAACATTATTTGTGAAAATAAATGTAGGCCTATAAATATTAATTGACAAAAATCTATCAAAATAAATAATGTGGACCAACATTCACGATTCAATATATCTTTTAAGTTCTATCAGGAATGTAGGTGACAGGTTTCCAGGTTTTCTATTTGATCAGGAACGGTGAGAAGTTTTAACTGACATTTTACTGACTGACTGCCCCCCCCCCCCCCCCCCCCCCCGCCCCCCCCCCCCCCCCCCCCCCCCCCCACCCACCCCCGGCATAGACTTTTTAACGAAACGTCTATATTTTTAGCCTAATGATATTCTACTTTTTATTTTATCTTTTATATTTGATAAATACTTGGGCATCGAGTATACGACGGATATTAAACAAATTCATTTAAACTACTGTGTTCGGTTCAAGAATATACCAGATAGTTGTTTTAACAGGGTCTATTAATATATTCATTTTTGAATACGAGTTCTCTTCCCCAAAGCCTACATAAATAGCTTCTTGCTCAGCATCTTACATTTAAAACCAAATTTGAAAGAGATGGCTAAACATAAAATGGGTTGGTCGATTTTGAAAAATACACAAATGAAATGTTTAATTTACATTGTACAAGATTACACGAATATTTATTCCCGTATATTTTATCCAACACTTGTTTCTGGCCGTAGACACCACATGCTGGGTGGGTCTACCTCATGTTGCAACTGGTCGCGATGATAAATTTCAATGCCGTTACTCGCCTCGGATTGGTCAATTTTATTGCTTGTGCTGTCACACAGTTGTCACACTATAATTCATTGCTGGAGATCTTAAGTTTTTGCCGACCCAAATGTTATTCAAAAATGGCTCCTTTCTAATTGACGATAACATTGTGAGCACATTTACTTGGGACCAGCAAATGCTTGCGTTGCTCAGAGTACGCAAGACCATCGCAAGTACCAGTGCCTACCTGACGAGTAGCTCGGGGCATGGGCGGATCCACTACTACGTATGTTCACATGGTTATATATTCGGGGTATTGGGTAGGCACGATACCAGTGCTAGCCCGTTGGAACTGCTACGGCAGGGCAGGTACGGCAGCTGCCGTACCACTTTTCCGGGGAGGAAAAAAAAAGTTAAATTAAAAAAAATTAAAAAAGAGATTTTTTTTCATCAAAAAATTTAAAATATTCGAGAGAACATAATAAGGCATAACATAATAGTATACTGTACTATTAATATCATAGACTGTTTATCTATGACTTTACTGCACTGGCATGATCATTATTCCATATAATTTATAATAAGTGTTATTAACTTTACCATGAATTTTTTTATTTCATTTTCCAAAAAGTGTTAGCTTCAGGGGCTTCGCCCCTTCGAACCCCAAACCCCTGCTAGTGCTGTACTACTTTAAAATTCCTTCCGACAGGGCTGCTACTAGTTGCATTCTATCCATGAAACTAGTATACTCTGTTTGTCCATCTCGAGACAGTGACGTAACCGCGTATTCTACTAATTGCATCACATAACACGCTCGCATACTCGCGGCGCTGGCGTACAAACACGAGCGTTGAAAGGCGGAAGATACACACGCGTGCGTAAAAGCTGCGCCTGTTCAGTTACGTCACTGTCTCGAGATGGCCAAACGGAGTATAGTCTCCTAGTGTAAATTAAAACTGGTACTCGCTTAATTCTGCTTAAGTGAGTATCTGTTTGAAAAAGAAGTACGCCAGATTTCCTTCAAGGCCAGTTAGGAAAGATTGACCTTCTTCATAAAAAGCCCTGAAATTGCAGTAAGACATCTGATTCAAAATGCAATTATAGGAAAACATGATAGAAAAGCCTTAAGAAACTGCAGTATACAATGTCCAATTTTAGCAAATTAAAGGAAAGGTATATCATAAAATTCCCCTTTAACCCGCTGTCCTACTTCCTAGCACTATCTGTAGCACTAATAATGTAGGGTTTTTCACATGGATTTTACTTTCACGAATGGATATTGTCTGCAAAATAAAAGCACAAGAACTGCAACATAGTTTACACAACACTTATGTGTAGAGACAGTAAGCATGGTAAGTGTAAAATCAAAAAAATTAACAAATAATTCATGATTGTCTCTTTTACTTCAATTTGTGAAAAATATCTGTACCTGTTACAAAAAGCCGCACTAAGTATTCGGTATTCTATGGGGAATGAGGCATTTCCGTTTCAACAGCAGAAACATGCCTGCACTAATGATCAACATCATTGTCAATATTAACACTTTCCACGCGGCTATTCGTTTTACCAAATTCAAAACGGAGTTTTCAGAAATCTTTCCCAACTTTCAAGTTCTATTTCAAGGATTACCGAACCAATACTAAGCATGGTGGTACTTCTCATGGTGATTCCAAATATGGTAATGAAATTCAAAAATCTCGACATTTTTAAAACATTTTGTGAAATTTTGGAATGTCGTCTGAAGACGCCTGCCGCAAGGAAAGTGGTAAAAGAACTATTCTGTGGCTGCAGTTGTTTAGTGTTGTTAATAGATTTCTAATTGGAGTACACATAAAACAACCTAAATTTCCCTTCATAATGCCTACAATAAGAATATCTGGAATGCTTGAGGCTGATAATTATATTCAAATTAGAAAAATGGTCAGTAACTTTTAACTCTTCCAATTAGCGCTTATGATATGATCATTTCATTCAGCGCCTTTATATTTTGAGTGTGTTTACCCATGCTCCAACTCTGATCAACACTATGCATGATCACACACAACCTGTTTTGCTTTGTAATAAAACATGCACATTTTTTCCTTCAAATTTTAAAGCAAAGCGCAAAACAGTATCTTTAATTTTTCAAGCAAAGTGCAAGACACTGTCTTTCCTTGTATTGTAATTCAATGCTGCCCTCACACTTAAATTCCCAACCCAAAGGCTTTTAAATCATCACAAAATTTGCTTTTGTTTTTGATGAAACATAGTTCCATTACTCAATATGGTACTTTTATGCTCTATACAAGGAGTGATAGCATTATACACTCTTTTATAATATAAGCGTTTCAGTGCAGATTTCGTAAGGAGGAGGTTTAGCATTACACATAATTACAATGTGTGATAATCGTGGCAGCAACATTATACATTATATTATCTAGTTTTCCAAAGACATTTTAAGTCTTTTAGACTACAGTGCCAGATGTTGGATATAGTATGTCTTCTGTGGTCACCTAATGTTGCCTATATATACATGTAAAGATATATATTGTGTGTGAGAGTCCAATTCACAGAACTGAATTGGAAATATACCAAAACTCCTCCAGCCCTATGGGCAGATCTAGGAAGATAATGGATAATTTGTAAGGCACATAACATGCGGCGTATCTATCGAAATTCTTTTTTGAGTAAATCGCATTGAAAATCATTTAGACTTCATTGGCATCAAGCCACTTGATAATGTTTGAAATAGTTCTTTTTAGCCAGCATGAGTAAAGCTAACATATGTCAGTAATCTAATAAGCTAAATAATTGCAGGCTAAAAGGGCTATTTCAAAAAATATCAAGTGGCTTGATGCCGATGAAATTCAAAGGATTTTCAATCATGTTTTTCTCAAAAAGTGTATTTTGATAGCTATCCCGGTATGTGATGCCCCTAATGATTTAATTGTTATTATTTAATATGAATGCGCCAATATCACTATATTGTGCTCAAAAGTCAATTATATTAATAGGGCATCATGCATCACTCTACACTGTAGTTATCAATGTAATTGTAACACTTAATTGAACAGACAATGAGTTGTTCTAATTTAGTGGTGTATACGACACATTTCCATTGATACCTCCCTATATTCTGAAGCAAGTGGCTAAGCACTGAAACAAGTGATTGCTACAGATATGGTATCATTGGAAAGATGAACACATCGGCTTTCCATTGATATGCAACACAATATGAATTCATAACAAAATATCCGAAAAATAAGAGATTGAAAAAAGAATCTTAACTTTTTTTAAGGAGTTTAAATAGCTTTAAATCTGCTCTCTGTGAAGTATAAATTCTATTCTTATTGAAAAAATAAACTGAACCGGAGGCTAGGGCTTGAACTAGTTGAAAACAGGAAACGGGAATGCGGTGAATCGTTGCTTTTCACCCCTCTTCCTATAACTCTCACCTCAGGCTATCACCTTGATCTTAATCTTTAATATTAATGTTGAATCCTTTCTGTGAATCTGTTAATTCATGTCTAGGCTGAATTATTTCAGGAAATTGAGGATCAAGGTACAGTTACTTTTCATAGTTATTTAACTTTACTCGGCCTTTCATGCATGTGTATCAAGGAACCAAAACAGTTATATCAGTATCAAATGTTATTGAGTCATGACAGCGCCCAAAATATTACAGTACTTCTTTAATAATGACAAACTAAAATTTATAAATCTTGGTTCTGCTTTATGGTTTCACAAACATTTCCAACCATTACTAGAATAGAATGGAACCTCATCGTTTCACACTCCTTGAGAAAAAAAACCTTATTGACTTAAAACCATTAAGGGCAAACTACTTTGGACCTTCAATTTTTATAGCTGGATGCAAAAACAAAAGAAGAAGATTTCCATGAGTAAACAGAATTTTTTTTGTGAAGAGGAGGGATAGAACTGCATTGTTGGTTATTCATACTACACATGTTATTATAAGTGTACCGTCGTGGCAAAAGGGTGCAGTGCAGTAGCGGCAAAGCGACGGTACATGCAGTTGTCAGTAAAGTGCATTTTCAGATATTGATTGAATTAGGCATGAAAAAACAAAAATAAAAACAATATTACAGTCATTTTTCTTCATAAATTAAGGAAGCAGTATCCAATCATAACCACAAAGGTGTATTTTTGAAGCATGCAAGAAGCTCTTTTTTTGTTGGTATTAAGATCTCAACTTTTTCTTTCAGCAGACGAGACAACTGCATATATTTGTCGCGACTGTCTTGTATTATCAATAAGGCTCATTAAATGTAATTGAACATTACTTCCTGTTTTGTAACTCTTGCTTGGATGACATCCATACAATCAAGTCATATAAAGCTTGAAGCCAAACAACAGATTTTTGTTGAATTTCTCAGATTTCCTAATGATGCATCATGAGATATTCAGATGGAGAATATGTAGATGAGAAAAAGGGAATGGTAAATAAAATCACCAAGAGAAGGCAACTCATGTATATACGCTGCTATTTGAGAATATAAAATACCTATGTTTTAAACATTTGAATGAATAATAGATTTTTAAAAATCAACTTCTATAGTCTATTTGGCCATACAAGACAGTGACGTAACTGCATTTTCTTCTAATTGTAGCACATAACCTGTGCGCCTACTCGAGGCGCTGGCGTATACACACAAGCGTTGAAAGACATAAGATACATACAAGTGCGTAAAGCTGCGTCTGTTAAGTTTCTTCATTGTCCAGAGGAAGCCAAATAGAGTATAGCTCAACTACCTTTTCCCACAGATATTGAACTATGCATCCTTAAATTGTATTCTCTTATTGTGTTACAAATCGTACATCTAGGGGGTCAACATTAATGCTGCTTTAATAGTATGGTTTTTTTCTAGATAACAGTTATCTTTTTCTTTTCTGACAAGAATAACTATCCCCTGTCTAGATAAATTGTTATAACATTTTACAAATTCCCTGAAGACTGGAAATCTTACATGATAATTTCAGGGAAAACATATGCATTTGTAGTTTAAACAATAGTCTTTTTTGTTTCCTAACTAACCAGTCAGTGTTTTCCTGTATTTCAGACACAGACTTCACTATTATCGTGAAGATGATGAATAATTTTGCCTAAGCCGTGTACACTTAGCATGGTCGTATCGTATACCCAAGTCCCGGCTATGTCAGTCGCTTGTAGCCCGAGTCTGGTTTCCTTCCTTTTGAGCTCTTGTGGCTAATGTGGCAAATCCTATAGCCTCAAGCTTCTGCTTACTATATACCATAGTGTGGGTTGTTATACCTTGAAAGTGCAAGACCAATCTGGTTAGTGGTCACTGCACCCACCGACCATTCAGAGTCAAATGTACCCATGGATAGGTTGCTTGTCAGTTACATGATCATTGCTGCTCTACAAAAAAGAACGAAATGTTTGTCCAAACTTGACCAGCTTTTATCTTTAAAAAGAAATAGTTTTTTTCTTCTTCTTCTTCTGGGATTCCCAGGTAAATCTTCTTCTTCTGGGATTCCCAGGTAAATCTTCTTCTTCTGGGATTCCCAGGTAAATAAAGATAGATAGGACGAGTTTGAAAGATTAATCTCATGGTAGCTCCCTTTTAACCCTTACCCTTCTCATAAAACACTTCATTGGTGCTCAGTGGTCATTACAAGGGGGTATCAGGCACCGCCAAAGACCACATAGTTTTCAAGCTGGGGCACGTCACGTACGTAACGTGAATAGGGTATCAAAACAAGCAAAACTATACCCGAGGATTATAAATAGCCGCAAATATGGGCAGATATATTTCTCAATTTGTATCCGTCGCATAAGTGATCTGATCTAGATCAGCTCAGCATTTGATTCATAATTACTAGGGAAGGAAAAAGGGTTTGAAATGTGTCATACTTGGTAAGAGGTATAAACTATTATCAGTCAGCAATACGGATTAAATTTTCGAGAGTAAATTTAATGGACATGTGATTAATAGGAGGCCGCCATTGCTGATGCCAGCCATAATGCGTGGATTTCCTTTTCAGGTGGCATTTTTGGTGGCATTTTTGCCAGGTGTTTGTTATTAAGCTTACATTACAAATGACACTTACGAAAATAACAAAATGTGTTTAATTACTAAACGTATATGGCATAATGTGTTTAGCAAGTGTTTAGTCTAGCAAACGTTTAGACTTTGAATATGTTGTGCTTAACAATTTAACATATGTTTAATTGCTAAGCACATGTCAAGTGCTTAGCAATTGAACACTCGGGCGCTCAGAAAGTAAACATGTTTAGGTGTTTAATTTCAAAACACTCAATTTGCAGTGTACCTCTCTTGTAATGACCAATGAGCACCCTGGGGAAACACTATACTACTAGGTCTGGTAGCATGCGCTTCCCCAATCTATCTTGTGGCGCGATTAGGTGGGCTATCATACTACTAGGTCTGGTAGCATGCGCTTCCCCAATCCATCTTGTGGCGCGATTAGGTGGGCTATCATACTACTAGGTCTGGTAGCATGCGCTTCCCCAATCTATCTTGTGGCGCGATTAGGTGGGCTATCATACTACTAGGTCTGGTAGCATGCGCTTCCCCAATCTATCTTGTGGCGCGATTAGGTGGGCTATCATACTACTAGGTCTGGTAGCATGCGCTTCCCCAATCTATCTTGTGGCGCGATTAGGTGGGCTATCATACTACTAGGTCTGGTAGCATGCGCTTCCCCAATCCATCTTGTGGTGCGATTAGGTGGGCTATCATACTACTAGGTCTGGTAGCATGCGCTTCCCCAATCTATCTTGTGGCGCAATTAGGTGGGCTATCATACTACTAGGTCTGGTAGCATGCGCTTCCCCAATCTATCTTGTGGCGCAATTAGGTGGGCTATCATACTACTAGGTCTGGTAGCATGCGCTTCCCCAATCTATCTTGTGGCGGGATTAGGTGGGCTATCATACTACAGTACTAGGTCTGGTAGCATGCGCTTCCCCAATCTATCTTGTGGCGCGATTAGGTGGGCTATCATACTACTAGGTCTGGTTGCATGCGCTTCCCCAATCTATCTTGTGGCGCGATTAGGTGGGCTATCATACTACTAGGTCTGGTAGCATGCGCTTCCCCAATCCATCTTGTGGTGCGATTAGGTGGGCTATCATACTACTAGGTCTGGTAGCATGCGCTTCCCCAATCTATCTTGTGGCGCAATTAGGTGGGCTATCATACTACTAGGTCTGGTAGCATGCGCTTCCCCAATCTATCTTGTGGCGCAATTAGGTGGGCTATCATACTACTAGGTCTGGTAGCATGCGCTTCCCCAATCTATCTTGTGGCGCAATTAGGTGGGCTATCATACTACTAGGTCTGGTAGCATGCGCTTCCCCAATCTATCTTGTGGCGCAATTAGGTGGGCTATCATACTACTAGGTCTGGTAGCATGCGCTTCCCCAATCTATCTTGTGGCGCGATTAGGTGGGCTATCATACTACTAGGTCTGGTTGCATGCGCTTCCCCAATCTATCTTGTGGCGCGATTAGGTGTGCTATCATATGCGTAGGGAAATCACAAGATTTAGTTCCTGGCGCTGGCGCCGCTCCCCCTAATTTAGGCTGTTTTTCTGTATGTAGGGAAACAAAGCAAACAGTACAACAAGAAACAGTACATGATATTCACAGAGCTTTTCAATACACATTTGCCTCATTATGTTATAAGAAAAGGTTCATTTGAACTTTAAACAATTTCAATTAACCTAGCATGATGAATCAATCAAACATCATCTTTGTTAGATTTTTTGCCCGCTTAAGTTTCCTGCAATTTAGGCCAACCGTGGTCACCTGTTATATGACATGTGGTGCATGCCTAGGGTTCAATTTCAAGGCTGGGTTGAGTCAAATTAGTATCAGCATGAATAGTCCATGGGTCAATAGAGGTTTGATCATGCAATTGTGATTTTCTTATCCGCTGTCAACCTCTTGCTTCGAGGGATTGAAACTGAAGACTGAACTGGAAAGTTTAAGCTTATACTATAATGACCTGAATTAATAGGCTCAAACTTCAAGCACCCGCATTTGTTAAACATGCTTCACGAGCATTTCATATTATAATTAAGACACAATATTATAGGTACAATGTATATCAAGTGCCATGGTGTATAGTTGCGGTAGAGAATCGTTGATTAACCATGTGTAGCCAGAGAGAATGCAAATCAGCTGATGTTACATTTTTTTGTAGTTGAAAATAAATTGACAGATGCATGCGATGATGGGTCATCCATGCCAACTGTATGTGAAGAGTAGGAGCTTAGATCAGCCCCCCCCCCCAAAAAAAAGTTGACTTGCCCTTTCCGACCGACCCAAATTTTCGGAAATCTAGGGTCGCTATTTTTTTTTTTCCAAAGTAAAAAGTAAATAAATAACAAATAATAAAAAATAAAAAATTGGAAGAAGCACTTAACAATAAAGAAAGATGAAAACATGTTTTAGTAGTATCTGCTTGCTTAAAAATCAAAACAAAAAAAAATCAAATCAAATTTTTTTTTCTCTTTAAAACGTGTTTTTGTGTAGTATCTCCCTGTTTCAATTTTATTTTTATTTTTTAAAACACACCATCAGACCCAGGGGTGATCAAGCACTATGAGTTGGAAGTCGGTCAGATACATTTTATATTTTATTTTTGTACTTTATTGCATACATCATTTGAAAAGCTACATATTGCAGAAAACCCCATATGAACAGTTGAACAGTTGCGAAACCAAAAGACATTATTTCCTTAGTTTGGCTTTATCTAAAAATCGATATTTTGAGTTCTGACTCATTTGCTGGATCACATCACATATAAGAAACCCTGCTTTTGACAAAAATAAAGGAAGAAATTCAAGCTATATGTTTGTCATTGGATGATTTTGCTTACCTCTTTGAATGAAATTCAAGTAGTTACTGATACAACTATTTATATGTTCCTTTTTGAGAGCTAAGGGAAAAAATGTTTCCATTTTGTGTCAATTTCATTTGGAATTACATATAATAAATGTTATTGAAAATTCAGTTCAAAGGTCATTCATGATTCTTGTATCAGTTCACAGTTAATCCTGATATCCTAAACGATAAAATAAGAATGAAATAAAATATATTTTGCAATTTTTTTAAAAACTTAATACTGGATAAGGCCAAAGGTAAATACTGTTTTCTTACAAGAAGAGACAACGTGCATGTCTCCCTTTTTTGTACATGTATATGCACGTTAAGGAAAATCCATCCAGACAGTTGAATCAAGTGGCAGGTTTAAGGTGGGTATATCCTACATAGCAGGCGTTGAAATCCCCAGATTTCCTCTGTATCCAACCCTTCCTCCGTAGAGATCAAATCAAACACATTGCATGTAAATAAGCTCACTACACTTTGCTAATGGTCTACTATATAAACCTCTGATCCGTTACTGGCTTGACAAGTGGGACACACATTGAAGATATTGGCAAAAGTAGAAATTTTGTTTAGATAATTTTCTTACAAAATGTGTTCTGATAAATGTATGCAATTTGTGCGGTGGTAAATGTGATGGTTTTGTGTGCCTTTGTAGTATAGACCTATATACTGAAAAAAAGGCTATATTTCACGAATTTCACGAGGGATGTGGCTTCGCGAAAATTAAATTCGTGAAACTAACAATTTTGCATTGAAAGTATCAGTAACATTTCCAGATTCATGAAATTAAATGCCCTCTAGAATAGCAGTCATTTTCAATTAGCGAAATAAAGTATCCACAAAATTATAGTGTTTTACAGTATTCTTAAAAACAAATTTCTGGTAGTTTCTTTTTTTTTCAACTGTTATGGACGATTGAGGGAGAACGCTTGAAAATGAATAGTGTGAAAAATTTATACTTTTGTAGCTATTTAGTATTATAGAAAGACTGTTTCCAATTGTTTTGGGACGTGCTTCGCCATGATAAATATTTACAACAAAAATAGACCCTCCTATGTTTCACAAAAACTGTGAGGTGAAATTGGTCACTTCAACCAATTACAAAAAGGATTAGTATAGGGGTATAAAGATTGACTTCCCTCTCTCTTAGTTACTCATCCCCTGGGCTCTATCCTTTTGTCACTTGTCACATCTCCTTCTTTCTGCCCCCCCCCCCCCCCCCCCCCCATAAAAAACCCACTGTAATCGTGGGCAACAATTAGGCCAATAAATAGTTGTGTTGCCCTCAAGCCTCAAGGGTCATCAATTTTGAGATCACGAAGGTCGGTCGGTGGTCAGTAGATATTATTAGTATTATTGTTATATTTTTTCTTCCTGAAAAATATTACTGACAAACCGTGGTTGTCGTGTTCATGTCAAGACAAATTGGTAAATGTCAATTTTACGAATGTTTCTAGTGTGATTATAATTTAAAAACTATTTATTTAAGCAAATTTATTCATTTCAAGCATATTGGGTGAAATTTAAATCTAAAAAGATTTTTAGGGTCTGTCACTATAGGCAACATAACAATGTTTCCCTTTATTCACAGTATCCCATAATCACCCTCCTGGCTGCTGTTTTGAGTCGTCCCCTAGTCCATTTAAACCGCAGATATCCATCAGCACCTAGTTTGCATGAAATGCTCATATCCTGTTTTCTTTCCTTTCACTTACTCCTGCCAATCCGCAAAGTCTCTCTGTCAATCATTTGCCTATCTTCCCCTGATAGGAACCGGCTATGATAGTTCTATAATAAGACGTTATAGTAAGGAGAAATAATGGATTATGATAATAATCCCTCCCACTTTATAAAGTGTTGTCACGTTCCTTAATCGTGTTAATGCATACGGTTAATGTTTCACACCGATTTTTAGTCATGCGGATATCTGGCCCGATGCCCGGGAATTATTTTTTTATTGAGTAGATCTTTTTGTTCTCCGTTGCCACGGTAAAATGATATTATAGTTTGTTATTTAAGGAGGTGAGAGAATTGATTTCCCATTGATACAATGTAAGGGGTAAAATCAATCTAATGGTGATGGGATTGGGTGATGGAGGGGTTGGGGCTTGAGAATTGATCGAGAATAATGTCGAAATCTGAAATGTTTGTGGGGCGAGGAGAGCACTATCCACATACATATTGATTTGAGCAGCTAATTGGTAATGTTGACTTACAAGAGGGTCAGAAATTCATCAAATCTTGCAAGAATCCATTTAGATTCTTGCAAAGAATTTTGTGATTATCTTTGGATTCTCCTCTATTCAATGTGTTACACAATTTATCTTTCCGGGGGGCCAGTCATGTATAATGTTGTAATCATCCGTGTGAACGAAAACACGGAATAAGGGTGTTTTTTTTCAACCACAACGCTGGCCCGCGCATACCCGTGCTGAGGTTATCAAAATCGCCAATTACAGAGAATAAGGGTGTCTTTTTCAACCTGAATCCACGCTAAGGGTTGCTTGGGCCGATAGTCACGTGACATTTTTGTTAAAATAGCAGAAAATGGTTACTTCATACATTTTTTTTATATATATCCTTTGCTATGAGTATGATTTGTCAATCTATAATCCTTGTTAACCCTAACCCCCGAGGCACCTTTTCAAAAGAATTTCTTTTCGCAGGCAAAAAGCGAGGGGGGAAAAGGGCCCCCCACGGTGCTCGAACCCCGGACCTCTGGGTTCAGAGGCGAACGAATTACCACTGGGCCACGGGGACAACCTTACTTGGCTCAGTATACTTCGCCAAGTATATAGCTTGGGGCCATTATTTCATCGAAAAACTGCCGCGCTAGGTGGAACGAGCACACCACATCGTGGTAATTTGGAGTACTCAATCAAGGGTGTTAGTTAATTTTTCCTTCTTTGAGAGTCTGCGTTAAAGGTAGTTTTTGAGAGTGGATTCACACGGACAGACGATTACAACTATACATGAGTGCCCCTCCCTGGATTTATCTTTCAAGAATCAACTTGGATTCTCGTAAACTCACCTGGGAGAATATTTGCATAAATAGATTCTCGTTGGATCTCTGCCCCTGCTTATAAGATTGTATATATACAACCTGATTTCATGGGAGAATAAAATAATTTATTTAGATTTTCTTTTGCACTTTTATTTTGACAATACCTTCCTGTTGTTCGACTGCTCATTATTTGTGATTTAAAAACATCCAAAGCTTTTGTGTCATTTGTTAAATCTGGCCCCATTTTATGTCAATATGTAGAAAACATGTTGACAGGATCGTGTACATCTTATAGATCTGCGTTTATGTTCGTGTAACATACACCCGTAATTGGTCAACATACTAGTAATGGGCATAGCTTGTAAGAATACCACTTGACAATCATGCTATACTCGGGGCTATACTGCTGTGCCGTTGAAGTAGATTGGTACAAGCAAGATAAATGCTCTTGTTGTTAGAGTGTTCAAAATATTTGCTACATTTGCGGGAAAAATAAAAATGCACTAGTGAAAGAGCATGTGTGGTCGAGTGAATAACACACAGGATTCATGATACAAAGATTGCCCCGCAATAGCCCCGCTACGGCCAACGTGTTTGTATCCTCCTTGCAAGATTCTTAGTCTTGATTGCCTCGTCACCCAAGCATATATTTGGGGAGCTGTTAGTGGCTAGGGAGTTATAATCAAAGTAGTGCTGATAGGCTGTGCACAGTTGGCTGGTAGCGACAAAAACGTTCTGGTAGAAATAATAACTTGCAAAAACAGCGCTTTGGAACTGTGCTTGCACGGTGTCAATCAATGCAGGGTGAGTCAAAAAAGCTGCACTAGTGGAAAGAATCCATTTTGTTTTCAAAACCATGTTGAATTTTGAAACTTTTTAAACGTGGCAAGAATGACATATTTGTTCCTAACTTTGTGTGGAAAAATGGAGTGGATCGCATTTTCCGTTTGTCTTTGATGCCCTCTTTGCCGCACACTCCAATTTACGTGTTTGTCCACGAAACACAGTGATTTTCAATTGAAATTGCACACATTGCATTTTCATATTTGAATATCCCCCCAACAAGAAATTGGAAAGGTTCAGTTTTTGATCCAAATTTAGAACATTATAAGCAATTCATAGAATGGATGAGGTAAATTGACTATGTTAACTCACATGTAAACAAGAAAGGATGCATTCAATTCCAATTACATCATGAATGTACTCAAGTTTCCAAATTTGAACGGGAGACATATTTTGTGATCTTATAGTAGAGTCATTTTCTTGGATTTCGCGACCAATTTCTTGATACCAAAGTTTCTTAGTGAATTTGTCAACTAGAACCATTTTAAGAGAAAATGAGCTCCCATGCACCTCTCAAAAGTGACGGGAAAGTTCTTTTATAGCGCAAATTCCAAAATGGCTGCCATACAGGGGCCCAAAAATTCAAATGACTTTAATTAAGCTGAAAAGCACACCAAATTGTTCGGCTGAGCACAAGGATTCCGAAAAAGTATAGTTTGCCCTACTTCCGATGTTTGGTTAACGAGTTATCGGGTAAAACGTAAAAAGGTCGTTGACCTTTGCATTTGGGGTCAAAATTTAAACTTGCTCCGATTTTGAAAAACAATATCTCATATTGTTCGTATGATCACAAGGATTCCAGAAATAGGGGTTTTTTTTACCACCGGGAATATTTTGTGTAGGTCAAAAGGTCAAGGTACACTGCCCTATATAGAATCTGACCTTTTGACTCCTTTATAAGGTACAACAGACACTCTAGGTAGTAAAAGTTATCATTTCTGGAATCCTTGCAATCGGACGAACAATTTGAGATTTTTTTTCTTCAAAATCGGAGCAAGTTTAAATTTTGACCCCATATGCAAAGGTCAACGACCTTTTTACGTTTTACCCGATAACTCGTTAACCAAACATCGGAAGTAAGGCAAACTATACTTTTTCGGAATCCTTGTGCTCAGCCGAACAATTTGGTGTGCTTTTTAGATTAATTAAAGTCATTTGAATTTTTGGGCCCCTGTATGGCGGCCATTTTGGAATTTGCGATATAAAAGAACTTTCCCGTCACTTTTGAGAGGTGCATGGGAGCTCATTTTCTCTTAAAATGGTTCTAGTTGACAAATTCACTAAGAAACTTTGGTATCAAGAAATTGGTCACGAAATCCAAGAAAATGACTCTACTGGTTTCTCGTGGACAAACGTGTGAAATTGGTGCTCAGGTAAAAAGGTTCACCAAAGGCTAACGGAAAATGATATTGACTTCATTTTTTTACACAAAGTTAGTTACAAGTAGGTTATTCTTATAACGTTTAAACATTTTCAAACTTCAACTTAGTTTAAAAAAAAAGATGGCTTCTTTTCACTGTTGCAGTTTTTTTTGACTCACCCTGTATATAAGAACTGGCTATTATTGATTATTATTTAAAGGTATAGTAGGTGTTCCGATTGCTGGTCAGATTTTCAACTTGATCTTGTCTACTCAACAAAGGGCATCTTTAAAATAGTTGTATTTTAAAGTTTTACTTGCATTACTCCTCCAATGGTTCTTATTTTAAAAACACAAGGTGACATGAAATGTGTCCATTGAGTAGTATACAAACTGACTGGGTGGTTAACCACCATTCATACACTTTTAGTACTAGTAGTGTTGAACCAATCAGAAAGCAAGAAACTAAAATACGTGGAGTGCATTGAAAGTATAATGCACTCTGTGTGTGCGCCGTTGAATGAGTGCACCACTTGCTTTATGCTGATTAGTTGTTCAGGTATCGCAGGTTCACCGATTTTTCACTGCGGGTGTTAGCAAACTTGTTAACTTGTTTTTATTCGTTATTATAAACATATCAAAATTATGCTCAAATTGTGAATTTTGATTTGTATAGTGTCATATATGAATTAGGTAAATACATGCATATGTTTTGTTTCTCGAAAAATGAGATTAACCACACACATCAACATCAGCGTGTGTGCATTGATTTGTCTAATTTCTCTTGAAACAACACACATTTATTGACCTATAAATGGCAGTAATTCACTGCATTTTGGTCTATCACGTCTAAATGGAATATATCTTGCACCAAACATTTCACAGAAATAATGAGAAAAATATGGGGTTTGTTCTGATATCAAAATATGGTGATTGGCAAAATAACTAAAGTATAATATATTAAGTATATTCCTAGGGTTTATAATAGGTTTAAAGACTTAAATCATGGTTTTATAAGCAATTGCACTTTTTGTAATGTCCCATTACATTAGGTATTACTATGTAGGTAGGTAGGTTTGTGAAATGAGAAAGTGAACAATATAGAATACCTACAGTGTGGCTGCAGTAAGTAAATGCAACCTGAACGCCATCGTTCAGCACGTATTAACATTTTGTCTGGGCAGGTTGTCTGGACAGGCGATTTGGCAAGTTAATTTGTTGATAGGATTACCCAGAGTTAAAATGTATCCAATAAATCTGGGAATGAAAACCGAGGGGTGTTCACCTTTTTTCTATAAGTCACTGTCATAATGCTATGGACGAAATTCAAGCTATTTCACGTGAGCATGATTTGTTGTTGTCACGGAGCATCATTTTTGTTTGTTCCTGGGATGCACTAACAACCAGGCTTCCTTAGCGCGTGTCATTGCATCCAGTAAAATGCACCGTTAAATATTAAGCTTATTAGAAAGAAAAAAAATTGTCAGCTAAATCACTCTTAATTCATGAATTAGTGCAAATTTATACTAGTTGAGATTGACTGGAAATGGTTTTATTTCTTACAATCTGTGCATTTTCTTACACTTATGCTCGCTAAAATATGATATATCGCCGCCAATTTTTATTTCTGAGTTTATCGGCTGGCGATCCGCCATTTTGGACTATGAGTTGATGCATGCATTCGGTACACACTTCCTGGTTTACTCATGTACGCACAAATTAGTGGAATTTACTGCGCTGCTAGGGATGTACATGTGCTACTGTGTTGCTTTACCCCCAGAAAAAAATTCTTGCCCCCACCCCCAGTTTTCTCCCCAAACAAATTTCAATTTAGTTAAAATAAGAAAAAAAATAGACAATTTAATCATAAAAAGGCATTTTGTCCACGCTTGCGCATACCAAATTAGTTAGTATGAGACCAAATTGAACCATTTAAGCGTAAGCGTGCATCATTTTTTCCATGCCTCCCCCTAAACAAATTTCTTTCCCCCCTTAGCCCCCCCCCCCCAAAATGTATGAGGCTGTGCCATCACTGCTCCCCCCCCCCCCCCCAAATCACACCCTGGATTTAAGAGTAATCTTTTGTCTTGAACATTTGTGTGGTAAGAAATAAGAATACACATTTTTCACAATATTACTACTAATCTTACGTCAAGTATCCCCCTCCCCCATTTGTGGCAGCGGAACTAGGATTGATATCTAAATCTAAATATTTGCAGCTTATGTTACCTTGATAATAAACCAGAGATATGGATAGTGGATGGAATGCTATCTGAACGGTGTAAACAGATTTTATTTTATCGTAGTCTCGTCCCACGCACGATCTTTTTTATCAGTGTTATTTTCCCGATATGTGTGATGCTGCTTCTCTGAACTAGCTTACTCACATTTCAGTTGGATTCTGTGATCTGAATAATAAAAGAATTCAAAAAATGGCACAAACATTCTCAAATCGACCACAATCTGTCTAGATGAGAGTATGGCATTAATTAAACTCAGTTGGTTTGGTAAACTTTTAGTGCAAAACCGGCGGCGGTATTAGCGATTAACTTTGTGAACCTTAAAGAGGAGGAGGCCTCTTTGAATCTTGTTTATTTTATGGTTCTGAGAGGATTGGTCATTGGGGAGGGGGGGGGCTGAGGTCAAAAAACTTCGTACGGTCAAAAAAAAATCGCACAGTACATGTATTATATGTACAATTTTGCCTTATATTTGACTATTTGGACTGAATATACCCACACATAACCAGTACCTCGCACACGCAATCTCGGTCTTTTATCATTTTTTCCCCCTTTTTTCTTTTTGTTCGCCTTTTTTCTTTTTATTAGAGGGGGTGGGGGGCGGGGGCACATTGTGACAGGTCACCACAAAATTTGTTCTTAATGCTTTTAAGAAAGAAGCACAGCTGTTACATACATCTCCAACTCTGAAACGCCTGAACCCCCTTTTTTAATTTTTCTGATGCCAAAATTTCAGTCTTTACTTTTCAGCCCATATTTTGGTATTTCCCCCCAATTTTAAGCTGTTGTGACGAACGCGGGTGCTACTCAAGGCGACACTGTGTACTTTATTTCATAGACAGCGCCCTCTCTCGTAAACACCCTATATCTTGTCAGGATGACGTCACACAAAACCGAGCTTAATAGGCAGTGGAACCGTTGGTGAACCATATATTCACCTCTTAGCAACAACAAACACAGAATGAACAGACAGAACAAGCTAGCACTTGGTTTCTCTATTAAAATATTAGTACTTTTATTTTCCCTTTCCTCGTCTGGTTATTATTACAACATAATCACAAAATATTGTAGGTTTTAATTTCCCTTCATGGAAGTGTTACACCAAATATAAACTTTCTGGTATATGAAAGGGGGGGGGGGGGGGAATCTTCAACATCTATAATAAAACTCTTAATCAACACAACTTTATACGTCCCAAAATTATATTCAACTACTAGGGAAACCAGGAAATACCATGTAAGTCTTATTTGGCACAAAACTTCCACTCCATGAAATTAAGGTTAACTCTTCTTTGAATCTGTAACATCAGCTCTTTGAAGTCATGGATATCTACAATATCCACCCAATGAAGTCATGGATATCTACAGTATCCACCCAATGAAGTCGTGAATATCTACAATATTCACCCAATGAAGTCGTGAATATCTACAATATTCACCCAATGAAGTCGTGAATATCTACAATATTCACCCAATGAAGTCACTACGATATCAACAAGTGATTCACCACAAAATCACCGATACCGTTTTGCCTAACGTAAATAATCTTCTTACCACTTTGATGATGTATAAGTCGCTCTGTTTTCTCTGGTAGTGAAATGGTAGCGCTTCCTTCAAGTGGGACACTCTGGTGAGAGGTAGAACAGAAGTGTATACATGTATAACTATGTGATACAACAATTAACCCAATATAAAATTATGTTACACAGCCTAAATCAAGTCCCACAATTCATATGTAAATAACTTGTAAATAACTACAGCAATAAGCTTATTCGCTCGATATAACTTAAGCTTTTACTACATGATTTCTTCCCCAGAGTTTATTCTAACTACAGGCAAATTACAGCAATACATGATAAGTATTCCAGAACGAATGTCGTGTAATCTATTTTATGGGTAGTAATTTAATCTATGTGTATCTAACATGTAAACAGTGCAGAATTTTGAAACCTTGTACACAGTTGAATTTATCGTAGGTCTTAAACATTGTCAAAAACAGGGTAATTTGATACCTCTCAAGTGGAAACTTCTTGACCTAGTATACAAAAATTATACTTAGCTTTCGACATTGAAAACAGCCATAACTATTATAATAATACACCCAAAAAGAGAGATTTGTTTCCGCCTTCTTGCTAGCACACAGTCAGCTGATCCGATAAAAATAGACTTGTTTCTGAGTGGGAGCACACCACCAAATCATAGCTGCCGTAAACCAGTTAATCATGCATCACACACATAAAAGAACTTTCACCTTAGTTATTACACTAAATCTTAATAATGGATTATCCGTGCATGTAAAAGTAACAATTCTAGGGGAGATTATGTATTATAACAATAATTCATTAGTTTAACTTTTACTATTCTGTATGGTAAGTCTTGGAATACAATTAAACACACAAAAACCTTTAAATAGCAGATATACCAGGTAGGCCTAAATTATGAACTTGGTAGCAGAATAAACAAAGTTTACATTATACAATAAACAATGAAAGGTTACTTACGAATTAAAATCCTATAGTAATAATCATAACAAAATCCACCATCTCCTAGTGATTTCAATGGTAATCAAGAATTCAGGCACTTGTCTCAAAATATGGTTAAGTATTTCCAACATAGAAGTACATGTGTATCCAACACATAAGCCAAAAATATAGAAGTTCTTGCTCACTGATGAAATCACCACAAGATGAGAACTAAGCTGGAACAGTTGCTTACCTGGTGAGAGGTAGAACAGAAGTGTACCCAATCTCACCAGGTGAGGACTGATAGGCTCAAAATTTAGCCCCAGCTCTGAGATGGTCCTAGTATTTTGTTAGGGGGGTTTCCTGCAGATTTTCATCTTAATCCAACATCTTTACTCCTAATATGACTTTCCCACTTCCCCTATTTCAATGTAATCAACTAGTCCAGGGCCACTCCTAAGATTTCATTGGTTACCAACTTTTGGGGTGTCACCTGTCCAGTTTCAACTTGGCACTAGGCCTACACCATGGCGGTCTTCACTAAATATCACAATGTACCAAGCAAATGAACAACATCTCAGAATAATGAG
The DNA here is from genome assembly GCA_035610835.1 of Ophiura sarsii. Lineage (NCBI taxonomy): Eukaryota > Metazoa > Echinodermata > Ophiuroidea > Amphilepidida > Ophiuridae > Ophiura > Ophiura sarsii. The sequence continues at coordinate 7,941,058 of CM069452.1, read as the reverse complement.
ATAGTTTATTAGAACATCTTCTAAGTAGGACATCGAACTAGTTATACCAGTAAATCCCTTTTGTGTGGTTTGTGTGAAGGACTTCTTTAACCACTTACAATACATCAAAACAAGATGGAAAGGAAAATACATGGGGTGAATGACTTGGATACCTGTTACACAACTGTTAATTAACTATAAATGATCAACTAAAATTATTACATCAATTAGTTCTCCCTTGTTTTACAGATACCTAATACAATTATAATCACTTCACCTTCTACTACATGTATATAATATTCCCTTAGAAAACAAGTGTGTAACCTACCCAAGGCAGCTATCCTATTGATACACTTGGCTGATTTCTGTCCACTGCATCTCTGGATGTGCATAGAACACAATACCTGGAACCTTGGTAAAGTTCAGCGACCTCTACATTGAAACTCTAGTTTTGACTCGGCAAAACCCAAAATCGTCACAGAGCCCCCCACCAAGACCGAAAAACCGTCCTCGGTGACAGGTCTGATAAACACAAAAACGATTTTGGGGGATTGCCCAATCAATACACTTCATATATACAACTCTATTACAATAACTCTATAACAATAACTACATCATAAGGTATGAAACACTACCCCTACAAATAAATTTTCCTCCATAGGTCATCATAATCAAAAATATTTAACTCTAACCTTCTCTGCTATAATCACAAAGATCTTGTTCTATATTTGAAAACACCAGATTATTTCATCTTGGAAAACAACTTGACCAACATTTGATAAGTTCACAAAGGTTTCCTTGGTATTAGGTATACATCACATCAAACCAAACCACAACTTTAATTTTTACTCTGGGAAGATTTAACCCACACAATGCATGTCTTCTACTTAGGGTCTAACTAAAACGTTAGAATATCTTGTAATAGTAAGCCTCTTCTACTAGTGTCTAACTAAAACGTTAGAATATTTTTGGCACACCAACTGGCCCAATCCAAAATCCCATTGAAAAGGACACTGTAGTATGTTCACTATCAACAGCATCTCGTTCGGTACTATCTTGCTAATCTAAGCAATCCTATCATAGTTACCAGAACGTTACAAAAGCATCACCATGCTTATTTTCAACAACATCTTCTTTATAGTTTCAACATCTTCATCTTTATATTTTCAACATCATCATCTTTATATTTTCATCATCATCATCATCATCATCATCTTTATATTTTCATCATCATCTTTATTGACGACATGCATAGTGGCTTGGTAAATCTTCTCATTTTCTACTTAATTTGATCAACAACAATGATAACAATCATTGCCAGCATCTTACCAAAAATAACATCATAAAGTAAATTTTCAATTACTCAATACCTGTGCTACCTTTGTGAACTCTCATCAACATTTTCCAAAATACAACATGACCAGTCATAAACAAGCTAAATTTTTATCTTGGAATCAATTTCCAAACACACACACATTTAAGTTTCTATACATAAATTTGGAGTAAATCAACTGCATACATTGATTCTAATTCTATTGTACAATCCAGAAATCAATGTTTTCACTATACTGTTTACATACCTATAAAAGAACCAATGTTATAGAGGAATACAAACACCATTGTACCCACCCAATGACTTCATAACATACAATTTACAACATATTGCTAGATGATCGGTATACATGCTTGTGGACACACACTAGGGAGATAATCTTACTTCTACCATATATTTTCTAATAATTATGGTAATGCAAGATTTTGGACTACCATAAAAGTTGGTAGAGTCACCAATGTTGTATAAACCTTTACACCAAAATTTCTGAAAATTATATAATTAATTAACTAGGCTAACAAAGCCATAAACAAAAAGTCAAAACAAAACGTTGGGGAACAATTTAATCATAACCTCCCGGATTGTACTCACAGTATACATGTAGATCATCATCGTGTATAACAAATAAAATCTAATTTCTATATAAAAACCTCGTCGAGCTGATATCGTTCCATCGAACACTGTTCAAAAATCTGGATTCTCCGCTTCACATCCGAGTGGTTACCTGCATGGCTGGCTGATCAAGGCGTTGCGAAACCACATCTGCCCTTGGAGATTCGTCTTCCAACTGGGGTCAAATATTGACATTCGGACTGCCTTGTTCCCTAACCAGAATTCATCCTCTTCTCACTGCTACTGCGGCTACCGCTACCACTACGGTTAAAGTTATCGTCGTTTGGTCGTTGTCACATTCATCGCCGTCCTGGTCACTGTCATTCATGGTAGGGAGTAGCTGTAAGCCGTCATCTATCACAATCACCATGTATCATTGGTGATCAGCTTCTGGTGACGATCACCAACGGAGTCTGCCACAGATGATTCATGATGAGAGCTGGAATATATAATGGAGAACATGGAACATATCATTTGCACTACAAGCAAATACTTGAGTAACTATAACCACAGTTACAATGCGATTACATAGATCATCAGCTCTCATGAAGGGAACACAATTTCAATGCGCTCTAACAGCATCTTATTTAGGTGTGCACACAATTACAATGTGTTTCTAATTAATATACATCTACAGTGTATCCTCTAAATAATTCCAATAAATATTTCTAACTTTCTCCCAAGAAGCCTTTTATACAGCTAAGTGTAATCTCAGCATCCTACGAAAACTCATATCTGCTCATCGTCAAATCTACCGTTGATGATTTTTTTTCGTAGTCCTACTACAATCATCATATTTAGAGCTTCCTACAGATTAGTTTGATATTTCCTTCCATCTGTCTCTATCCAATTGGCGATCAACCATCATCCATTGTTTGTACATGTAAGTACTGGTCAACTGCCCGTTTCCATAGCCACAAGGGATCAGATACATCAATAGCAACCCTATCAATAGTGTTGTCGTGCGGTGTTGGATCTTGTGTTTATCTGGTGGCGGTTTTCTCCTTGAACTTGCCCCAGACCGTACATCTTCTCCTAAACCAACCCATAAGTCCTTATCCGGAGATCTGTAGGTACCCTTGATAATTCCCAGATACATTTTCTGCGCTAAAGACAGCAACCACTGCACCCCAAGCAGTAAACTTAAAACGCCAAACGAAAAAGTTTGATCAACCCGCAATGAAGATTGCTCAACAGGCAACCGAACTGGCTCAACAGGCAATAGCGATTCCTCAACAGGTAATTTTGACTGTTCAACAGGTAATGGCAATTCCTCAACAGGTAATTTTGACTGTTCAACGGGTGCAATTACCTCTGCTGACATAGACCGTTGTTCTACAGGCAACACAACTTCCTCCTGTGTTGACAGTGACCGTTGCTCTACAGACAACACAACTTCCTCCTGTGTTGACAGTGACCGTTGCTCTACAGACAACACAATCTCCTCTGTTGACATTGACAGTTGCTCTACAGGCAACACAACTTCCTCTGTTGACAGTGACCGTTGCTCTACAGACAACACAATCTCCTCTGTTGACATTGACCCTTGCTCTACAGGCAACACAAACTCCTCTGTTGACATTGACAGTTGCTCTACAGGCAACTTAATCTCCCCCGTTGACATGGACAGTTGCTCTACAGACAACGGTGGTAGCACAAACTCATTCTCAATCTCAATTCCACAATGATCTGTGTGTTGCAACACATTATCCCTGTTTGGCACTGTGTATGCATGTTGTGAGTTTGCTCTATGCGAGTTCTGCACTACGGGCAATGAGTTATACTTTACCTGTGGCGAATTACTCATTACTCGAGGAGGCTGCTCTACAGACAGCTGATTATAACTCTGTGAACTATGCGCTACAGGCATATATGAATCGTAATCATGCTCTACAGGCATAGAAGCTGGCAAAGCTTTAAACCCCTCATGGTGATTTGGTTTCAATATAGGCCTACAATCACTATCTTCCATGCTGGGTGATGATTCACGTAACTTAGGCCTATAACTTACCTGTTTATCCTGTACCCGGAAGGTGACTTCATGATCATCCTGATCATGCCATTGATCCCCTTCCCGAGTTGGAAAAACTTTAGTTTTAAGAATTGATGAGGCCTCTTCATGCTTTTGTGAACTGACATACCTGTCTCGCACCATGGAAGGTGTCTTGGGATCAAGAGTCTCATGTTTCCTAATTTCCTCCAACTCAGAGCTCACAGCTACATACTGCTTTTTTATATTGTTACAATTTTCATGCAGCCTTTCATTTTTATATCTTATGTCTTGAATTTCTGCATCACGTTCATTCAACTCTATTTCACGTCTGTGCAGAGCTGCATTAAGCTGGTACAATTCTGCCTCACATTTGTGCAAAAGGTTGCACAACTCTGCATCACGTCTGTGCAATTCTTCATCACGCTTGTGCAACGCTGCATCACGTTTGCACAACTCTACATTACGTTGGTGCAATTCTTCATTACGTTCGTTCAATGCTGCATCGAGTTCGTACAACTCTGCATCACATCGGCGCAATTCTTCATCACGCTTGTGCAACGCTGCATCAAGTTCGCACAACTCTGCATACTGTTCTCCCAATTGCTGACGCAGTCGGTCATTCTCATACTGCATCTTGGTATCGGTACAAGTTTGCTAATTTTGCTGTTATTCAGTGTTTTTGTGTTTTTGCTAAGATTGATCCCACTCCTGACACCACTTGTGACGAACGCGGGTGCTACTCAAGGCGACACTGTGTACTTTATTTCATAGACAGCGCCCTCTCTCGTAAACACCCTATATCTTGTCAGGATGACGTCACACAAAACCGAGCTTAATAGGCAGTGGAACCGTTGGTGAACCATATATTCACCTCTTAGCAACAACAAACACAGAATGAACAGACAGAACAAGCTAGCACTTGGTTTCTCTATTAAAATATTAGTACTTTTATTTTCCCTTTCCTCGTCTGGTTATTATTACAACATAATCACAAAATATTGTAGGTTTTAATTTCCCTTCATGGAAGTGTTACACCAAATATAAACTTTCTGGTATATGAAAGGGGGGGGGGGGGAATCTTCAACATCTATAATAAAACTCTTAATCAACACAACTTTATACGTCCCAAAATTATATTCAACTACTAGGGAAACCAGGAAATACCATGTAAGTCTTATTTGGCACAAAACTTCCACTCCATGAAATTAAGGTTAACTCTTCTTTGAATCTGTAACATCAGCTCTTTGAAGTCATGGATATCTACAATATCCACCCAATGAAGTCATGGATATCTACAGTATCCACCCAATGAAGTCGTGAATATCTACAATATTCACCCAATGAAGTCGTGAATATCTACAATATTCACCCAATGAAGTCGTGAATATCTACAATATTCACCCAATGAAGTCACTACGATATCAACAAGTGATTCACCACAAAATCACCGATACCGTTTTGCCTAACGTAAATAATTTTCTTACCACTTTGATGATGTATAAGTCGCTCTGTTTTCTCTGGTAGTGAAATGGTAGCGCTTCCTTCAAGTGGGACACTCTGGTGAGAGGTAGAACAGAAGTGTATACATGTATAACTATGTGATACAACAATTAACCCAATATAAAATTATGTTACACAGCCTAAATCAAGTCCCACAATTCATATGTAAATAACTTGTAAATAACTACAGCAATAAGCTTATTCGCTCGATATAACTTAAGCTTTTACTACATGATTTCTTCCCCAGAGTTTATTCTAACTACAGGCAAATTACAGCAATACATGATAAGTATTCCAGAACGAATGTCGTGTAATCTATTTTATGGGTAGTAATTTAATCTATGTGTATCTAACATGTAAACAGTGCAGAATTTTGAAACCTTGTACACAGTTGAATTTATCGTAGGTCTTAAACATTGTCAAAAACAGGGTAATTTGATACCTCTCAAGTGGAAACTTCTTGACCTAGTATACAAAAATTATACTTAGCTTTCGACATTGAAAACAGCCATAACTATTATAATAATACACCCAAAAAGAGAGATTTGTTTCCGCCTTCTTGCTAGCACACAGTCAGCTGATCCGATAAAAATAGACTTGTTTCTGAGTGGGAGCACACCACCAAATCATAGCTGCCGTAAACCAGTTAATCATGCATCACACACATAAAAGAACTTTCACCTTAGTTATTACACTAAATCTTAATAATGGATTATCCGTGCATGTAAAAGTAACAATTCTAGGGGAGATTATGTATTATAACAATAATTCATTAGTTTAACTTTTACTATTCTGTATGGTAAGTCTTGGAATACAATTAAACACACAAAAACCTTTAAATAGCAGATATACCAGGTAGGCCTAAATTATGAACTTGGTAGCAGAATAAACAAAGTTTACATTATACAATAAACAATGAAAGGTTACTTACGAATTAAAATCCTATAGTAATAATCATAACAAAATCCACCATCTCCTAGTGATTTCAATGGTAATCAAGAATTCAGGCACTTGTCTCAAAATATGGTTAAGTATTTCCAACATAGAAGTACATGTGTATCCAACACATAAGCCAAAAATATAGAAGTTCTTGCTCACTGATGAAATCACCACAAGATGAGAACTAAGCTGGAACAGTTGCTTACCTGGTGAGAGGTAGAACAGAAGTGTACCCAATCTCACCAGGTGAGGACTGATAGGCTCAAAATTTAGCCCCAGCTCTGAGATGGTCCTAGTATTTTGTTAGGGGGGTTTCCTGCAGATTTTCATCTTAATCCAACATCTTTACTCCTAATATGACTTTCCCACTTCCCCTATTTCAATGTAATCAACTAGTCCAGGGCCACTCCTAAGATTTCATTGGTTACCAACTTTTGGGGTGTCACCTGTCCAGTTTCAACTTGGCACTAGGCCTACACCATGGCGGTCTTCACTAAATATCACAATGTACCAAGCAAATGAACAACATCTCAGAATAATGAGATAGTTTATTAGAACATCTTCTAAGTAGGACATCGAACTAGTTATACCAGTAAATCCCTTTTGTGTGGTTTGTGTGAAGGACTTCTTTAACCACTTACAATACATCAAAACAAGATGGAAAGGAAAATACATGGGGTGAATGACTTGGATACCTGTTACACAACTGTTAATTAACTATAAATGATCAACTAAAATTATTACATCAATTAGTTCTCCCTTGTTTTACAGATACCTAATACAATTATAATCACTTCACCTTCTACTACATGTATATAATATTCCCTTAGAAAACAAGTGTGTAACCTACCCAAGGCAGCTATCCTATTGATACACTTGGCTGATTTCTGTCCACTGCATCTCTGGATGTGCATAGAACACAATACCTGGAACCTTGGTAAAGTTCAGCGACCTCTACATTGAAACTCTAGTTTTGACTCGGCAAAACCCAAAATCGTCACACTGTTTTACCTCATTTTTGTCTGTTTTCCTCTTTTTTTTATTTGTGGCCTCTCACACCTGTAGAAAGTTAAGACTGAAAAAAGAAGAAAAAAACAAAGAAATTTGAAGCGAACATAATAAGGAAGCAGGCGGAGACGCTAAACGTGTTAATTTTTTATTTGGCTTTAAAACATAACATTAAAAGTATCACTCAATTTCCATGAATGAGGTGTCATATTACGGGGAAGAAATTTGTTCACTTAATGGATATATAATCACAGATTTTTGTACAGATTATTCATTTAGAATTAGCTAACATAAAACAATTGGTTTAGGAACTTTTTATATAATATGAGTGACCCCATAAATGTGATCACTCAGCTCAGGCCACAATATAATTTTCTGCAAATTCAAGGTATTAACCCTTTTCTTCTTTTTTTTTAAGCATAAAAGACATAGATTAAACATCCATATTTTATATAAACATATTTGTCGGTCGGTCGTATGTGAAGATTAAACAATCATAACCTGTATTCATTCAAGTCATTATTTATTGCAAATTGAACTTCATTCCTATTTTGCCTCATAATTTTAATGAAGCCTATCTCCAATTGTACACATCTGATTGGAGCTATTGGGGATAAATAAAAGCTGTTAATTCTTTCTTGTCTAGTCAGCATACAAAACAGAAACATTTTTATAGTTTTAACTTTAATGATTTGTGCACAGACCCATAACCAGGGGGCAGGCATTCCGCAATCCCAAATTCCCCAACAGTAAAAAAAATGCAGTTTGCGAGCGCTTTTTTTTTTTACACAAATGTCCATTTTTTTGTAAAAAGGTTCACTTTTGCCAAATTCACTCCCCCCCTCCCGTAAAAAGCTCCATATTTTGAAAAAAGTCTCCATTTAGCAAAATCCCCCCCCCCCCCCCCCTCCCCTAAAAAATCTTGGTTAGGCTATATTAAAAAATGTTTGTCTCAAAGCTCTTCAGTTTTTCAAAACCTAATGCGGAATGTGGGTTTTTTTTAAGGTTTTGTTTTTGTATTTTTATAAATATAAAAAGATTGAAATCCTTATAAAAGTTACCTTTTTGTATTTAAAATGATGTGATCAATGAAAATCTGAAAAATCGGTGAAACCTTGGGATTTTTTGATATTTTTTAAATATTTTCTTTTAAAAAATAAATAAATTTAAAAAAAGATTTTTTTTCTTCTAACGCGCACCAATTAACATGCACGGGAGCTTTGAGACAAAAGATTTTTTTTAATATAGCCTTATTATATTAGCCCACTGTGATAATTAGCCTGGATTTGTTGCCAAGTGTTAACATTGCTAGGACTATGAGCTGACTCAATCAATTTGACTGGGGTCAGCTGTCTGTCACTTGACATGTGACTGAAGGTTGAGTGACTTTGTTACAACACTACTAAATAACGGACATGGGTGTTTTGCAAATAAGCTTATAAGCCTGAATTCCTGCTATTTTGTCACCCAAATTTCTGCACTTTTATTTTTTTTAGCACATTTTGGTCTTAATGTGGCCTGATTCCAAACATATTATTTGCTTTTTTCAGTGAAATTAATTTTCACACCTGTGCTGCTCCTGGAGACAACTATTTATAACAGTTACTATACCTACCCCTTGGCGCCATACTTGGCAAGCATAAGGCATACAGACGTACCAAGCATATATCTAAACCAGGCACTAAATTCAATTAATGGAGCTAATCAAGCGAGACTTAGGGGCTAATTTGATATAAGTAGGGAAATTTAGTGGTAATTAATAGCCATGATTAATGTCGGTATCATTGACTTACGCTTTGGCAATTTAGAAAATTAGCACAAATGAGGGCAAAGGTAGGGATGCAGATCATATCCATATTTGATGCTTCACAATTGTGGATAGATATAACACTAATATCAGATTCAATTAGATTCACCATCGTAACATTTTCAAGCCCAAACAAGAGGATGCATAATCTCATTGGGAGATAATATGTAAAAATACCATGTGTGCCCTTTTAGATATCAGGTAAATTGGTAATCATGGTAATGGAATTACGAGTGATATAAAAGAGCTTCAGGTTTTTTGGTGTTTTTTCTAGTGCTTGTTTTTGTTTCATAAGACTGACATTATATGACTTCATACATTTTACATAAATATGACAATTGTCTGGGTTAATTATATTAAAAATATTGTAATATGTTGATTAAGTATTCGGTAGCTGTCATCATTTTCATGGTGCTGGGTGAAATTGATGAGATCTAAGGGACGCACCATTAGATACTCAGGGGGGCATGGAAGTTTAAAAAATAAAAATAAAATTGCCCACTATCCAGGAAGAAAAAAACAACTTTGCCCACCAACCAGGGAAAGAAGAAAAAAAATGACCCACTGCTGAGTAAAAAAAGAAAGAAGATGACTCACCCAAAAGGCCCAACTCAATGTAAAGAAAACCATTAAAACCTAAAAAAAAAACTTTGCCGGCTTTGCTAAAAAAAAAAGGGGCAAAAAAAAGAAAAATCCGCCTACTTCGGTGGCAAAAAAAAAAAATCCGCCCGACCCCAACTTCCATGCCCCCCCCCCTGAAAATCAAATGGTGCGTCCCTAAGAATGTTTGATAAAACTGAAATATGATCTTTAAGAAAACTGAGGCCCATATTGGACAAGCAACGCAATAATCTGATCTGTCTCCAGTCAAACATTTTATGTGATGGCTATCATTGGTTTTGTCAGTCTGTTTTTAGAAACAACAAACACATTTATCGCTTTTTACATCAGCACCAAGCGTGTTTCCACCTGCCTGAGAAATTGGCAACAGCATGCAGTCTAACACTAACGGAGGAATATTACTTACACCTACTTTTAGTTTACAACGAAAAATCGTTGTCTATTTTTATTAACATATAAAAATAATCTTAAAGGAATTGAAATATTATCCCTGAGATTGTTTGACATCCAGGCAGCAATCCCTTTATTCCATGAGTCGTTGCCCTTTTCCATTTTGTCTCATCATCGCCGTATCACCACCGTTGCACCCGGGGGGGGGGGTACTCGGATTTGGTTTGGTCGGGGGGGTGCCGCTGGAGATTCAAAACCCATACCCATTTTTAGGGGTGATTTTTGAAAAATCAGTACCCATTTTTAGGGGTTTTGCTTCATTTTAGACCAAATTTTCGCAAATTATCGGGAAAATAGACCTAATTTTTGCAAATTTTTGCGAAAATAGACCTAATTTTTGCAAATTTTTGCGAAAATAGACCAAATTTTCGCGAAAATAGATGCAAATTTCGCGAAAATAGACCCATTTGTAAAAAGTGACCCCATTATTAGGGATTTCCAGCACAAAATCATACCCCATGTTTAGGGATTTTGTGCCCAAAAAGCTACCCATTAGAGCGGCACACCCCCGTATACCGTCTTGGGTGAGTACCCCCCCCCCCCCCCCCCGGGCCGTTGCGCAGGTAGTGTCATCGTGATCGCAGTTTATGGCATTTATCCTCACAGCTTTAAACCCTAGTTGTGCAATTATTCATGAGTCGGTGAGTAGCGTGCCAAAATATTAATGATCCTAACGTTCTGTTTAGCTTTCCCCCGACTCCTAGCTTGCTTGACAATGATAAAGGGTATATGGTGTGCAATATCGCGTGAGTTGTGCATGACTGATTGCGATGAAGAAACCTAAGGAATAGAAGATGGGGATAAAATTGATGACTTTGTGCGTGTGAGTTTTGTGGGGAAGCAGGGAGATAAGAATGCATTTGGAATGTAAGATGAAAGTGTTTTATTTAGTCGCCAACCTAATTTATTTTTCTCTCTTGCGATAACAGTTGTGTGTGTGCGATCAATAACAATGTTAAATTCCCATGCAATATGTTCATTTGTAAACAAGAGAGCGTGTCAATGAAACTACCACTTTGAATTTTGATGTGTAGAGCCGCATCATCAGTGTTGGAAACAAAAATCAGGTTGGACTTTAAATTATTCCACTGTGTGTGAATTGAAATGTGTGCAATACAAAAAAAGCATTGTGGTTTACTGTATAGTTATTTTAATATCGAACAAATCAGTCAAAATTATTGTGATTTGTTTTGTTTATCAAAATATAGGACTTGTTTAAGTTCAGAGAGTCATTGACATCCTCTTTGGCAGATTTGTCCTTCCTTTTTCTGTTTGTGTTTTGTCCCTCTTATCTGTTTCATTTCCTTCTTCCTTGTATGCTCTTCTTGTGTTCCCATCTACATCTGTAAAAATGCTACAAAATGCAGGAGTGGGCAACCTTTTTGAATGAATTGGCCAGATATAAGGAATGACAAATTGACTAGCAATGACCTGCTGTTGATTTCAAACCTTTGACTCTGAAGACTTTCAAGCAATAGGTGTGTGTGATCTTCACAAAAATGCCGATAAATGCTAAGCAGCTAGCTCGTTTTTGGGGATAATGTAAAATAGATTGATTTGTTTTCTTTTTCTTGAGACATCTCGCGGTTGCCCAACCCTGGTCTATATGATGAAGCTACAAATTGTGAATTTAAAAACATAAAAACCAGTTCAAAATCAGTAAAGCATGAAAAATTAATCACGCCAACATTTCCACTGTTACAGTACTTTGAGCGGTGCTCCCTGCTCCATAAGTACCGCTATTAAGTTATTTATTGAAATAAACCTATTCCTGCCGCACTTTCATCCGCTCCACTCAAACCAAGAGTATGGGAAAGGTTTGTTTTCAGGACACTGAGATTTCCGTGGGAATCCCTGATGGGTTTTGTATGACATCCATTAGAGCTAGTAAATTAATATGCAACAACCACTTGACTACATTAACGCTTTCCATGCGGCAGGCGGCTGCAGACGACATTCCAAAATTTCACAAAATGTTTCAAAAATGTCAAAATTATTGAATTTCGTTACCATATTTTGAATCGCTATGAGAAATGCATTGACATAAGTACAAACATGCCTATTATTGGGTCCGTAATCCTTGAGATAGACTTAGAAAATTGTGAACGTTTTCTGAAAAATCTGTTGTGTGTATGGTAAAAATAATAGCCGCGTGGAAAGTATTAAAGAGTACAATGACATGAGTTTATTTTCTAGAGAGATGACACCTTGCATTAAAATACCCATTGAGATATGTTGTGTGTAGGTAGAAATATTAAAAGCTAAACAAGATTCATCATTTGTATGTTTATATTATTATTTATACTAGGCACTCCAGTGTTGCAATAAAACTGTGTATTGAATGGTAAGCGTTCGTTTCACAGAATAAACCGTATATATGGAGTTATAGGGAGTATGCGGTTTATTCCGTTGGAAAGACGCCCGGCGGGTAGAATACAACCCTTGGCGTATTAAATATTGTACACCAAAAGTACCCGGATGCTAACTTACGGTGTGTTAACGTGTACCCGTCAATTTGTGCAATCATTGCATTTTTGCTTTTCACCCCTAAATATTTATATACAAATTAACATCTTAATGAGTTGAGGAAAGTCTAGGTACCAGAATTCCTCACGGCAGCTAGTCCGATAAGTGACATTCGATCAAAGAGTATTACACATAGCCTAAGCTATAGGAAGGCGAGGTCCTCAGAATTTTATAAATTATACAGCGAAAAGTAAGATTTACGCCGGGGGTCGTGTTAAGTGCATCCACACGGGCGTTCTACCCAGACCTGCAGGTCGTGTTAGCGAGTTACTCTTGAGAAATCTCAGCTTAAATTAGGTCGGAGTAAGGTCGGATTAGTTAAAATGAGTGCTGTCCACAGTCACTACTCCGACCTTTAACACGACCAATCGCTACTCCGACCTTACTCCGACCAAATTTACGCCCATCTGAACCCAGCTACTGTCTTTGTTTAAAGATTCTGTTGATAATTTCTCCATAATCCAAAGCCTCTGAAATTCAGTGTGGACAGTGGTGAAGTGAGGGGGGAAAGTGATGGCTGCCAGCCCCAGGTGTTGATCCTGTGTCACCTGTGTGACAGGAGAGTGAGTAAGCCAACAGACTAAGAGAGTTTGCTCGCTAAATTGGAATTTTACCTGCCCATAGCCTATATTGCTGGCCTGGGTCATATTCATAATGAGGCATAATTGGGATAGACCCCGGGGGGGGGGGGGGGGGGCACAACTTTTTTTTTGGGTAGGGGTGTGCCGCCCAGGGTCTCAAAAAGGGGGGCTACAGAACTGAACTGAGTGGATTTTATGACGAAAAATAGGGTCTTAGGAACTGATATTTTTCCAAAAAATAGGTCTTGAGAACTGGCCTATAGTTCAATTTTCGATTTATTTTGGTTTAAGAACGCAAAATGTTCAAAGAATTAGGGCTTTGGAACTCAAAATTGGGGCTTTGGAACGCAAAATTTCACGATTTTTGAATTTTCAATAAAATTGGGGTCTTAAGAACTGATGCAGGCTCAAAAGGGGGGTCATAAGAACTAGCAGCAGAGGGTGAAAAAGGGGGTCTTCAGCGCGGCACATACCTATACCCTTTTCAAATGTCAGTGCCCCCCCCCCCCCCCGGGGATAGACCTTGTGTGTGCTTATGCTGGAGATGCGGTTTTGTGTGGTGTAGTATAGTTTAGGGTTAAAGATCTTTCTGGAGAAGTCCATATGGTGGCATTTAACATTCAGTGTTAATAAAAAATAGTATGTTTAAGCAAACATGCAACATGACTCAGCATATATATTACCAAAGAGGACTTTGTAAATGATTTAACCGGCGAAGCATTAAGATTTAGGATCCATGTGTTAAATAGGATCCATGTGTTAAATGAATGAGAAATAATATAACATTGTGGGCTTATTCTACCAGGTGCTTATCTGAGAATGCAAATGTGATTTTCAGATGAAGTCAGTTAGGTGGAAAAGCTCCCCAAACCCCAAGGCTCATGAAAGCATGGCTAGTGTAAAAAGATGGTTTTATCTTAGAATAGATGCTTGTCTTGAGATATTGGGCTGACAACAAAACTCAATCCAGTGGCGTAGCCAGAGGGGAGGGGGCGACCACCCTCCAGTATTTGAGTCATGCTAGTTGAGATTGGCACTGTCAGTTTATTGAGCTTGGTTTTTCCACAGATAGTGGTTTTTCGCGCCTGTTGGAGGATCCAACATGGATTTACGTAACCCTTTCAAATCTTCTTTCAATCAATTGCGCCATTCATATTAAGTTCGCTGATTTTCCAATACTTGAATAGGGTTAAGAATTAAGGGTTAGGGTAAGGGGTAATTAGGACTAAAGTTAGGGTTAGGGTCTAGGATAAGGGTTAAGACTAAAGATAGGGTTAGGAATAGGGTTTATTCAGTGGGTGAAATGAGAAATGGAAAATTGACCAGGATTTGAACCAAGGACTTCCAGCACCAGCGGCGAGAGATTTCCCACTAATTCGCCCACTACACCATGGGTAGGTATCAAGGCTACTTGGCACAGTGTACTGGTCTGGGTCCATTTTGTCATTAAAAAACTTCCACACAGGATGGTACCAACTTGGGCAATCGTGGTATTTTATTGTATATGGTAGGGTTAGGGTTATATAAACCAAACGTAGAAATTGTTTGTTTTTTGAATGCTTCTTAAACCCTAACATCTCAACCCCCACTTTTTCCAGATTTTTTTTTTCAACGTGGAAAATTGACAAAAATATCTGCCCGATCCCCCCAGGATTTGAACCACGAACCTCCGGCACCCAGCGGTGAGGGATTCCCCACAACACCACAGGTGTCAATATGGGCGGGGTTTATTTTTGTATCAAAAAAAACTTCCACTCCAGGTGGTACCAACTTGCACAGTCGTGGTATTTTGTGGTATATGGTACATGTAGGGTTAGGATTATTAGTCAAAAACAGGTACACATAATTAGTTTTACATCAACTCACAAGCCAGGAAAGGGTTCATATTAATCAATTGCCATCAAGTTAGTTGCCTCTTGTGTTCATAAAACCATGCAAGTTAATCTCCCAGTAATATTTTTATTCTGTTTCTTTTCCAAGATACCTTACATTTGGGCAAAATATAAGGTGAAAATCTGCACACTACATTCTTTTTTCAAATTGTTCAAGGGCTTTCAGACACGGTTCAGTTTTTTTTAATTGGCCTAATAGGCGTAACTTTAAAATAATTTCCATGCGCTTATTTGATCTTTATACAATAATATTTGCTGCTCTGTGGCATTAATAATATCAGTTCCTGTGTGAATAATGACTCGGGAAATGAATGAGATTTACAAATGATTTGTAAAAGATTGCCTGGCTAGCTACTGATAAGACATAGCTGCACTGTTGAAGTCAGAAGGCGGGATGCATATGATTTGCGTACATTTTGGATTTTGTATTGATTATAACATGATCGTGGATTACCAATATTACCATGTATCCTTCCCATTAGATGATAGGATGAATGTGGTTTACCATAACCCTAACCCTACTACACCACACGGCAACAACACGACCAACCTGTTTTTCTAATGCAGCGTGCAAGTTTTTGGGCTATAAAATGGACCCAGGCTATTTACGAGGCGAAATATACTGAGCCGAATTGCCTTGACAGCCATGGTGTGTGGAATGGAGATGGGCTTTGGTGCTGGAGGTCCGTGGTTCAAATCCGGGGAGGGGGGGAGGGGGCGGGGGTGTCAGTCAGGGTGACCTTTCATGTGAGTTTTTTCCCTAAAATCTGTTGCCGTGTGGTGTTATTGAGTTAGGGTTAATGGGCTATTTCATTTGAAATCAGTACACCCCCTATGGAAAACATGACCTTAATCTTCCTCACAGTGGAGTGTAGATTTTAAATGGAGTCACCCATGCAGGTAATCCATTTACACTCCTTGTGGAGATGATAATTTAAGGTCATGTCTTCCATAGGGTATGTATGGATTTTAAATGAAATAGTCTAATTGTGAATCTGTTTTAGTTTTAAAAACATGATGGCGGATTTCTATTGTAAAAACCAATTTGAAACTAAATAATTTCAACCTAAATCTGATTCCATGCATCATTTAATCACTGTCTTAGTTTGTTGCTATAAACATTTTGTAGAATATTTCTTGAAGTTCTGAACATCTAGGGATCCAGATTAAATTCTTATATTATTAGATTTTCTTAAACTGCTATCCTTAACTATATGGTTTTCAAAGTCAGAAAATGTTATCAACACATCTATAACATTGAGATATAGAAAAATGTGATACTTTCTCTGAACTGTCATAATATATCCTGGATTTGATAAACTCAGCTTAATTCATGGGAGATGGATAGCAAGTTTGTTCTCTAAGGGAGACCATATGTCGGGTTGATTTTTTAAAGATATCGCTCCGGGCAAAACACCTTCCGCTAGGAGCTCTTACCGAATTCAAATTACACGTAGTTACCAGGCAATATCGGATTTCCACCTATTAAATTGTCAGGAGCTTGTACTTGTAAGTAATAAAACAGTTACCAGTTGATGATTTTGTCCAGAATCGTACAGTAAAATGACAGTTTAATTTGATCATACGTCTAATAAATATAATAAACAGGATGGTTAAGGAAAAATAAAATCCCATGCCTGCTGCTTTCTTTGCAACGTGTGATTAATGCTATCAGGATTCATCAACAACCCTAAAAAGGGTTGATAGCAGGGTTGATAGAAACGAGAATTAAGATATGAGACGGGGGAAGTGTTCCTGCTGCTAATTTCCATTGTGACTTAGCGGGTTTGTCAGTATAAAATGCAATGCTGAATAGCTACCCTCCGGTGAATATCTCACTTGATGCCTGAAAGCGCCAACTTTACACGAGCGAGATAATGATTGAATCTTACAGGCAACAAAGCAGCAGCAGCACTCTCCGCTAGCTCTTATCTTATTCATGCCAATGAGCTGACGCAGCCACACAAGAATTTTAACCCTTCAAGCGCTGGAAGCGCACCATGTAATATAAACCCATACATTGTTTGTATAAAAGTCAAAGATATCCAACTTGTGTGTGATTTTAATATTTCTTGCATTTTTATAAGCGCCATGATTAGCGCTTGATCAGAAAATATGTATGATGAATTTTACAGTCAAAATGTCTTATGAATAATAAAGCAAGCCGGTATATTTAGTGTAGCTCAATGAAATATTTACTTTCTGGGAGCACTTTAAATTGATACAGTGCCATGTCTATGGAGATAGCTCCTTATTGTGTCAATTTGTTATTCTTAAAACGTGATAAACTGTTATTAACTGGTAAGAAGACGACATTACAATATGCGTTTTTGGCTTGCAGTCAATTCTTAAATAACACTTTCTGCAGACAAGAGTGAAAACCCACGCAGTAATTCTAAGCTGCCAAAAACAAATGTGGACATGGACAATTTGCATTTGAAAACCAAAATGATGAGAGATTGTTATCCTAATATGTATATGTTCCATTTCTGCACGCATATATTTTCTATGTTTATTTAGCCCACGGGCTAGAAAACCTTGAAATGAAATCAATGACGTTTTTACAACTTACAAGGCAAGAAGAGCAATAACATGAATAAGGCACAGTTGGTTTCTTTAAAGCTTGAAAGCCAATCACCTTGTTTTTGTATTGTATAATTTGTTAAGATTTCATTTCATTAGGTTGGATTAGGTTTAAAATATACACGTTGTTAGAGACTTGAGCTTTTGATCCTTGTTGGATTTTAATCAGTAAAAGGTTGCAAGCGTATTTAGAATTCAAAGGAAATGAATGTTGTGTCACCAATAATTATATAAATCAAAGGACCTATTTATTTACTGTTTTCTTGATAAGGACAATTTTTCA
The DNA here is from genome assembly GCA_035610835.1 of Ophiura sarsii. Taxonomy (NCBI): domain Eukaryota; kingdom Metazoa; phylum Echinodermata; class Ophiuroidea; order Amphilepidida; family Ophiuridae; genus Ophiura; species Ophiura sarsii. Next base: position 7,922,951 of record CM069452.1, on the reverse strand, counting down.
AACTGATTTTCCCCATACAAATTGCAAAACAATTCTAATATAATATTACCCCTGTGTATGATGCTAAATTTGAAGGGTAATTGATAGAAGTGCTGTTTTTAACTGTCCAATTTCCTCCTTATGGCACTGTACATGTATATAATGTATCATTTCTTGATATAATCCACTTACAAATTGCATGAAAATAACCCCCTCACAAATCCTCTTTTTTCCACTTGCATGGCATGCCTTCGAATGGCCACTTATACATGACATGATTAAGCCAAATGAGTCATGTGTGGGCAATTTTCACTTTTGATATTTGTCCATCATTTAAAAGCAGGTGGAAAATGCTACAGTTTGGTCCAAACTATGCAAACACCACTAAAATCAAATGTCTAGTTTTTAAGCAACAAACAATTTACCAACTGAGAAAACAAATTAAAACTTAAGAATTTGTCACTGTTTTTACCTAAAACTCAAAATCAATATTCCCGACATCCGACTCATTCCACTTGATCAGGTCAGTCACATATCCCATTCCTTTGGGCCAATCATATCACAAGTAAGCCCATTTGTGTTGAGTACCCTATCCCCTGGGCCAATCACATCATATCACCATTTGTTTCCCCTCAAGTTGTGCCAAATAGCCCATATTCAATTGTGGCATATACAGATATTATCTGCAAGGCTAAAGATGTTATATTTTCACGTGGATTAGCGCTTTATCATGTATGAATCATCATCGACTTCACAAAACGAGCAGCGTCTTCCAAAAATGACAGAGATTATTAAGATAAATTCTTGGCAAAACAGTTTTATAAGATTGGCATCAAAATAAGGCCAATTAAAAAAATTAATCAGTTTCTCTTCCCCTCGCACATCATTTTTCAGGAATTCTATAATTTTCTTTTTTTCTTCCTTATTCTTTCCTTAACTTTTTTGTTAAAATATTTTAAAAGCTGATATCTTGGTAATAGATTTACTTTAGTCCAATGAGCATTTTAAATCAGGATTTGTGTTAACCAACCCCCCAGAACCATGAAATAAATAAATAAATTACAAAGGCCTCGTCCTCTTCAAGTTACGCAACCAATCATGTAATACCACACTGGTAATGGTGATTTTGCATTGTTTACTAAAAAATAAAAATAAATAAAAAGTGCCCTCATCCTCCTTTTATTCAAAAGTTAGGACGAGAAACTAGTTTTCATTTTCATTTGGCCTAAAAGCAAAATCCCAAAATTGAATCTGCAATGAGAGGTGTAAACAAAACCAAGTAAACTAATTCAATTTGGATTTGAATAAGGTATTTGTGTGTGTACTTAAAAAAGTGCATTATGTTATAATTCATGAATTTTGTTAAGTTTTGATGAAAAATAATCAACTAAATATTGTCAATATAATCAACTGATCAGATAGATCAGTCATCCACATTGAATGTTTTTGATCAATCTCAATGTTCGCAACGTCTTTGCTAAATGAATGATACTACAGGTATTGATAGGCATTTTAGAAATTCCAAGCACATAATCTAATTATTCTGAGGAAAGCATAATGATATTAAGGGATATGTATTCATGCCGCTGAAAATCTTCATTTTTTTTCTGAAAACAAGAAAGCTGTAAACTATATGAAGGCCTATTCTAACACAAGGCAACGAAAAAACACCGCCTACTGTTCTACGGGTAACCAGATCTCTCATGTTGGGTCGGTCCTATTTTTTTCCGTTCTTCTTTTTACCCTTCAAAAAATGACCATAAAAAAATCAAGCTAGGTTATTTTTCACCAATTTCTAAACAAATGGGTCGGTCAGGCACATAGATCAGTGTGTATTTTCTTTGTCACCTAGTGCATTCTAAACAAAGCACGGTATTCTGAAAAGCACTAACAACTTCCAAATCCTTTGCTTTGGAAGTACCTTGAAGGCATTATGAAGCAAGGTTGAATCGTGTTGATGATTGAGTAATTAATTAAATTTTAAAACACTTTGTAAATAATAGTAAAATGTACAAAACACCAACAGACTAATCTGTGACTGTATACATGGTATAAAGAGGCTTAGTTACAAGGATAAGTCGTACAATGGTTACAAGCATTCATATTAATATTGTTAGTCTAGAGGCTTGGACCCCTAAAATAAGTGATCGTTCAACCAGTGTACCTTCTCAAATCTGATCACATAGGTAGTTAGTATAGACCCTCTAGATTAGTGCCAGGTAGTGAGTCAATCCAAATTGTGGTGTCACATTTTTTTTACAGGCCTTTTTAAAAGATGTCTCATTCGATAGTAAAATAGCACGATTTCAGGGTAGAGGAAACATAAATCATCATATATATATTTATTTCTAACCGAATTGCGTCATTTTTGCATTAAAATATGCCAAATGGCTACCTCTCTCACGTTAATATTTCCATGAAGCTGTGTATCACACAAATAAATTCGAAATACTAATAATAACATATCATTTGACAAAATATTAACATGTTTATTGCATACTATTTTCAACATTCAGCAAAGTTTATTTATAATTAATTCTAATAAGTTATTTATCATTAAATGTTGTCGTATTGGCAGTCAAACATGTTGTTGTCATATTGGAAATGTAATGGACAGATAATAACATCACATGTTTACATGCTGTTTTAACAAAGTGAAAATAGGTTATCTTGGTACCCATGGATACGGTATGAACCTCTCTCCACTTGGTCTGGAATAGTTCTCCTCGACTAGCTTCGATTATGGTCTTTCCAGATCCAGCCAATGACATGGCAATAAAGCATTTCATTTTTATATACTATTAGTATTATAGAGCTTAACCAATATTTGTGAAGTCTTTTTTTAGCAGTCAGTTCATAAAATATAATAATATGTGGCTTGTATTTATTTTATTTGAAATAATTTTAGGGTTTCTGGGCCAACATAACTGAGTTGTCTGACGAGTGTAATGTGTAATGATTTACTCTTTCCAACTAAATGATTTTAGCATGACGAATATTGTTTACTTTCAATATAACATTGTCAATTATCTGTCGAATTTATTTCCAATATGACACCAACATGTTTGACTGCCAATACAACAACATGCTAAATAACTTATTAGAATTATTTATAAATAAACTTTGCTGACTGTTGAAAATAGTATGCCAAAAAACATGGTAATATTTTGTCAAATGGATATGTTATGTTAGTATTTCGTATTATTTGTGTGATACACAGCTTCAGTGAAATATTAACATGAGAGCGGTAATCAATTGGCATATTTTGATGCAAGAATGACACAATTCGGTTAAAATTAAGCATAGCTATGATGATTTATGTTTCCCCTACCCTGAACTTGTGCAATTCTACTATCAAATGAGACATTCTTTAAAAAGGCCTGTAAAAAAAATATGACACCACAATTTGGATTGACTCACTACCTGGCACTTATCTGGAGGGTATATACTAACTACCTATGTGATCAGATTTGAGAAGGTACACCGGTTGAACGATTCGCCTAAACTAGGCCTCGTATGAGAGTTAGCCTCTGGACTATGTGTTGTGTTGTCCAAATGTCTAGCTTTTGGGGTAGGAAAATAAGTTGAGTTATATATCTCTCACTTAACTCATTTTAATTTAGGTTTTGTAATATTTTATATTTTACAAAAGGTTACTATACTCTGTTTGGCCATCTCGAGACAGTGACATAACTGAACAGGCGCAGCTTTTACGCACGCGTGTGTATCTTCCGCCTTTCAACGCTCGTGTTTGTACGCCAGCGCCGCGAGTATGCGCGCGCGTTATGTGATGCAATTAGTAGAATACGCGGTTACGTCACTGTCTCGAGATGGCCAAACAGAGTATAGAGACTAGTTCTTATGCCTCGTGATTTCAGTTCATATTTATATTCATGATGGTAGTAGAACATTTCTGTGACGTTTATTATTTGACCCCCTTACTCAGAGTAGAGTGAATCATATTTGAAAAATGTCTGACAAAAATACTGACATTCAAAAGGATCTCCTTTTTTGTCAGGAGCACAACCAATTTGTTGTGTGTGCAATACTCGTTGTAATACTAGTTTCGACAGCTGCTGGGGTAATCCTAGGATTTGCAGGCCATTTCACTGGAAGTAAAGGACATATCTATGGTCTATACCATGATGAATCCATTATTATCTTAACAGATTGCTACAGGATACATTGCACTCAAGAGATTCTGGCCCTCTTTTATGCTCCTGGACCAGACTTAGGCACAAAAAACCTTTTCCTGACCGACCTACCCAACCTTTAAAAGTGATCTATGGACAATCAAACAATTTGTTTTTGCCTTACGGTCAACATTTTAACACCACAGAATGGATATGCATGAATATTGTTAAATTAAAGAAATCTGCAGACTGGTGATGGTGGAAGGGGAGGTTAGAAATACAAGGCTAACCTCCTAACCAGGTTTTTAACCGGGATCACAATTTTGGAACACAAAACACCAACTAAATAGCCGGGAATTGATCCGGGGACCCTCCACACACCGACTTGTTGTCCTACCCTCTAAGCCACGACCCTCAGCAACTCGTTCGTACAGTATACCGCGCTCACTATATAGGCTCGGTTGATTATGTAATCGAAAAACGACCGCACATGTGCTTATAGATAGGCTGAGAAGTAGTATTTTGTAGTACTCGGGGGGGGGGGGGGGGGGGGGATTATGTCTTAACTATGTAATTCCCATTGGAATGCTGAAAAAAGGGACAGCTTACAAAATAATTGTGCTTATTTTTTAGTTGATTACTTTCATTTTTTCGGAAGATGAACTAGATTAAACATGCTTTAAAAACAAAAACAATGCCATGGTTGAATGCTCACATCAAGTTCAAAGAGCTATTTCAATCCGTGCATGAATGTTACAATGTACTCTCTAGTAACATCTGGTGTCACTGTACAAGTTTACGCTATAAGTATTAAGCAAAGAAAAAAAAAGGTAACAGTTGTACACTGAATAAAAGGCCCACATTTTTACCTTGATTTTTTTCAAAAAATCGAGGTACTGTATTCCAACGGTTTCTTTCTTCTTCTTCTTCTTCTTCTTCTTCTTCTTCCCAACCCATCTAAAAAATACTATTTTTTCTACAGTTTACATGCTACAATCACCTAACTTGGTCAGTAGGACCCCCTACCTGACTTTCATATAGGGTGTTCACAGTTAGGGGTCAAAGGTCACACAAGGGTCACTAGGGGCGAAAACGTGATTTTCACCTAAAACAGCCATGCAATTTAGCGAAATGACCTAGGATCGTCAAAATCAGACAACATATTCCTTATGACCGTACGCATATATTATATAGTTTGGGTTTTAAAATCAAAAAAACATTTGGGGTCTCTAGGCACCGCGGGAAAAAGTAGGCAATACGGAAAGCTCCTTGCCGGGAAATGAATACCTCTCGCGGGAAAAATGCAAAGAGTGAGAAAAAGAAAAAAAAGTTCAAAGAAAAAAGAAAATCGAAAATGTTGGAAAAACATTTACAGTGCGTTTTAAAATTTACAAGGCAAGCCAAACCTTATTGTAGTGGGCAGCAGTGTACTAGTGGTACAAAAACTCTCACTTTATTAGCGTATTTAACCCACAACGTGCCCACAACATTCCGTTATGGAGGCTACCATTTTGGAATCGGAATGTATCGTGTTTACGTTGTTGCCAGTTGGTTTACGCTAGGCCATAAATCGCTAGTGTGGTAACATGATAAAAATCCCTATTTATTTTTGTTCATAGTTAAGTTTCGTCTCTAATTCATTTTTATAGTTTATTTTCTTTGTTTAATGTTTGATATGACTTTTATATGTATTTTTTTCGTTCATGTACACGAATCAACCCCAACATGACAGAAAGTTGAAATTAATGGTCCAATTAAAAATAGAATCATCACGACACAAATCATCTCCATGTGGTTCTTCACGTAGACATCGCGTTCAAAACAACTCAACTTTTCAGAGGGAGTAATTTTCAGAGGGAGTGAACTTGTTGTCAATACATTAACCGCGTCCTGTGAACTTCGACGTTCTATCGATACGCATGTTTGGAACTGTGCAATTTGGAAGCAAATTTATTTTATTTATTTCGAAACAGCGGCAGCTACGTACGATACAACACAAAAGTTCGTGGAATTTCGCCGATCCCCGTTTTCTTTTTGCAGTTAGAAAATGAAAATGTTCGCATGATTTTTGCGTGTGTTTTCAATGGGTTTCTAAATCATAGCGGTGCCCGTTCAAGGCTCCAAATAGCATTTACAGTGGTAGCATAGGCCATTTAGATTTCAGTAACTTTGCCATGCCGGATCGGCGAGATCGATCATTATTTAATTCACTTTCATTGTAGTTTCAAGCTTTTTAGAGTGATTGTTTGCCATTTTTGAAGGTTTGTTGAAATTATTGCTTAGTTTGAGACCTTTGACTTGGATTTGTTGATATTGGGAAATGGGAACACGACTTGTCTCTCGCGGGAAATTGCAAGTAGCTTGTAAATGTAAAGTAGCAAGTAAATGTAAATTTTCACTCCTCGCACTCAAAATGCTATTTTTTTCGGGAGGAAATGACCGATGAATGTCAGAAATGGTCAAAAGATTTCTTGGATCCATGTACATATAGGGTCTTCAGCGATTAAAAGTGACATTTCATATGGGGTCACTAGGGATCATTGACCTAAACAGGGGTAAAATATAAGACATGCTCCGATTTTGACCGGATTTGTATTGATAAGACAAGAACAAAAGTAAATCATTTTCTTGGGTCAAAGGTCAACATGGGTCACTAGGGGTCAAGATGTAAATGTTCACTCCTCGCACTCAAAATGCTATTTTTTCGGTAGGAAATGACCGATTTCTTGGATCCATGTACTTCAGCGATTAAAAGTGACATTTCATATGGGGTCAATAGGGATCATTGACCTAAACAGGGGTAAATTATAAGACATGCTCCAATTTTGACCGGATTTGTATTGATAAGACAAGAACAATAATAATAATAATAATAATGGCATTTATAATGCGCCGTCAATCTAGGTAAAACTATTCCGAGGCGCAAACATATAAAACAAAAATACAAATTAACATGAAAAATACATAAACAAGGATGATGTGCATATATACATGTACATATGTATAATACAAAGAAATCAATTATAAACTGAGTCAAATAATCTTGTTTTTAACAAGTTCTTAAAAGAGTCAAGTGAATCACAGCATCTTAAATTATAAGGTAGTGAGTTCCAGAGAGTTGGTGCAGCAACCGAAAATGCGCGATCTCCAAATGTAGAAGTAGTCCGTGGAACAACAAGTAAAAGTTTATCAGTGGACCGGAGAGTACGTTTTGGATGATATGGTACAAGAAGATTAGCAATATATGTTGGTGAAGTGCCATGCAAAGCTTTCCAAGTTAAAAGAAGAAGTTTAAAATGAATTCTTTCGCGAACAGGAAGCCAGTGGAGATCTTTCAATATTGGAGTGATATGATCGAATTTCCTTGTCTTTGTGAGAACGCGAGCAGCTGCATTTTGAGCAAGTTGTAGTTTGTGAAGTAAGTGATCAGTGATGCCAAAGAGAAGAGAATTGCCATTGTCAATACGAGAAGTTATAAGAGCATGGACAATAGTAGCTGCGGTTTCAAATGTTAACATTTTCCTTATACTATTGACATTCCGTATATGATAATACACTGATTGGCATATCCGTCGAACTTCAACATCCATACATAGATTATTATCAAACACAATTCCTAAGTTCCGAGCAGATTTTGAAGCAAGAACAGAAGAAGTGTCGATATTGATATGATGATCAATTATTTTACGTTGATTGAATCTGGAGGTCATAATTAAAAACTCTGTCTTATCATCATTCAATTTCAGCTTGTTTACAGACATCCACGACTTGATTTCTAAAATACAAGCTTCTGCGCGTTGACGGGCCGACATTTCATCATTACGATCATTTAAATTAAAAGGCACATATAGTTGCGTATCGTCCGCGTAAGAATGAACATTTAATCCGTGTTTGCGAGCAATGCTAGCAATGGGAGAGGAATAGATGGTGAATAGTATAGGTCCAAGCACAGATCCTTGAGGAACGCCATATTTTAGCGGAACATGTGTAGAAATAGTTCCATTTATGTTTACTGCTTGAGTTCTGTTTTTGAGGTAGGACTGAAACCATTTCAGAGCTGAATCCTTGACACCAATTGACTCAAGACGCCTGAACAGAATATCATGGTCAATGGTGTCGAAGGCGGCAGAGAGGTCGAGAAGAATGAGAAAAATGCCACGTTTACCATCCAATTCACGTAAAATGTCATTGTGTACTTTAAGAAGAGCGGTCTCTGTACCATGATATTTTCTGTATGCTGATTGATGTTGTTCATATAAGTTGTTTAGACATAAATGAGCAGCAAGACGATGTGCTACAACTTTTTCAACAATTTTTGATACAAAATGTAGATTGGACACAGGACGAAAGTTTTTCAAAATGTCTGCATCCAAGGAAGGCTTCTTTATGAGTGGAGAAACAAGTGCATTTTTAAAATAGTCCGGAAATGTTGCATTTTCAAGAGAGAGATTTACAATCTTAGTAATGACGGGCACCATGATGTTGTAAATCATTTTCTTGGGGTCAAAGGTCAACATGGGGCACTAGGGGTCAAGATGTAAATTTTCACTCCTCGCACTCAAAATGCTATTTTTCGGTAGGAAATGACCCGATGAATGTCAGAATTGGTCAAAAGATTTCTTGGATCCATGTACATATAGGGTCTTCAGCGATTAAAGGTGACATGTCATACGGGGTCACTAGGGGTCATTGACCTAAACAAGGGAAATCAAGGTGTCCTGGTCTCAGACCAGATCTACTTCTAGTTGTTGTTGTGTTGCCCTCAGGTGCCAGAAATCTTGGTCGATTTTCGGTTTTTTTCTTTTGCTGACAAATATTACTGACAGACCGTGGTTCATTTCAAGACAAAATTGGTAAATGTCAAATTCGACTAATGTTTCTAGTGTGATAATAGTATAAAAACATTTTATGCAAGCAAACTAATTCATTTCAACATGAAAGTAACAGACCATATGATTTCAAGCTGAAAAAAGTAATAATTTGGTTGAAATTTAAATCTTAAAAAAAAATGTGACCCATATTTTTGAGATTTTAGGGTCGGTCGCTGAGGGCATCACACCAATTTCTTTTTACCGAACCTTAATACTGCTCTGACATTCTGTTAATAACCACGGCAGCTTTGTGTTTGCAGTTTAAGCCATTATCTAGCAAATATATATATTAGCCTCGGACAATTGATCATCTTTTTTGCTAGGTCAATAAAACAGCTGTTAATATAAAATTAAATGGCCGATCAGTCAGCCTGCATCTATCCAAAATGACCAAACAAGCTAGCTCTGGAACCGAGCTGAGCTGTGAGTGTAGCGAGATGCGACCGACCGAAGGAAGACAAGGGATGACCATAGCTGGGTCAGGGATTCTATTAAATTTGGGATAAGAAAGTCCTATACTGATGTACGTAGCGAAACAGGTCCCGTTTGCATATTTACCTATGCAATATTAGGGTAATCGTCCATGACCGTCATTTGACGCGTTTGACGCCATTAACAGCGGCACATTCTGTATGGTGACCACAAAAAATAAGGTCGCGTGATAGATTTACATACAGCCTGCTGTCAATCATTCAGTCGTTACGTGCATTATTCATAATTCGTAACAAAAATTATTAGACTTACATTTAGTCTGTCAAAAACAGAAACCATGCAATAGAGTAATTATCATTTAAAATGGCATGTCAAGAGTCGAAAAAGATGTCCAAAATATAAATTTTAAAATGCGCAAAACATTTACTTATTTAAAAATAAAAATAAAACCTATAAAATCCCGAAAAACCAGGAACATTTTATGTGGACCTTGATAAAGTCCGTTTTGCTGGTTGGGCTGAGAGCAGAAGACGAAAATAATGGCGACTGAAAATCCAGCAGCGAGGTTCTACTGAAAAGAAAGTATGCCAAGTGCTGTGTTCCCAACTGTTTTAGTGAAAAAGAATCATTTCCAGATTTGAATTTTTATAGCATTCCCTAAAAAGAGCCAAGGTAAATGATATTCGCTGATTTTTTTATCACGGTACTAATTAGTTACCTTACTATACATGTAAACAACTCCTCTGACTCCGCCTTGCAATCACGCCTTATCAGTATAGCGCCACGGGCTTCCGATATGCAAGTTGAGTGGCACACCTCTGGCGGGGTCTCTGCCACCAAGGTTTAGGCCCTCCAAAAAAAGTTATTTGCTTGTCCTCGTCCGACCGACCGTGTGGTCAGAAAAAAAACCTCTTTTTTTTAATTTGTAAAAAAAGAAAAAGAAAAAAAAGGTGCATGCTTGTTTTTGCATTTGTAGGATAGGGCCAGAACAACCAACGTTAAAAAAAGAAGAAGAAAGAATTACGACCTACCGACCCAACTTTTTTTGACCCATCTATGGACAAGCAAACAATTTTTTTTTGCCTTAGAGGGGCACAGTTTTGGGCTATTGAGGAGACATAGTGCTACTTTCATGGTGCTACCAACAAGCTGATTCTGGGTTGTAGAGTGTCAATTCTATTAAAAGAAAGGATGAAGAGACCAAAATTACCCTTCAAGTGCTATAAGGTTGTGTATTACTATTGGTATTAACATACATGTTGCATCTTGTCAATATGTTTCCATATCGGTGGTTTTCTTAAAGTAATATCTTTCTGAAAGGGTTATATTTACTGTTTTTTGTGTTGCTCTACCAGATTATATTAAGAAAGTGACATTAACATTTTGATATGGTTGGTTATCTTGTCACAAATCGTTACAAGTATCTAACCAGACTTAATTATCTTCACACAAGATTTTAGTGCGCAAAAAAGCGGCAACATGTCCCGTTATTTTTGCCTCAGGGGGATTATCATCAGGGTGTTGGCTAGCGCCATTATTGCCTTGACACGGTGCAGGAAAGTCTCAATTTGATCAAATGAGCTTATGGGATTGTATCATGGCTAAAATTGAGCTATGAATTGAGAGACGGGTGATGGAATCAGTCATCATTATGATCTTGAAGGCTGTCTAATTAATTTGTACTTTATAATGCTGTACCGCTGTAGAAACGATTATGTTCAGTTTGTGCTTATATTTTGTTGTTGCGCTTTTTGTCAATTGTAAAATGTAAACAGTTTTGTGTTGTTGAAATCTTATCATTGAGGGATATATTCATGGGATTTTATACCATTGTGTATGTATTCTGTTTGGTGTGTGATTTGTGACACGTCACATCAAAAGAGGGGCACTTGGCTCCAGAGATCAAAATTTAGATTTTTATGTATTAATAAAGTCAATTATCTAACATTTGTTTTAATTCATTATTTATCCAAATCGGACATTCCGAATTATGGCTTTTTTATAATCTGCTCATCTAACAGCTTTGGGAAATAGTACAATAAGAGAAAACGGGCTTTAAAGTTGACAAACCTGATTCATGCCGATATGGAAGGTTTTAGAAAAAATTACAATTAGCACTTTTCTGGTCAGTTAGTACTAGTAGATATTAAAATGATTTGTGATAATGTTAAAGACATTAAGGAAAGGTAATCGGATGAAGGAAAAAAATCTACCTCCAGACCATTTTGTTTGATATTCCAGATTTGACCAGCGGTAGCGCAGTTTGCTGTTTACCCCCATGTGCCCCCTTTTGATGTGACGTCTCACATTTATCAATGTAGCACAAAAATAAAAGTATTAAAAGATATATATATCATTTATTGGCCTGCTGTAAGTATTGTATATCAAGAAAATATGTAGTATGATATTTCAATTGTGACCACTCCATGAAACTGATACGTCACTGTTTACTCGATCTTTCTCGCTCGGCCTGTGTCATGCATTGCAAAAGCGTAAGCGGGATAGGCTTAGGCAAGCAGACTTTTATACTGTGCTGGGATGGAATCAACCAACATGATTAAAGCAATATATTATTTGATCATTTTCAAATTTGTACTTTTTTTTCTCTCTTGTAATGAAGTTCGACTATCACTCAGGTAAGACTAACCCGGACTCTTAAATCTCTTTTGATTGTATTTTCCGTAAAACCATCACAGAACTTTACTAATGAGAATCTGCTTCCAATTTAAGGAATTTTTTAACATATTGGTTTTCGATTTTCATCATAAAGCATTTCATACTATTGTGTTCACTTGTAATGTGATTGTAGCCGGAAACACTGGTTAACACGGTGTCAAACCATAACATTTTTTATCTACGCACACAAACACAAGCAAATTCAGAAATTTAACTGAAAAGTGTTTCGGACTCCCGATTCATTTGAAAATGTCAGTCGGAGGGGCCCAACAGTTTACTGTTAAAGTGTACATTTTCGCACGTGTACATTTTCGCGCTTCACTCAATTTGAACAAATTTCACGATTTTGAGCTTCCTTACATAGACCTACATACAAAAGGAATATATTTGCACGTTTTCATTTTTGGGCTTGCTGATCTTAGCGCGAAAAGCGCGGAAATAAATGTAGCGTAAACATTTTCACTTTTACGGTATTTCGATCTATTTAAACCATGATTTTGAAGTAATTAGGAATGGTATCGCTCTGTAACTTAGATATTTATGATTGATGATTAAAAATGTATATCTGCAAGAAAATCTGATTTCAAAGTAAAAATCAAAGATAGAGGGTATCTCTTGGAAAGATTGCATAATATGACTTTAAATCAAGGCTCCATTACAGCAGTAATTTGCCTCTGCTACTACAATGCTTCGTCTTGTTGCAGCTATGGGAATAGGTTGGTAATTTCCTAGCTATATCGTATATCTGCGTAGGTTCCGTTTTGGTCAAAGTTTTAACTCCATCCTGCTTTTTTTATGTTCGTGTTTTTGGCCAAATTTGTGACACACAATTTGATATTCTTATCATAGATACTGAGCTGTATGTGCTGAAAACACACTAGAGGGGAATTCAAGATAGTATTACAAAGTATGAGAAGATAATGTTCAATGTATAAAAGGTTTCAGAATTGCTGAGAGATTTTGCTAACAAAGACATAGACATTTTTCTTACATAATTTTTCATTCCGAGCATGTTTTGTCACATTTTGTCAGTTTCTTATTATTACAATAAATGTTATTTCTGAAGGCTATCGGTGCCTTCGCCTTTTCATTTTTATGTTATCCCTTGATTGATAACCTGGAAAGATACATTTACTCCAAATATTAATAAAAAATAACCAAACTGTTGTTGTCAACAGTTCTGTACTTAATTCACACTGTCGAGTGTCAATTTATTTCATGACCATTTTCTTAAATTTTCCCTTTTGTACAGTCAAATATTGTCTAATATCGCTTATTTCTCCAACATTTGTGTCCTCGGCAGAGAGCAACACAACTATTTTATTTCTTTCTTATTAAATGCAGCTGTAGTTTCAGTTCTCTGCACCAGCGGCCCTATGTCATGAAAGACGGAAAAGGTAGTTGTCACTTTATCATGCAGTGAAGAAATTAAAGGCATTCCAGGGCAGGCTTTCATCATAGTCAGCGCAATTGTGGTCGAGTTTGACCAGTTTTAGTGTATGGGTACATAGTGTGAGCCAATGTGTTACCACCAGTTGTCATTCAACCTGAATAGGATAATCTTAATAAGGTGGAAGTAAACCCTACTGACATGTGATGAAATTAGTAAAGGCATTACAGGGCTTCATCACTGAGTATTCAATTATGGTTGAGTTAGACTAGTTTTGAGCCCGAGTTTGAGTACAAAGTTACAAAGATACCACAGTTACCAACAGTTTATACAATCTCAATAGCTGAAAAAGGTGGAAGCAAACCCTGTTCTCATTGTGAGAAGGATTTGAAGCAGAGTTCTAGCCAGGACCATTTTAGTGCCGGGTAAATTTACTGACGGCGAACGGAGAAAGTGTAGCGAACGAAGTGCAGTATGGCATGGGATCCAGAGGCCTTCTTAATGTCTTTTTAAGGTTTTTTAATGCACTTAGAGGGTTCCTGCCACATAATATTTTGTTTATGAGACAATTTAATGATTTTATCCACAAATTGTTAAAAAATAAACTATAAAAAAAAAAAGTTTTTTTTTTTTAAACTTTTTTTTTTAGAGTGCTGGGCGGATATTGTCAGTGCCGGGCGGCCCCGCCCAGTGCCGCCCACCGTAGCTAGAATCCTGATTATAATTGAGTACAATTTTGTGGTTTAGTTACACTCATCATATATGCCTAGTCATGACAATTTAACTATCATTCAACCGGAATAACATAACCTAAGTAAGGTGGAAGTTAACCCATTTGGCATCATGAGACAGCTTTTAGTGAGGTTGAAAGTTGATAGTTGCGACTGACAGATTAGATTAAGCGTAATATAACATGGAGTAATAATACTTAAAAATGTATCTATATATACAGCTGATAGGGATAACAGAGCGCATACTAACATATGGCAAATTGAGTATGGCATTTTATAGAAGAATGTCTTATCTCATTGAAAGTCATAGTCCCTGTTTACACAGAGCCTGAATATGAATAGTTGCATTTGAACCCAACTTCATTTATGTTGTAGACGGGTCGCCATCATGTTTTAAATCAAACTTCATGTCTTGGAGCAACATTTTTTGAATTAAATTCCCAGCTTTTGGTAGATTTTTATATGGATATGAAAAAAGGAGAATAAGGCAACACTTTTATGTTTTTTTAATTTAAAATGATTAGGTGGATAGTCTGCCCCCCCCCCCCCCCCCCCCCCTTCTCCGGGTTCCGCAATTTATTTATTTTTGCAAATTCTTATTTTCCCAGAAGCATATCTGTACCAAAATTATTTGATTATCCTCCCCTTCTCCCCCGGGTATCCATGCTTTATCAGATACTTGGCCCTAGCAAAACACTTGTCAAACGTGATATGAAATGATATTTCCATACCATAAATATTTTAATTGACTATCACACCGGCATTAATAAACCTCGTTGGTTTGCGGTAGGAAATGAAACTTAACCATCTCCTATGTTTCGAAGGTGGAGCCGCAGCACCCACCGGAACCATGTATCCGCCGCAGGGGTAGATATACATTGCCGAGATAATGTGTTTTGTGTTAGCTTTGGGAAATAAGATTTTGCAGCGGAGAGCCTGATTGCTATGGAATTAGTACCGTGCAGCTGGGGATATAGCGAAGGATAAAGAGAATACTAAAGAGTGTAATACTGTTACATTTCCTGCCTAGAACTACAGAATGCAGTGTGTGCGTATGTGGGGGCCTAGCTACCAAAGAGTGCCATTCAGTGTCCAAACACCATAATCTGATAGACTTTTCAGGCAATAGTCTAAAATGCCTTAGATATGAGGGTAATGGCATCTCCTTTAACAATTGAAATTAATGGTTTTGATGATCTAATGACTGTTACCCAAACATGGCAAAAAAGTAATAGAAGGTTAGAAATATGACCAGAAGGCCAAAAGACTTCAAGTTATTTAATCAGCATCTATAATTTGGACAAAACTGCCCAGATTAATTGTCTAGTTTATCAATCTTTATCATTGTATTATTACGGAAGTGGATGTCAATCTAAATGAAACCGTCTTTAGGTATCTTGTTACAATATATATGTCTTATCACCATGGTAACCGTTATGACCATCGTGATAATTATCCCACCTCTGTGTCTGATCTTTTAAATCTGGCAGCTGCATTTTAACATGTTTGCGTGGTGTTCGCTTGTAGATATTCAAAGCGTCTTGAGACATTGAATTCTGTTTGGATCTGTAAACATTTTGATCCCCTGCTTTGGAAATCAGGATTTGTTATTACATGGTTGCGGTATACAAAAACAAGTGCTCAGATTGGGAGGAAGACACATTTGCCTTTCAATGTTTTTATTATTTCTAGTTTTTTAAGATACATCCAGTTTAAAATAAAATTGTTGGCATTTGTTTTCTGACTATTATCTTCACAATAAAAGATAGGATAAGATATGGGTACAAATTTAGTAAGTTTGAACCTTTAACAAATAGAAACTTTGATTATTGGGTGGTGTGTGTGTATTTATGAATATTTTGTCACATTTATCAGATCATTTTGCCGCGACATGCACTTGTTCATATGCATATTTTTTCCTCAAGGTGTGACAAAGTGAAAACTATTTGAAATATGTTGAGGAATTTGACTTATGAATGAACCAAATAAAATAAATTTGACTCATTATTAACATTTAGTGAAAAGAGTCTCGCTGAAAAGAGTCTACCTATAAACATGGGTATGATGGTATTTTAACTCATGTTTAACTAAACATTTTCACCAAGTGAACATTATGAATTTATTTTCGCAACATCATGGCGTATATGATGGGTGCATATCGAGTTGAACAATAGAGACTGACATTTGATGCACTCTTTTCATTTCTACGGTAACCCATTTGAATCTCTGATTATTGAGATATACCATTCCATTTTATCACGCTTCAACAACTTTTCCGAAAACAATATTCATAGTGTTTTGTTAAACGTCCTGTCTAAAGGTAAAAGATAAACTTAAACATGGGTTAAGTTAGTGATGGTTTTAGACTAAAAGGTGTTTTATACGAGAATGTGCGTGCCCTTTGTCTTTGTCAATGTGTAAGTCAATCATTCCAACCACTTCAGTGGAGAGTGAATATCCCTTCTGGCCCCTGTCTTCCTATACAACAAGTCAATACAAGAATCATGTAAGCGTGTGTGATAGATACGTAGTTGACCACTGAGTAGGACATTGGAAAATATGAGATGTTGTTGAAAACCACAACAGTGACTAACTATTAGTAAAATATGTTCAAAATTAACACTTGTGATAATATTTTTATATCAACGAAATACTCCTGATATATTTGTGTAAATAAACATGTAAATAACTTCAAAGCAATAAATAAGACAAACAATAACAATATTTTGTGTGTGTAAATGAAGTCTTTGGGTGAGCATCATGAGGCATTATGCATGTATCAATTATAAACCCTGCCGGAGGACTGTGGCAGGGACGTACACAAAATGTTGCCCGGCTATGCGAGGAGGTGTACCGGGGACGCACAAAGTGTGCCCTTGCTAGCCGGGATGTACGTACATCACTGAAAAAATAGACGTGGAATGGCCGGGTAGTGTAGCGGTTAAAGGGGACCGGGACTGTTGTGGGGACGTACACAACTGTACGGGGGACGACGAATTGGCAATTTGTATGTCCGGGCCCAAATCCCCACTAGTCCCGGGTTCCCCAGGGCCGGGGTTGCAATTGATAAGTGCTTTACAATTTTACTTCGATACAAAAAGAGCATGCAACTTCTGACTGCACATAATTAAAGTGTAAAATTTGTAATATGCTCCTGTTTTGACGGAGGCTCATAATTATTGAAGTATTAAACATCATAGTGCAGTTATGCTCCACGGCAAACGAGTGACAACCCTTGACATGCATACCAGGTTTAACAAAACTTTAATCCTGTTTTACAAATTAGCCCCGATTAGTCAAGTGATACTTCAGCACTCTCAGCCAATGAATGAGCTGGTCAACGACCTACGGGGTGACCCGTCATCTATTGTTTGAGCGGTATCCTCTCGGCAATTAAGTAACAGGTCTGGAATAGTCGATTTCAGAGACGAAATAGGGGTGTTTGTTAAGAAATATACCCGATATAGTAGCAAGCATGGACTTATTATAAATAAAATAAGTCCATGGTTGAATTGATATCAACGCCTGATAGGATGAAAACATTATTGAAATGTATTATTGTTTAGAAGAAGTATTGTTTAAATTATCTGCAATTTAAATGAATAATTCTTATATATTATTCCAAATTATGGTACTTGTTTTATGAATCTTATACTTATAAGTTTTTTTGTCATGATTTGCCTCCATATTTAGGGCCTACTATGTATTTTATACCCATATACTGTAAAACTACTTAATTTGGCTAGCAATTTAATTTCGCGAGACGGTCCAATTCACCAAAAGTATTTGCTCCCAATTAGATTATTTTATATTTTTATTTATCAATGGCAATATAGCCTACGGAAAGATTATACGAACTTGTAAAATTGAATCGCCCCAAATATATTAATGCTAAATTCACTAAATTAAGTTGCCGTGAAATTAAAGTGTTTTACTTTATATTCCTCTCAACTGGTCCCAATAAGCGCCACCCGTATGTTTTCCAAACAACCTTGCCCCATGGGTCGATTGAAGCTATCATCCCTCACCAAAAATGGTAGGGCCAATCGATATGGTTAACTTGCGATAACTAGGGGAAAATATGAGGTTGTTGAAGAGTCTATGGCACTGTTTTCCCAGGATCGTAGAATAATAAACAATGGCTTAAAATGATAAGTGGACCGCCCTCTTCATTGTCTCGATCGTTCAAAAGCGATATGTCAAGTGGTTTTTACACTGCGATGAAAATAGTGAGGGCAACTTTGTGAGAAAGATGACAGGTTTTGCCGTTGACTTTACGGGACAAATTTTGACACGGCAATAAAGAGACTCCAAAAGACGAGATATGGTCCTAATAAAAGTGGCGATGGTTCTAAGTTCTCATTAACCTATACCCATATAAATTAAGTATGTTATATTTAAAAACATAAACTTGTATTAACCGCTCGTTCAAAACGAATCGGCCGGTTAGTTTTTATGATATAACTGAAAACAATTTATCCCTATTCAAATAGCACGTGAACTTTGTGCGTGCAGCGGGTCAATAATGCTTCAATTACACGCGCACTGTACTGTGTTCAATGGGAAAACGGACAATAACTGCAAGATGTTTAGGTTATTTTTATCAATGATCTATGATACAGGCCCATCATAACAAACTGTGAGTGAAATTTGTTATATAACTACAACCATTGACCATCTTTAACATGTTTAAACTTTGATGATAAGCACAACCCTCACAAAAGCCCATATAAATGGGATTCTTCAGTTTGCTTTATTAACAGGTCTTCAGGTATCTCCCCCTCCCCAACCCAAATATTTTCCAGCTATTTGGGATAAAACTAGCAAAAGAAAAAAATCTTTGCCACAGGCCTGTTTATTTGTATAATTATCCAGACTATTTTATATGCCTATACAGGGTGAACAAAAAACACACCAAAACCGGTCACATTTTGATATGGAAAGTTCATCATACTGATCTGTGTACGACTGTATCTTTGTCAACACTTTTGGTAGTGAAGATCTTGACGACTTATGACTCTTTTTGCAGTCTTGGAGTTGCCAGTTGTTTTGATTTGTTGCCAGATGATAAAAGATCATCTAAAACGTGAGTGAGGTTGTACTGCCCCTCATCTCGGTTTATCGTGGAGATCCCTCTTTTTCTGATCTCTATGGCCTCTCGGATCCATCTCTGTCACATCTTGCTTATATTTCAGTTGGTTACTTGATCTTTTTTTGAATTTAAATATGCTGTATACAAACAAAACATTTATGGCTCATTGCACACATCAAGGTCAACAGACTGTTTCAATCAATGCACATTTTTTTATTCACCCTGTATATAGAAAAGTATCAAGTTGACTTGAAGAACCATAGATGGTAGAAGAACGAAGTATCATCAAAAATTGAAGAGCGATGATTTATGGCCGGGAGATGTCAATTATAATCTGATAGAGCAGGATAGTGACATATCTTGGCGAATATGATTGACAATTATCATAGCAGACTATTATTGTGTAAATGTCTCAGACTGTACATGTAGTTCTAGTTTAGTGTCCGAAGGGATACAAGATTTATGTGTGTTATGCAGAGATGTCATGATTTCACTCACTGCTTAGGGATTCAGAATGCTGATTTCATTCCACATGTTTTGCACAGATCCAGAATGGTGAACATTAAACAAATAATTGTGCAGTATTATCAATTTTTGGGCTTTGCACATTTTGCACATTTTGTTGTTGTTGTGATTTTGAGCTTCCTTACATAGACCTACATTCAAAATTGATATTGTTGCGCATTTTTATTTTATTTTTGCTGATTTTAGCGCAGAAAGCGCGAAAATAAATGTAGCGCGGAGATTTCCACATTTACAGTAATGCAATTATAATTACAAACTTGAAAGATCTGTTACATTATGCACTTATCAATTACAAGCCCGGCCCCGGGACTAGGGCCGGGACGTACAAATTGCAAATGTGACGTCCCCGGTACATTCGTGTAGTCCCCGGTACATTCGTGACTTACACAATTGATAAGTGCA
Organism: Ophiura sarsii; assembly: GCA_035610835.1. NCBI lineage: Eukaryota > Metazoa > Echinodermata > Ophiuroidea > Amphilepidida > Ophiuridae > Ophiura > Ophiura sarsii. The sequence goes on along the minus strand of CM069452.1, from coordinate 7,902,720 downwards.
TTAGTATACACAAATGTATCAGTAAAGAGTCTTCAACATTTTGGGAATTCTGGGATTTTAACCAACAAAACATTTCATATCTATTTCATGCAATATCGATATCTCATGTTCTAGTCCATGTTATATCAGATGTGTTCATAGGTTAACACTTTCAGTGTGGCAGGCGTCGGCAGACAACATTCCAAAATTTCACAAAATGTTTAAAAAATGTCAAAATTATTGAATTTCATTACCATATTTGGAATCGCCATGAGAAATGCATTTAAAGAAGTACAAACATGCCTAGTATTGGTACAGTAATTCTTGAAATAGACTTTGAAAATTGGGAAAGGTTTCCGAAAAATCTGTTTTGTATAAGTGTTAGCGTAAGACGAGATGCTTAGTCAAACCAATTTCAATGGAATGCATTTTACCATTCCTCAACAGATACACTTACAATTTTTACATCGAAGTGTAACTGTTCTTGTGTCACTGAAGCAATACATAACATTTGTCCATGAGTGCCCGTAGGGCACAAATGGAACATTTTACTTGTCCCTTCTCTGGTGGTTTATCTGGCTAAGATTAGAATTACCTTACCATTGAATTCACCTGGTATAAATTGTATGAGGATTTTTTGTTTTTTGGTAGGGTATTCAACCTAGTATCTGTTTGACAGCAACACTGGTACATGGATCATTTACAATGAAACATGGATAATATTTCCACTGTAAACAATATGTCTCTAGATGTGAAATCATAACCTTGAGCGTACAAAGACCAATATTCAGCTCTTTATATGTATCATAATTATATAGTACTGTTTTACGTAAGCAAATTTCCGCCAGCTAATCCCCTGTCCCAATATTATCCAATATTATTGCATCAACTCTTCCTACCATTATAAAGTGCGGACACACATCCCTATATTTAAACAAGATTTCTAACATTATTTTTTTCTACTTTGTATTTGATATTAACAGCATGGATCCGTGTTCCTTACTCTCCAAGTGAGCCTATCATCATTGATATTTGATGAGCGCTGTATGTAGCGTAGCTTGCACAAGCCAGCCAGCGGAGAAAAGAGCGGACCAGGCTTTCATATATCATATGGCACGTAACCTGAGCTAAATCTTCATTTTGGACACCACTCTTGCAATCCATATATTGATCAGCATCTTATCAGGTATGGGGTTGTTTTTCTTGTGCGTTTTGCTGTTTATATCGTCAAAGCACAATTTGGCACTGTTTGTAAGATATCCATATTTTGTTTCACATGTAGAGAATATTTTTGATGTATTAGTTAGTATGCACAAAAATTAAATGCATTATCATATTATAAACATTATTTTCATGAAATTATTATGCAAAGTGGTCAGCCAATTCTTACCACAGTTGCTATATCCCATGAGGAATCTATTTGGCAGTTTCCCTAACAACCTCATCCTCAGAGTCACATTGAGGTGTAATGCACTTATCAACTGCAACCCTAGCCCTGGGGAACCTGGGACATGGTGGAGACTGTGTAGGGGCGTATACCAGGGATGTACAAAGTGTGCCCCCGCTAGCCAGGACTGTAAACGTGATGTACACTTTGTCCCGGCGTGGCTTAGGGGGGCCGGGACTGTAAACGTGATGTACACTTTGTCCAGCCTAACTTGCTCTATTTTCCCCCATATGACCTAATATTTTTAGACTCATGTACGTATTGTATGACCTACATAGAAGTCTTGGGGAAGCATTTGGATACTCATGCGTTCCTTAATGACATACCCCCTACATGCTTCCCCATGATTGAAAACCAAATTACTTCATATTTTCCATTCAACTTTATTTGATGAAGGGTCATGTCCAATTTGACTTTGAACAAACCCGGAACAAAGTAGTTAAAACAAGCCCCTGTTTAAAACATATGTTATGTTTATGAAATCACACTGAAACTAATTGTGCAATGTCCCTTAATTGAAGGTGTTTATTTCTAGAGTGTGGATAAACAATTTACTCCTTATACTTCTGTAGGGCAGGTCGTTGCGGTTCAGACCAGTGACAGTTGTTCAGACATAAAGCTGATAGATTTGTTTCCCCCTAGCAAGATCAAAATAGGCCAGACATTGATTAGAAAAGAGTGGCGCTAAGCTTCGCTTGTCACGTTGTTTGCAACCAGGCACCAGGATTTACAAAGTGGAATGAAAGAGGGGGGAATGGCGCTGGCTAATTTCAGGTTGGGGTGGGGAGGGGGAGGGTGGGTGGTGGGCATGTGCGTGAGGGAGGTGGATGCAGAGTGCAAGACTCGGAGAAATGATCCCAAGCCTCCCATCTCTGTTGCCGCCACGGCTTGTTTTATACAGGATATATTGCCAGAAATAGGAATGTTGGTACTATCTAAGAAAAATTGATTTAACGACCTCTCAGGTAGGACCGGTTGGTCAGGCAGGTTTTTTGTTTACAAAAATAAAAAAAATAAAAATATTCTCAAATTAAAAAAATTCTTGAATTTGAATAATATAGCTAGTTCAAGGCCGTACATAGAGGCTAAACTGTGTAAAGATACGATTGATTTACAAATTAAATAGTCATTATATTACATTTCCTTATTACAGGTTGAGTCAGAATGTAAGGGCACTTTTTTCTCAAAGAGGAGTCACAAAAATGTCAAGCTTGCACATTACCAATGGTAACGCTAAAAGACCATTTGGCTTTCACTTTTCAGTCAAACAAATAAATAATAAATGAAAACCCACCACCATTGCTTCATCATGTTACAATCATTGTAATAAGTCAATCCATGTGATGGCCGAATAGCATGCCATTCTTAAATTTAAATGTATTCTATAATGCACTTATCAATTGCAAGCATGGCGGGGACCATGCGGGGACCGTACACGAGTGTACAAAAAATGATGCCCAGCTATGTGGGGGAGTGTACGCAGACGTACAAACTGTGCCCCCGCTGGCCGGGACATGTAGCGGGGATGTACGCTAAGGTACACAAATGTACACCCCGGGCGCTTGCTATAAATAAGCTTGAGATGCGATGCGCTTGACGAAATACGCCTAATAACACATAGGGAACACATAGAAATGCATTCCGTTATGGTTGCAGAAAGAAATAAGCGACCTTGGGACTGTAGCTGGGTGAATACTTTGTCCAGGAAATGAGTGGCCGGGACTGTACACTTTGTCCCGGCCAATGGGGGGCCGGGACTGTAGCGGGGACGCACAAAAAATGGTGCCCGGCCCTGCAGGGACTGTACACGATTGTACCCGGGACGTCACATGGGCAATTTGTACGTCCCGGCCCTAATCCTCGCTATCCCCGGGTCCCCCGGGGCCGGGGATGCAATTGATAAGTGCATAATGTGCGTGCTTTCTTAAATTAACTGAGATGCCTCTTTTCAAAGAATCAGAAGAATGTCTGTATAAACGTAAAAGGTTTCTTGAAAACAAAATTACAAACATCCGATACAATTTACAAATAAGTACATAGTAGTTGATGTTTTTTGGTCAACGCCCATGCTATTCACAAGATACCAAGAAAATAATGAATATGTTTTTAAAAATTAATGAATTTGCTGTGATTTACATTGATTTTGGGCTTCATCTGATTTGACAAGAAGCCTTACAAATTGAAAATGCATTAAGAAATGTTATTGTATTACAATTCTGTATAATACCTTTTGATTTAAAAAATCTCATATATATCATTATTCTCTTATGGTATTGGCAGGAGGTTCTCTTTAATTCAAATTAATGCAGTAGGCATGTTTTAAGTCACATTATCTGGGTGATTTAAAATGAGGCTTATCTTTATGTTGTTACCATGGTTACTCTGTCTTCGTTTTATACCATATGGTCAACGATGGAAATCATTTATGATCCATCATCTTCCCTTCAGATGCATGGGTGTGTGCACACCAGCGTTTGTGTATTGCATGGCATCATGGATGGACGGGCAGGTAAAGTTACCGGTATCACTTACTGGTAAGTTTTTGCGAATAGAAACAGTGGTGATTAAAATATATAATGACAATTTTTTTGTTATTGTGTGGTTAGGCCCTTATAACTCAATGATGAGTTTCCAGTCACCTGCCCCATTATGTTTTAGAAATGTCCAAAAGTGTCATTATTTTCATTTTCATTTGAATTATTTACACTTAATAGACCTTTACTTTATCAAAATGTTCAATAATCAGAACATCTGTCACATCCTCCTCCTAAATTTAAGGATTCCCTCATTACTTCCTGATCATCAATCCTGGAAAATGTAGAAATTTAAAATTTCCCTCTTTTTATAAAACAAATTGTGTTCTTTTCTCAATCTGTTGTAAAACATCACATAAAGATGGTCAAACTATGAACCCATGATTTGGCACTGTGTAACATGTAAAATAATGTACAATAATGAATTGTAATCAAATAATGAATAATGAATAATGAAATAAATAGTTGCCTCATTATGAGCTGAAAAAATGTGACTGCTGGGGAAACTCAGAATCGAGTTTCATTGGCATTATGCACTTATCAATTGTAAGCCTGGCCCCCGGGGACCCGGGGCATGGTGGGGACTATACGGGGACTGTAAGAGGACGTACAAACTGTGCCCCCGCTAGCCGGGGCGTGTAGCAGGGACATACGCTAAGGGTACACAAATGTACACCCCAGGCGTCGCTATAAATAAGCTAGAGATGCAATGCGCTTGACTGAATAAGTCTAACAAATACATAGGGAACACATATAAATGCATCCTGTTGTGTTGCAGAAAGAAATTAAGCGACCCGCTTACTGTAGCCGGGCGTACACTTTAGTCCTGGGTAAGAGTGGCCGGGACTGAACACTTTGCCCTTTGTACACTTCGGGACTGTAGCGGGGATGTACATAAAATGGTGCCTCGCCCCGCGGGGACCGTATACGACTGTACCCGGGACGTACATAGGCAATTTGCAATTTGTACGTCCCGGCCCTAATCCTCGGGTCCCCCGGGGCAGGGATGCAATTATAAGTGCATTGTATATACAATATCTCTGTATTTCCGGTAAAATTTCATGGTAATAAAACCACATACAAGATAATTTGCAATACAAAACCTAACAAGAATATTACCGCAAAAAAACACCCCAGCAAGCAAGATAAAAAAGGTTATTTGGCACTGCCTGGTACAGTCATCAGATTATTCAATTGCTTGACAAATATTTGATTTAACTTCACACTTGAATTCTGAACCATGTGATAGATAAATATGTCTTTCCTATTCTAGGTTGGATTGTGAATCTAACATCAAATGCCCACTCAAAATGTGAATACATTTGTGTGTGCTTTAAAACAATAGCAAGCATAACACTAGTTCTGTGGGGGGGGGGGGGGGGGGGGGGTACTTAGTGGATATGAGGTTACGGGATGTACCGCCAAATAGGGTCCCATTTTTCATCCTCTGGTAATTGAATGTCCCCTTTTCAAAGCCATTTTTGGTAAATGTATGGGTCTAAAATCCTTAATTTTGCTGTTTTTCACAGACATTTTAGTAAACTATGTCAAATATATAGGAAAATTATGGGTTTCCAGTAAACGTTTTAGGTGTCACAAACTTATATCATTTGACATCTGCTGCACTCAAATACTGCAATAGGCTTATCATAGCGACGCCTTCACAAGTTCTTCTACTGTAGCTGTGTATTTATAAATAGAAATACTGAAGTATGTGTAATCCTACTTGAAACACTGTGTGATTCTCAGATAAGTAGTGTTTTGTTGTAATAGTGTTATATTTTAGTCCTATTGTAGGACTTGTAGTCTGATTCATCAAAACAATACTATTTGCCATAATTGTGCGTCACATTTTGTTTTAAAGCAAGGCATAAAATTATCAACTTTACGTATAAAACGATCCAATTTTGGGCAGCTTTTAAGGTGCAGTAATAAACTCTCATCTTAAATACGTTAAATTCAGGAGCACTGTTTTAGGACCAGGTGAAATGTCCCTTAGTTAGATTTTGAAATTTGGTTATCCTGCTACGCAGAGTACACATTTTTAGTAATAGCATTTCTGTATATTTTTGGTTGTAAATCATAAAATGTTGGGATATTATGCTATTTGTTGGACAAATTGAACTCTTTATATACAGCTAGATTTTCTTCTATGGCCTAGCATGTCCTTGGCATATAACCTCTAAAATATCAGATTATCTACACCATCCTTCCCTATAGGTTGATTCCAAACATGGTAATGAAATTCAATAATTTTGATATTTTTGAAACATTTTGTGAAATGTTGAAATGTCGCCTGCAGAGAGGCCTACCGTGTGGAAAGTGTTATTAAGTCAATTTAGCAATGGCATAACCGATTTCATTGAAATTGGACTATGGTAGATAATAATGACTTAAACTACATCTGGCTAAACATTGAGCAATTATATTTAATCATTTATCAAATTGATAGTCCGGTAATCAACAAATAAACAAGAATTACCGACCTAGCAAACTATCAAGTAATTTGTGGCAAGTTTATCAGGTCAAACCTATTTATATTCGATAACGGTGATAAGATTATGCGAGATAATAGATATACATGTGGATATAGTTTTGATAAGGTGTGAACCCGCTTTAATATCAGATACATCTTTTTAAACAGACTGGTTCGTGACAACCAATTGTCTTTATGAATGTCCAATTTGAGGTCAAACTTTACTGCCTTTATTTAAAAGTTAATCGAAATGAAGAATTAACAGTGAAATAAAACTCTGCACCAAAATAACAACCAGTAAGTAATCACAATAGGCTCATTATTATTGGTTTGTTTGACTGTTTGACCATGTAGTGCAAATAGTAACATTATACAAACATATACAATACAGTATAAAGTTAATGTGTAATTCTCAATTATAACTAACTGATGTCATATTCAGCACCCAATCAAGCTAAATGCCCTCAGGGTATTCAGTTCTCACAGTACACTTTGCGTTTAATAACGCTTTATTTGCGTGTGTAAGACTAAGGTTGTACTGCCCACGACTCGTCTTAAGACAAGGACAATATTTGGGTTACTAAGTGTTAAGAATCTCTGCATCAAGACTGTCTGTTTGTACTTACTTGAATTAAGTCTTGACCTTACTCTGAAAATTGTAAATTGCCTTGATAATCTGATGATTTGATGATAATTCTTATTATTTTGTGACGCTTATTTCAACTTAAATTGAGTAGCCTTTGTTAAAGAGTTAATTAATACTCAATCAAGGTTAAATTTCAACATTGATAGGTTTGAGCTTGACATAAAGTGGCGGAGACTATGGCTCTTTGTGTTCAATACAAGGCCCACGATCCGAAGCACGCCTGTGTGCGTATCAAAATCGACCATCAAGGATGGTTCTGGCCGAAATAAAAACGGTTGTTTAAACAACCAACTCAATAATTCTTGATCAGTTTCGGCAGTGCTGCACGCACGCTGCATGTTACGACGCGAAAACAGACAGAACATGCAAAAACACGAATTGAGCTTTCAACGTCGTCGCCACTGCTTGGATGGTGTGCTTCAGGACCAGCCGGCTGGCAATCAGGCCATCTTGTAATAAATGGATATGTTGCCCTCTGCAATCTACCAGGAAGGTTGAGCTAGGATTTATTTGAGCATGAAAAAACATGCACAAAACACACTGAAATGATTAAATAAACTCAACGCTATATATTTTATTGTCATTATGTGATTATTACAGTATCTGTCATGGATTTTCAATGCCACAATAATTTAACAGATTTGTTAGCAAATCTATGTACCATGACATGACAAAGAGAAACAATCATAAAAAAGTGTTACAAAAAAACACAACAAAAATAAATAGACTGATAGATCCAGCATCATGATAAGCAACGCAATGTTTTATTTCATGTCTTCATGAGTTAGAGAGAGATAACAAACATTATTTTGATTAGATTTCGGTATCAGTTCTATTTAACGATTGTAAAGAGAGTGAGAGAATGAAATCAAGAGACAAGTGAGATAGATAGCTTGTAGAGTGTCTAATCATGCATACGTCCTTTACGTGCTATTTACACAGCGGTCTCATGTTTCTTACACAATAGCAATAACAGTTGTATTTTGGAGTATAAAAGGAAAAGCAAAATGTGATTAAATGTCTGAAATAAGTTAAAAACCATTAACTGTAATTGATGAATAAATGTGATAATTATAAAGTGGAGTGTATTTCACCTATTGATATTATTTATTTGCAAATTCATTGCTATGTGAACTGTTCAGATATTCGTAGTCACGTTATTTCTCACAAAGATTCTGTTATACTTGTTTCAGCAAAATAACAAATTTTCCACTCAATGTTATCGTTACTTTTTATCTACAAAATACATCAAAATTAAACAGAATGACAAGTAGTATCTTGTTTTATGTGGAACCTAGCCAATTTAGGGACGCACCGTTAGATACTCGGTGGGGGGGGGGGGGGGGGGGGGGGGGGGGGGGGGGGGGGGGGCATGGCCACTATCCAGGAAAAAAACCCAACTTTGCCCACCAACAAGGAAGAAGAAAAAAAAGATGACCCACTGCTGAGTAAAAAAAAGAAGATGACTCACCCAATTCAATGTGTAGAGAAAAACAGTAAAACCCTAAAAAAAAAATTAAAAAAATTGCCGACTTTGCCCCCCCCCCCCCCCAAAAAAAAACACACTTGCCGCCTTTGGTGGCGAAAAAAAACCCCATTCCTCCTACTTCGGTGGCGAAAAAAAAAAATCTGCCCGACCCCAACTTCCATGCCCCCCTGAAAATCAAATGGTGCGTCCCATAGTTAGGAAGTATCATGTAAAAGAATACATGGTTGATTTTTGAATTCAAGGCACATCCATGGAAATGATGCAAGACTGTCAATAAGACAGAATAAAACGTTACAACTCTATATATAGTTATGTTAGGCAAAGTAACAAAAATAATGTGTTTCTCATCCAGATAAATCGGTGAGGGCTAAAAGTTTTGTTTCTTTGGCTGCCGAAGGCGGGGAATTAAAAAAAAAATGTACCTTTATATTGAGTTGGGTGGGCAAAGGTGTTTTGTTTAAAATGTTTACTCATCAGTAGGCGAAGGTGCCTGTATAGTGGGTGAAAACAGTTTTCTTTCAAAAACTTCATACCCCCCCCCCCCCACTTGAAGTAAAATGGTGCGTCCCTTATGATTATTTTACTTGGCCTTAGATTTATACCTAGACTGGATTGAGCATAGCATTCAGCAGTTGAAACCAAAAATACCTGTCAATTTGGTCAACGTCTATTCACAGAAAAGGAATTGGTGTGGAAACCCCACTCTGCTTTAAGGAATCATCCCTTCCAGTGGTGTAACTAGGGTCTTCAATTGGGGAGGGTTGGGGGAGGAGGGGCATCCGGGGGAGCCTTCCACCAACCCAACCCCCCTTAAAGTCAAATTGTGCGTCCCTTATGATTATTTTACTTGGCCTTAGATTTATACCTATACTAGATTGAGCATAGCATTCAGCAGTTGAACCAAAATACCTGTCAATTTGGTCAACTTCTATTCACAGAATAGGAATGGGTGTGGAAACCCCACCTGGCTTTAAGGAATCATCCCTTCCAGTGGCGTAACTAGGGTCTTCAATTGGGGAGGGGGACAGACTTGTGATCGGGGGGGGGGGGGGGGCATCCGGGGGAGCCTTCTGGCAAGAGAGGGGGGCTCTAGTTATGCCACTGATCCCTTCTGATGAGAACTTAAATATTTGTAGGTATTTCATCTCCAAATGTGGATCTGGAAACATTGGTTTCACATAATAAATGTTGCCCCATGGGCAGAAGGAACTACAGAACTAATTACTTGTTCCATGCTTGTTCTCTGCCTCTAATTTGGAATGCAAAAATACAGATGGTTGTGAATTATAATTAAACATGTACATTATTATAACTATTAGGTTGATGGCCCAAACAGGCAGAGGTTGATCCAAGCCCTTAATTACCATAGATTGCCACACATTATTATGATTAATATATTTACCTTATTATTTTAATCACTCAAGAATATTTCATAATTAGATTATATTTATCAGAGTCACTGTACCATTTTCCAGGTCAAAATGATTACTAACAATTTATCAAGATAAAACGTAATGGATCACACCACTGCGTCGTCGCCAGAAGTGAAACTAGCAATTTGTATAATGATACAGTTTGGCTTGTGATGTTTTTGCTGCGTGATAATGACGGTGATATTGTAAATCATATGCTTTTAAAGTTAGTCATCTTGGGGGTACAAGTATGTATAATATATGCTTTTGGGATTTGTTAAAGGGGGCTCTGAGAGATACGTATGGGAGTGCGCCCTCAATTTTCCTGGAAATTGTTTTTTTTGCACCAAAGTAATACTTAGGCATATACTAACTACCATCTGAAACCGTTTACTTTAATTCGCAGTATATCATGTAATATTTCACAATTTGCTAATTTTGATGTAGATCACATCGAAATTGTCTACAGAATTCGGCACATATGGCTTCACCAGAATGTCTATCTAGCGCCATCACTTCAACCCTTTTCCCATGAAATATTACGTTTCAGGATTCTATTATTCTATTGAAACTATTTTGTTTCTTCTTCAAATTTCATTTTTATCGCTACTCTCGCTGTGCCCCTTTAACAAATATTTGTACCCCCTCCTCACTTGGTAGCACTGAGTTACTGGAAAAAGTTAAAATGACCAGCATTTTTGTAAGAACCTTGCCTGCCCCAATTGTTATGACACTTGATAGCATGTTAGTGAGAAGTCGAGGATGTGTCACTTTCAGATGTTAATAATGAATGAAATGTTGCCATTATCTTGACCTATCTCAACTGTTAAATGCAACACATATCTTGTAATAAGACCAAGAGGCTAAGGTAATGGTCGCTTCTGAATCTCAGGATCTAAGAGGTGCAGTTTTAGTGGGCTTGTGTCAAAATTGCTGATTTAAATGCTGTCGTGCATTTGTGGGCTCATTTCGTCACACGTTCAACAAATATAACGTGATTTTCAAAAGATATCATTACAATGACTTTAAAAATGAATCGTGCGTGTCAATTAAGCTTTGTTTTATACCTGTATCAATTTGTATCCAGTGTACAGGCTGTGGAATTATGCTACCACTTCTATCATCTTCAAACACATTAGTTTGCGGCAATATCATTTCTCAAATTTAAACCTCTCGCGAAATTCACGAAATTAGCTATGTTTTACAGTACCGGTACCCCAAATCCTGAATTCCTGATAGACAACATGTTGGGTACTCGAATGTGTAACAAGAGTTTGTTGTCCAAATTTTGGAAATAAAATAAAATAAAACTATCATGACCATTTAGAAATTGGTACCCATGAATGAATGAATGAATGAATGAGAAAATTTAATAGAAAAAGTCAAAATTAACAAGGACTGACCTTACTTGTTATATCAAACAAATATTTCAAATGCCTTCAGCTAGGGCATCCTGTTATTAAGATTATGTACAATGAAGTCAAGTTTAGCTAAGTGGAATATTAGTATATTACTCACTATAGTGCTTGGCGGACTCACATGATAGCTGCCCTAAGCTATTAGGTCAATTAAAAGTGCTTTACAAAGGCTACTACGAGGGCCAATGGGTCATTCAATAAATTCTACCTCCTCCCTTTCAACATCGCTAATATGAATATCAGCCTCATGATATTTGTCATGATTATAGCTCCGAATCATAGCTACACACTTGTAGTAAATGATAATTGATCTGTTTCAGTTTTGTTATGATGCGGTCCATGCGGACACTGTAAATTACCTTAAAAATATATACATGTTTTAAGGTTTTTTCCCGTAGTGTATGGGTAGATATAAGAGCATGATTTATATATTGAAAATGGAAATCAATTATTGATATCTGAATATATTACAGTATTCAGGCGCGTAGCCAGGGGGGGGGGGGCTATGGGGGCGCCCGCCCCCCGTAAAAAAATCGTAAAAAAGAAAAAGAAAAAAAAGAAAAAGGAGAGAGGAGAAGAAGGGGAAGAGGAGGAGGGAAGGGGAGGTGCGTTTACTCGAAATACTCGAAATCGAGAAAACCCGACAGTCATGACTAGCACCGCTTGGCGTAAACCTCTCCATGAAACGGCTTGGCTAGTTAGTATCATATTACATACAGTATGTACAGTACGCGTTAAGTTCATCAATATGACCAAGGTCGTCCGAATCCCTGACCATCGAAGCACAGAGTATACATGCAGGGGACAGCATTATTATATAGAAGCAAAGATAGAGGATACTACACATACTCATACTAGTAATTGAAACGTCCATTGCCGAATCCGACCTCGTCGCACAGGGTAAGCTATGGTGTTGTACAATTGTTGATTGAATTTAATTACGTTTAAAGTTACAAAAAACATATCGATCTCGGTGATTTAATGGGCTCTAAACAAACAATTTGCGGCAAATGTGTAAGCTTCTTTACTGCCGATATTATGGTAAAATGTTGCACCAAATGGCTTCATTTGGACCATGATTTTTCAAAAATCGCTAACATCAGAGGGGGGCACATCCCCCCTCTGACTCCCCCCTCTCCGTGTTACCGCGTCGGGCGGTGCTGCGCACCGCTTTGATAGTCATTATTATCGGTCACTGCGCCCCCCGTCAAATTAAATCCTGGCTACGCGCCTGGTATTATCATGTATAAATAAGATTGTAAGCAGTGATGCCTCGTATTATGTTTAAATCTTTAACATACTGATCATTTGACGAGTTTTCATTATGTGCAACCTTTAGAATAGTCAATCAGGTAGTCAATGATAGAAAATTATCGCTTTGAGAGACTTATAATCCCTCTATTTAGTCCGGTATATTGAAGCACAGATAGTTCGTATGAAATGAAAGTAAAATATGACTTTTGCAGGGTTCTCTAGGGAGGGGGAAACTTGATGGTTGTTCTGATCCGGTTCTGGCTAATCAAAGGGCAGATTTGTTCCAAAGAAATTAGTCACCTTTATTGTTTATAGTATGGTAAGAGATATTTGACATTTAGAATGGTTATAATTGACCGATAGGTATGTTTTGTCTCTTACAATGTTTTGTCTCTTACAATAGGCGTTGCATTTTTGGTGACGAATCATCCATCTCTCTCTATTAACTCAACAACTATATGTGGTAGAGCTATGGTTTAGGTGTCATTTGAAAGCTTATTTATCTAGCTACACTGTGTGAATAAATCGGGTATTTCCATAACTGTTTGGCCGAGATATGATTGATTATATTTCGAAAGTCAGGGGTGGCGGCAATGGCGGCGGTGGCGGTGGCGGTGGCGTCGTGTACAATCTCTATGGGGAATATAGAAAATGTTCCCAATTCTACGTTCAAATTACAATATTTCCTCATTTCTGTATGGTACAAACATGATTTTGCTCTCATTTTATAGATTGTTTTATATTCTATAAGTTTCTGTTTCAACAAACGTGTCGATTGCATTGTCCTTGGCTTTTTCCCTATTCACAACACATTGAACTTACCCTAATTCATCGGTTTTACATACATGACTATAACAACAAAATTATTCAACCGATTATAGCAAAATTATACATTTTTGAAAAGCTCTTGAATAGGGGAATTCAGAAATCTCGCTCAAAATAGGATAGGGTGAATAGCCCAAAAAATATATGTGTAAACTCTAATAAATTTGAAACGTAAATGTTTGTGCTCATTTACTTCCCGATATAGTATATTTCAACAAGTTACCCTTGACAACCATTATGTTCTGATGGGTAAATTGCATGAGGAACTAATATGCACAGTAAAATGATGATTGGGATAGGAATAAAATAAATATTGAGCTTTAACCAAAATATGAAGAAGAAAAAAAAAAATAGATATTTTTTGAACATTCTTTATCACAACATGTTACCATTAGGTCTTATGCAAATTCCAATCACATATTTAGATTTCTTGTGAGATTACCGTTCAGAAAATATATACTTTTTATGGGGTAGAACAAGTAGTTATTGCGATATGCTAATTCGAATCTCAGATGGTGTAAAATGTAAAAATCTGGACATGCAACAGGAAGGGTGGCGAGTTCAAAACACATGGCCTTATATAATGACAAAGTTATGAGGTAGGAGGTAGAACTTATTGAATGACCTTCGTATATAAATAATATAAGAAGAGGCGGTTATTCCATCCAGTCCATGATAGCTGCCCTTTATTTTGTAAGCTAAATATAGTCAAGGAATCAATTTTATCAAGAGCATAAAACACATTGCAGCAATTGCACATCGAGTATAAACCTTCCATTTGCAGTAGCCTGGCTTGCAGTAGCTTTAAAACATGGCTTAACCCTTTAAGGCTTATGGCCTCCCCGGTCTGGCAAACCTAATCATGTCAAATTTGCTACGAACTAAGCGTTGCAGCTCTGCTGTAGCTGATAAAATTAGATTTGATAAATTGATACCAACATTGTTAACCTCTTAATAATACCAATATTATAACCAGTATTTATCCACGGGTGGGTGCTACCTCTTGCTCTCTGTATATAAGAATAAGGTATGGGATGTGTAGCTGTTGAGTTACGCACATGTAGACCTCATGCTTCATGGACTTGAATGCCATGTCAGACGGTGTGTCTGTCAGTATTGTGTATAATTTCAAACCCATACATTCTTATAAAATCAAGAATTGTTACGCCGTTTGTTTGCTTTCTTTTGTGTGTGGGGTTTGTTTTTGTTGAAGTTTTTTTGTTTGTTTGTCTTTTTTTTTTGGGGGGGGGGGGGTGGGTATTTGATTATTTTCAATACAAAAAGGTAATATACCCCTAATGATTGAAGTATTTCCCTTGCTCGCTTTGTGTGGTAATTATCCTCTGGTTCTGGAAACTTAGAATTGTATCCCACTCACTATCATTAGAGAATTTTGTATTCATGTAATCCACAATGATGAGCAAAAACAAACATGTAATGCAGATGAATAAATCATTTAATCTAAACTGGTTTAATACAAAGGCTGGAAATATCACAACAAATGTTAAACCATTGCTAATGTAGATATTCTATCACAGCAGATTCCTCAACCAGCCTACTCCCTTTTAGTTGAATTACGTAAATGAAATTCAATCACGATTTGATTATATTACTTGAGAATTGTTACTTAATGAGACACACCAATTTATTTTAAATACCATCGATTATTCTCCCCAAGCTAGCCGCTCACTCAAGAATCATTGCGTCTAAATAAGTTACATATGGGTATTAAATAATAATACTGTAGCTTCTTGCTCCCTTCATAGCAGTGTTTTATAAGGCCAAATTAAATTAATTGTTTGTCTCAAAGCTCCCGCGTGCGGTAGTTTATTGATGCGCATTAGAAAAACAAAAATCTGAAAAAAACTTCTTTTTTTTTACTTTTTTTTTTTCCAAAAAAAAAAAAAAAAAATCCCAACATTTCACAGATTTTCATTGATCACATTAAATAGAAAAGTTCACTTTTACAAGGATTTCAATATTTTATATTTAAAAAAAAAAAAAAAAACTTGAAAAAACCCCCGCATTCCGCATTAGTTTTACAACAGGAGAGGAGCTTTGAGACAAACAATTAATTTAATTTGGCCTAATACAATAAATATGCAGCGGAGCTCGTCCACCGAGGGACGAAGCGGAGACGTGTTTGCACATCATAAGACACAAGAAATTATTATGCGAGGAGGGCCCAATTATTATTCTAACATGTGTGTGATGTTTGACGCCTGCGAGGCGTTTGGGACTTTAGAACGGTTAATCAAAATGTTTACTATTCCATGACACCTAATTAATTTGCACGAGTCTAATGGAGTTTGCATGATATGGGATGATGTATTCGTTTAGTACTGGTGTATCATTAAACCTGGAGGAAATCTTTGCGTTATCTAAATGAAATAAACATACTGGCACCATATTGGTCAGGCTCAGATTTCACTCGCGATCTTTCCTTGTTTTCGTTACGGACTGTTGTGAATATGTGTGGGTGTAGTCTAGTAGGTGCTTAGTAAAAATGTGATTAATATTTTGACTTTGTGTCAATGTCATAACAAAGGATTAAATAACAGTAGTTAACATTTATAGCAAGTATTTGAAAGGGTAGTAATATGGATGACTCCATTTTAGTTGATAGTTGTTTTGATCATGATGTCTCGTACTGCTCGTTACCCTTCACTAACCCTACATTGTTTGCCTGGTTTATCCTGTCAAAAACATTCATGACTTTGGTGGTTGTTTTGCTTTTTAAAGGGGCATTGAGAGATGTATCGATATACTAAATGAGCAAATAACTTATAGATAATCATCAACATAGCCCAATTCCAAAATGTCATACAATTCCGACATCACCTTCATCTCAAATAAGCAAATAACGGCACTTCCGGGTTGCGATTTGCCGCGAAAGTCCGTGAGTAAAACGATGCATAACTTCCGTATTCAGCACCTGAGTTTCGATATGATGATATCGAAACTACGAAAATCATGAAATTTTATATGATAAATGGCGAATATTGGTAAACTGTTTCAGATGGTAGTTAGTATGCCTAAGTATTACTTTGATGCAAAAAAACCCTGATTTCCAGGATAATTGAGGGTGCACTCCCACACGTATCTCTCAATGCCCCTTTAAGCTGATCCTATGCCCCAAAACTGTAATTGTATCAGTGACATAATAACAATCAATGAGTTTTTCCATTTAATCAAATTATATGACAAGATTGATGAATAAATACTGAAATAATATAGAGAGTTGTTTTATTCTTTATCCTGTTATTTGAATGTAAGTGCAGTGTCCTAATAAATTATAAACCTGACATATTGTTTAATAAGATAAAACAATTTGCCATGTACAATTCAAAAATACATTATTCAGATGACCTTAGTATATATTTAAGTTTCATGAAACACGATATTTTGTACATTAAAAACGATTCATTTTGACAACGAGAGCAAGGTCTTTCACTACTTCTAAAGCCCCTGCCTAAATAATAATCCCTCAGCCCAAGAAGGATTTGACCTGGCTATTATATTGAAAACGGGAGAAAAACATATTCTTTACAGCTCAATTTACCCTGCGCAAACAGCTCGGATGAAAGTATTGATCATGGCGCCCTCGGAGTCATAAGGAAGAAAGAACCTCGAGGCCACCATAGAGCGACTTGTTTTCTTAACTGGTTTCGCTTTCTCCCTGCTGCGGAAAATATATTTGTATCGTCAATGTTTATTACCACATTACTTTTTATCACATGAAATATGTTTTGATTCATTTCAATTTTAAATGATGACAATAATATTATGGATGTTATTTTCAAAATCACATGAAATTGAAACTTGTTGTTTATCAGATTTTCAAAACAAAATCTGGTTAATTGGTGATGTTTATGCAGTGTAGTGCCTGTGTTTTTGTGAGTGTTGTATTACCGACTGATTTAATAAGGTAACTGTGTACGATGTGTGAGTGCTCTAGTTGTCAACATCAAGAAACATTTCCGCCTGTTTCATTTATTTTTAGAAATTGCAAGTACTGTAAAAGACTTTAACTTCATGGGTACTTTTATACTTAATCTTGGGAATGAGCGAAACCTCACCAGCCATCGTGTACAGCAAATGTAATTGTATGAATTGCCATTCACATGCTATGGATATGTAAACCTATACTAAATGAATCATCACTCATTAAGCATGTGTTTTTAGGAAATAGAAAATTATTCAAATACTTCTGTAATCAGCGCATGTTTCACATTTCACACGATATCGTTGATATCAAAACTATAAATGAAAACAACAAAACAAACCTTGCTATGTTTTACCAAACCGTCTTTGGTTTAACATTGTGTTTATCGCATCACATTATTGTGTGCAAATATTCCTAACTACAACCATATGCTACAACCTATGATCTGTGCACTAATGATTTAGTAGGCCAATTCAAATTGATTCTGAGTTTACTGTTTCAAGTTTGTGAAAAGGAGACGAGGTGAATTTTAATATTAATTATTTAATTATCTTTTATTTCCTATATTTTGAAATAAGTGATCGCAACCAATATCAATATCAATATTTATTTTATGGACTCTGAATTTAATTATTTTATATCTATGATTGATTATACACTCGATAAGTATAACAATACAATTATTGTCTTTGTTTATTGTCATCATATTTGATATCATCAAAGACAGAAAGTAGCAAATAAAACTGATTGAAAGTCATTTTAAAGGAGACAATTCTAAAAAAAAAAGTCAAATAATTAAATATTTTGCCATTTTCAATTTTGGACGCTGACAGGAAACAGTAAACTCAGACTCAATTTTAATTGGCCGTATGTGAGAAAATTGATAAACCAGGCTAAGAGGAGTTTATTTGCTTATGCCAAGCATGTAACAGGAACTATGGAATCAACTTTCATTGACCCTATCTGCAGTGTTGTATCAGTGTTGAATACTAAATAGTATCTGTAGTTTTTAGTTTGGTTATGTCACTGTTTGATTTGTAGAGACATTTGTAGAATTTAAAGACAAAATATTTCAATTATAATATTTCAAATCAAAGACCAAGTAGGTAGTTGAAAACATTAGAATTATACACTATTAAGTAATACAAAAATATCCCCCCCCCCCCCTCTCCCCAAAAAAACAACAACCCCACTTCACCAAAATAAAAGAATAAGTAAATAAAGTCAAAAACCCAATTTCAATTCTCCTTCAACATAAAGTACATTACCAAGGATAGTCAAATCCTTCCCCTGCCCCCCCCCCCCCGACCCATAAACCCCCAATATCTTGAAAGTCTTTCCAATTTATAGTATGAACTTCTTAACACCCCAAATTTGACTCTCTATTGATTGATATACTGTAAAAGTGGAACTTTCCGCACTACATTTATTTTCATGCTTTTTCGCGCTAAGATCAGAAAGCGCAAAAATAAAAATGTGTGAATATATACCTTTTGTATGTAGGTGTATGTAACCTGTAAAAAGGCTGTAAGGAAGCTCAAAATATTGAAAATAAAAACAAGTAAACTTGTTCAAAATGTGCAAAGCGCGAAAATGTATGTGCGCGAAAATTAACACTTTTAAAGTAGCCTTTAGTTATAATTTCACGTAAATAAAGATCGGTTCGTTATTATAAACCATCAAGTGGGTATACATACTTGAGATATTACCATACACAACATACAAAGGAAATACTAGACCGTAAGGTAAATATAGATATGTAAATGTGTTGCTTGTCAATTCTTGTTGTCAATAGAGTTATGAATAAGGCGGGAATAATTTGATAGGGTTATAAAAACCAGTAGTGTGTATATAATGGTCTGTATGAGATAGCTGATGGCTATCAATCAAATTTGATAAGGGACGCACCATTAGATTTTCAGGGGGAGGGGTAGGAAGTTGGGTTCGGGGGGATTGGGGTTTTTTTGGCCGCCGTAAGGGGTGATTTTTTTGTGCGGCACCGAAGGCGGCAATTTTATTTTATTATTGTTTTCATTCATATTGAGTTGGGTGGGGTAGAGGTGGGTTTTTTTACTCATCAGGGGGAATTCTTTTTTTTGGGCCTGCATAGAGGGGTATTTTTTTAATTTTAAAAACATCCTACCCACCTGAAAATCTATTGGTGCGTCCCTAAGTAAATGGAGAGCCATGACATGATGATTAGCTTATTCATTTGCTCTTAATAAGAGCAATGCCTTGTTAAGAGTATGTTTCTATACTGAGGCACTGGAAAGTTAATGTTAATTAAATAATGGTATTTACGGGTAAATATTTTAATCCCTCTTTGAATTTAAGTAATAATGTGTCCCCCTTCTGAAAACATCCCACATGTCATCAAACAACTCTCAGTTTCTATCCTGTACAGCCCCAAACCCCATGAAATCCCACTTGAGAACTATGCTGGCAGCACAGTGTCGCCTCAGCCGGGCAGTCACAGCGGATGATAAATGCGCACAAAATTGTTAATTGCGGGCGCGTGATCCCCTGGCCGAGTGGATTAAGACACTGTGATCCATGCTGGAGGAGGATAAAAAAAATTAAAAATAGGAAATTTGATGTCCGTAAGCTGCAGAAAAATAGCAATCCACACAATAAATCTCATGACAACAATTAAACACTAGGGTGGGGGATGTCACTTTCTTTGCAAAAGTATAATTTTATTGATGAATTTATGACTGTGATGGCTAAGATTGAACACTCAAATAAATGTGTTCATAAAATGTTGATCTTGAAATCTTGAAAATTTGCTATGTTATACTCTTTTTGTACATCCAAATATATATACAATGCGTCACCCCACGCTTTGTTTGTTCAGCCTATGTACATGTAAGTCTAAATTCATCAAAATTCACTCTTCATACGATCTTAAAATGCTATTTTTATGAAATTATTGATATATTAGAAATATCTTCTCGTCAAACTCTCATACAATACACCTGCACGTGTGTGTGCATGTGTGCATCCCATTTCATTTCAACTGCGCTATCAAGATTTATCGACAGTCATAAATTGTAGTAGCTTCAAATTGAGAGTTGAAATGTAAAAAGTTGATTTATATTCCGATGAATAACCTTTGTAGAAATTTGCAAGAGGATGGGCGGGCGGGTGAAGCGATCTGTTTAACAGCAGGTGCAGAGATAAGTAAATGCCGTGGCATATAGCGCACTATGCATACTAAGTAATAAACCACTGATGCTGCATTTGATATACAGTCAATTGCAAGATAATTCATGAGACATGATACACTTTCCAATTGCCAATGAACCCCGTTTTTCTATGTCATTTTGATTATTTGTATGCATTGAATAGTGGAAGATTGTTATCATAAAATGATTATGCTCAGTCTACAGATGACACTTTACCTTCAAAATGTCGATGTTAAAGGGGTATGCAGGGATGTTAGGGCGGTGGTAAGGCCGTCGGTAATGAATTCATAGTTTCCTGTTGCCGCGCGCGTCAATTTACCCTGCCGCGTCAACGTTTTCATTATTCATTATTCCTGTGTCAATCAGATTTGACGTCGTATTTTGTTTACAATCGCAAACCCGGAAGTATTGTATGAAAGCTTACAAAGCATCATCAATCTCCGACAAATTTTTGAAGATTTGCAATGCTATTGCACAAATATGTCGCAAATACTGACGCAAACATATTCCCTACTTGATATTTGCTCACGTACCATCAAAGTCAAACCAACAAATATAGAGTTTCATCTTCAAATAACTAGAAAAAGTGTGATAAATCTAGATGTATCGGAAAGTTAATATTTCGTTTTCGTCTGAGTCAAAATCACCATTGCTTTACATGTAATTGCGCAGAATTTTTTCCGTCGGTTTAAAATTGGTTCAAAATGGCGGATTTCTGCGCAGGTTGGAGAATTTTATAATCATGACGTAATTGACGTCACATTTGATGCTAGTCTTGTTTCCATGTCGCTGAGTGTTACGAAAAAGCGCCAACAAAATGACTTGGAATAAAACTAGTGGTGCACCACGGACACGAGGAATCATAACAAAATGGCGCGCGATCGTAAGAAGATGTAAACAAACAATTATGAATTCCTTCGTGTCAAACCAGGTCTGACAACGGGCGCCAAAATGGTGAAATTATAGGCGCCTGTACTCTTCATTTTTTTGCCAATACGGGCGCCTTTTGCCGTCCGACGGGCGCTGAACGGCGCCTGTCGCCCGCTTATTTCCTAGGTTGGCTATTGACTTGGCAATTTTGGGCTACTTTTAGCATACGCCGTGGGCCAGAGCAATTTTTTCACCCTGGCCATAGTCCATGATTTGTATTTGTCTATTGCAGCAGATAATTCATCAATGGTCTGGGTGACCCCTCTTTAATATACTATGCAAAATAAAAGGTACTTGATGAAATAGTCGCTTATCGTAAGTTGAATTACGGCAAATCTTAATGTAATGCTAAATAATGAATAATGCTAAATAATGAATAATGAATAGCGACCTCGTCAGGTTTTCAAAACCTCCAACAGGAAACTTTGAATTCATTACCGATAGCCTAATAGTTTTTTAATTTGCTTTAAAACCGAAGGTAAACATGACACAAGTTCAAACAAATCATTTGCATGTGACAAAAATCTGTATATCCATAAGGGAAAAAATTAAGAGCTTAGAATATGTTACATTATTTTGGCTCATTTGGTTGGCTATTGTGCCACCAACAGTTCAAATTATATCACTCCATATGATGAACATGCTGAAATGATATACATACTTTGAAAATAATTCTATAGATCTATAGAAGTGATGTTTGGAAACATTTTGCCAGGAATTTTGTTGCACAAAAGCAGACAGGGAAATAGCTGGGTTATATATAGAATTTAAATTGATCAACATTGGGGGCGCACTGTCAGTTGTACACTGCAAAAACACTGGTGTTAAAAATAACACCAATGGTGTTGTGAGAGGTCCACACCAACACCAGTGTACCGGTGTTAAATTCTTGGTGTTATATCAACACCATGTAGTGTCATTTTAACACTGCAAGTGTGACGAATAACACTGTAAATGTTATGTAACACCAAGATAGTGTTGAAATAACACTAATTGGTGTGGACCTCTCAGAACACCGAACAGTGTTATTTTTTAACACCGGTGTTTTTGCAGTGTATCACTGAGTAGCCCTTTAACTTTTTATCACAAGTGATGAATGACATGTATTAAGGTTCAGATCACTTTAGTGTTTTTTTTGCCCATCAACATATTTTGATATAAGAAGAAACCCTATATTTTTCTCATTATTTTTGTAAAACATTTGGCGCAAGATATGTCCCATTCAGACATTATTTATAAGCCAAACTGCAGTGAATTACTGCCAAAGGTGGTTAACCTCCTGGCCAGTTTGTGTGATACTCAATGGGCAAATTTCATGTCACCTTGTATATAAAAGAACCATTTGAGTCAATCTGTTCCGTGAATTTATCTATTTTGGTTTTCTGTAAAACAATAATAATTTTTATCACCCAGCACTATTATCGGAAGCCATTAAACTCAGCAGGGATGAATCTGAATATCATAGGTCAATCACATATCCATTTAGATACTGACTATATTGTAAACAATTTACTGGCATTTACATAATTTTACATGGTTGATATTTCTTAGTTAGCCTGAAAGGTACGCCAACCAACAAGCACCTAACCCCTTCCAGTCAACCAATGCTATTCTTTAACCGCCAAAGAGTCACTTGCTTAGCTCGGGATTTCGACCTGACTTCATTCAGAGGCACGGGCAAAGCCAAATCAGGCTGATACTGACACTAAGCACAACACTAGGGCTAGCATAATGTAAAATGCCAGCTAGACGATCATGTAAGAAACATAAAACAGGATACAACAGTCATGTTTATGATGAGTGGGCCTATTAACGCATACAGAGCACCATGTTATACTGAAATAAGAGACATGTATGACATGATAGATTTATGTCCAAGCTATCATTTCCTGTATCAAACATCATGCTATTTTGGAGTGTGGCAGGTTAATAATACTAACACTTATGGGATGGAAATGTTGAAAAAACTATCCGGGTGGAAATGGGTGGAATATAGCAAAGAAAAACCGGACTTGCCGATGGCAGGATTCGACCCAGGCCAGAAATCAAAACACTTCCGCATTTGTTTAAATCAAACTATCTTCTGATGATACAAAGTTGTAGGTAATAGTAGTTATGCACTTTCAATTGCAAGCCCGGCCCCAGGACCCGGGACATGGCGGGGACCATGCTGGGACTGTACACAAATGTACAAAAACCTGGTGCCCGGCTATGCGGGGGAGTGTACAGGGACGTACAAACTATGCCCCCACTAGCCAGGGCATGTAGCGGGGACCATACACGACTGTACCCGGGACGTCACATCGGCAATTTGTACGTTCCGGCCCTAATCCCTGCTATCCCCGGGTCCCCCGGGGCCGGGGATGCAATTGATAAGTGCATTATTGTGTAATGAATGCTCACCAACAATTGGCTAGTATTTTAACACTCATTTTCATTAATTTGTAATCGTGAAACAGCAATTTAGATTGTCTGCATCGCTGGTGAACCTTGAATAACATTAGTTACTGCATTTGTCTTGTTGACAAGAGTCAATGTCCACCAAGGAATTAATCAAGCAATGATGAAGCCAATTTTATTTTTTGATGTGTTGCCTTCAATTATCTGTAAGTTGCAGAAGTTTGATATCAAATGTCCCTCTTTCAAAGTCTTATTTGTTACTACAATGAGCAAGTTTTTGTCATTATATAATGATCTTAATTACATCTGCAATGTCAAAATTGTGAATTTCATTGTAATTTCTTCTTTTGTTTGCAAATATATCATTGGCTGATCGACTCGGCATCCTGTCACATTGGGTAACGCAATCTTTTACCTTTTTGGCCAAAATGCTAGCTCTCTAATTGAAAACCATGAATATAGCTTTACTTCATTACCAAATTTACAAAGTGTAAAAATATGAAGTAGTGGATAAATATAATATGAAATTCAATTATTTAGAGTGACCTCAGTTGTGTTACCAAAATGTGTGTGTGTCATTAAAAATTTAATTTGGTAAGAACACATTTGTGGTACATTAATGTTATGCTTTTCACTCACAAAACCACTTGCTTGAAGTAAAATTGTTTGATCAAACTGACAATTGAACCATGGCAGTATAGGAGGTTTAGTAACAGTAGGACTGTGCATATATTTATTACTTGGCAAGTTTTTTGCAGTGCTCAAAAAACGTTCCAAGTAATAAATATATGCTCATAACCCTCAGAATATGGTTCAAACTTGTGCTCATAACTCTCAGAATATGGTTTTAACTTGAAATATCAAATGACAGAATTGTGAATTAATTTCTCCTCTTTAATTTGAGATATTGTTTGTTAAGATCGGTTAACAATTAAGAACGCTACGTCAAAAAGAAAGAAACAAAGTTCAACTTTCATTTTCGCATTTGGGTTTTTTAACATGCAGTATAGTATAGGGGTGTCTAAACGACTTCTTCATGCTATCAACACCCAAATGCTGAGCTACTTTGGCCATATCTCACGTCGCAAGGGTAATAACCTGGAGAAGATGATCATGCAAGGCATGATTGAAGGGAAGCGTAAGAGAGGCAGACCTCGTTCCCGGTGGATTGACCAAATAAAGTTGATTACTGGACACCCGCTCCGTGATTGTTACTCCTTTGCTGAAAATCGTTATTTGTGGCGTAGTATCTGTAAGGTCACGAGCTGTCAGTCATGACAGGACCGAACCAACCAACCAACCATAGTGTGACACACATATGTGAATGGGCCTCATTAATCAATCAAAACATCCCCGATCTGGTGAGTTGTTGATACCTTTTGCTATACTGAGACAGTGTGTAAAAGAACCAAATGTTAAAATGATACATGAACTTTGTTTTGGTTTTTGACACACATCTTTGTTAATATTCAGTCCAACTTCACATGCAATATCTCAAATTAAATTAATTTAAAGAGAAGATATATCTTTTAAATTTTATGGTTTGATATATTTTTACGTAAGAGCTTATAGTTTTGGAGTATACTATTAACATATTTATTAGCGTTTAGCACTGTAGAGCCATGAAGTAGGGAGCATGACACACAAGTAGCAAATGGCCGCCATTCAGCGTGCCTTCTAATACAGACACCTCAATATAGTGCGTATGAATTAGTAGTTAAAAAGTGTTAACCATAATTCCATTAGTATCAGTCTCACACCTATCAGCTGTGTTAATAAAATGGGCCGTGCTCATCAAAATAGGAACCCACATATTAAGAGACGCACTATTTGATTTTGAGGGGGGGGGGCATGGAAGTTGGGGTCTGGCGGATTTTTTTTCTTTCGCCGCCGAAGGCCGCAACATTTTTTTCCCCGCTGCCTTTGGCTCTTTCTTTTTTTTGTTTTTTTGCAAAGGCGGCAAAGTTTTTTTTAATTTAAGGTTTTACTTTTTTTCTTTACATTGAGTTGGGTGAGTCAGATTTTTTTTTTACTCAGCAGTGGGTCAACTTTTTTTTCCCTGGTTGGTGGGCAAAGTTTTTTTCTTCTTCCTAAATAGTGGGCAAAGTTTTTTTGTTTTTTAAACTTCCATGCCCCCCCCCCCCCCCGAGTATCTAATGGTTGCCCTAACTTGAATATGATGATAGGTGCTACTGTGTGAATGAAATGATGACATTCTCTACTGTGATTGAAATAATGTATTTTGCAATGACATTTAAACATACATCCCACTTGACTGTGATCATGTGCATTCTTCAACATTGAACAGCTCTTGTGACGCAGATCTTTCAATGCTGTCATTCCCTCACATGCAACTGCTAAATATTGAAAGTCAGAGATGTAGCATTGAGGTTAATATGAAAAATCTTTGTTCAGGCAGTGATTGTTTTTGCTTGACAGTGGTATCAAAATGGCATCCATATTGAACTTATTTATATATTTCACTATTTCAAGTATCATAAAAACACGTTTTGCTGGCAACTTAATCAACTTGTCGAATTTAAAAAAAAGAGAAATTCCTACCAATCAAAACTGGGCCAATATATCCTTACATTACAAAAGATTCTTTTATCGGTGAAGAGTTCACCCTTTCCACAGTTCTTCATCATGTCTTGACTGTCATCATATAATGCGCTAATCACCATGTTTCCTTTGTATGCTAAAGCTAAATGACTCAAAGTGTTGTTAACCATTAATGTCAAAAACTGACACAGTTGTGCGCCAAAGAAGATTTTAAGGTCTTCCCACAATGCATTGCGCGAACGCCAGCCAATAAAGCTTTTTCACACGCTGTATTTGTCGAGCTTTTAAGTTTTAGAAATAAGAAAAAGGAAAACTGAGAACTAATGTATTCATTGATACTAGAACCTAAGAGCTCCAACGATGAACGCACTATGAAGACATAATTGTGTGCATATGTCTATGGGAACCGAGACAAATTGGAGACGAGAATTAGGGCATTTTGCACAAACACAATGCATTGTGGTGGTGTCTTTAAAATCTTCTTTGGTTGAGCGCCAGCTTGTTTCACACTTTTGGTTTTAGAATCACATTGGCCTGGGATTTCCTGGTGCGGAGATTAACAAATTATCTCTGGTCAACGAGTCAATGTGAAGCTGTTATTAAGCCGGAGCTGTCGCCTGTTACAAGGTTTATGAGCCATTCTTTTCCTGCTAGCATGATTGTCTCCCTGTTATTTAGCCCTCCATGTATGGCTTCTTTTTAAAAAGGTTCACCAGCCATGCAAACAATCTAAATTGCCGTTTCACGATTTCAAATTAATGAAAATTAGTGTTAAAATAACCAATTGTTGGTGAACGTTCATATCGCAATAACTACTATACAACTTTGTATCATCAGTAGATAGTTTGATTTAAACAAATGCGGAAGTGTTTTTGATTTCTGGCCTGGGTCGAATCCCGTCATCGGCAAGTCCGATTTTTCTTTGCTAAATTTTGCCCATTTTCACCCCGGATAGTTTTTTCAACATTTCCATCCCATAAGTGTTAGGATTAACCTGCCACACTCCAAAATAGTTTGATATTTGATATTTGATACAGGAAATGATAGCTCGGACATCAATCCATCATGTCATACATGTCTCTTGTTTCAGTTACCAATAACATGGTGCTTTGTATAAAGGGCCCACTCATCATGAACATGACTGTTATATCCTGTTTTATGTATCTAACAATAACATGATCATCTAGCTGTCATTTTACACTATGCTAGCCCTAGTGTTGTGCTGTAGTGTCAATGTAAGCCTGATTTGGCTTAGCCTGTGCCTCTGAATGAAGATATTCTTCAAAGAAACACTGTATTATATGCAATAGCCAGTGACAGCACCAAATCCCCCAGTCAGAATCATTTCCCCATCTTGCTGCCACAGTCAGCTCAATCCCCACTAGTTTGTCCCCCAAACAATCGAAAATTTGATTTTCAATGTCAAAATTACCTGAAACTTTGTCTGAAATGTCTAATGTAAGACCAAATTGAGTTAATTTCAGGCATTAAAATCCATAGTTTTTGTGCACGCATCTTACCCTAAATCTTTTGTCTCCCCACCCCACCCATTTGTTTCTTGCACCCCCAGTCTCCCACCCCCTAAAATGATGCTGGTGCTGAAATTGGCAATATTGCTGTTCTTGGATTAAAGGTATATTATGTGATCTTTCCAGGGAACGCCCTCAACATCGAAAAAAAAATAGAAAGCAGATTTTCTTGCAGATTTACATTTCTGATCATAAATCATGCATACATTCCAAGTTACAGGGCGATACGATTCTTAATTACTTCAAAATCATGGTTTTAGAGTGAAAATAAACTGTCCGAATCCGGACACTTTATATTTTTCACTCTAAATTCACTCTAAAACCATGATTTTGAGGTAATTAGGAATCGTATCGCTCTGTAACTTGGAATGTATGTATGATTTATGATCGGAAATGTAAATCTGCAAGAAAATCTACTTTCTAAAAAAAATAATGAATAGAGGGCGCCCTCTGGAAAAGATCACATAATATGCCTTTAATAGCGGTTGTTTGTTGGATTGTGAGCGGTTCTATGTCCAATGGTAGGACTATCAGACGTCTTTAGATTTCTGACAACTTTGCTGGCTTTATAATAAACTGAGAGAATATACAGTGGCTATTTCATATGGTTGGACAGCTCATATGTGACTGTACACGCCATAAGAAATTAAGGAGAAGATAGGAATCGGGTCAAGTTTCAAATTTATTACACAGCAGCAGTCGCTGTATGCCCTGAATTAAGCCGCTGATTATTAACACTTTCCACGCGGCAGGCAGCTGCAGACGACATTTCAAAATTTCACAAAATGTTTCAAAAATGTCAAAATTACTGTATTTCATTACCATATTTGGAATCACCATGAGAAATGTATTGAAATAGTACAAACATGCCTAGTGTTTGGTCAGTAATCTTTGAGATAGACTTTGAAAATTATGAAAGGTTTCTGAAAAATCTGTTTTGTGTATGGTAAAAATAATAGCCGCGTGGAAAGCGTTAAGTAAAGGGATTTGTTTCCTGGTCCATAGGTCATTCCATATTACGTATAATAGCACTGTCCAGTGCACTCTTCCTTCTATAACATGATGATCATTAAAATAAATTACATAGTTTATTAAAATTTCTGATGTGGGCAAATGGTCAGGGGGCTACTTAGTTGATGTAATGATGTGCCACCAATAAGAGTCCCATTTTCAAAAATGATTTTGTTTTGTTTTGGTAAATGGGTCTATTTGTTAAAGTCAACATTTCCAACCAAGAATTTGGCAAACTCTGTCATAAATTGGGGGAAAATTACAGAAATCAGGTGGGGGGGGGGGGGGGGGGGGGGGGGGGGGAGACACACATCCTTACCAAAGAGTATCTCCGTAACTCCTCCAGGCAAATGGTAAAGAATACCATGATTACCTCTAGGCAAATGGTAAGCATTATTAAACATTTAGTCAACATGTATAAGCATTGAAGGACTAGATAACATGTACTCAAAAAGTAGAATTTGTTATCTAAGCTACATTATATTTGCTGTTTTTGATATCTTAGGCAATGAACTAGCATACATCACCCTTTTGTAACTTATTTTGTTTTAAACAAGCATAAGAATTATATCCACTTTAGAATCCAAATGCCACGTCATCCAATCTCTCTGATCAATATAGTGGATAGGTATATTTACAGAATAGAGAGGCCTGCAATTGCTTAAGTGTTTACAATTTTCTTGGCACAAACAATTTAGTACACAGAATTACCTGGTTTAACAGCCTGCGGAGGTAACGCAATAGATGTGAGGCTGGCTACAGGGAATGGGTAGAATTCAGTCTCTGCCTCAGCAGCTCTGTGTACATTTACACCTGTGTCAGAGATAGAGGTGCATCAGTTGCTTAGTACACAGAAAGGTCAGAGGCAGAGGCCGACCTAGCCTATACTCTATTTGGCTTCCTCTGGACAGTGACGTAACTTTACAGGTGCAGCTTTTACGCACACGTATGTCTCTTCCGTCTTTCTACGCTTGTGTGTATACGCCAGCGCCTTGAGTAGGCGTGCACGTTGTGTGCTGCAATAAGTAGAATACGCAGTTACGTCACTGTCTCGTGATGGCTCAATAGACTATAATCAATTTTATACACATAGGATATACTAGGTATTAAACATTAAAAACGATAGACGTGAGGCAAGTCTAAGGCCGGCGGCACTATTTAATTTCATAACATAGCAAGGGATTGTAGGATTGACCTTTTTTCCTTTTTTTTTCATTCACGGTTTGTTTTTTGTGTACCAATTTTGCCGTAAATAATTTCATTGGTGTTAAACTGGCCACTATTGTTCATTATTCATGTAGTTTATTCCGTATAGAGGGCGATATAATATCACTCGCTATGTTACGGGGGGGGGGGGGGGGGGGGGGGAAATCTAGGCCTAAACTGATCAAACTGTTCAGAGCAGTGCACAGTCTAACCAGTATGGTGATAGTTACCGGGAGGAACCACCAAAAGGGTTTTTCTGGTATTGGTAAATAAAGGGCCCTCTTTTCAACGTGTGTCACTTTAGAATTTTGCCAAATATACACACAATTTCATTGAATTGGTAAACAATTATTCTATTATCAGGTAAAAACACAGGTCTGAGTTTGTTCTTCAATGTAGGGTCACTTATATTTTTCTCTCTGCATATCCCGACCAAAAATATTTAAGTACCACCCTCAGGGTTTTATATTAGTTCTTACATTTATGGGATCAATATTTTATCTTCTTGATCAAATTTTGGCTTCCATCAGCAATAAATGCATTTTTATCTGAATTATTGAGTGATAAATTGAAAATGATGTTACTTATTCAGGTTTTATCATGCTTATTATTGATGATAAAGTTCAAGATTAAAGTATTTTGTGAAAGATGGATGCACACATTATGATACTATATCATGTGATATTTATAATTCATATTATTGAATGGAACCACCTGCCGATTGACTTCAGTGCTCTTATAGTGCTGGTAAAATGCTAAGCTATCGTGATCTCAAGTTAGCGCCGCTGTATGTGGTAATGTACTATCAGAAATAAATGCAAAGCCATTAACATCAGTGAGTTCACATTAAAATGCTAAGTCATTGTGATCTTAGTCTGTACTGATTAACACTTTCCCAGTTCTGTAACTAGGGTCTTCAATTTGAGTGGGGTGGGGGGATGATAATGGGGGACAGGCCGTGATCAGGGGGAGGGAGGGGGAGGGAAAGGGGGCATAACAGACTTTTTCATATATATATATATATATATACACAGAGTTTGTCATTTCATTTGGGGGGCAAGCCTTCTGGCAGGGGGGGGGGGGGACAATTGCCCCACCCCTTTAGTTTAGGCCCCTGCACTTTCCATTCGACTATTAGTTTTACCATATGCAAAACAAGATTTTTTAGAAACCTTTCTCAAAGTCTTATCTCAAGAATTGCTGAACCAATACTAGCACAACAGTGCTCTGTGTAATTGTTGGACGTGCTTTTCAATGGGAAAGAACTGTGCCGCTTGGATGATGCTACAACAAGGTTAGCATTTATTCCGTATAGTAATAGTAAAAATTTGCCTCTGAACCCAGAGGTCCGGGGCTCTAGCCCGGGGGCGTGGGGGCCCTTTTTTCCCCACGCTTTTTGGCCGTGAAAAAAATCTTTGGAAAAGGTGCCTCGGGTGTTTAGGGTTTATGACCCAACGAGTCAGCTTGGAAAATCTGAAGGATTTTTGTCTGCATATGATACTGTAAAAGCTGAAATATTCGCGGTGGTTTTAATTTCGCGCTTTTCGCGCACAATCTTTTTCCGCGAAAATTATAACACGCGAAAATATTGTTTTCAACATTCATGCAGTGCATCCTGAAAGTCGCCCACGAAAAAAACAATTCGCGAAATGTCTATGACACCAAAATGTGCGAAAATATCTTTACGCAAAAATATTGGCTTTTACAGTAGCGATGGGGAAGCGTGAGCTACTAGCACAGTATATATAGTAAAGTAGTATTTTGTAGTACTCAGGGCTGTAAGGGTTAACCTTATAATGAAACTGAATGCTACACAATACTGGGCTAAGCAGATGCATGGTAGCGTGTGGTTCCCCAGTCGCACCCAGGCAGGCTATCATATGTACAGCAAAAATGTATGCCCCCCGCCCCCAAAGCTCAGTCAGATAGATGCCGGACTGACATGCAGATGCAAGCAACCCAGGTTCAATCCAGGGTGACTCAGGTTCAATCCAGGTTTTTTTCGCCAACATTTGACACATTTTCACCCCTGATTTTGTTCCCAAAAACGTGCCCCCAGGGTTAGGGATGAGATAAAGGTTTACACTAAATGATTTGATGTGCTTTAATCAAAACAAATCATTGTCAATCCGAGCATCATGAGTGATCCAAGCGCTCACATTCATCCAAAGGTTGAACACATTCTTGCGATGCATTGCATTTTTAAACAAGAGGTGCACAACACTGTTGCGGTCACGCAGATGTTGTATAGTACGCGGGGAATGGTTTGAACGATCAACAATTATTTTGTTGCGATTGTGAGCCATCTTAACCATCTTATGTACAATTCATGTCACCTCAATATGCATCGGTGTTGTCATCTCCCCATCTCCCCCCTCAACCCCCCCCCCCCAAAAAAAACCCAACACCAACAATGCAAAGAGTAAAACATATTGTTGAATTGTTTGTTTGTCCTTCCTTCTGACCAACACATTTTTGTATTTGTGACCAGTCGCGTCAAAAAGGACATGATGTCGGCAAACACAGTTTTGAGATAGAGGTCAATATACTCGTAATAGGTGAAATATAAAGAAAATAATAGAAATAAATAAGCTTCTTCTAATCATGTCTTGTGATTGCAAAGTCTGATTACTTTCAAAATGGTGTCATTTCAAAACTTAAGATATGCTCTTACAAGTCATACCAATAACTCAGATTTGACTCGGGCCTCCAACATGTCCATGTTGATGTGACTGGTCACATTTGTGAATGCTGCTTATTGAACAAGCACTTAGGATGAATGTCAAAGATTAAGCTTCTTAA
Source organism: Ophiura sarsii (assembly GCA_035610835.1). Taxonomy (NCBI): domain Eukaryota; kingdom Metazoa; phylum Echinodermata; class Ophiuroidea; order Amphilepidida; family Ophiuridae; genus Ophiura; species Ophiura sarsii. Next base: position 7,869,669 of record CM069452.1, on the reverse strand, counting down.
ATTTCAACGTGGCAATTGCAGCTGCATTAGTTGCCATATATAGCACATGATTACTATGGTGAAAGTTAATAGCACAATCGATTATAGAATCTGTACTCATTGACTTCCGGGAAGATAGCGTGATGATAGCGAGATCAATTGTGTGAGGGGATAGAGGAGGCTAAAAATTGCAGTTACGTATACATCTGAAAGATAAGTGGTGAACATAGTAACAGTATGTATCAGCGGGTAATTTGATCAAATGGTATGCAGTTGTCATTTTGTATTCTTTTATTTTGAAAGGAAGTTGTTCTTCCGGCCCAACTAATCCAGAATATTTATTTATTTTAACTGAATAATCCATGGATAACAAAGTGTATAAAATCGGCTATTGATGGATTTATTTCATAGTGGGTGTTTGCCTGACTGATTCATTTCTAAGGCAGATGACAGCCATGATTTGTCTTAAAGGCATATTATGTGATCTTTTCCAGAGGGCGCCCTCTATTCATTATTTTTTTTAGAAAGTAGATTTTCTTTCAGATTTACATTTCCGATCATAAATCATACGTACATTCCAAGTTACAGAGCGATACGATTCCTAATTACCTCAAAATCATGGTTTTAGAGTGAATTTAGAGTGAAAAATATAAAGTGTCAGGATTCGGACAGTTTATTTTCACTCTAAAACCATGATTTTGAAGTAATTAAGAATCGTATCGCCCTGTAACTTGGAATGTATGCATGATTTATGATCAGAAATGTAAATCTGCAAGAAAATCTGCTTTCTATTTTTTTTTCGATGTTGAGGGCGTTCCCTGGAAAGATCACATAATATACCTTTAATGCAGGTAACCCCATTTGAGATTTGAATTTCACTTGATTAACACTTTCTACGCGGTTATTAGTATTATATTTACCATACACAAAACAGATTTTTCAAAAACCTTTCTCAATTTTCAAAGTCTATCTCAAGGATTACTGAACCAATAGTAGGCATGATTGTACTTATTTCAATGTATTTCTCATGGTCATTCCAAATATGGTAATGAAATTTAATAATGTTGACATTTTTGAAAACAATTGTGAAATTTTGGAATGTCGTCTACAGACGCCTGCCGCATGGTGATAATATAATATCTTCCATAGGGGTGTATGGATTTCAAATGGAATAGCCCACCACATTTCCAATTAGTGTTCAAGTCATGTATACCATAAAGCAACTTAATTTCGCTAGCAATTTAATTTCGCTAGGAGATCCAATTCGCCAAATTAAAATTGCTGCCAGTTATATTATTTATAATGGTTATAGGAAGATAATACAAATTAGTGAAATTAAATTGCTGCAAAAAGTTGACTAAATGCTAATTCGCTAAAATAATTTGCCGTGAAATTAAGTTGTTTTACAGTATTGGAGCGTAGACATTTTTTACCATCTATGATTGGAGTTGTCTTAACACTTTCCACGCGGCTATTAGATTTACTATTACAAAACAATTTGTTCAGAAACCTCTCCCAAATTTTAAGGTCTATCTCAAAAATTACTGAACCAATACTAGGCATGTTTGTACTTATTTCAATGCATTTCACATAGGGTTTCCAAATATGGTTATGAAATTTAAAATTGTTGACATTTTTGAAACATTTTGTGACATTTTGGAATGTCGTCTGCAGCAGTGCCTGCGCCCTGTGGAAAGTGTTAACTCAAGATCAAGTAGTATTCTTTTATTTGGCTTTAAAAAAAACACACTCTGAATCGATGTCATTGTCTGATAAGGTATTTGTTCTTAACTTAAGTGCCATGGGGACTAAATAACCCTTAGCTGTTCAAAGCTGAGTTGTCATTCCTTTCAGGGCCAGATTTGGCCAAAAGGCTACCTATTGAGAACCTCTAGACTGGCGTTTGGAACACGATGTTAATCATTCTTGACTCAGTTTTATTGATGGTAATATTTCCTATGATCTAGATTAGCCCGTTGGTCAAGTGATGACAGTTACGTTGCAACACTTCTGAGACAGCCTAGCCAAGAGATGAGCACACGTTTCCTATAGTCAGATAGTACTAAGTCACATTTTCCTGAGCGCTGGCTTGCCTCAAATTGCATAAATAGCTTTGGGTGAAAAAAGCTTGTGCGTTAAAAGCCAAATTGCGTGAGGACTAGACCCATGAGATTGAAAGACTGTGTTGTAATAGCCATGTAATATTCAGAGAGAGAATATAAACAAGGAAAACGTGCGACAACTAAGAGGCCTTATGAAAGGTTTATTTGGTCAAACGAGTAAGAAAATGAGTTACTTATGTGTTTTTTAACTCAATTTATTTAAATCTTAAATAGACATGTTAGAGAGGAGACAGGCTGTGTTATCTTTTGTTGTTTGTAATCATTCATATTTGCTCTCTCAATCTCAGTAATAGAAAATATTTAGAAGCAGATGATGAATCTGTTGGAAGCATAAACTTTATAGTGAAGTTAAGTTAATTATATATACGCTTAAAAACCGTCAAAGGCGACAGAGAATAATGCGTTTTATTCTGTCTTTTGTTCGTTAGGGCGAAAATCTATTGTTTAAAATGACGTTAGGGGGAATTTCTTTTCCAAAGAAATTCGCCTTATTCCACTATTAAGATAATTATTATAACTTTAAATAACATTTTTGATTAGGTATTTCTGCTATTTGTTCTGGAATTTAGGAAGACAATATTTTGTCACACTTATTTTTGTAATTTTTAAACCAAGAAAAATAATTTGAGTAATCAGACTTCTTACATTTAAATACTTTAGTAAATCATGTTGTGCACAAACTAACAAAAAGCCTCATTTTAAGCACAGATGGTATCTGTGTTTTAAGCCTAATTTGGGAATATAATTGGGCTTATATTGACAAATTTGCATTATGTAACATGTTAATAAAAATAATTTCTATTCATTCTCTAAAAAACATTTATATAAATTGTGTTCCATTTGAGATTAAAAATGTCGACACATGAAACCATTGTACTGTGAACTAATTTGCAAACCAGATGATTGATGTGTGTTATTCATTTATTTAACACAGTTGAATATCTAGATAATGCTGTTATAACTCTCAACTGCTTAATGCAGGCGTCAATGTGCATCTTGAACCTACCCTCCTCAATGTTAGTCAAAGATAAGACGCCTAATCTTTGCCTAGTAACATTTTTGGAGAGGTGAATCTTGAACTAATTCATACATTGGACAGGTGAATCTATGGTGAATCTTCACCTATATTTCAACTTGTCCCACATATTACTATTGAACGAACATGGTGCACTAAGGTGAATCTTCACCCTACAAATTGCAGGATAGACCTAATCTTGACCAAATTTATCCTGAAGAAAGGTGAATACATGAGGAGGAGGGTTCAAGCTGCACATTGATCACTGCATAAACGTTGTATGTACCCTGAACAAGAAATACCTAAGATGAATTTACTCAGTCCATCCGATCCTTCCAGCAGGCAGTAATTCTGTATTTCATTAGCGGAAGATTGAAAATATGTGTGAAACACCATAGAATTAGTATCTGTTACTAAACAAAGCAGGTACCTTTATTGGATGAGGTTAACCTTTACATTGCTATAGCCTTTCTAACACGGACTCTAATTGAATTTTACTGTCATATAGTCATCCAAATACCCAATCAAATATTAAGATAGAATTTCTTGATCTAAACTATTATATTGTTTGCATAAGTCAATAAAAATGTTTAAAATTGATATGTAAGGCAAATTAGCGTTGGTTTTATGCCACTTCCAGTGTGCTGTGAGCAGATGGTATGTTGACTCCTAGCTCCTATATTTTGGCTAGGTTAGGTGTAGGAGGAAACAAGTGCTAAGCAAATTTGACACTTTTTGTCATACAATAGTCTCTTTTTTCTCTGATGAAATTGGAAAATATGACAAAGCTTAGGATCAAAGTCTTGCACAAGATCAATTTCTCAATTGTTTACCAGGAACGCCATATTTGGGGAAAAAATAATACAAAGGTATAAAGTAACTTATCTACAATCCAGATGACTGAGGATCAACATTTCATTGCTAATACAACTTCACTTTGGATTGGATAGCCATTTTCATTGTTAATCATTTATCTACAGGCACACAGATTCATTTTCTAAGAATGAGTGGTTTTGAGATTGTCTTTTAGAGCCCATTCTTGTTAAAGTTGGCTCTTGGTTATCGGGCTATGTTGAGACAAGGAATACATATTTTATGTATGAACTGCGAGAAACATAATGCAAATTTACACTTAGAGCAAAATCATTTGATTAAAATATAATGTACCTTATTTGGTTATGACAGTTTGGGATTCTGGCTGTGTATTGTGTCTAGTAGAAATAAATGAGAATTTGTTTTTTTAATTTCACATACGATTCAGTAACGAGGTTCTTGTACCATTTTTATTGAAAAGAGGTAAATTACCTCAGTATGATTTGCTGTATCAGTATGGATTCACCAAAAGGGGAAAACATTCTAAAAAACCCCAATGAAGTAACACATAAATCATTTTCATATTGATCTGTTTAAAAGGCTAACCAAATTACGCTCAATAACTGTGACTTGTTCCTGTAAGGCTACAATTTTAAAAATGATGCCCTAATATTGTCGATTAATTTTTCTTCATTTTGAAGCACACACGGTGCATCACCAAGAGTGCACGGGGCTCGAATAGCAATGAAGCATCCAATTATCAAACAAGCCGCCGGGAGCCAAACTTGAGATAAGGTGTCCGCGATGCATGCTAAGCGCACGGTATGGGAATACATACCCGCTGAAATTATAGTGACTCACGATGTTATGTTTCTTTGTTCAGTTTCCCGCTAGCTTGGGAGTGGGATTTTGGAGCAGTCTTGTTTTTCGTATTTCCACTCGCTGCCGCAATGGGATGTCGTTTTATTATTCGAGCGCTATATCGATACACTGTTGAAATATGCGCACCGGGTATTACGTTTGTAAATGATACGACATTAGAATTGTGTAACATTCTTTTTCTGTTTTTCTATCCGAGTGTTTTGATCGTCACAAATGATTGCTGGAATATGTGTGTTGACGCTTTATTCATATCGATTTGTTTTTAGAAATAACACAGTACAAAAATAATCCCTGGAACTGTTTTAATATATATAATCTCGATTAGAGGTGGGTGAGGGAATTGAAACAAGGATTAATTATAAATCTTATGGCCTTTTTTCCATAGAATGTTCATGGAATTATTGTGTAGAAAATACGACATAGAACAAATCATTGTGCTCATTTTGTAAGTTTAACCTCTAGAAATGAAAATATACATCTGAAATAGTTCTTTAATGTTTAAAAAACACTCCTATTTTTCAAAAACTTTTGCATACAATTGAATTTTTCTTAATTTTATAAAAAATACATATTGTTAAAAAGTAGTTTGTATTTTCAATGATTAGATAAATGATTGATAAAACTTGCTAATCTTGCCCACTTAGTTTATTATTACAATGCTAAAACCAGCCTCACATTTCTGTATGTCTAGCTAGATTTTTAAAATATCATACTCAGATTTCACCCTGATATGTCTAGCTAGATTTTTTAAATATCATACTCGGATTTCACCCTGATCATGCTCATATTTTTTCTGAAATTATTTTTTTTCTATGAATTTCATGGGCAACACACCATCAAAATACTCACTTTGTTTTTTGTGAGTTCAAAGACGCACAGAATAAATAACAATTTTTGCTTTTGAAATATTTATGATTATTATTTATATGGGCCTCCCAAACTGTACAATAAAACTGTGTATTGAATATTGTGCAATAAAGTTCCCGGATCGACACCAATATTCAAAAAATATAGTATGGCGCAGAGATGTATGTGTGAATATGTATGCGTAGATGATGCGCACATATACATTTTTAAGATCAGTGTTCAATTTCGCTGAGATTAAAGTCAGTTTGGGCTAATTGATTTATGTTTATTAAAAACAGTCTGTTATAAATAATAATAATAATATTGAATTAATATTGAATGTCTTATTTTCGTGTGACACAAGAATATATTGCACTCCCTATAAAATATATTCTTGTATCGCACTCAAAACCATTCAATATTATAAATAAAGTCATAACTGTTCTGTGTTTGCGATGAAAACTGTCGATCTAGACACCATGTGTCAAATATGTTGGTTGCATACATGATTATATCACAGGATTTCCTTCTGCTTAAGGCCATTTTGGTAAACAAATTTAACTGATTTGAATATATGTACCATAATATATATTGGGTATATACATGTATTGTTATGACCATTAATACGACATACAAATTGAATATTGTCATATTGACTTTCCTTTCAAATGAAAGAAATTAATTGTTTAATTCAACCCTACATATGGTTCGATCAGTGAGTTTGTTTGACAGAACTAACTAATTTGTTGTTGTTTCTTGCTGATAAAAAAAATCTTGAAACTTTCATACCTTTTTACTACTACTTGACCCTTTACTCTGTGAGGCCATGACACCTCCCTCTGGCAATCCACAAACCACTAGCAATCCAAGAACAAGTCAAGTCATTTTATTGACATCACCAAACAAACAGGTATAATCAAAACAAAATACATAAAGCATCAACTAAAACTACAAGTTTAAAACAAAACAATGTAACAACAAAAGTATTAATTTACTTAAATATGAAATACTTAAAAATATGTCAATATAAAATATACTAGTAATCCAATGATTGTCGAGCCTCAAATGCATGTTTAACATATTTAATAACGGGTTGAATACAGTCATAGTCAGATACACCCATGATTGTAGTGAAAATCTCATACGCTAATCTGAGAGCCGCCACTGGCAATTCTAAGATTGGAGCAGTTCTTGATGTTTATACAGATAGTAAAATGGTACTCAGGTATTACTGTGTGTGTCAGCTAAAGTTAGGAGGGGACATCAGCATCTAATCTGGCCACAACTGACATTCATTTAGATCGCGAGGATATAATTATAATAATAATAACAGGCATTTATATAGTGTTTATTACATCGAAAGGATCTCAAAGCACTTTACAGTATACAAAGAGTAAATATATACACATGTAATCGCCATTTCATTGATGATATATGTGACTCAAAATGGACATGTTGGTGGCCCAAAACAAATCTGAGTTATTGGAATGACTTGAAAGAGTACATTTTAAGCTTTGAAATGACGCCATATTGAAGGTAATCAGACTTTGTAATCACAAGATATGATTTGAAGAAGCATATTTTTTTCTATTATTTTCAATATATTTCACCAAATATCTCATAACTGTGTTTGCCAACAACATGTCCTTTTTGACGCCACTGGTCACATATGTGCACAGTATCATAATAATAATAGTGAACATTAAGAAAACATGCAAATCCGCAAGACGCTCATGGCGCATAAGAGCAACAAAACCATCAGGAAACAAGATAAGGAACAAGAGAGCAAAAAATAGACAACATATGATGTGTTCAGAAGAATGTACGCTGATATCACCTCCCAATGTGAGGTAACACCAAGTATAGCCGTCCAATTGTAAGACTAATCTAATATGAGTAAGTAAGCAAAAAATAGACAACATATGATGTGTTCAGAAGAATCATACGCTGATGTCACCTCCCAATGTGAGGTGACACCAAGTAAAGCCGTCCAATTGTAAGACTAATCAAAGGTTAAGTGCAATAAAGGGCTATCTGCATTTTTGGCCAAAATGAGATTTTGGTATCAAAATGATCCGCACAAGATCAGGAACCTAATTATGAGAATATAGTAAATTCACCTAATCAAAAAGGTTTGAATAGCATTTCTTTTAACTTGTCAAAACCAATAGGGGACAATGATGGGTACAAATCTTTAATAAGCCTTATCGCCAATCGGAAAAAATCCATTGATTATCCTTTTCTGATGCATTGTGGGATCCAGAATGTGGCAGATTTTGCATTTTTGCGATCCCACAATGCAACAGAAAAGGATAATTAATGGCTTTTTATCGATTCGCGATAAACCTTATTCACTTTTTCTCAAACTGACCGAACTGCAGATAGCCCTTTGTTGCATTAAATGCTCGTAATCTACTATATGAGTAAGTAAGGTAGGGTAGCGCTCCATTTTAATGATTCATTGCGATTTATTAAACAGTGCATGAGCGCAATGAAGATAACGATAATGATCTGTCATGAAGTCATTTTCTTATACCCTTATGCATGCTTTGCATGAGATTTTAGCGCCAAACATTAACAAGTCTCTGCGTGAATATGGGGGGAAGTAAGTTTATGGCCCTGTGTTGCGATGATAGATGTCGGGTGACAGCGTAGAGTGTTACGGGAAGATAACATAACAAGCATTACACTTTATTTTTCACTGAAATCTTGTCAATAAAGGAGTTCTCGTAAACAGTCATCGCATGCATCCTGTATTAAACATGACACGTCAAGATAATTTAACTCAAAACATAAGAAGACTCGCTGCAACGCGGTCTCTGGTGAAACAGCCCTACGGTGCGTGTAGTAATAATGGCGCTGCATATTTAGGAGCGAGCTTAACGCTAGTACTCTATTCGCTCGGTATAATAAAATGTATGTTGTTTTCATCAATATGGCAAAATGCATTTCATGTGATAACTGTGTTGTACCTGATGACTTGTCGCCTATGAAAACATCCAACCAGTCAATTTTGATAATTCAGTTGTTTAATATTCCCAAAAATTGGTTTTAATTTGATGAATGTTAATATCTTAAAAGATACAAAACAAGTGAAATAGTATTTGATCAGTCATATCATAAAGGAAATTCTACTGCATAGGAATAAGTACTACTTCATATTTTCATTTGTCATTCTGGAAACATCTCTCGGGATTCTTATGATAGCCCAGAGGGGGCAGGCACTCTTATATAGAGATGATTCATATATAATGTGGTTAAGACCATCCCTTTAACGTATAATGGCTCTAGTTATAGGCCCCATATTTTCATTGTACAAACTTCATCCAAAGATACCATATTGTCTTCTTTTACTAAATGCTTTACATGTATTATATTTCTGTAATGTTGTTATATTTTACTCTCATCGGTTGCCTATTGATAATTGATAGCGCTAGTCTTGTGCCTCCTCAATAGCGTGAATCTGTGACCCTCTGAACCTTACATGTAGTAGCAGACACTCTACTTGATTCGCATCTCACCATTCTCAGCACGGTAGTAGTACGGTAGTGCTAATAATTGTGCCACTCAGCTAATGACCTTATAATATTTATTTTATATTTTGCCCCGAGGCCTGACTAAAAGACCATCGCCATAAAAATACCACCAGCCTTACACCTATATCCCACAGCTTTATATATCCATTTCCTATTAAACTGCCCTATCTGATCCTCACCCATAGAGATGTTGGTGCCCTTTGATTTGGCCATCAGCATTACCCTACCTAAAATGATTGGACTACCCTCTCCCCCGGTGAGTCACGAATCAACTTGAAAGCACATTGTATCAACGGATAAACACAAGTGAAGAGATGCAAAAGTCTCGTCTCTTGTCATGTTTTCATAGCAATGTCAATCTTACACAAAGTCCTCTAAAGCAATACGAGCCTATTTATCTGTAGTTAGATCAACGCTATGATTCACAATGGTTAACCCCCTGAGAACTACCGGCCGATTGGTCAGAAAGATAGATACATCATTTATTGCACCAATGAGAGACATTGTTAGAATAATTGTATCCCTGATAAAGATGGGAGTGAAACATTTTACAAGCTGCATTTGAATTGGCTATTCATATGAGTATATCTTGTAATAAACCAATCGGAACCACTGTAAGATAGACAGGTAGACCCCAGGGGGTTAAGCAGCGGGACGCAGACTCTCATTGTTTGCGCTGTAGGAGCGGTCGTCGTTCATATACGAGGAGATCTTGTGAATTGCTAATGCCATTAATCGCGGAAAACGGAAATCGCAAGAGTATTTGGAAATGAAATACCGTCATCCAATGCATAAGATAGATGGTGGGGATCACATGTTAAAACACTCGTGTTAGCAAAAATAATTTACCAAGAAAAGAAAAAAAGAGAACGGATTGTTATTTTGAATTATAAAATAAAACAAAACTAAAACCATTGTTTGATCATGGATAGGTTTGCCTCATGTTAAAACACTTATGATAACAAGAAATATTCACCAAGACAAAATTTTGTTTTAATGAGGAGATAAATGAAACTGGCAACTGCCATTTGCCATTGGTCAAATGCATACATTAGTTTCTTAATTAAGATTTTTTTAAAAAAGTAACGAAAATTGAATATGATTTTAAAAATAAACAAAGTCAAATATATTTGTAGACTGATGGCATACACTCTCTCACTGGTCTCTTTATCAAAATATTCAACATATATTTTTGTTCTTGTACACAAAAGTGAAACAAAACCTACGGAAAATCAATACAAAATGTTAATTGAATTATAAACATTGAATATGAGTGGGGCTTTGCTTAATGACAAATGAGAAAGATATTTTCTTCCCAGAGCTGTATATAGGATCAATGTTAAATATGTATTTATAATCCCAAGACTACATTCGACATCAAATCTTACTTTTAAAATATAATTGGGAAAGCATTACTCTTTTGCTCGAGCATAAACACTTATAGTATCCATGTTTTCTGCTTCTGTAATTTCCTATGAGGATAGAGGTGTTACTCAAATGGTGACCCCTAAAACGCCTGGCTTAATAATATTACACTCTTTTAATAATTCAAGTACACAGTTAAGTGAATTTAAGCCTTCCAGAAATTGTATCAAGCGGATAATATTTTTCAACTGAACTTTTAAAATGTAGCAACACTGATCCAGTATTCGGCTATGCAGGATGACATATCAATACATCTCATAATATAAGGTATCTGACAATTTGATTAATTTCTGGCATCTTAGTATTTCCTGTAGAAACGATATACTTGGACTGTCAGTTCATTGTAACCGGCCTATACGCCATCCTAGAGGCTGATATTAATAAATAGAGAAGCGAGCGAGAATGAGAATCGCAGGCTTGCATGTCAGCCTGTGCTTGTGAGAGAGACACACAAAATTTTCGATAGATACAATATATATAATCTATATAAGCATTTTGCAGTTTTATGTGTATAGTATATTTATATGTATGTATTTATTTATTAGTTTCCAATTGATTTCATTCATTGTGTTGTCAAGATTCAAGGGAGAAGAATTTGAGTATTGGATGTCACTTTGTTGAATACCGGCACTTTGCTCACACAGTTTTTGTCATGCATTCTTTCGTCAAGTAACTTAACCCTAACCCGACCACCCTGTTTTTTAACAAAAATGGGGAGAGAGGACAAGATAAACCAATAAATCGCCGCTCCCTGACCGGGAATCGATCCGGGGACCATATGCACATCAACCCGCTGGCCCACATATATAGGCAAGCCATGATTACCAGCTTCATGTTCGTGCATTATACCCACTCGCTATAGGCTCGGTTGATTGCGTTATCAAAAACGTCTAATGCGCTGTGGTATTGTGTGGTATTTGGTAGGGTTAGGGTTATAGCATAATTATACTAGTAGCTTCCCCAACTTTAAAAACACGCAATTATATCGTTTTTGGGTTATCTTTGTAATGAACTTTCACATCACAAATTTGAAAAGCAAAATGGCTCAATTAAAATGGGTTAAATTATTCATGCCTTGGTACAATAAAGGGCCATGTGCGGATGGTTTTCAATGACGTTATCAGCCGAGTCTATATAGTGAGCGCAGAATACGGCACAAATGAGTAGCTGAGAGTCGTGGCTTTGCTTGCCTATATGCCGCCCTGGGATTTTTGTCCCGAGGTCTCTGGTTCGATCCCCGGTCGGGGAGTGGTGATTTATTTGTTGATTTCTCTTCCAAAATTGTGATCCTGGTTAAAACCTTGGATATGGGGTTAGGGTTATGGAATTGCTTACTTGTTATTTCTTGACAACTTAGAGAGTTTAAATAACTACATATTTAGTTGTGTTAAAAAAATCCTGTTAACATTTCCAATAATCTCAAGGGTATTATAGTGGCGAGAGAAATGTTGAGGTATTTTAAAGTAAAATGTTAATTTTTCATAGAACCTTTAAAAATCAAAGTCATTCACCTCAATGCAATTGAATAAATTTGCGTTTGTGGTAATAAAAAAACACATGCTCTGATTTGAATTATTAAAAAGATTGGTCAGCTTACGAAATGTTATTTTGCTGTAGTTAATGACGCGAGGAGAATATTAATCACTTCATCAATGTATGCATACATCGATTTTTCCCTGTGTGATATTCATCATGCAGCATTGTTAGGCTAAATTAAAGAAATCATTTGTCTCAAAGCTCCCGTGCGGGTTAGTTTATTGATGCGCATTAGAAGAAGAAAAAAATCTTTAAAACATTTTTTTTTATATATATATATATATGTTGAAAAAAGAATGAAAAAATCCCCCAAAATCCCAAAATTTCACAGATTTTTCAAATTTTCATTGATCACATATTTTAAATACAAAAAGTCACTTTTACAAGGATTTCAATATTTTATATTAAAAAAAAAAAAATTAAAAAATGCATTCCGCATTAGGTTTTGAAAAACTAAAGAGCTTTGAGACAAAAGATTTTTTTAATATAGCCTTATATGCTAACATTGAAAATATTGAGAGAAGCGCCCATGCTTTAACATTCAAAGGATTATGATGAATGCAGTGCAAAGGATATGGTGTAAGCTAGTAAAGCCATCTTGGCTCCAATGAGTCAACGGGAATTAGAATTAACCAGCAGATCAGTTACAGTATTATCAGTGACAACAACTTAACAAGCATTAGAATTAAGTCATATTTCTGGTATTTATTAAAAACAGGAAACATCATTGATCGTTATCTAGTCACGGGTGTTGTAAACTTCACTAGCTAAGCATGTTTGTAATTATAGAATTTAATATTTTTGTACAAACTAAAAGCTAATATATTTGGATTTTTTCTTCAAATTTGAACAATGTCTATTGAACATCAAACTACAGAACAGTTTTAATAATTTTAATAAATTCTAGCAGATTATGAAACTGTTTATTTGAATTAAATGTTGTGTGTTGTTTTATCAATGGGTTGTATTGGTTTGAAAGTTGCCACATGTCTTGCCGAATATCACTTGTATTAAGCTTTACCAACTAATATTGTATATTATTGCTACTGGGTTATTTGATCTAATCTCATCTCAGTATATTTCCTTTTTATAGTTTATAGTTTATAGTTTATAGTTTATTGACACCAAATCGCAGCTAAAAGCTGAATTACATGGATATTACATACGGTATAAAAACATCAAATTACACATAGAAATGTATACAAAGATAACAACAAAATTGAAAATTAAAAATGCTAAAAGAGATTAAAAGGTATCAAAAATACATAGATAGTAAAGGTTGTACATGCTAAGTCGCCTAAATATAGCTAATATTGCACTGTGGGTAATATATTTAAAAAAATGCTATGACGCCTAAATATAGCTAATATTGCACTGTGGGTAACATATAAAAAATTAAAAGATAAAAAAACGGCAATTATAAACATGATAAATGACAAAGACACAGTTTAAGAATACTTGTGCTTTATGTGTTGTACCATATGGTTTGGACTGAAATCATAGTAAGTCATATTCATTTGGATATGAACTCCTGGGCCAGTAAGTTTTTATCGCAACCGCTGTACTTAACAACATATTGTACAAAATGTCTAAAAATAATGACTTCTGATTTTATACACACAATGGCCACATTTGAATTTAAGTGAACTTTGGCATCGGTGATTATAGCAGATATCTTCACAATAAAATAGGAAGTCAGCATGGAGAGAGTGAGATTGTACATATATATGTTTCAAATATTGTAACTCTATCTGCTTGATATGAGTACATAAACTTATAAATAAAACAGATAAATTTAATGTGACATAATGAGTTCAGAAATATATTTATACACACACTATTTCCTATATTATATCCCATGATCTAACCAGGATGTCAAATAAATATGAATTTTGAAATGGAAAAAATCATGACATTTGTTTTCCATATGCTAACACTTCCTCTAGTATTATATAGGAAGATCTATGTCAGATACAGCACTGTGTCAGCTGCCTAGCGTCTCTATCATCGAAGGAGACAGAAGTCAGCTCCATGGATTAACTCTTCTAAAAGGCCTGTTCAGACGCCACTAAGCCTTAATTTCTTTTGATGCTATCGCACTCGCGGTTAACATTACGGATGGATTCACACGGCGCACACACTCTCGGTTAGCTCTCGATTAGTGCTTCGGGTTAGTTAACCGTAAGATCTTTTAGGGTTAACATTCCAGCTTTATACTCAGGGTTAGTTAACCATGACGATTCACACGGCCGTTAACCAAGAGTTTAACCTCTAGGTTAGCGAATTTGACGCTAACCTAGAGATTAATGTCCCTCGTTGGAACGCTCCTATAATGAGTTAATTTGATGCTATTTACTCTGTTTAGTCAACCAGATTAGCCAGCGCATTAGGGCAAAGGCCAACTCCAACAATCAACTGGATAGTTTTGCCATTTATTAGTGATGATTAAATGTGATCATTTGATTTGATGAGAGCATGATAAGAGGAAGGGGGATAAATAGGGGAAGGGGGATATGACACTGGCGTGTGTCTAGTTTGAAACCCAGGGGAGGTTTGTAATGGGGGTTAGAAAGGATAGTTGAACCTGGTTTAGTAGCAAGGGGTAGGTTGTACTATTTACAGGATTCTTATTTCAACAACAACAACAACATTTCGCTATCATTTTAATTTCGCTAATTTTGTTAGGAACTCTATTCGCTAAATTAAAATGCCGCTAATTAAGATTTTATACATACGTTAACATAGCAAGATTATTTTAAATTAGTGAAATTAAAATGCCACTAAAAGGTGGGTTTTTTTGCAAATTTGATAGTGTTTTACTGTATATAGTTAAAGTTGAAATGTTCATATCAGTTTTATGTTCACACATTATGAGCATCTAGGTGAAATGTTATAAGACACTTAATGATACATTTTTGAGTTACATGAAACATGCTGAATGTTCCACAAATTCAGCAAAAAAGGTTGGTAAAGTAACTATTTTAATAACAATTCTGTACATGAAAAATAGTGGCTTTACCAACGCAAAATATATATGAGTACTATGTTGCTTCTATGGATTATTTGAGTCCATTTAAGTTATACTTGGGGATGGCTGGCAATGTAGTAATCATCTTAGAAATATGGGTGGAGTGTGGGTTGGTGGGATTTGTAAATGTGGCTGTATAAAGATTACTTCTCTTACTATTTCATGTTTGTGATATTCAAGAAACTGACATACAAATCCTTTAACCCCTGGCTATTGATGTAGATCCGTATCAGCTTTTAACCCCTCGCTTTACAACTGCCTTTATACGGAGTACTTGATTGGGTACATATCCATGTAAACAGAGTAACTTTACCAATTACTATAGCTCTAGTCACGCTCGCTCAGTACTGTTAAAGGTGTATGTTCCGATCACTTTTTGGGGGCTATGGTTTTTTTTTCACATACATCATGATATTTTGATATCAAAAGAATCCCTATATTTTTCTTATTATGTCTGTAAAATCTTGCCAGAAATGTTCCATTTAGAAATTATAGGCTAAAATGTGGTGAGTTACTGCCAAAGGTAGTGAATTACTGCCAAAGGTGGTTAACCACCAGCCAGTTTGTGTACTGCTCAATGGGCAAAATTCTTTTGACCTTGTGCTTCTAAAATTAGAACCATTGGAGTTATGCAACTCAAACTTTGGAATGTGACAATTTTAAGGATGACCTTTCATGTAAAATAGAAAACATCAAGTTGAAAATCGGGCCAGCAATCAGAACATCTACCTTTAACTGAATAGTGCTCAACCCTACTACCATGATAGTTATAACTGTGACTCTGATTGGATATTAGAAACATAAATCCCTCTTTATAACCAATCAACATAGCTTTTAGAGGCAGGTGGTAATTTAGCTGGTACATGCAGTGTCCATAAGGGACGCACCATTAGATTTTCAGGGGGGGGGGGGAGGAAGTTTTTGGAGAAAAAAATTCCTCCTCTATGCAGGCCAACAACAAAAAATCCCCCCTGATGAGTAAAAAAAAAAATTAAAAAACTCTACCCCCACCCAACTCAATATGAATGAATACATTAAAAAAAATTGCTGCCTTCGGCGGCGCAAAAAAAGAATTCCCCCCTTACGCCGGCAAAAAAAAAATCCCCCCCCCCTAACCCAACTTCCTACCCCCTGAAAATCTAATGGTGCCTCCCTGAGATAGATCCTTTGTTGCCCATACCTTGGAATCCAAGCCAATGCCAAATCTCTGTCCAATTATAAGTCACTCATATGGGAAATATACTGCCACTATTTATAAGGCATCAATTACACAAATAGGTGATTAATTTGAGATAGGCGAGAGTCCTTTATCACTGATCGTGCGGCATAATTTGTTATTTCGTAATGAGTTTTCAATTTCCCAACTCTTTCTCTCTCCCATTTCCACATAAATGAGATTTGCAGCTCATCTTCAAATAAGTCGCTTCAGCTCATCTTCAAATAGGTCGCTTTCAAAATAAAGCACAAAGTAGTGAAGTAAACTGTAAATCAAATGTTAAAATTGGCTATTCTTTATTCCATTTGTATTTTAATATAAGGCCTAGTAAAAAAATTAACATGTTTCCCGTCCCCGCCCGCCTCCTTTTTGGCCGCCGCCTCCTATTTTTTACTATTTACTATTTCCGAAAATTCTGTTTAAAATTTTTTTTTTTTAAAAAAGGTTTTTTTTTTTTTAAAAAAAAATTTTTAATTTTTTAATTTTTTTTTTTTTTAGTGATTTATCCTTTGCCCATAGGAATGGCAGGTGTAATTGAAATGCTATATCATTACATAGCATGACACGGAAGTATTGACATGGCTTCTCAATTGAAATAGTACCATGGGGACCAATACATGTAGGCCTACAATGTACATCCTTTCGATCAATGATGTTTTGTTCTTCATTCAACCTGAAAAATGAAGAAAACATAAAGAAACAATGTGTACTTGGCTCTATATATTAGGTAAACCTTTTCATATTGTTATTCCTCTGGCAATTAGAGTGGAAAATCCTGTTTAGGAGTGTCTGCAACACAGTCAGTTGGTCACTTTCGACTTGGCGGCCATCTTGAAAAAAATATCAAAAAATGGGAAAATAGTAAATAGTAAGACCCTCCCTCCTCCTTTTTTTAAAAAGTCCGGACGGGAAACATGTAATTTTTTTTACTATGCCTAATATCACCAAATTTGCTTGATTTTTGTGTTTTATTTATTATTTGTTACAAAATGCCAATATCAATATCAGAAAGCAATGAAGCTTGTGTGCAGCGTGTTTTTGTTACACCCTGACTACATAAATAACGGCCATGAATGCACCAACACATGTTGGCCAAATCTAAGCATTGTATTGGAACAATAACGATATATTACCCTACTTTAACTAATTAAATATATAGCTCATCTATAAAGGCGGGTATATAGGCAGGCGGGTGGACGTGTGGGCAATCTAGTATCGCATATAGCATCACGCACCATTCACCTGCTGTAGCTCTGTATGACACGCAATGGGTTAATACTTGCCATGAGGATTTGCCACCAAAATGAATTGTAAGTGGTATGTGTGATGTGGCCAATTCAGGCTGCACAAAGTGTTTTTGTCCTCAGGAGCAAACTTTTAAGGGATTGTAAATAACGCTCCTAAACTATATTTAATGGGAGCGAACGCTGCATAGTTCCAAAAAGATTTGAGGCCAGGTCGGTCAGTCGGTTTTAATTATAATTTTGTGTTTTTGGGTGTGTTTTTTTAATTGCTGAAAAATATTACTGCCATGGATATAGTGGTTCATATCAATTCAAAATTGGTAAATGTCAATTTTACTCATTTTCTAGTGTGATAATAGTTTTAAAATAATTTATTTAAGCAATTATATTCATTTCAAGCAGAAAATATTAATATTTTGTAATTTGGGTAAAATTTTAATCTTAAATTTAATCTTAAAATTTAAAAAAATATACTTTTTTTTAAATTTAGAGAATAAAGGTATTGTTTTTAGACCGTACCTGTGTTATATTGTCTGACATAAATGCGGACAAAAATAATACTATCGAACGCATTTATGTCAGACAATATAACACGGGTACGGTCTAAATACAATACCTTTATTCTCATTCTTAAACAATCTTACTGAAGACATTTATCAAAGAAATAAGTGCAATTTATTGTCCACATTTGACAACTTTTACCCCTTCTAGGATCGAATAACCCACAAACATTCCATTCAATCCCATGCGATGAGTACACCATGCGTAATCGTCGCGGCGCCGGCATAAACGCAGGAAAGGCGCCAAAGACGCACTGCAGAAGTGCGCGTTATGGAGCAAACCACGCATTGTGAAGGTCGGACGCACTGTTAAAACGTAAGCCCCACCTCCCCGTGTTCTATTGTCTCATAGAGATGTTGCCGATTTCTCTGAGAACCAATGAGATTGCTTACACTTTCTTAGCTGTTTAAGAATGTCAAATAAGGGATGTTTCTTATCCTACAGTGCCAACAAAAATACTAAAATATCAGGGAATTTGGTGCTGAGAACTCACTTTCTCATCATCCCAGAACAAATGTGAAATACCGGTTTTGATCAATTCCTTGAGATAATACCAAAATGAATGGTTATAGTGGCTGGAAAAGATGCTGCCTATAAGTGAAGCTACTTAGGGTTCACCTTATGTTATAATGTCCAAGCTTTCAATGAATGAACAATTCCATGAAGTTGAAATCCATATTCCATAATTGCCCTACTGATGTTGCTGAAATAAATCTCCTTTTGTCAGGTGATGCACTTTAACAATTAAGTAATAGCTTAACAGCTTTCTGGTATCAATTTAAAGCCAAATAAAAAATAAAAAATGTTAGCGTCCCCGCCCGCTTCCTTTTTAGGGGCCGCCTCCTTTTTTCTTTTTTTCTTCTTTTTTGAAAATAAATAAATAAATAAATTTTTAAAAAAGAAATCATATTTTTTTGACTTTAGCACACCTTGCATAAAGCTGTTTGCCCCGTGAAAAAAATGTATCTCTACGACTCAGAACTCAGGACAAAACGTCATTTTGGTGTCATTTTCTGTTTCATCTTGCCCATAAGAAGCCAAGAGTCCAAGTGATGGTCATTTTTGAAAAAAGCAGGCAACCATCTTGAAAAATAGCCCGGCCAGCTATCTTGACAAAATGTGTAGGGCACTCAGCCATTTTGGGAGAAAAAAAGGGCCTCCTCCTCCCTTTTTTCAAAAAGGCAGGATGCTAAACATGTTTTATTTTTTATTTTGCACCAACAGCTATTTTAAAATATCAACATCCTCTGCCATTTACCAATCAACTTGAATGCAATATCTTATTTATAACTTTCACTCCTTGGAAAATGCGGGTAGGAGGGTAAGGGTTTCTGGAATAGATCACATGTTGCTGCACACCTTTTCATCCAATTTACTTTTTACCATAGATTGTCAACATCTGTCATCTAACTCATTAATATGACTATTCAAAGTATATCTTCTATTTTGTACTTGCTCATTAGCAGGCCTGTAAGCAGGATTTTTTTAGGGGGGGGGGCATATTTTTTGGAAAAGGTATATTGGTTCCAAAAAATTGTAAATGGTTGCCCCCAATTTTTTTTTCATTCATCTCACAAAATTTAGAGCGGGGGGGGGGGGGGGGGGGGGGGGGGGGAGTGGTGGGGGTGTTAGGACCTGTTTTAGTACGAAACGGCCCGAAAAAAATGCTTTACATAATGGGAAAGGGGACATTTTCGGAAAAAAGGGGTAGGGAGGGGGCGTTTTCACACAAAAAAGTACATCGGTACCAAAAAAAGGTACATTGGTACAAAAAAAGGTACATTGGTACAAGATTTGGGGTGGGGGGGGGGGCGTCCTTATATATCATATATTAGTTATAATCATATAATGTTTAACTGCAACTTATCGCATACAATTGGCAATTACTCACTTATTTGTTAAATATTATTACTCACTTATTTGTTAAATATTTAAAAGGTTTCTTTCAGATAAGGAGAAAGATGCATGTTCAGAATTCTTTAAAATCTGTGTTCTTGTGTAGTATCTGTTTGTTGTTGGCACTGAAAGAGGCAAGTCAATTTTTTCCCTAATGAAAGGAGGTGAATAATCATCATTGCAAAGAGTTAAAATGTGTATAATATTGAATGGCTTTGAGGGTGATACAAGAATATATTGCACGAGCTATAAAAATATTGCACAAGTTGGAGACAAGTGCAATATTTAACAC
>CM069452.1:7665684-7849177 GCA_035610835.1 Ophiura sarsii | reverse complement strand
GGCCTGCAGTATTGCTGCATGATGTTGTTTGTGATTATGTATTTAGTTATTTGAATGCAAATTTGTGACACATAGAGCATGTTTCTGCTGGGACACTGCAAAAAGTACACGCTAATAAACGCTAAGTTTCAATCGGTCAGTTTTTAATCCCCCTGTTTCTACTCGCGAAAAGTTACCGCTAAGTTTATCGATCCTAGTCGTGGGCCACGACATTTGACCTTTTGTAATACCAAACAATGCCACCGCACCTGAAAAAAAGATTGCATCACAATAATGTGTATAACCCAGCATGACATGGTTCACGGCGCAAACTGCTAAGGATTGCCTTTCTGTTTCTATTGGGTTAATTGCCGATTATTGCCAGTTCCAAACCTGGTTTGTGAAGTTTTTTGGGATTACCAAAAATACCGATTATTGCCGGGTTCTGCCTGTTTCTACTGGGCAAACTTAACGTTTATTAGCGGTTTCTTCCCCAGCAGAAACACGCTCTAACATAACTATTTAAAACTGTAGAAGCTTCTGTTGATAAAGGTAAATGCAAAATGGTTTGTGTAAGTCATAGATTCTTGAAGGATCTATGGTGTAATGTAATTTTTCCACTTGATTGAGATTCTATTATTATTCTAAAAATGTGAGCTTCACCTTTTTAGTTTGTGTTGGGGTGGTCAAATGAATGCTTTTTGTAAACCTTGTAAACTTATTAGCGTTTTTGTTATTGCCAAAGACACTTAAGACATTTTTGATACTAACAATGCTTCATGACAGTGATGTTAAACTAAAGTCTTGAAAATAATCGCTGGCAAGATGGATATAACAGAAATCAAATGTGCTGTGATGTGCGGGGAATTATCTTGCATTGGAGTAAACAAAAGCATTGTGTTATTTGATTAGTTTTGAAATCTTAAATGTAGGAAATTATTGTACATGGACGGAGTTTTACTAAGTCAAAAATATTTATGATCAACCAAAATTATCCGCATTTATAAAAGCACACTATCACACTATAGTCAGAGACTGTATGGTCACCGCTGTATATTGAGGGAACAGAATGGCTCAAATATATTTTTTTTACCGAAATATTGGATCCATCAATATACCAATTTGAACAAGAAATGATGACCCTTTGCTTATGTGCACGCTTCAACTTTCTCCGCACCAGTGTCTGATTGGCTTGGCAAGTGCTTTGGGCTGGTCACAAATTAGTGCCGTTCAAATCCCTAAGGCACTATCGTATTACCATTCGTATACTGTATGCAGTTCTTGTATGCTGTCAACTGCCATCAAAGCTCGTGTTTAAAATAAGACTAGGACCAACCATGTAAGAGCAGGCGCAAGAGTCCTATTGTAGGACACTGACTTCCTATCTTCAAAATAGCTTGATGGGGCTACGGAAATTTACGGAAATCATTGATAGAGGGAAAAAAAATGTGCATCATGGATTTCAAGCTTCCCATTGTGGGGATTTGACTGTTTTGTAGTTCAGACTTTAATTGCACGGTAACATTAAAAACTGGCCTTGCCTTGCCTCGTGGCAGATTTTGAAATGATTATAGCGGGAGTGGTACGTGAAATGGTCGTAATCTGATGCTGGTTATGCGTGAATGATTCGGCTTATCTTTTGGGCCATTAACTAAATATACTACATGTTATGGAAGCCTCCCTATGTGCATGTGCATACTAATTACCAAGTGTTCATTAACAACCAAGGAGAATTTAGATTTAGTTACAAGCTGTTTGTTGTTCGTCCAGGGTCAAATGGATTTTTACAATTTTGTAATTTGTTGATGTGGTAAATGGTTATTAATATGCCTATATTGTACATGTATAATATTATTAACAACAAGAGTGAATGACCGAGTGAGTAAGGATATATTAAAAAAATCTTTTGTCTCAACGCTCTTCAGTTTTTCAAAGCCTAATGCGGATTGCAGTTGTTGTTTTTTGTTCTTTTTAATATAAAATATTGAAATCCTTGTAAAAGTAACCTTTTGTATTTAACATGTTTAAAATGATGTTGATCAATGAAAATCTGAAAAAACTATTATTTTTTCTAATGCGCACCAATTAACTAACACGCACAGGAGCTTTGAGACAAATGATTTTTTTAATATAGCCTAATACAAGTTTATATATTTTCCTAGTGTGTACTTTATAATCGATCAAAAATGGCATGTGATGTGATATTGTTTGCCTTCCAGCCTGTTTTATCCATTCAGTCACTTTTAAGTGAGCAAGGCAAAAGGTCATCATTTAGCATTATCTTATAAATTCTAAATAGACCATGCATGATATTTATATCGAGGGTTGAGTGCCAGAAGGCTGTAACTCAACTTTTGGGCAAAATGAGATTTTGGTTCCAAAATAATCCATATGATATAACCTAGATTTTCAGAACCATAAAGAGATTACTCATAAACACTCTTAATTTGACTAAAACTAGAGCTTTAATAAGTTGGGTGCTACAGTGTATTGTAATGAGTCCCGAATATTTGAAAGTCGATTATCTTAGAATAGCATTTTTTTCTGGCGCTCAACCCTCGATATTAGTTCATTCTCCTTAAAATAGATCAGGACTTTTGCTACAATGTTCTGATGAGATATCATGCAAAGGATCATAGTTATGTTTCATAGATTATATGTTATTCATCATTGTAAGAATTGTGACCTTTATTAATATAAATCCAGTTTGCAATTATGTTAACCCTATTTTCTCCTGAAACCTCCGATTCACTACAGCCAAAAACTATCTCCACACGCATGCTATGGCATTAATTGGATGACGTTATCTTCCGAGGTGATATGTGGGTACCAAATCCCTGCCCTGGGCAGCCTTGGGAGCTTAGCTCGGTGGTTAGGGATGCGGCAGTCAGTGTGCGGATGGTCCGGGGGTCGAATGAATCCTGGTGGGTTCGCAGTGGTTTGTTGGGTAAAAAATCATACTTTGTCACCCAACTGATCCTCAATAAAACATAGCACAGCTGGTTAGGGTTAAGGGCGCACACCACTAAATAATTCCCCCATTGAAATACACTCAGTTTTTGAACCCTTAGCTGGAATATTGGGAATATTTTCAGTAAATACTTATCTAGTTAACCTTTTGCGATATGAGCTCCTTAACAGCGCTACCGTGATTTTTCAAAACCATACAAATGCGGAATGATGTAATGTTGTTCCCCTTTAAAGAAATAGCAAACTATTCAGGCTAAATAATAGTGAGATTACAGCATTCCAATAAAGCATAGATATACAGCAACCATTCTAGTTCACAAGGCTCTTTGTTGTGAAGTATCAAATGTAATGGTGATTGTGTATCAGGATCTTAACCCTAACAGCCAGTCCTGTATGCTACAAAATACCAAGCATATCTCCAAGTGCATATGCGGACGGTTTTCGATGACTTGATCGACTGAGTCTATGTAGTGAACGCAGTATAGCTGACTGAGTCTATGTAGTGAGCGCAGTATACTTTTTGAACGACTAGCTGAGAGTCGTGGCTTGCCTATGCTGGGACGGGTTTGATCCCATTCAGGTAGCAGCGATTTATGTGTTGATATCGCTTCCAAAATTGTTATCCCGCTTATAAAACCTGATTATGGGGTTATGACATGCTGTTTTCGTATTGTGGGTCATTTAGTTAAGTGATCATTATATAGAGCGAAAGGTAGTTTTGCAATGGTTTTATAAGGTCCTTTCCCTTATTTAGCAAGTTGAGGGTAGCAAAGGGGAACGTGACCAACATATAAGGTTGAAACTGACATATAGGTTGCCACGGAGTGACGTCACATGCCATTCACCACAAACCAAAGAGGTAAATAAAAGCCTCTTACAAAGCGTACACAGCGTGATGAGATCCTTTGGGTATGGGTGAGTAGGACGTATAAACTGATTTGTTGTCAACGGCAAAAGATACAAAGTACCCGGATGATAGGGCCCACCTATAAGGTTGATATGTCAGTGTGGCTGCTAACACTCATTTAAAGAAGGTGTCCGGCAAGCAAAACATTGTGCATTATATGCTAGAAAAAGAATCATCGCGCCCAAATCAGGTAGTAATATAGAACAAAACATCATACTTATCTTAAAAACCGAATAAACACTGCCATCTCTCAACATGCAATTTTTAAAATTCGCGGCAATCGAAAGTCCCGGCATCAATGAAGTCATAGTTATACAATGCACTTACGTAAATGTGAGCACCAATAACCATGACGTCATTGATCCCGGGACTTTCGATCACCGCGAATTTTAAAAATGGCATGTTGAGGGATGGCAGTTTTTTATTCATTTTTAGTATGACTTATAGCACGAGGCAGCGTAACTAGGCGATTTGGGCATACTAATTATTTTACTAACATATAATGCACAATGTTGTGCTTGCTGGACACTTTCTTTAAGAATCTCTAATACAGGCCTTCCCAAAAGGTGGTTCGCCTGCCAAATCCGGTCCTTTAAGCATTGATGATTGGCATTTGAAATGCTCTAAAACAATAAAAAAAACATGGTCAATTTCCCTACGATTATGTCTCTTTAAATTGCTATGGACCTCAAGCAAAATCAGTTGAGAACCCCTGCTCTACATGTAGTACAGGAACTTCTCATTTTTAGTTTTGTGTCAGCCATGATTTCAGTATTTTTACAGCTATTTTTGTCAAAAATGCAGTCCTACATGTAATGCTCTGAATTTCAATAAAAATCACAACCAACATTCATCATATTATGAGGATAGGCAGGAGGATCATATTGCACCATCACATGATCACATAGAGATAAATGGCAGTGTTTTCTGTCTGCAGAAACCGAGACCGTTATAATCTAGACATGTTTATATTTCATCGTAAACGTATTATATTGCGACGGTGAAGATGCATTTAATGTTAAAATAAGGAACTATATTCTCTGGGTTTATTGACGGCTTAGTAACCTTACCATATTTGTGTACCACTACCAATGTCATAGCAGGATAAAGGAAAAAGACGGGAACTTGTAATTTGTATGACGGTATACTCATAAACACTTGGGTAGTGGTGATTTTAGGGGGAAGTATTTTGAAATATAAACAGTACAATGTAGACTCAGATTGCATGAAGAATAGTTAAAGGGTAAAGATGGTTAACAGATTTATTTTCGCGCTTTTCGCGCAAAATCTTTTCCGCGAAAATTATAACACGCGCAAATATTGCTTTACACATTCATGCAATGCTTTCAGACGGTTGCCCGCGAAAAAAACAAGCGAAATGTCTATGATATCAAAATCCGCGCTAATATCTGTACGCAAAAATATTGGCTTTTACAGTATATGAATTCCCTTTTGAAACAATAACACAAAACAAAATCACAGCCCAATCAATATCCTAATCAATATATGGTAATTGAACAGAAGTGACTTATTTTGATGATTTCAAAATGATTTATTTGATAATAATTGATGCATTAATTTCTTATTAAAGTCATTACAATTTAAAAATTGTATGCGAGCCAATTATAATGGTATCCCAATGGTTATTTATTTCAAACAACAGAATCGCATAATGCTTATGCCTATCATATCATATTCTTATTAGTTATATTTAGATTGTTAAACACCATCTCTATTAAACACAATCCTAAGATGTGTCAAAACTATCTGAATTTTGTATGGTTATTTTCCATGACATAACACCTCACGCTGTCAAAAATAGCGATTACTAGATAGACATGGACCTGTCTTGCACTAACGGTAACAGTTATAATTATAGCTGTCCAGCACTGTATTATCTAACCAACACAATCTTTGTCTGTTGACGTAGGGCGAGTTAGACATTAACACCCTTGGAGCATACATGCATTGGCGTTTGCTTCCTTCGGTGCTTAATCATGTCCTGTTATTGAATCGCTTAGCCCTGGTGGTCTCCTTAGCGTTTCCAAACCTGCTATTTTGTAGCCCAGGGCCTCTGTTTGATGATCAAAATATGCTTTAGAGATGATTTTGTGAAACAATTGGGTTACTTTTTGTAACATCCTGTTCTAACAAAACCAATATTGCATAGCATATTAAAAAATTGGGCTTCTTCCGGCCACTCTGTTATATCATTGGGACTGAATTGTGCATCTTTTGGCTTTTGGCCACTGTGATTTTGGGATTGAATTGGGCTACTTTTTACAACATTTGTTGGCAACACTGCAGTCCTATCTTGCTGCGAAAAATCTTAGCTTAATTTTAAACCAGGATCACAATTTTGGAAGAGAAATCAACAAATAAGTCACCGCTCCGCGACCGGATCAATTTAGACATTCCAGGCCAATTTTAAGTAATTTTTCATAAGTGGTGGGGGGGGGGGGGGGGGGGGGGGGAGGGTAAGACTGGGGAGCATTAATGGGTCACATAAAGATTTAAACAAATGGGGAAGGGGCTTATAATGTTTAACGGTTGAATATTTCTTAGGATTTTTTCTTTTTCCTGACAGCAACATGATGGTTATTCTTTATTTTACTATGCATGGAATTGTGTCTTTGATTTTACAGTAAGGAATTATGTCCTAAATTATGTATTTTCATGCAATATTGGACCACTTACTCACCAATGTGAATATTTACAGAATTAAGGGCAGTTGATTAAATCAAAGATATTCTTGACGAAAAGGTCATTTAAAAATTAAAATCTCGCCAATGGAAACCGGGCGGGAAGTTCATCAGCCCGTAAAATAGGGTTTTACTTTTTTTCTCTGCCTTGGGCATATAAACAATTGTTGTATGGTTGGGGTAATGGGCCGATAACCAGGCAGGTCATCCGGCAGTTGGAATTTTTGTCTGCTCAAAGTGTTTTTATTTGTGCACTTTTGAGATTTGAAGCAGTAAATGGACATTCATAATTTGGTGATTACCAAGTTTCTTACTACAGGCTTGTACAACATGTGAAATTCACGCATCATTAATTTATCAGAACTCTGTCCATTCACAGGGGGGAAAATAGAAGAAGGAAAAACTGTGAAAAAGTATAATATTTATTTTAAAACTCTACAGTTTTAACATCTTATGACAGAGTGAATCATTTCCCTTGAGTATATCACATTTGTATTGCTTCACTGACCAGTCATTTCTAAAATAGTTCTCAAATATGGGGCTGGGATTATAACCATGATAACAGGGTTCATTAGCAGTTGACAGAGGATTTAAACAAACCTTTATTAATTCTGCATCAATGTTTCCACAATAAATCATCAACACCTATAGGCCTAATGATTAAAAAATGTTGGCGAATTGGAATGGAACATTAGTATTGAGAAGATTCAAAATTTTGCATCTTCTAAGGGACCGTTCATAAATACTTTGGTAGGGGGGGCTGGATAATTTTATTTTTGGTATATCAACACTTTTTTGACCCCCCCTCTCGCCATGCCTTAAACTTTTTGACCCCCTCTTGCCATGCCTTAAACTTTTTTGACCCCCCCTTGTATTGTATTACTGCCTGCACCTGAAACTTTCTTGCCCCTTGCCCCCCGTTCATTGTTATCAAGTTCAGAGAACATAGATATGATATCCATGGCCTGAAAAAATGTTTATTTTCCCGGCAAGCGATTCCAAATTTCCCTTCAAAATGGAATGCATTTCTTAATGAAAGAGTAACATTTCCCTCCAAATGCCAAAATTTCCCTCCAAATGCTCAAATGCGCAAGGAGCTTTCCATATTGCCTACTTTTTCAGCCTGTGATGATATCTTTTATGGGATTTTTTACAGAATTTGACCATGTATCATATTCTATTATGATGGACGCATTACATCTAGGAGGGCAGGTTGTACATGTAGAATCAGAACTCCCACTTTGATTGCAGGTATCATTGGTTTAGTGCACCATGGTCTTTAATCCCTGAATAACTTCACATACTTATGCACGGATCTCTGTTCTTGAAACTACGATGCTCCCTCCAATTACATATCCTGGCTTTAAATACAATATGCGCGCAATTGTTGTTTGATATTGACATGAACTTTCCGTAAATAATGTCCATAAGTATCAGGTAAACCAGAAAATTTTGGAAACTAATAAGTGTTTTAAACTTTTTTTGAATCCCTCTGTTGGGGTTTTCCAAAACTTTTTTGACCCCCCCTTTGCAGAGTATCAAAACTTTTTGGACCCACCCCTATAATTATCCACCCCACCCCACCAAAGTATTTATGAACACTCCCTAAGGAGGACTATAAATACTTTTTGATTTGTCATTTGGCTTGAAGACTTGTAACCAGGAATATAAGGTGGCACAGTATCACAAGCGTCGGTAATGATTACTTGGAAGAAGGCTTTTCTCCTTCAGTATGCATGTTTAGGACTTATGAAAACAATACAAAATAGTTGACTATTGCGCGGTACATAGCATATTCTTACAATTAAAGAATAACACATTTGACGTTTAAAGAATAATACGCTTGACGTATCAGAAAAGACTTACGGTTCAGTGAGGTATAATATCTTCTGTTTATTACTATATTAGGCAAAAAAAAAGTTGTGTTGCCCTCAGCGACCGACCCTAAAATCGTAAAAATTAGGGTCGTTTTTGTGTTGTGTTTTTTCAAAAACTTTTTTCACCATTTTTTTTCATTTTTCATTTTTTAGATTTAAATTTGTCCTTAAAGTGTCTAAATGTTACTTTTTCTTGCTTGAAATGAATAAGTTAGCTTTGCCAACTGTTTTTAGACTATTATCACACTAGAAACATTAGTTAAATTGACATATGGGCCTATACCAATTTTGTCTTGACATAAACCATATATTTTTTCAGCCAAAAAAAAAGAAAAGATTTCTGACCGACCGACCCAATTTTAAATTTTTAGCACTTGAGGGCAACACAACAATTTATTTTTTTTGCCTTATTCTGACTGATGCTCCTTACATACTAGCCAGTTGCAGATAGTGGCAATTTGGAGTCGCTCGCTCGAGTGGACAAATCGCTCACAGCAACTCGACAGATCGAACGACACAAGTTGGATTGCAGTCAACTGCAGGGATTCTGGCCTTGCAACCTGTCCCAACTTTAGGAAAGTCGTGTGAGGTCGCCGCTGACTTGATTGCATTCAATTGAACAACAAATGACGTAAATTACGTCATCGGGAACGGCGACCTTATCAAAAACACTCAAAAACACTCAAAAACTCTAACTCAAATCATTTGAAGATAAAGAAATTGTAAATAATACCCACATCCATCCTCAGATGATATCGTTGTTGTTCTGTGAAAACCTTTTTTCTGGCCCCTTAATATGTATAAGGTAAGACTGCCTAACGGTTATGCATATGAAGTGTTGGCTTTGTATAAATTGTACATGTTCAGGGGCAAGAGCACTTACAAGGTTTTTATCTGGGTTTTTAGCCCTTGAACATGTTTAAAGCATATTGCCCAAAGGTTATACATAAGAAGTATTACTTTATACATGTTGAAGGGCCAGATGGAGATACAATGTTTTGACAGAACAGCGACGATATGTATTATTCATTTTCTGGATCAATTTTAGAAAAATATCTTTTCCCCATCTAAACATGTCAATTTCTTCGCCATTCAAAACACCTAGAAAATATCATTTTTCAGATGGAGTGTATTAATACAAATTCAATATTTAACAAAAATATTTAACTTGCGGAAATGCGGTAGTATTACTTCATTGAGATGGCTGTATACATTTCCATACACATGTAAACCTGATACGTTGAAATAATAATCTGTGCTTAAATCAAAGCCGGGGCTTATACAAATAGCAGTATCAATTTTGTTTTTCGCGATGTACCGGTCAAATATACATATCGATTGCAGTTGTGTGTGTGCAAAGGTATGATCTTTTAAAACTAATATGTATTTCATTTCTTGTTTTCTATTTGCTTCACTGTATTTTCCATGAAATATACTTGTGCACGAATTGCCTGAATATTATAGAAATTGTCTGTGAGTAATTTGCAAAATATGATTGAACAAAATTATTATAAATATGTCTAGTTTTGGAGATTTTTTGTGACTATGAGAAAGCCTTACCATATGGCACACCATTTGTAAATAGTCAAATTTGACCACTGGTCAAACCTTTTAGATGTAATTTGACCGGCTCTGTCCGGGTATTGACGATCCATTTTTTTTGTAAATACCTTTGTATTGAACACTGTAATCGGAGGAGCTTATACGAGGCCTCACATGCTGTGGTCGTTGATTATTAATGAATCTCTGTTAAGCTGGCACCTAAGGCAATAACATTTGCATTCTCTCTCTCGTCTATACAGACGTACAACTAAATTTATATTGTAATGCTTCACGCGTATAACATCGGTTATGACACAATGTGCTGCTTTAGTACTGAAAATATGTTAAAAGTCATTAAAAATATATGGTTTTACTTACATTATGTTATCAGTTTTACAATATGATGAATATGTGCATAATATGATTGTAATCTTCTACACATATATTTATAACAAAGAAGGAAGTGTATGGTAAATCTCCCTGTTCTTAATATGTAAAGTCTAAAATCTTCTCTTTTTGGTTTAATGCTGAAAATATGAAATATCTCACTTTCGGATTTATGCTGAAAATCTTCCTTTAAATGTGAGTATAGAACCTAGAAATTGTCTGTATGTCTTTTTGTTGTAAAACTTCATAAATGTGATTATTTAAGCCTGGATAATTCTCCTTTAGTTTTCAAGCTGAAAACTTCTTTTAAATGTCAATATGCAGAACATAAAAACCTCTTAAATGTTATCGCGCCAAGCCTCTTGTAACGGAACCAGCAGGTGCTGATCTGGCACTTGTCTTTCATAAGCCGTTTCTTATTTATTTTAAATGTTATTGCGAGTCAAGTTCATTCACTTTACTTAATAACCATCTCGTACTACTGAGTCATCTAACGGAACCGACACCCTCCCTCAATCAATAATAACGACAATTTCACCAGCGCTTCAATTACGTTATATTAAAGCAAGCTCACCATTTTGTATTATCGCTCAATGATTTTACCATAAACCAGCCACCGTGTGGTAGTGTGGTTGTGGTTGTTGAATATGCATAGCGTGTACCATGGTGGAGTATGGATCGCCCGGGGGGGGGGGGGGGGTACTCGGATTTGGTTTGGTCGGGGGTGTGCCGCTGGAGATTCAAAACCCATACCCATTTTTAGGGGTGATTTTGGAAAAATCGGTACCCATTTTTAGGGGTTTTGCTTCATTTTAGACCAAATTTTCGCAAATTATCGTGAAAATAGACCTAATTTTTGCAAATTTTCGCGAAAATATACAAAAATTTCGCGAAAATAGACCCATTTGTAAAAAGTGACCCCATTATTAGGGATTTCCAGCACAAAATCATACCCCATGTTTAGGGATTTTGTGCCCAAAAAGCTACCCATTAGAGCGGCACACCCCCGTATACCGTCTTAGGCGAGTACCCCTCCCGGGGTTGTGGTTGTTGAATATGCATAGCGTGTACCATGGTGGAGTATGGATCGTCTTTGTCCTGTCGTTGCATATTGCTACTTGATATTCTTTGACAGTCAATCTAGCCTTTAGGGCGGCTAATGTATGAACTAGTGATTTACATTTATATTTCTGTCAGCATAGCACTATTCATTCAAGCATAATAATGCAAGTTCTGCCATCTTACTTATTAAAAGCGACGATATTCTAGCTTGTTTCAGCTCGGAGGGCGACTCAGTTTAGGCAACTACCGTGAGCATTGAATTCATAAACTAAATATTGGAATGCGCCGGGAAGAAAATACAATCACCGCGCAACCGTGCTTTATTATAATAATCTTGTTCTTTTTGATTTGCAAAATTGATAACAAATTCAATTGAGGAGTACTTAGTACCCTAGCAAGATTTGTGTTACTTCAGCATGGTGAAACGGTCATTGGTCATGGGGAATTATTATAACTGACCCGGTACAGCATACCCTTAAGCTCAACTCAACTTCACTCTAAAGATTTTTTTTCTCCTTTTAAAATCTTAAACCAAATGTTGTTTTCTAACGGCATGAAATCTGTTTACCGATAGCAATGGGTTTGTTGATGCATTTGCCGGCAGAGTGTGTCCGTTCTAATAAATCAACTTGTACTGCTTTGGCACTGTTTGCCAGGAGATGAGATTTTCATAATTTGCCGAGTAATTTCCCTCCATTAGGCAAATTTTTTTTTTTGTTATGTTGTCCTCGACCGCCCGCTCGTCATTTTAGGGCCGCTCTGATTTTTTTTTTTTTTAAATCGTTGTGTTTTTTTAAAAAAATTGTATTTTTGTAAAAAAAAAAATCAGATTTTTTTTTCCTTTTTTTTTTTCAAATTCTTTTTTTTTCAGATTTTTTTTTTTTTTTCAGATTTTTTTTTCAGATTTTTTTTAAAACAGTTTAAATGGCATTAATATTAAATTAAGTGTTTATAACATATATGTGCGGCTCTTACAGTGATTTTAATTTCTTGTTGGCTGAACTTTGAGCTTCTGCTGGTAAAAGAAAATTTAAAAAAGAAATTAAAAAATAAAAAAAAATCCGCCCGCCCGCCCCTCCTCTCTGAAAGCTGTCGAGGACAACATAACAA
This sequence comes from Ophiura sarsii, assembly GCA_035610835.1. NCBI lineage: Eukaryota > Metazoa > Echinodermata > Ophiuroidea > Amphilepidida > Ophiuridae > Ophiura > Ophiura sarsii. Next base: position 7,836,641 of record CM069452.1, on the reverse strand, counting down.
TTTTTTTTTTTGCCTTACGGGGAAAGTGCTTAAGCCAGAATAGCTATCTACTCCGTAGGGGTAATTCTTGTTAAAGCCAATAAGCCATTACAGAATGTCTAGTTATATTCTGAATTTTGAAGTAGTCCAAAATAACATTTAACAATGGTTCTTAAGAATAATTTTGTACATACCAACATTAGCAGTTGTACACTATTAAACGGTTGTTTAAAAATTTAAACAACCACAAGTTAACCAGTGAATCGCTCAACGTTGTTTTCAATGTTGGTCAAAATTTAATCAACTTGTTTAAAATGTTGAGCAATATTGTTTTTTTAAACAGCGTTTTAACAGTGTATGTAAATTTAGTAGAGAAAGGTATGAATGTTCAATGCATTAATTTACCCCAGGAAATGTACATGTTTTCGGATGTTTTCAGCCCAATTTGAACTATTTCACCCCAATTTCACACTGTTTTTCAGCTTCTTTAGTATTTTCAGATTTTTTTCACTGAAGGCCAGTTTCTGGTCTGTATACAATCCTAATGCTGAAAACATACTAAGGTCGCTTTGCGATTAAATCGCTCCTATGACGAGTTTTACGTCATATAAAAAAAACCGATACATCGATCAAGAGATCGCTTGACTGGAAACGACCAATCGCCACCAGTTGACTTCAGTTCAACTCGAAAGATCAGACGCTCATGACGTAATGAACACCATACTTTTTTAACCAATGGGGGGAAGTTATTTTGCTTCGAAATTAGCATAACCAATCAGCAGCAATTATCCCGGTTTGATGTCGTCTGCGTGTTCGGGAAATACCTGCGACTACCGGCGATTTAGTAGAGATACTTTTGAGCTAGCGAGTACTACGCGACCTGTTGCGACCAGCGACCGGCTAGTATGATTCGAGCATAAGAACAATAAGAAAAATATTGAAGAGTCAATTATGTGATTTTTAAAACCCATATGTCACCTAAGATACCTTGGCATATTATTTCCATTTTTTTGGTGGTGTACTGAGAAATCTTTTTTATATTGATGTTCTGTGACTGCCTAAAATGATTAAAGATGGAGATATGACAGTGTTTAAGTGTGGGTGGGTGGAAGGGGGGGGGGGGGGGGGGGGGGGGGGGGGGGAGGAAACCATCACAAGTATATTTAGAAGTATGTTATGGTACAGATTTGGCATCAGGATGCATATTGATTGATATGTTCAATGGATTCCTTCAAGAAGATAGGATAAATAGATATGATGTTCCGTTCCAAAATAGAACAAGCTTTTAACAGGAAGAGATTTGATGAGGCTGTGTATGTAAACCAAGGGCTGCAATGGGGAATGCTGTTATGTAAGGCATTAGCTTCATGTGTAAAGGTTTACATAATGGATGTCTTGTGTAGGCCCGGGGGGTGGGGGGTACTTGGATTTGGTTTGGTCGGGGGTGCCGCTGGAGATTCAAAAGCCCTACCCATTGTTAGGGTAATTTTGAAAAAATTGGTTCCCATTTTTAGGGTTTTGCTTCATTTTAAACCAAATTATCGGGAAAATAGACCTAATTTTTGCAATTTTTCGCGAAAATAGACAAACATTTCGCGAAAATAGACCCATTTGTAAAAAGTGACCCCATTATTAGGGATTTCCAGCACAAAATCATACCCCATGTTTAGGGATGATTTTGTGCCCATTAGAATAATGCCCAATGGAATAATGGTTGCTCCTAAATATTTTCAACAATTTGGTAGCATTTTGTGATAGAAATCAGACAAATCGTGATGACATTGAGTTTGTTAAATCCATCACAGCTGGCCAAGCTCATACTATTAGTCAAGTTCACATGCCTCATTTGCCGTCAATAAGCTTAAAGCTTGAAGCATTGAACCAATGTGTAGTGCTGATGTGTAGATTAGGAAATACAAGTCACCATTCTTTTGTTGTATTACTTATTTCTTTATCAGCATTGCTAACTTACGTTTATCAGTGGCTTAACATCAGCCTACAGTGAGAGTGTGAACTTCTCTATTTATTGTAAAGATGGTGACAGTGTATTTCATTAGGGTCAAATATTATCATCACCTATAATACTTGAGTATTTGTATTCTATCTACTCATAAGTGAGATTTGATTTGTCAGGCGTAAAATATTTTTGCAGCTAGTCTCCAACGTAGTCTTGAAAGACAGATTGTGTATTGAGCGTTTCCGTTTCTTTGAGTCATATTTTCTGTTTGTATTGATCTTCTTATACTCCTTGTCACTTGAATTTAATGATGTGTTTGTTAAATGTTGCTGAAATAGTAGCCTCCTTGCTTGATGATATCCCTGTTAAATCATAGATATACCATCAGGAAATGCTTAGGAAACATATCGGATATTATGACATCCTGTATGTGAGCTATAGGCTGCAGTATTTCCAGTAGAAGTTTTACAGCCATATGGATGTGTTTTTGGTATTCTACATTTTTATGCACATCTTAGTTTTATCAGTAGCCAGATAAAACTTCCAAGTGAATAATTTAAAGTAATATTCAGGTATATCTATGAAAGGTATGACATGAAAAAAGACAATAATATCAAGGTCTTAGTCACCGTCAGACTGCACAAGAGTCTACATTTCAGCTGCTTTGGTTCCTTGTCGGTTTCCTGGAGATCGCTGATTATCTCGTTACACTAGCCCGCTATCCCACGTCCATTTGCTGTTACTTAATCCGGTATTGACAGGCTAGCAAATCGCCGCCAATATCAGCCTGTTTGTAGAGGTGTCAAGAGAGACGACGCTGACTTAGACTTGAACCAAAATACCCAGGGTGGGTGCCCACGATTTATATACTGTGAAATAAATGCACCGGGTATTGAGGGTTTAAATATGTGTGAGGCTTGGCAATGAGCTGCCCTATTGTAGTCATTTTAGTATGAACATGATTTGACTGATCAAATTTGTTTTTGTGCATAACTTGAAAATTGAATACAATTCAACCTTGTTTCATTATCAGATTTTCAACAATAGATCATGGTGATCAACTGTCAAATAGTCTTGTTTTCATGTTAACTTTAATAGACATTTTGTGAAAATTAACACGGGGCAGCTAATGGGTGAAAGGCTTTTTGCATATCTCTCAGCGAGCATATTGGAGCGGTAATTACAGCGTTGCAGCCATCTTAGCAGCTTTGTCACGATGCATGTGTTACAAGGGAGTAATGGATCTTTACTATTCATAGGGACAGTGATTGGCAAAATGTAGGCAGGGAGAGATGGCTTCAATACCGAGCCACCGTAATATCCATTTACTTTAATAATAACCAACTCAAATGTATTTCAGTACAGAGTATATTGCTTTTATGTTGGCAAGTCGTCGGCCGCGCACAACCATTCATCAATTTAGTTAATATATATTTAGAGAATTTCTGATTTGTCCTTGTAGCTAGCATTTAATGCATGAAGTGTGGGACAGTGAAAAATTTATATGGGTGATATTTTTCCTGATCTTAATACTTACAATAACAATATCTCATCGTTTGTATTAAAATATACAGCAGTGGATTGTAGCAATAGTTTCATTGTTTATTAATCTGTGTGACTTTGAATATATTCTGAATTATATTATTATATCAAGTAAATGTATGTTTTTGTTAAATGCAAATTTATCTTTTAGACCGGATGTTTAACAAAACATGTTTTTAAACATGATAAAAATCGTTCCCAGAAAAATTGTTTAAGCATGCCATTGTATGGAATGGTATTTATCCAATAATCAGCAATTCTAATGGGTTACCATAGGAATGAAAGGAATACATAAAATATACATCTATTTTGTTCAACTCAAAATGCACCCTACATTATGCACCATGGTGTTGCGAAAAGAAAATCACAACATACACTTGGTACAAATGTCTAGTTAGACATGAGTAAAACTACCCCATACCCATGTTTAGAGTTAGACACTTTTCAGTGAGTAAACCTAGTTTTAAACATTGCGTTTTGTTAAACATGTTTAGCTTAATACCACATTTAACTACGTATGAGAATATGTCCCATTATGTCTTGAAAGCAATCTCATATTATCAAATTACGACTTATGTACGCCATGTGACAATACATTATAAAATACATATGTTTCCATGGGTGAATCATTTTGTTCTTGTTTTATGAAAAGTTGTCATAACTACATTGAAAATAACACCTCTGTGAATACTGTGATTGACAGTTGAGAGATATTTCTCTGCACTGACTCTATTAAATATGACGGTGCATTTCTGTACTAGTGTTGAATCACACAAATATGCCGTTGAATTTACTACAAATTATGATTTTGTCCTCGAGCTATGAATGTATTTCATGATGTTTCGTCTCTGTCTTATTGCGCGAAAACTATTTGGGTATATAAAACCCTGATATATCTCTATTCAGACAAAACGATTCAGTGTTTTGGCTGATTTTGTCAATCTGTGTCATTACGCGGCCAGTTCCTCAATATTAATGTTTGGTTTATATTCATAACTAAATTTGCTTTTTCATTCCAACATATTGAGATATTCAGTTTTGAGAAAAATATTGTCTTTGTTTGAAAAGGTTATGTTTCATCCATATACTTTCCATTCATTTGACATAACTGAATTAGTCAATTAATTATAAATAAATACAAATTATACTAAATAGCTAAACAAACAGGGAAAAATCCACTACCGAAACATGCCTGAAAAATTAACTGCATTCAATACTGCTGGAGGTTTTTTATCCTGGTACAAATGCAGCAATTGTTTCTTTGTTCCACTTGTAATGCCCCGTGAATCATGGCTTTTGAGTTGATCGCTATAGCCTTACAGCCTGTCTAAAACATGCAGGGACCTAGCTATCCGCCCTGATTACATGTCATTGATACACGTCACTGCTTGTTAGCGGTAGCACATTAAATACACTTGGTATTAATTATTATAAAAGTGATAATTGTTCATGGTTTTTTTTTGCCAATTTTGAACCATTTTGTGTGTTTTGAGAAATTTGTTATTGGCAAATTTATCACATTAATACACATTAGACATATATTTGCACATTTTTATTTTTAGGTATAAAAAGTGCAAACATTATCGAACATAAAAATGTCCACAAAACATGTAACGCGATCAAGCGGTATGAGTCGGATGTCGGGAATATTGATTTTGAGTTAAAGGCAATAAGAAGTGACAAATTCTTATGTTTGACTTTGTTTTCTCAGTTGGTAAATCTTTTGTAACTTAAAAACTAGAAATTCAATTTTAGTGGGGTTGGGACCATACTGTAGCATTTTCACTTGCTTTTAAATGATGAACAAATATCAAAATTGAAAGCTGCCGACATGTGACTCATTTCGCTCGATTATGTCACATTGAATCGTGTAACAAAGCAATATGGCAACTGTTTTGGTTGTTCCAGTTATGTGACAAAACAATCATTGTTAGATCCTATCTATCTAATATTTAACTGTTTCACTTAATTGATGTTTTTTAATGCAGGAGACATCTTTGATATGCTAGCGAGCTTTCATCATGGGTATAAAGTACATCTCGCATACAATGATGTTTTATTAAGAGCTGATGAGATAGACAGATCTAGAAAATGCTTTTTTGTTAATTTGTCATTTCTTACCTCGTTAGACAATGTGAGTATTGTCAGATATGATTTCAAAATATGTCTTTGTTTTCAAATTTAATTATTAAAAAGCAAGTGCTGATAAGATTGAAAGAGACAATTTTCAGTTGTGTTGTCAATAGCAGGCAATTCCTGTTTCAACAGGAATTTCTGTTTCTTGTCTAAATTTTTGCACTTCCGTTTGATTTTAGCCTTCCTCTTTTTGCCTTTTAAGCATGATTTCACACAGTTTATCAGATGTTTAGGATTTTCATTTATTCATTCTCATGCCTGGTTATTCTGTAGCTCACTTAGTGATTTGTGTCCAAAATGTGTCTTCATTATCAAATATAAAGATACTTAGCTATAGTCTTTTTGGCCCCCGGGGGGGTACTTGGATTTGGTTTGGTCAGGAGTGTGCCGCTGGAGATTCAAAACCCCGACCCATTTTAAGGGGTGATTTTGGAAAATAAGGTACCCATTTCTAGGGTTTTGCTTCCTTTGAGACCCAATTTTCGCAAATTATCAGGAAAATGGACCTAATTTTTGAACATTTTGAGTGAAAATTTACAATATTTTTGTGAAAATAGACCCATTTGTAAAAAAGTGACCCCATTATTAGGGATTTCCAGCACAAAATCATACCCCATGTTTAGGGTTTTTTTGCCAGAAAACTACCCATTAGAGCGGCACAACCCCGTATACCGTCTTAGGCGAGTACCAACCCCACCCCCAGGTTTTGGCCATCACGAGACAGTGATGTAACTACGTATTGTACTAATAACTAATTACTAACTGCATAACACGGCGCGCCTACACAAGCGTTGAAAGACAGAAGATGCATACGCATGCGTTAAAGCTGCGCCTGTTAAGTTACGTCACTGTTCAGAGGAAGTCAAATGGAGTATAGGACTTAACGAGAGACGAGACGGCTTGGTACAAGTCTGTATGTTGACAGCAGACAGCGCATATCAATTCTTTTCCAGGCATCTTCAACCGCGGCGTCAGGTTTTATAAAGAAGACAGAGTAGCAGGCTGATGTGTGATATTTCACCTTACAAGACTCTTTATCTGTCCAGTGTTACATCCCATTAAGCAAGCTTTTATGTTTAACAGATCTGTTTAAAGCTACTACAAAACACATATTTTTGAAATGCTTGGCAGATTAAGCGCCTCATTAAGATTATTTGGGTAGCAAATGCTGTTTTACAATTTTACGCAATAATGGTTGTTAGACAAATTGAAAACATACATGCACATGTTTCTTTAACAAAAGCGACAATATGTGTGTCTACAATCATAGACAAATAGACAAATGTTTTGAATACTGACTCTAATTGCCATGCTGTTTGTACCAGAACACACATGCTATTTGAGTCGCATGAAAATAGAAACTCGTTTATGGTAGCCTGAAGTATCCCCTTCCTCATACCCCTCCCCTTCCCAACCGATCAATGTTGCGAGGCCATGTGCTGATGGTGGACAAATTTATCAGGGCGAAACACTTTACATTACACCATAGCCTACAGTGTGTTTTGAAACAATATTGTCTAACATTGTAGTTATTGTCAAATTCTTTGATACAATACCAAATTTCATGACATTTTGTGATGAATAAATATTTTACAGGCTGTATTCAGACAAGGATTAACAATATTGGGGCTTATTAAACATTGATGGTTTTGGTATACAGGGTGAGTCAAAAAGACTGCAATAGTGGAAAGAAGCCATTTTGTTTTCAAAACCAAAATGAATTTTAAATTTCTTTAAACGTTGAAAGAATTATGTATTTAATCCTAACTTTGTGTGAACAAATGAAGTCGATCGCATTTTTCGTTTGTCTTTAGTGACCTCTCTTTGCTGCACAACCAAATGTACCTGTTTGTCCACGCGCACAGGGATTTTCATTTGAAATGGCACATATTGCATTTTCATATTTGAATATCCCGCCAACAAAAAAATGGAAAATGTCAGTTTTTTATTAAAATTTAGAACATTATACGCTTTCATAGAATGGGTATGATTATAATTGATTATGCTAACTTACATGTAAACAAGAAAGGATGCATCAAATTCCAATAACATCACAAATGAACTAAAGTTTCCAAATTTGAATGAGAGACACATTTTGCGATCTGATGCATATTTTGGGTATCTCGTGGACAAACGTGTGAAATGGGTGCACTGGTCAAAAGGTTCACCAAAGACAAACGAAAAATGCGATTGACTTCATTTTTTCACACAAAGTTAGGATTAAATACATCATTCTTGCAACGTTTAAAAAGTTTTAAAATTCATTTTGGTTTTGAAAACAAAATGGCTTCTTTCCACTATTGCAGTCTTTTTGACTCACCCTGTATTTGTGTCACTTCCGCTTTTAAGCAATAGCTTATAGGAGTTATGTAATGCAACATACTGTTTATTGTTTCCATTTGTATGTATTGATTTTTAATTAAAGCAGAGTGGTGGGCAGGAATAATGAACACATCAAGCCAAAAGGCCGTAACTCAAGAAATGCTATTTTGAGATAATCGACTTTCAAATATATGGGACTCATACACTGTCATACTGTAGCACATAACTTATAACTCTAATTTTCGTCAAATTCAGACTGTTTATGAGTTATCTCTTTATGGTTCTGAAAATATAGGTTATATGGATTATTTTTGTACCAAAATATGAATCTGCCCTAAAGTTGAGTTACGACCTTCTGGCTCTCAACCCTCGACATGTTATATCAATTACCAATTGTAATTATGTGCGTCAATTAAATCTGTCTGCCAATAATATGACACTATCTTCATGTGCTGCTAATAGCTGCCATACATGTCAGGTTTCGTTTTATAACTGTCACTGGTTTTATACAACTTGAAGCATAAAATGACAATGTAGATAAGACATTTTGCATACCAATAGTATGATATTGGGTTGTAAGTACAAGTTATCTCTGCGAAGAGATGAAATTTCTGTCGGGCGTATATAACAAACACCTGGTATGCTATAATAAAGATAGGGCTTTGTGGCGCTAACCTATTGATATGTCATGTGTACTTTTAATGTCATTTGTTATGATTTTTGGACCAATAAATTGCGGAAAGCATTCTATTATGGCTTTTAATTATGGTCAGCATGTTTGTATTAAAAACACAGGTGAGCATTCTAAATATTCATTTAGTGCTTATAAGCTTTTGTATTAAAATATATTGATTACAATTTTTTGTTATAATTCAGGATTTAGCCAATGTCATATATGAGACCAGTCACATCAAAAAGGACATGTTGTCGGCAAACACAGTTTTGAGATAGAGGCCAAAATATTTGGTGAAATATAAAGAAAATAATAGAAAAAGCATGCTTCTCCAGATCATATCATGTGATTGATTACAAAGTCTGATTACCTTCAACATGGTATCCTTTCAAAGCTTACAATGTGCTCTTTCAAGTCATACCATTAATTCAGATTTAACCTGGGCCTCCAACATGTCCATATTGATGTGATGGGTCACATATGGGAAGGCCTAATGTGATGAATACTTTGATTTTAGACAGATCAATTACATTCTTTAAAGTAGGGCTCAATAACTAAACAACAGCAATACATAAAATGATGAAGTGGCAAGTTCAACAAAAGAATTCTATAGATGATACGTGTCAATTAACTATGAGGGAAAAAAACATGATTCAGTACAGCAGCAATACACAAGTGTTAATCGTGGTGGTCTATGCCCCTGGCCCTGGGGGGGGGGGGGGGGGGGGGGCACTGACATTGGAAAAGGGTATAGGTATGTGCCGCACTGAAGACCCCCTTTTTCACCCTCTGCTGCTAGCTCTTATGATCCCCCTTTTGAGCCTGCATCAGTTCTTAAATGAAGAAATAGTTATCGGTATAAAGGTCAATAACTAAAAAACAGCAATACATGAAGTGATGAAGTGGCAGAGTTCCTTTAGTATACCCTACCACTGCATGTATTCAATGGGGGCATTTAAAGAACGACCCATACACTTACACAGTGAGGATTGCAAATGGTAGGGTATTCTAAAGCTTACCCGAAGTGGCAAGTTCAACAAAAGAATTCTATAGATGATTACGTCAATTAATTGTCAATTAACTATGAGGAAAAAAAACATGATTCAGTACTGCCACAATACACACAAGTGTTAATCATGGCGGTCTATGCTTTGTTATTAGTAAGAAATCAGTAATCACTGTAATATTTGCTTGAGTGACAATCTGTGCAGGGCCATTGCTAATAGGATAATTGTTTAACCTTTTAAATACTAAAATACCTGATTTAGACATCTAACCCCTATTTTGATTGGGTCAAAGAGTAAAATGTAGCAGACCTGAAATACTGATGGGATTATATTTCTAAGCTCAATTGTGATTGGCTGCCAATGATTATATCGATGTAGCAAGCCAATCAGAGTCGTGGGCATTTATAGTACCCTGTGGGTTAATGATCAATCATTCGTTGTGAAATAAACCACAAACTAAATGACTAATAAGTAATAAAGGTCTAAATCCTTTGAATCATATACACAAAGCAAGTTGGTCAAAGCCTTGTTTTTGGTTCATGATCATATATAATGAATAGGTTTTATATAAAAAACCAAATGTCAGCATTTTCTTGAAAGAGTGATATTGATCTTATGAATACAATTGCGGTGTATATCCCAATTCTGTTGTCAGGGTATTTATTGATTTGTAAGGAGCAAATATTATTTTTGTTAAAAAATTATAAAATGTTATCAAACTTTACTCCATTTGTATTTCTATTTATGTATTATCTAATGTTGAATTTTTCCCCATTTTATTTTCCAGGTTTGAAAGACTATAATAACAACTGAACGTTTTGTGATGTCAAATTCAGCAGCAGCAACATCATACTGTATTGCAAAGGTAAGATTCTATCTTCAATATAAGATTGAATTCAAATAGTATTTCTGTAACATTGTATGACTGGTTGTGCTAGATATCGGTTTCAATTGACAAAGTGAATGAAAGAGTTCATTTTGACAATAGCCAGCAGAGCATAGAAACCGGTCGTTTCTTGTGTTCCTGGCTGCTGGCAAATATAATATCAAGTGACAATTTGAAATTAATCTCTCTTAAAAATCCATCTGTCACAAAATGTTGCTTTTATTAACCGAATTGGAGAATAGTAACCTTTCCTCTTACTTTCCCGAGATTTTTGCCTGTGGATAGAAAACTCACAAATGTCATGAATCCAAAGGTTCCGGGTTTGAATCCGAGTAGTGAACTTATCAGGGCAGGTTAATTCATTCATACATGGGATGATGGACTTGTTGCCCAGTCCTGATTTAGGCCAGATCAGAACAATCACTTCCCTGTTTTCATGATTGTATATCGAGCCACTCTCCTGTTGCCTGTGAAGCATTTTGAGCTTGTGCATTAGTTTTATTTTACTATTTTCCAATCAAATCAAATGTCAAAATCTGTCTGGTGAAAGGTACAGCTTACTAACTAAGGATGGAGTAAGGCCAATAAAAATAAGGAAGAAAATAGAAACAAAATTGGGTCGGAAGGATTTCAACAGTAGGGCGGACAGGGACAATTTAAAAAAAAAGTTTGGCCTAATGATCTTGAAACAAATATTTCTTACATTCATTGCACAAATGTTTACTCTTGCAAATAAATACTGCTGATTGTGAAACTTTCGAAAGGGCAGTATCCGTTAATACTGTAAAAGTGTAAATTTCACGCTTTGCACATTTTGACATTTTTTGCTTGTTTTTATTTTTTGCAATTTTGAGCTTTTGCAATAGCCCAACATACAAAAATGAACATTTCCAGTTTTATAGTACTGTAAAAGCCAATATTTTCGTGTACAGATATTTCACGCATTTTGATATCATAGTCATTTCACCAATGTTGTTTTTCGCGGGCGACCTTCTGGATGCATTGTATGAATGTTTAAAACAATATTTTCATGAGTATAATTTTGGCGGACAAATTTGTTCTGCAAAAATCGTGAAAATAAAACCACCATGAAAATTTCAGCTTTTACAGTATACAGAAAGGTGCACATGCCTTCTGTAAATCACAAGATGATTGATTCCTGCTGCAGACAGAGGTGAGCTAGGAATTTTGTATACACCAAAATGAACAACTACTGATGTATGGTTTGTTTATTGCTAATATCCTCATTGCATACACTGCCTGCTTAGCAACATAACTCGGACTTGTCTGATTGGCTCGTCTCTCGTTATATATTATTCTGCCATTTAGTACATTACCCTAGTTAAAAGATATTAGAAAATATTTGTTCCTTCGTCATTGCACTATGTCATACACACATTATATAACCTAGAGCGTTCGCTCACTGTGCGTGCTGCAAATGATATTGTCCATTTTAAGTATGGATTATATGCCCGCGCTATATCGACAACACTGTATCATCGTGATGTACCAATCAATCAATCCAATTTCATATTATAGTGTCCGATCAATCAATCAATTAACAGGGGTAAAACACAGAATGTTAGAATAACTAGATAAAGAAAATGAAAGCTGACAACCTACTTGGCTAAGATGAGAGGCATTTGGAATTCTTTAAGAATACCCTGCCCAGGGTTGGAAAAAATGTTTTTTTCCCTGCAAGGGAGTTGCTGTTTCCCGCGAACCCAATGGGGAGTCTGAGGGTGGATGTGCCCCCCTCAGATGGTAGCGCTTTTTGAAAAATGAGACTGCAATAGGCGCGATTTGGTGCACCTTTTTTGGCGATTTAAAACAATTTGCGATAAGGTCCAATTGATGCTACTTTGTGCATCATTTTATTTAATATCGGCTGTATTGCTCTATACTCTGAACAAAAATCTAAAAAAATAGAAATCTAAAAAAAAAGAAATCTAAAAAAAAAAGAAATCTAAAAAGAAATCTAAAAAAAAGGGGGGGGATTTCCCGCGAGATGGCAACATTTCCCAGCAAGGAGCTTGCCTTTTGCCGGATTTTTCCAGCCCTGACCCTGCCTCTTCTCGGGACTAGGTATTCTGCTTACACACTGGACAATATATTATACAAGGCAAAAAAGGTTGTCTTGGCCTCTCTGCGTGTATATCTTTTGAAACGATCATTCGTGCGCGAATTTTAAAATATTTTTAAAATAAAAAATAGACAGAAAAATTCCATGCATATAATTATCACCTAATGAGCCTGTAAAAGCCGAGACAAAAGAACAATAATACAAAGTAAGTACATCCTCACGAACAAATGATTGTTATTATTTCATTACACCCTAGTACCTCTTTTGTCCAATTATTGTATGCTACTGGATAAGACATTAAACACCGTTGAATATATCGCTGTCACAGGGGCCAAATACAAGTCATGCATTAAATGATGTCTAGAGCAGCAGCATGTGCGGGCGGCGGGCGGCCTGATGGCCAGGGAGTCTTCATTATTGGGTGAATAATTAACTTGTGCGACCGTATAGTGAAGGTAGATTTCTCGTAACGGCGTTGTTATAACACGATCCGTCTCGTGAGAGTAAAAGCCCAACTCGTTTGTCTTACGGAAACTGTAACTATATGCTATAATGTGAATTTATCAAATCCTATGTAATATTTTTTGTTGTAAATATAAATGGCTGATGCTAAATAAAATAGTAACATAATTGAAAAAGGTACACAAAATTGAATTGACTTCAAATCCTCATGTAATTAAGGATGTAATCAAATTTGATATTATTTCAATGTTTCCAAATTAATTTATTGACTTATAAAGGTTACTATTTCTGGTCAAAACAAACACCATCCTGTGAAAAGTTTGTGTTTGGTAAGGATTTTCGTGTTATTAGTTAGACTATAAATCATTGTAGTTATGCAGACCTATCACTCCAGCTGATGTCACTCACACAATGTACATTTTGACTAGAAATGGTGAAAATGATATGCTCAAAAGCCCATTTTTCTTTCAAATTCTATTTTTTTTACACTGGTATTTTAAGTATGAAATACTACTTAATAAATCACAAATGTGATCAAATATCAAGATAAAAACTTGAATTTGAAACTAAACCGCTAATTCTTTTCATGGCAGCATCTGATGATGATGTGATTCATATTGTATTTACAATCATGACATGATCTGTTTGACTAATTCCCATCTCTCTGCACTAGTGAAAATGAATACAATGAGTTCAAATAGCGCATCATAACACATTTGCGTCAGTTTATTTGAATCATGTTTACTTACTTCATGGAACATAATTTCCAAAAATGTTTGATATACAGGGTGAGTCAAAAAAACTGCAATAGTGGAAAGAAGCCATTTTGTTTTCAAAACCAAAATGAATTTTAAAACTTTTTAAACGTTGCAAGAATGACATATTTAATCCTAACTTTGTGTGAAAAAATGAAGTCGATCGCTTTTTTCGTTTGTCTTTGGTGACCCTCTTTACTGCACAACCAAATGTACATGTTTGTCCACGAGCACAGTGATTCTCTATTGAAATGGCACGCATTGCTTTTTCATATTTGAATATCCCTCCAACACAAATTTGGAAAATGTCAGTTTTGTATTAAAATTTAGAACATTATAAGCATTTCATAGCATGGGTAGGGTAAATTGATTATGTTAACTCACATGTAAACAAGAAAGGATGCATCAAATTCCAATAACATCACAAATGTACTCAAGTTTCCAAACTTAAATGAGAGACACATTTTGCGATCTGATGCATAATTTGGGTATCTTGTGGACAAAGGTGTGAAATGGGTGCACAGGTAAAAAGGTTCATCAAAGGCAAACAGAAAATGATATTGACTTCATTTTTTCACACAAATTTAGTAACAACTAAGGTATTCTTATAACGTGTAAACAAAATCAAACTCCAACTTAGTTTTTAAAACAAGATGGCTTCTTTCCACTATTGCAGTTTTTTTGACTCACCCTGTATAGGAACAAATTAATTCAGATATAGACCAATATTTTTAATATATACGAACAAATCAGATCAGATATAAACAAAAACAGATCCTTCATTATTTATCTATGGTATCACAATCATATAAATACTCCACAATATGTTAGTTAATATTCTTCAGTGCGTCTCCAGTGGCTCTATTTAAGTGGTCTGTTCAATGGCAATTAGAATGCAAGAGATCATAATCAACAGACCCCTTAAACATGTTAAAGAAGCTGACCTCCCTTTAGCTCGTATTACTGATGCTCTTGAATAATACCTAAGGCACGCACCATCAGATTTTCAGGGGGTAGAAAGTTGGGTTCAATTTTTTTATTATTAATGTATTCATTTATATTGAGTTGGGTGGGGTAGATTTTTTTTTTTTTTACTCATCAGGGGGGATTTTTGTTTGTTTTTTGGCCTGCATAGAGGGGGATTTTTTTTTCCGAAAACTTCCTACCCCCCCCCCTGAAAATCTAATGGTGCGTCCCTTACACATCTATTCAATGATCTCAGAGTAAATCAAAACATGTTTTATCCTTTCTTAACGCAAAATGTACTGAGGTCCAATTTAAGATGATTTTGACATCCCAATCAGACAATTGAACTTGTAAATATTTTATGACTTTGAAAGTGCATTTGAAATTTTGTGAAATGTTCTCACATTTTAAATTTGTTAGTCAGTTCATTAACTTTGTTAATGTCTGTTATGCTATTGTTCACATTGCTCTTTATATACAAAAAAAAAAAAAAAGTTGAAAACTTAGTTCAAAAACCCTAATGTGGGAAGTTATTGTTTTCTTGCCCGGTGTTTGTGTTTTGTGCATGAAGTACACACCCTTTCCTTGAAATATCTGATGGTCATGTGAAGGGGCAGAATTTAACCATTGTGTATAGTTATACGTCATGAAATCGAGGCTTGAAATTGAACTAATGAAATCTTGAAAATAATGAATAATGAAATAGTTATCTCTTTATGAACTGAAACAAAGTTATGGGAAACTAACACTCGAGCTTCATTGGCCTAAATATTTGATCGTGGTAATCTCATCATTAGGGATTTATAATTTTTTGTAAGGATGTGCTGCCAGAAAAATGCAAATGATCCAGTTTTGAAGAAAAATGAACATATAACATTTCTTTTCTTAGACTTATGCAGTGTTCAAATTAAATGGTAATCGGGGCATCCTGAAGCCCCAAAATGCTGGCGGATAATCTTAAATTCAATGCAGGTTATCCATCAGATGACCATACTTTTTGATGAATATTTGTACTGTAATTACTTCGGCGGACAACCTGATTTCATAACATGGTTATCCACTGGAAAACCGGATATGTTTTCTTAATTTGAACACTGCCTATAAGCTTCTCCTATTTTTAACGAATATTAGACAACATATTGATAAATTCTAGAAACTACACCCATTGATTAAGCAAAAATTGAAGAAAACCCCACATTATTTGTATAGCACCAGACAGATGCAAAACCCACCATCCAAGCACTTCTTTATCCACTGAGTACCCCCAGGACCATAGCCAATATACAACTGTGAATTGATGCTTTGTGTACGCAAATTGAATCAGGCATAATTTTTCTGATATGATTCAGCGATAATTCCTATCTCATCTGCGTCATCTGCCATTAAGTAGTTCAGACAATAACTAGAAATTCCAACCCAGACTAAATTGTACATCACTTTATTAGTCAATGCTGCGTGTGTGCTCTATCATAAAGGGATTGAGGCATTTATTTTTTGATATCCCAAATGATATGCCTTTATTTTAAATCCTCTTGCTGCTCAAAGGCAGGCAACTTGGCTTTTAAATATACTTATCACTTAAAGTAGTGAGACACCTCGGCATGTTTTTTTTTGCTACTGAAATATCACCATGGTTTAAATTGGTATGTAATCTGTAGAGCGAAGAGAAAAATGATCTTGCAACGCTCGTGGCACTTATTATGCTTAACTCCACCAATCTGATTACTATATTTCTATAGCAATTCATTTTGGCACACATAATATATTTGTGTGATCTCCTTATGAAATGTCACGAGTGGATTGCTTTAGTCACAGTGTGAATACCATGGATAATTTGTGATGTCATGCTAAGCAAATATAAGCAATATGTTTTATTCAATTTGATGATAAACTTTCACTCTCATTGAAATTGTGAAGATACCATCATTGAATATTATTAAGCTAAACGAGACAGGAAATGAAGGCCTATTTAGGCGGGAGGCTGCTCAACTAATGTGAATCCATAGCAGCAGCTGTTGCTAGAGCAAACATAGTCTATCCGGACTGATTTCCCCCTTCTTTTTGCCTTGCACGACGGAGAGGTGGCGGAACATATAAATAAAAACACCCTAACTTGTCATCAGCGCTCGAGCAAAAGCGACTCGTGAATGGGGCTCATGGTTCTTCTGTAAAGAGCGCATTCTGTGTGTATGGTACACTGCGTCGTGCTCGGTGCCGGCTAGCGTTAGCAGATGGTTTTATTCTCGGTGTGTTTATAATCCATGCACCGATTGTGCCGCGTGAGTAGAGCCGTTATGATTTTTGCGGCACGTTTATTTTATTATTGGGCAGTGAGGCAGGCTTTTAGTGTTATGTTAGTATAATGTCTATTGGTGTGAGGCAGTGCATAACCAGACTTAACTACTTGAGAGGGAGCAGACATAATCTGCTAGTAATCACCATTAAATTTTCTCAATTACTAAAATGGAAGTTGAAATTAGTGTTGGGTGGTTAGAGCTAGCCAGTATACAGAATGTAACATCCGCCTAGATCAGCTAGCTCTTTTTGTGGTCCGTTGAAATAGATCCTTGCTTGTAAAATGCAACAGAGTGAGGCGTTAGTATCTCTTTCAATTATTAAATCAAAATTAATTATAAATGATTGAAGGCGGATAATTCACAATAATTCATGGCCATTGAAATATGGAATGTCTCTTCCAATTTGAATAATGTAAGGCCTTATGGAAAAGGTTTTTCTCAGCTTTTAAGAAGCTGAAAGGAAAGGGGGTTAGTGCGATGCTTTAAAAAAGAGGATATTCTATTTGTTTATTATTGGGATGTTAAATTCCTTTTTCCATGTTGTTACTTAAAATTGGTGGATTATAGTGAAAATGGTATTGATTTTGGTTAATATTCATACATAAGACAATTTAAGTATGGAACTATTGCAAATAAAGTTCAAAGTGTTTTATTGATATCACCAAACAAACAGGTATAACCAAAACAAAATACATAAAGCATCAACTAAAACTACAAGTTTAAAACATAACAACAACAACAAAAGTATTAATACTTAAATATAAAAATATGTTAATATAAAATATACTAGTAATACTGCTAGGATATAGTCGCAATGTTAATATAGCACACAGATTCATCGTATTTAGATATCCAATGATTGTCGAGCCTCAAATGCATGTTTAACAAAGTCAAAGTGTTTTATTGATATCACCAAACAAACAGGTATAATCAAAACAAAATACATAAAGCATCAACTAAAACTACAAGTTTAAAACATATTAACATATTTAATAACGGGTTGAATACAGTCATAGTCAGAAAATATAAAGCTATGCGTGACAAATATCATAAATAATTGAGCAGAAAGTGTCTATTATAAAAATTATCGTATGGTCTTAGGGATTCACCAACAAATATTGTAGGAGGCGTATGGTAGAAAATAATTACTCATATGCTCATGTCCATTCAAATTGGGGGATTTACCCTCATGTCATGTTTTTTCCTTTTTCTAAAACTTCCTACCCTAAGTGCGTCCCTTACATCATGCGAATTATGAAATGAATCGATTCATAAATACTATGCAGTAAAAGTCACAAATCAACCACAAGCTCAATCAACCATTTACTTTTCAACAGTTTCTTTTATATCATCTAAACACTTCAAAAGACGTAAGTTCCCCTTTAGGGTTTCCCTTATATTTTCAAAAATATACATTGGGTTGAAATGGGTTTTGATCATAGTGTTGATGAGGCACACTACTCGATATGGAAGTCCAACTCTTGTTGTACCAGAATTTTAGCAACTTTTGAAATGGGACATTCCGTCATTCAATACATGCTCACTGGAGCATGACAGAACCTGTTGATTTGAAATTTTGGTCAAGTATTGGTATGAAGCCCATAATCATTTGAATTCAAATGTATTGTTTTGGAAATATAAGTGATCCCCTAAAGGGGAACTTGCTTCTTTTGAAGTGTTTATATTCACTCTTCTTTTGTCCTATTTTTTACTGTAATACTCCTGAATTTATCACGCCGTGGTGTTATAATAATACGGTACAATGTATCGTTCATGATATGAGACATTTCAGCTGTTTGTTATTATGTCAAGGTTTCACACATGAATTAATCTAACGTGAAATAACGCAGTCATTTGGACCCCATTGAAACCAAACAAATAGCATGAATAGTGTGTCCATATTTTATAATGATGAAAATAATCAATTTAGGGGAATGGTTATAATTAACCTTTTAGTTCACTCTCATTGATTTTATGAACTTAATCATTTTGGTACCTTTACATAATGTGATTATTGAATAGCGCTAATTATCCAAATTAATGATGTAACTAAAAATTATGCAGTGTACGTGTACGTATGTGGATATTTCAAGTAGGTCTGTCAGTCGAATGATTTGTTTGTTTGTTTTATGTTGTGTTTGTCTCTTTTAATGAATACGTACTAGAATTTATTTTACTTTTGAATTTATTAAACATTTCATTTTAAAAAGAATCTGTCTGAAAATGTTATGATATTCAAAAAATAAGAAAACAAATATATTTCATGGACTTTTTGATGAACAAAACAGCAAAAATAGGTCTAACGTTCCCAATTGCCAAAACTGCCCTCCCAATTTACCAAATGCAAAAAAAAAATCGCCAGCTACATTTCCCAGAAAGGGATTGCAATTGATAAGTGCATAATATAGTCTGCAATTGATGAAGTAGTAATTTATGAAGCGATTTTACAGACAAAATGCATTTGTAACAACATGTCCTAAATACCTCAATATTTCACTTCCACCCACAACTGTCAATCAGTATTGTCCGTTTCACATTATCTACGGATTTGTGCATCAATATTCCGGACGTGTTTTAAATGTCAGATCAGTAGCACCTTGATTTTCTGGACTGAAAATAGTGAGGTAATCTAAGAGGTATTTCAAACACTCTGTTCTTGTCCCGTGGGGAGGGGGGGTGGCAGTCAGGTATAATGTTGTAATCATCTGTGTGAATGAAAATGCGGATTAAGGGTGTTGTTGTTTTAAATGGCCAATTTCAGAGAATAATGGTGTCTTTTTTAACCTGAATCCGGCGCGAAGGGTTGCTTGGGGTAATAGTCATGTGTCATCATTGTAAAAATAGCTGAAAATGGTAAGGCCTATAAGACAAAGTTACTAATAAAACTGAATAACACAATTACTTCATACATTTGTTCAGTCTAAACTCTGTCTTGAGGACCTATATCCTTTGCTAAGAGTATGTTTTGTCTAGCTATAATCCTTGTTAGGGGTCACCTTTTCCTTTGAGAATCCGTGTTAAGGGTAGTTTTTGAGAGTGGATTCACATGGATGATTACACCTTTTGTACACAAGTGCCCTCCCCCACACCGGTTCTTGATGGCCAGAGCATGCAAAAACCATATGGTTTTAAAGGATAGAGGCCCGGGGGGGGGGGGGGGGGGGGGGGGGGGGCACTCAACTTTTTTTTGGGTAGGGGTGTGCCGCCCAGGGTCTCAAAAAGGGGGGCTACAGAACTGAACTGAGTGGATTTTATGACGAAAAATAGGGTCTTCGGAACTGATTTTTTTCCCAAAAAATAGGTCTTGAGAACTGGCCTATAGTTCAATTGTCGATTTATTTTGGTTTAAGAACGCAAAATTTTCGAAGAATTGGGGCTTTGGAACACAAAATTGGGGCTTTGGAACGCAAAATGTCGCGATTTTTGAATTTTCAATAAAATTGGGGTCTTAAGAACTGATGCAGGCTCAAAAGGGGGTCATAAGAACTAGCAGCAGAGGGTGAAAAAGGGGGTCTTCAGCGCGGCACATACCTATACCCTTTTCAAATGTCAGTGCCCCCCCCCCCCCCCCCCCCCCCGGGATAGAGGCATCAGCAGAATATGTTACAACATATATTTCAATCCCATACTATAATTAATGTAGTTTGATTTTATAACGCTGTCAAAACTGATCTTTGTTTGGTACCCAGGCAGGATTGGTATCATTGTGTTGTGATAAGGCCAACAATTTGTTGTTTGTTTGATTGTCCTCGTCAGCCCGACTCTCTAAATCCTTCCGACCCAATTTTTTTTTTTTTTTTTTGACATTTTTTTTTTTAAATAAAAAAATTGCACTTTTTGTTGTTGAAAATTTCATTATTGTTAAAAATGTAATTCAAAAATAAAAAGAATTAAAAAAATCCTTTTAAAGTGTTTAGAAAATAAAAATACTTATCAAAACATTACAGATTTTGTTCCCCTATTTGGTTACCACAACAAGTAGGTTTACATCTCATTTTACTTTTGGTACCTGAAAAAGGGCAAGTGAGAAGAAAAAAACCAAAATAAACTTTTCCAGATCGACCTACCCAATTTTTAAAAGTGATCTATGGACAATCAAACAATTTATTTATTTTTGGCCTAAAGCTGTGTTATCTCTCACTGAACTGTGCCATGATGTACTGGGATGTAGATTGTGAAGTGTAATTTAGAGCGCTCTGCAATATTGCTTGCCATGCATTCGTACAGTATTCAGCGTATTAGCAGAGGTGCCCTACATTTCAGGAAAGTCTAGTTTCATATTTTTCCAGTAGGTTAACAAATGAGTACTATGCAATTTATTATTTATTATTTTATTTATTTATGCTTTCTTTATTGAGGGTAATATGCTTCAGTGACTTGCACTGATTTTGAAGCAGGCCCTCATTTCGATACATACATATACATAAATAACAAATGTTAAAGTATTTTAAATATAAACAAATTATGACATTATTCAATTATGACAGAGTTGAAATATGTGACGCGATCAAGAAGAATGAGTCGGATGTCGGAGGATCCCAAATTGAGATATGGTCAATTCAAAATGGCGGCTTACATAAGTTTTGAGGGAAATTCATGTATACAATTTGACATAACTTTGGAACAAAAAGTCGTATCGACATGGGGTTTTCAGTTTCTGAAAGCTCTAAGTGTCTTATTTGAAACTGTATAAAAAACCCTCATTTTCGACTAGGGTCGACATCCGACTCATTCCTCTTGATCGCGTCACATATAAGGTTTGAATTGACCTAGCTGCCTAGTGACATATTTTCTAAATCAGTAAGGATAGTGTTCCATATAGTTGGCCAGATCTGAAAAGAAAAGTGTGCATACCAGAATTCGAGTTGACTTTAGAAATGATTTTACCCTTACAGCCTCACACCCCATGAAATCCCATTTCCCAGCCTGTCGGTTCCACCTACATAGCCCCCCGTGGCTCACTTGGTAGAGCGTTGGACTTGTAACCGAGAGGTCGTGGGTTCAAACCCCGGGGCGTGGCACCTCTTGTTGTGTGTGTTTTTTTTGCTTGAAAAAATTTTCGTTGGAAAATCCACTGGGAGTGTTAGGGTTATAGTATTACTTGTATGATTTCTGGTAGGCATGATTGTGATAGTTTTGTACACATTCAAAATTGGATGACAAATATGTTGGACTCATATCTTTTAAACATTTGAATACAATAATAAACATTTGAATTGTCAACCTATCGCTTAGTTATATCCACTGAAGTAGGTTCATCATGTCACTTATTTGTGTTCTGATATCAGCATATTGTGTGAGACTTTGCAGTTTTGCATGATATGAATTTGAACAGTTGGACAATTACTGGGCTGGCATAATCAAAATGAGTAATCACAAGAGCATTGGATAACATCATAAGGGTTGGATGGCGAAGAAAATGCTTGTACCGTTTAAACTGGTCTGAGTATAGTCCCACTGGTTTTTAACTTGAAGAAAAAAACGGAAGGGAAGGGGGGGGGGGGGGGGGGGGGGGATTATGATGGATGTGAAAAAGATGTGTGTTTTTTTGACCAAGTTTTCTTAAAAGTTAGGTGGTGGGACTATACTCGTACCAATATGGTATGCGATGAATAACACTGATTCTCCTTGAAATCAAATATATAATAAGGGTCACATTTTTAGCTCAGCCTACTACAGTAGGATGAGGCTCTTATTATCACGTTCGAAAGGTCAGTGATAGCATGGTGAGTTTCTAAACGCTAGGAAGTAAAAATGGCCCAGAAAATGGCAATTAAGACAAAACAGATAAAACATTTAAAAAAGTGACTCGGCATATCTTCTAGATATGTTACGATACAACATATGAGATGCATTTCCTGACGTTTTTCACTTGCGTTAAAATGTTATTAAAGGTTTAACCAAAAAACTAGGGTGTCTTGAAACTCGTCCAGGTCAAGCAAGCACATGCAAGGCAAGTCATTTATCACTATCATTATTCAAAGAAGATTTCTTGATGTACCCCATAATGCTTAGCGCCCCTACAGTATTAGCAGGGCTTAATATCACCAGAACAAACAGTGTCACACATGTGTTAAAGTAATTAACAACTGAAGGTCATCTGGTCATGTGATGAAAGTGAAGCATCCTGGGGTGCATCAAGAAATTATTGTTGATCATTATTTGAGCTTGTGTCAAATTCAAAACAAACAGGAGTTCCTTTAGGCCAAGAATACTTTTTTGTTTGTTTGTCCACATCCAACCGACCATGTACCTTGGTGCCGACCATATTATTTTTTATTTTCTATTATTTTTTTAAAATAACTTTTTTTTGAGCAATTTAAATGGCCAAAAGGACCGTCTTATTCCTAATTTCGTACGCTGTAAGCTGATTTCAACATAATATAAAACATTTCTTTTGTTAGTTCGGGAAAAAATAGGTTTAGTAATACTTTCACGTATATATATCTAACAGAACATCACCACTATCTTATTTCACTTTTTGCAAATTTTCTATCATAATAAATGGCGGCGACCGACAACATGTTCACGGTATCTGCGCATTGCAAATTTGTTACAAAAAATACCCTTTGACCGAGTGTTGCAACCAGTACTACAATATTGCAACTTTATACAGACAATCTGTCCGAGCAGGATTTCAATTCTAACAAACTCATGAAAAAAAGTTCAATACTATCAAAGTGATGTGTTTTGTGTTTGGATGACTATCATTCACAGTATTAATGCCAAATTTATATTCCCAAATGCAATATCCGTATTTAAAAAATTAAAAAAATTAAAATTATCCAACCTACAGACCCTACCTTTTTTGGACCTCTATGGACAAACAAACATTTATTCTTTGTTGCCTTATACCACTGCCTGTCTTCAAAAGCTTGCCCAAACCATAGATCCTTGAGAAGAAAAGGATATAGGTCTTCAATCGGAGTTGTGTACCATCCTTGCAACGATGGTAAAAGCATGTTACGCAACGATCTCAGCATGTGGTGCTAATGAGTAAACCATGACCTCGCTTGGCATAGCAGTTTATATAGCAACGATATGTGTAACCTCTACCATGCACACCCCAGTTCTGTATAGGCCGTCAACACCGCTGAAATTCCTGTACAGCTTATGCATAAGCCAACTTATCCATTCTGATAAGTATGTTTTAAAATTGCCGTTTCGGTCAAAATAATTAATAGGTGATTATGACACTCCAGGATTTATCGCAAATGATATGTATAATAAAAACAATCGATGACAGAAAATAAAATGTATTGAAAAATGTGGATTTTGAAGGGGCTGAAGTTGAAAGAATTTCTAGCGTTACACACAAACACATGACAGAGAATACAATACAATGGTATGCAAAAATCGCTAGTTAAATTTAGAGGCGAAACTTGATTTTTAAAAGAGTTTAGCTAATGATCTGAGAAGAGTTAGAATCTACCGAATTTTGCACTAAATAGAGGAGGGTATACACTTTTATTTGGTACCTTGGCCAATTTTTAAGTCCTGCGATAAGTATTTTCCCTATTTTTTAAAAATATTTACCAAGTTATTTGAAGATGTTCGAACCGTGGCGTCGTAGTCGGCGTTGTATGATGGTTTTACGACAACATATTCTTGAAGAAATTATACACCGATATGACTTGAAAAATAACATACCGGTCTATAAATTCAAACGAGAATTGAAATCTATGATCCAATATCTAAAATCTGATGATACAATGCCTGCAATTCAATCATGAAATATTCCAAAATGTCACTGTAGTAAAGCGAACGGCACATGTGTGTATTAACAGTACATGTTTGCGCATGAAGCTTCATGGTTTGCGCAGCTATTTTGGGTTTGTTTACAAAGTAAATATTCGCGGTTTCAAACTTAGCTTATTTGAGAGGCTTACGAACGGTGGATCTTTTTCAGATTTCTTGGGGACCATCAAGACTTATTTATTAATAACCTTTGACATTATTATTAAGATCGACGAATCGGAAAGGGTTTCTCATTTGCATAGTATATCCCATTGACTTTACATGTGAGGCAACCCGGAAGTACAGTCGCGTCTTTACGTCACAGCTTGGCCCAAACCAATGGTTGTAGAAACACGAGCGCTGATTGGCTAGATTGTTTCGCTCCCGGGGAATATCTGTCATCGCCAACAGCTGGACTGTTATGGCGTGAAAAGCAGCGTTGCAAGGATGGTTCGATTTACTGAACAGGGCGCTCAATTCAAAATAGTTACAAGACCGATATCCTTTTTCTTCTCAAGGATCTATGCCCAAACAAACAATTATTGTTACTGTCACACTCCTATAATCAACATAACAATGGACAATATAATGACTGTTTATCAGTCAATCCACTGTACCAGCAGACAATGTGTGCTACTGTAAAAGCCAATATTTTTGTGTACAGATATTTTCGCACATTTTGATATCATAGACATTTTGCGAATTGTTTTTTTCGTGGGTGACCTTCTGGATGCACTGCATGAATGTTGAAAACATTATTTTGGCGTGTCATAATTTTCGCCAAAATAAAACCGCCGCCAAAATTTCAGCTTTTACAGTATATCAATAGCTACACTGTATTATAAAATTTCGGCCATGAACTTGTTGTGAAGTGTTGGTATAGATAAAATTACAACTGTTTAATATAATAATTAAATAATATTGAATGGAATCATGGAATTATGATGGTCAAAAGTACACAGATGAAAAAATCCTGGTGTTCTCTCTTCATATTCAGAGGGGTAACACATGATTGTTCCAGGATCTTGAAATACCCCCTATTTGAAGGTGTTTCGCGGACAATTTTGCCAATTTGACCCCCTTTTTCGTACTAAAAGGCGGACATTTTGCCTGAAAATGACCCCCCTTTTTCACCATTCCAAGGACACTTTATATATAGTCCCTCTATTTGCGGGAAAAACGAGGACATTCTATTTTATTTTCTTCTTCGCGTACATAAACCTCTACAAAAAACACCCCTACTTTTGTTAAATCGCGGACATAGGTTTCAAAATGACCCCTTATTTTTGGAAAACATGGACAAAGCTTCAAAAAACACCCCTAATTTAGGGAAATCGCGGACCAGGGCAGGAAAAAGAGGGCAAATCGGCAAGCTCCTTGTGCCGGGAAATGTTGCCATATCGCAGGAAATCCCTACCCCCCCCCCCCCCCCCCTAAAAATGTTTTTATTTTTTTAATTTTTTTTTAAGAGTTTTTTTTTTTAGAGTATTAGGCATTATACAGCCGATATTCCATAATATGATGCACCATGGCATCAATTGGACCTTAATTTTCCAAAAAGCTTAAAGGGCACAGGAAAAGGGATGATAATCCTGCTACAAGTCTTTGTGGGACATTCCATTACAATAAACAGGGCCAGAAAAATGAACACGCCACAAATGACATCATTTGTGGTATATTGATTATCAGTGAGTATCATGAATAGATTCAAACCAGTCACCTGGAATTTTCTTTTCATAGTACTCACAGAGCTATCAATAGTTTCACAATTGATGTCATAATCAACTAGCACATATATTGAATGCTTTCTGGTCCCTCCTCGTAGACTTGACTCAAATCACACCACTTGTATTTGCATTGCATGTGCCCTTTATGGTTCTATGGGGGGCCGCCCTCTCCGCCGCTAAACCAGCGGTAAATCCAACTTTATCAAATTTCTCTTGCAGGGAAACCTTGCATCTTTTCCAGCCCTGTCGCGGACATAGCTTCAAAAAGCACCCCTAATTTAGGAAAATCGTGGACATAAAATGTTCGCGGAATGTCCGCGGACATGGTATGTTCGCGGAATGTCCGCGGACATGATACAGAAAACCGCCCTTTTCCGCGAGTTTTGGAACGATCATGCGTACCCAAAGTCAATGTTGACTGAAACCACCGGGGCAAAAATGTACCTCAATCGTTCCAAAAGTAGGTGTAAAGTCAAAAAAAATTGCACAGTTCTTGACTCACAAAAGTCTTGTTGGTTCTTTCTCATTTCTCGCCCCCAATATGAATAACCTAGCTACGTCAAAAAAGTTCAGAAACCCAAAACTGCAAGTTGGCCACCCCCCAGGCCCCAAGTATTTCTGAACACTCCCTAAACGGCTATATCTTGCCTCACGTCCCGTACTATTAGTTATCCCCTGCATGTTCACACAATACGGAAAAATACCTATGGTTTGGCATGTCATATCACATGAGGCCGCATGCCGAATGTGATATGGCCCAAAACATGTCTGGTTAGGTAACATGCAGATCATTTATTTTATGGCGTGGGTTAGACCTTTTTGCGGTATATTTCGGCCTCAGAATGGAACAGAAATCGACTCCGTTGCATTTAAATCATCCGCCATTTTATTCGTATTTTAAGCAACTCTTCCACAGACGCAAAGCAATCGCTTTACACGTAATATCATTTCGCACCATCTGGTAACGCAGTTAATCGACGATATGGGAATATATCGTGTGGTTTGACTTGTTGTTTACACGATATGGATCAGATTTCATACGTGTTAACCAACGAGATTGAAGTATGTACACTTACTATAACGATAAAGAATAAATTGTGTATAGCTACAACATATTTTAATTGGTTTGAGCATGAGCACTTGAGTTACGGGACGTGTAGCAAGACATTGCCCCCTAAACTATCCTTGGGGATCGGCAGAATTAAAAAGTGCACATTAAGTTGAAATATCCATTGAAAGTTCTGAGTAAAATGCTGAAAAGTTGCAGAATTCGCCAGTGTAGGTAGGCATAATTTAATTTACCAAGCCAGTCATGCCAGTGGGTACTGGATATAACAGACTATAAAATCTAGAGGCAATGTAAAAGCTCATCAGAGTCCTAAAATGATGTATTTGAGGTTTATTTACATTGTTTTTTGTGTCTAATTATTTATTTAATCATTCATATGTCAAAGGTCACCTATTAAGGTCACCTTTTATGGTCAAATGTCATCTGAGGTCAAGTTGTAAAATAAGCGGTAAACATATAAAAAATGATAATTTTTGTGCATACATTATTATGTTTTGAGCTGTTCAAGTGTGAATGACATTGGATCCAAAACTTTATAATGATAAAATTGGGTGATTTACTGAGTTTTAAAAATATTTTTAAAGAAAACACTCATAGCTCAACCAATACATTATGGACCTAATCTATCCAATACATGAAATTGACAGCTTGTCACTAATGGACAGGGATAGCGCTGGATCAAAAATGTAATAGGTCTCATGACTTTTTTCAGGACCCTGTAGGACTTCAAAAAAACAAATTTAAGGGGTCCCCAACAAAATTGAGGGGTCCTGAAGTTTGGGTATTTGAAAATTTTACATTTTTACGGACAGTTTTAATGAATTTATATTGTGAGCAAAGGATGGATATGTAATTTACAGAATTTCTTAAGGTTTCCATTTCCATACATCGTCAAATTTAAGGGGTCCCTTCAATTTTGATCGGGACCCGCAGTCTTTCCAATTAGAGATCTGACGCGTCACTACAAGAAAGTGAGAGGTCTAGGACTCGCAGACGTATCAGAATGCGACCCCTGTTAATGGATACATGACATTTATAGCTTGTCGCTAGCTGAGCTTCTGCATCATTGATGCTCTCGTTTTAACTTAAAGATTGTCAAAATATTATTATTTTATGCTTGAAATGAATAAATTGGATTGAATAAATTGTTTTTTAACTATTAATCACATTTGAACCGTTAGTCAAATTGACATTTACCAATTTTGTCTTAACATGAACGACGGTCTGTCAGTAATATTTGTCAGCAACAACAAAAAGGGAAAAAGGAAAATCAACCTACCGACCCAACTTAAAGGTTTTTGGCACTTGAGGCTGAGACGAATTTCATTTCGTCTCAGCTTGAGGGCAACACAACAAATATTTGTTTGGCTAACTTGATAATGTGCTCAAACTGATTTCATACCTCCTCTCTGATTTCACTGTAAGTCATGGACATCATTATACTATTCAGAAGAAGCCCCTATATCATGTCTTTTTTGTTGGATCACTTTACTTCAAGATATATTTTCGCACTTACAGACATAATAATGTTCTATATCTGCATGATCTGCTAGTGAAGGGGCCTTCAAGTATAGTAATGGAAATGGCTGTTTTGGGGCATGTTCTTTCAATACAATAACACCTGGGTAGAAAATAAAAATTGTGAACAGTGTTCTTTAGATAGTTGAATTAAGACTATAATATTAATTGTTTTCTGTAGTTAATCATTTATCCTCACAAGTTCTAATTACACCAGGATCATAATTATGATTCTGTACAAACAAATCTGAATTTAAATTATTAAGATTCTCCTTAGGTCTTTTCTCAAAGTGATTTTGGATTACTCATATTATATTTACACAATCCCTGTGTGTTTCTGACTAAAACTGACGTTTTATTGCTCTATGTGTTATTGGTTCACCAGTTGAGGAGGCTGTTAAAACAAATCTATTTTTGTTACAATTTATCTGGCTTTAAACCACCAGTGCCAAATATCTTGAAGCATAGATGAATATTATGATTAAGCTTTTTAATTCCGACGATATATCTTCATCATCATCATCTTCTAAAACCCAGAATGAGGTGTCATCAATTTATAATAGAGTGTTACCAATAACCATGGAGAGAGAGGGCATGCGGCATTACAATCCTGCCTCAGGTAACATGAAACCTGTGGTCTGATTGGTCGATCTGTTAAAAGAGATAATCATAGCCTTTGCGATTGAAAAAAGCCGGATGTGAGGCTTTTGGTACTGTGCTTTGAGCGCTGCAAGGCTCCACGACAGCATTTAACAGCATGTAGCCTCGTATACAGCTTTGTGGCAAAGGTTATAGCGTGCATTTATTGTGATGTTTACACATGGACTGTAACATGCCCTAGCTTGGTATGCTGATTACATGCATGCCTTGCTAGCTGTCGCTATCATATGAATGCTTAACTAAAGCAGTAACGGAAAACATCACGAGCGATGTATGCAGTATTGTTATCGCTATTGATTCTACATGATAAATAACCACTTGTGCCGTTATTAACAGTCCCACGTTACTGTGAGTTTAAGTCTAGTTAATATTTACCCATTCTATGGCAAATT
Organism: Ophiura sarsii; assembly: GCA_035610835.1. Lineage (NCBI taxonomy): Eukaryota > Metazoa > Echinodermata > Ophiuroidea > Amphilepidida > Ophiuridae > Ophiura > Ophiura sarsii. Next base: position 7,806,473 of record CM069452.1, on the reverse strand, counting down.
TGCCCCAGTTTGTTTCTCTTTCTTAGTCAGTGGTTAAATTTGTCATAATAATTATTTGTTCAAATGCAAAATCGGTATTACTTTGAATGATTCAGGATTTTAAATATATATCGGACCAATCTGTAATTTTGTGGGTTAAATGTCCAAAATGTGAAAATTAATGGAAATTTGACCAGATTGTCTTTGTTCTGTCTAATCTTGTCTCAACACATTAGTCTGAGACTGTATACAGTCTACCTCACATTGTTAGGGACGCACCATTAGATACTCAGGGGGGAGGGGGGGGGGGCATGGAAGTTTAAAAAATTAAAAAAATTGCCCACTATCCAGGAAAAAAACAACTTTGCCCACCAACCAGGAAAAAAAAGAAAAGATGACCCACTGCTGAGTAAAAAAAAAAGAAGGATGACTCCCTCAACTCATTATACAGAAAAACAGTAAAACCTTTTTTTTTTTAAATGGCCGCCTTTGCCAAAAAACAAACAAAAAACTTGCCGAAGGCGGCGAAGAAAGAAAAAAAAATGTCATCTACTTACGTGGAAAAAAAAAATTCTGCCTGACCCCAACTTCCATGCCCTCCCTGAAAATCAAATGGTGCGTCCCATGTCTTATTTGTCTCTTTTACAAGATCATGTTATAGTAAAGTTGTATGATCCCAGAATATTATACTAATACAACCGATGCATGTGTTGATATGATACGTCATGGCCAGTAGATCGGAAATCTACTATTTCTTTTAATATAAAAAACCCTGAATTCTCCATTGAAGCCAGGTGAATTCATCAATTCTATACTGGAATCAGGTGTTTAATTAATTAAAAGGTTTATCGAAATTGAAGTCATAAATTTTAAAGTAGTAATAAAACATTTAATATATTAAATATTTTAGGAGTTATTATCAATTTTATTAAAAACATTTTAATCATTTTTATTTAATTTTTGCAGGTGGTGCATTTACGACTTAGCCTGTTATTCTAGCACATCTATGAAAACGGTAAGAATGTAATGTTGGCTTTACTCGCAATAAGAGGGAAAAAGAGATAGAGAATGGAATTATCATAACATGGTAGTTTTTTTGTCTACTGAAAACCCAACCGACTATAATCATAATTTCGTATTTGATTACAATGTTGGATGGAATTAGCACTAGCCTGTTCTTTAATAATCATGTCATGACTATCATAATAAGAATATAGTTTACATGTCTATTTTAATAATGGTTTGTTAATTGATTGAATATTGGTCCATTGCAAATTAACACCATGACCAATGACACCAACCACTCTGCTTCTTCTTCTTCTCGTGTCCACGGCACGCAGGATCAGATGGTCCTTGTGCGTGGTGGTGACAGGATTAGTTCAGCTTGTACAGGCTTGTACAAGCTTTATCCCTGGCCGCGTGTACGAATACGGACGCTCCTGTCATGACCTAGAACTGCTGACTAGAGTGTAACTGTAAAGTAGACATTTTCGTGCATGTAATTGTTCACGCTCTGCACATATTGAACAATTTTGCTTGGATTTTGCGATATTGAGCTTCCTTACATAGGTCTTCATACAATTTACAAAATGAATTTATCCGTGCATTTTTATTTTCGCGCTTGCTGATTTTAGCGGGAAAAGCGTGAAAATAAATGTAGCGCCACTTTTGATATAAAATTGGATAGATTGAGTCCATATGTATTGGTTGAGTTATGAGTTTTTAAAAATATTGGGCTGGATGCAGTCCAGCCATATTATTTAAAACTCATAGCGAGACCAATACATATTGGGCGTAAATCATCCAGTGTTATCATTATTATGTTTTGGATCCAATATCATACCACACTTAGACACCTCAAAACATAATAATACAGTTTATTACACCTCATAAATATTCATGAACTAATTATGGCAATTCATTGGCCAATTCCTATTGCAAGTACTATATTTCCCAAGGGAAATAGTTTTGACTTTTTCCCTACAACCTCATCCCGAGAGTCCAGTGATGTGAAATAAAACAAATACTACATGGTATGATAGGGGCAATAGGGCACACTGTTTTCCCTCGGTACTCACTACGGGCCTAACACCTCTCCCCACCCTTCGGGTTTTGGGTGATAGGCCCATAGGGCCGTAGCCAGTACCTCGGGAAAATAGTTTGCTCTTACCATGTAATATTTGTATAATGGTTGAGAGGCAAAGCAAAGTACAAAGAACTATTGCTCATAAACCATTTTAAAAAGTGTTTATTTCCACATGTTTTCCTATTCTGTCATTGCTCTACTGAATCTAAAGAATTTAACATTCTGTTACGCTTAATGGATCTGTATAATTAAATGCTACATATTTTGTACATTGTTAATTCTCGCAACTGTTGTGATAAGCCAAAAGCAGTCAAATGAGTGTTATCCGTTTAATAGTAGGAGTCAATCATAAAGCATGCATATTTTTTTATATTTCACTTAAGCTTACGGGGCTGTTGTGTTGTTGTCAGTGGTTTTCTTGTCCTTGTATTGTTATATTGAATGTGGGATGTGGTTCAATGTGTATTGTTTACTTGATTAAGCCATAAATATTTACTCTAAATATTTATAGGTATCCTTCCATTAATTGTAAAGTGTTATTCATCACCCTATCTGGTTATTTCATTGTAAATATTCATGCTATTTTTGCGGGTGTACTTCATGGTAATAATCTTATATATGTAACCACGGCATGAAATCTAATAAGGCCAACTGTCCGGTTCTGTATTATAAAATTATTAATAGAAAATTATATGGAAATGCTGGCTGCATGGCCATTTGTTTTACATACATACAACAAGTATTTGTGATGCGCTGTTCCCCGGAGGCTCAAAGCGCATACAAAGATACAAAATAATGTAAGCTAACACTTTCCACGCAACAGGCGCCTGCAAATGACATTCCAAAATTTCACAAAATGTTTCAAAAATGTCAACATTATTGAATTTCATTACCATATTTGGAATTACCATGAGACTTTGAAAATTGCGAAAGGTTTCTGGAAGAAGAAAAAATCTGTTTAGTATATGGTAAAACTAATAGCTGCGTAGAAAATACAGACATCATTATCATTGAATGGAAATAATATTAGAATTTGAAAACACCAGTCAGTAAGCATTCATCTAGCCCTGCTAATATGGATTTTATTTGAAATATTTTCATGATGTTGGCTTTCAAATTATTATCAACCCTTTTCTAAATAATCAATGGAAAGAGGTGGGGGCAGCTCCCTAACCAGAAAAAATGGATGGGGATAGAAATTGCTGCTCTCATACAGGGGTAGAATTTCGTAACCAACCGCGTGAATCCGTTAAGATTTTCGCGGAAGGATTTTGCGCTCGCCAAATTAATGAAAATAATATCAAGAATAAGGCTAAAAGCTTGCACAACTTCCAAATTCGGCATGTTTGTTGACTAAGGGTCAAATATACGTCATCTAAGGTCCTGTTTTGGACTTAGAAAAGAAGAAAAAAGGTTGTTGTTTTTTCTTTCTTTTTTCTGTTTTTTCGCGAATCCACCTGGATTCACGCAGTACTGATTTTACGCGAATCTTCACGCGAATCGATTTGCCGATTCATGCGAAATTCTACCCCTGTCATAATGACATTGTCACAAAATCCAGTATTTAGAATTTGATTTGACTAGGACATGAAAGATGCCTGGATTCCAGTGCCACTTTGTAATTGTCTTGAGTACTGATATAATACTCCCATCTAATCTTGCTTGACTCATCACACTGGGAGGAAGGACACTTATAACTCATGTTTTATTCAAAGCATATATTCACAAGGTACTGACACCAAATAAAGGAACACTATTATAGAAATATTGGATTTTAAGTGCAGCCTTACCGCTTTTAGATTAAATTGTTCTCTTCTTAAAAGACAAAATTGTGTATATGTTTGCAATATGGCTGTTTGGTAATTAATGCTACACACACAGTGAAGGGATAAACATCTTAATCAATCAATTAAGAAAAAACAAAAGTGTAAATCAAAAATATATTTGTATAAATAAATATTTGTTAGACCTACCAACTGCAAGATAGTTAAAGTCAGACAATTAGCCAATTTGCAACAAAACAGAGGCTATGATCAGGGCTGCCATCGAAGCATATCCCAGAGTGGTAATCAGGAGTTATGGGTAGATCTGGGTGATTTCAAGCATCTGCGTACCTAGTTTTGGATCAATAACTATCGATCACATTTAGCTCGCCTAAGCTGGTGTAAGTCATGAATAGTAGGTACGCAGATGGTTTTATATTATAACTTGTTTCAATTATCAGTAAACTGAAGGGTTATTCTATTGAAAAAATGTACTTACGAAAACTAGGTACGATGGTGCTTAAAATATACCAGTTCCATCATTTTGGCGGTAGTGGGTGGTCCGTTTTTAATTATAGGAGCTGTATCAAGTGTTATAACAAGCGGACTAGTATCACTCTGATAGCTTCGGATGTAAATGTATCACATAAAATCTACAATACCGTTAGATTGTAACTGTTTTTGAAATCTGAGTTATATTCAGTGACTTGTTCATTAAAGTGGGAAGATGAGATGCAGGACTGAGTCAGTGATAGTCAAATTAACCCTGACTATAAAAGCATGGGATGTTTATCTTTCATTATCATTATAATTTTGATTATAATTCAAAGCTGAAGCTGGTATGATTATATTTATTTTAAAATTGTATTTATTTTACCTAACAACAAATTATCCACCAAACAAACAAAGGATATGTATGAACTAGTAAGACCCAATGCATGATTTGTTGTCCGCTTCTAATATGCAATCTAAATGTGAAACTGGATGTTTTTAGCTGCTCACACCAAGATATGTTATCCCTTTTATTCTATTTATGTTTCAAAAAGTTCGGCAAGAAAAGAGGGGAAGAAAAAGAAGGCAGAAAGAAAAGAAGAAGAAAAAAGTGTTATATAGACCAGCAGGTGATTTGCAATATTGTGCTGTAACCATAGGCAGCTGACATAGGGGATGTTTCTCCCCCAGCTAAATTTCTTAACCCCTCTGTTTCATCCCCCCCCCCCCATAAAGTTTTCCAAGCACCCCATAGAAAATGTGTATTAAATATGTCCCTGTCCCCCTAAATTGTCCCTGTCCCCCTAAATTGTCCCTGTCCCCCTAAATTGTCCCGGCCCCCTATCTTGTGATGCTTCAGCCACCACTGGCTATAACCATTTCATAGTACCCCCCCCCCCCCCCTCCATCACGTGAAGCAAAAAGTGCATAAGACTGAAGTGATATGATATATAGATAGAGTATCTAAAGATAAATTGATAACCAACATCTAATATGGCCAATATAAAAGCATTGATTGTTCTTTTCACAAAAATAATCATTTAAAAGTAATGAATGGCTTTCTCACTGATTGAGTGAGCGAGGCTAGTTCCCAGAAACTATTAATTTATTTTCATTATCCAAATTTTCAATCAGTTTCGAGAATAAACTGCTTGAATAGGAAAGAATATGAATACCTCCTATGGAAAAACCTTAAAAGCATAGCTCATTGTAGTGCTGATTGATTATTTTGCATACTATATTACATCGGCAAACCGAATTGATCCTTCACTACACGTAGGGTACAATTTGCTATCAATTATTCTCCTGTGTAAACCATACTTGCTTTACATACTGACGTTGTCGTCGGTAAAAACAGGCCGCTCATGGGATGCAAAGATAATTTGCGATAACGAAAGGGAAAGATGCCGAGACAAATTGAGAGCATGGATAAACAAATTAGAGAAACTGCCCGGTACCAGCAGCATTCCAATCGTATGCGAGCCAAGTGATTTTAGTTGCAGGGGGTGGATACTAGATACATACAATGACTTAGATTTCCTGCATATATTTTCCGTAAAACATCATATTTTCACAGGAACATATCTTTTTGCGATTGGTGAATAAGACCACATTTTTGGTGCACAAAACTGTTACAAATATTGACCAATTTCTTTTAATATCCTTTAAAATAATACAAAATTATAAAAGCAAGCATGACAAATATCTGAGATCTATAACAGTAATGAAATATGCAATTTTTTTGAGCAAGCAAACATTTAATGCTTGACAGAATATATTTCCTCTGAGAGGGCCAAGGGCTTTATCTCAGAAATATAAGGGCACTTCACCACTATTGTAAGCAAATTGAGGCAAGATATTTTCAGCCATGACTCAATCAATTTCCCAATATTGCAGCATATAAATTGTATTGATCTGTAATGAAATAATGTTTAATTATCTGCACTGAAGCTAAAACAATTTTACTAAGACATTGCACCATTCTCTAGGCTGCCATATAAACAGCACAAATTATGCCTTTTTATGTATATATAATTATAGGTGTGGTATCAATTCAACTCCTGGTTTAGGAATAAAGAACATAAGGATTGTATAGAATTTAAGGTACAACAAAGGTTTAGAAGATATACAGGGGGTATCGCTTTATAGCTGTGACATATTGGTTGGTAACAATAATACTAATAATTATAATACCTGTTCTTATATAGCGCTTTCCACAATGCAAGCAAAGTCCCAAAGTGCTTTTGGCCAATTATTATCACTGCCATTTTGAATCAGAACCCTTTTTCATCGCTACACTTAGGCGGCTACCGGCCAACAGTGTACAGAGACAGACTATCAACACTACTTAAATTGTGACTCCCTAATAGTAATAGCTCCCCAAATATTGCTTGGGTTGAGGCAATTGAGACTAAGTATCTTGCCCAAGGACACAAACAAATTGGCCACGGCAGGGCTAGAACTCACAACCTCATGTCCTGTGCTGTTCCACTGGACCACATGTACATGTATGCATTGCTCCTGTATTATAATGTATGTTTCAAGCTGGATGTATTTAAACTATTATTTTTTCATTCAGCATGATTTTGCAACCAATGTTTATACATTACTATTCCTACACCCTTTGTTATAAGTAAATTATTACAATTTTCTTCTGTAAAATTCTCTCCACAGCAACCGAAACCCTAGTGTAAATACATTGATTGATTTCTATATTCACTCTCCAGTTCTTGTGAGTACGCTTTAACTTCATCCCTCCTTCGTAAACAACGTTCTTGTCGCGCTGCTGCAGCAGCACACTTGTTTTATAATGATGCGAGGAGAAATAACAGTGTTGTTTGCCACGCTATAAGCATAGTGTGAGGCCAGCAGGGCGACCTGTATATTGTACAGCTTTACAAAACCAAGGTTTTGGTTAAACCCTTGTATAGATTCCGATTTTGATTTAAAATCTTGTACAGGGTGTATTGATGCCGTGTTGGTTCACATGATACTATATTTGAATGCAAAATTGTGAATTTGTATATATGGGTGCTGCACAAAGCTGCAAATGGGGTTACATTTTATATGATTTGCAAGCTTTAGTGTTTTTGTGTATATATATATTTGTTATTTATATTGCCGATTGGACCTGTATTCCGAAAGACAAACATGTCTAGATTGTATTGAGACTTTTGGTACACCCTGTATGAATATAAGTATCCTGGCTACTTATATTCAGGGTGGTGGTCGAGGAGTGTAATTAATACAGTAGAATTGGCACACGATAGAGGCTTGATTGTAAAAGCAGTTTGTAGGATCTGAATGTAGGTGATATATAATATCTGCTTTCGTTTATGCCACAATTCAGTTATTGGTGGCTCGTCAAATTTCTTTGTGAAAGATGAGGACTTGAGAAGATACGGCAACTGTGAAAGAGGGTGTTTCCCCATGCACTGCGAATTTTATTTTTGGTAAATTAGGCCCTATATTTTTCATTAACATGAAATGCCCTACTATTTTGGATTTCATTTGTCTAAAGTTAAATAATCTTGTTTTTTCTTCTACACAGTTACAAAATTATACAGGAACACAAAGTATCTTGTTGGAATAAACATACAAATAACTACTTTGTAAATTTGTCAAGGAAAGTTAAATAGACTGACAGAGAGCTGACAGGGACAAAGTTGTGTTTCATTTCTTTTGTTTGTTATAAAACAAATGTATATCCAAAATGTGTTGGGTGAGTGCATTTAAACTTCCAGTATTTACGATTTAAACCAATGTTTTAGTTGCGGTATTCAGAACAAACAAGAATAAGCAAATTATGTGTTGTGGGTAACTCAGAAAGTGATGTTGAAACTGTTTACAAACTTAACAATACATTTCAAGTGTAATATCATTAAACTATCGTTTAAAATTCAAAGCGAGAAAGAGGGCTCTTTTTGCTTGGTGTGTGCCTGGGTGTAATTGTGCGCACAATGCCTGGGGCTAGGCACCTGTTTCTATATACTATTAGACACTGTAATTCAGTTGAACATTGTTTGTGTTTTCTTGGGCCTGAATAAAAAATAATGGATTGTGTGTCATTACCATTATTCTGGACTGATGTTTACAAGTAAAGATTATAAGCTCCCATTTTAACCAAGTCATTGTTGATTGAAAATATAAAGGATGAACAACTGTAATATATAATCGTTTGTCATCATAATTGAAAAAGGATCAATTAAATAACATTCTGTGCTATTGTTAAGTTTATTTAAAAAATTAAATTAAAATAAAATATTATTGTGTGTGTTTGACATACAAACCACATTTTTGGCTTCTGTTTGCAGAACAAGGTATACCTGTGTTCTTTTCCCCCTACTTTACTTAATAATAATGAGACATGACGTGTATTGTTAATGGGACCCCTTAGTCATGAATACCAACCATTTACGAATAGGTAAAGCTAAAGTCTATCATCATAATTACAAATTATTCACAATAAGAATGAATGTTGGATTTGAGTGTGTTGAGAGCTAGCTGGCTTTGACTGCATTACCGTAAAAATAGCATATTTACCTAACCCCCAAATCAAGTTTTTAACCCATAGTGCAATTTTGGAAGAAAAACCAACAAATAAATTGCTGCGACCAAAACCGGGGATCAAACCGGGGACCATCCGGACCCGAAACTCCGGATGCCATGACTCTCAGCTACTCGTTCTCGCAGTATACTACGCTCACTATATAGGCTCGGTTGGTTACGGCATCAAAAACCGCCCACACATGCGCTTTGAGATAGGCTTATAATTTGTAGTACTCCATTAGGTTATGGTTAATTAAACTTGTTCATAACAGTGAGGTTCACCAATGATGCATTTGTGTTGTCAGCATTTGAGATGATTGCTTAGCACAAAGGCTCTATTCTTGTGCTTTAGGGTGGTACACATTTGTTTGTCCTTATACCTGAAAATGAGCTCTTATTTATAAATAGATATGAAATAAAGTTAAACATACACAAAACGAGAATATGTCAAGCACATTTATATAAGAATATAAGCATTATCGTGCAGAATCGGGAATTTTTCCAACAGAGAATACTATTGTTGAACTTAATACAGAGATTTGATCAAGAAAACAAACAGATGGATGCAATGCAGATAAATTACATGCCCCTCCATAATAAGGAAATGCTTTGTCTCCGACCCATATTTGATAAATGTTGCTTTTTTTTATTAACAACCATCATAATTTATAATTCAAATTTGAGCAAATTGCTCCCATCTTTACATACACAAAATCATCCTAATCTAACATAATATACAAAACAATTATTTCAGAAAATTAAATCATAGGCTAAATATTGTGCAGTTGGAATTGGAAATAAAAGATTTGTATAAGACATAGAAGGATTATAGTATATCGCCTATCACCGTGCCATTTGATATAGAGAGATCTAAAGATCCACTGATTTGATGATTCCCCAGTCTCTTTGTCTGCTCTAGCAAGACTTCGGCGAACTCTACTCCGCATTTGTAGTGTTCCGTGATTAACGAGCGAGAGCAGGTAATATCAATAGCCATTAAGCGCTGCTGCCGTAATTAGATGCGCAGTTCTCCGTCAGGCTACAAATATAACTGTTAGTAGTGTAATAAGATACTGATTATCTAATCAATCAATTCATGCCATTGTTTGAAATAAATTGATAAATAAATGAGCTAAATGTTATTTGTCATCTCTGTGAACCAACCATTGCATATTAAACTAACATCATATTTTACCATCCTGCCTTTATTATAAATATAGTCATATTGAAAATAACATTTTAAATAAATAAGCTGTGGAATTGCTTCTCACAAAGGATGATGTGATTCTGAGGGTGTTGACATACAAAAAAGTAAATGAATGTTGATTAACATTATATTCCCATGTAGCAGCCTCAATGATCTTCCTCGCATAGCATTTTGATCTGTAACTGTTCTTAAACATGGAACCACCGTACAGCTTGCGACATTTCTCGTTTAATTCTCGCAGCCCTACATGTAGCACACATAATACTGGAGCGATAAGTGATTAAACAGCACCCACAAGAAGCTAGTCGTGTCCTTATGTACAATTCCCATTGTTTAAAATGCTAATCACTCTATTGTTTTAATTTTTTAAGAAATATGTGGATCAGCAACATGTAAGAAATGTGAAGCTTGAATAAATCCATCTTTATCAAAGACTTTGCAAAACAGTTAATCTCGTGTAGCATAGTGGCCACGCTCTAGGGCTCCCACACAAGAATCCCTGGTTCAATTCCTCAACCAACCTATATCACTATATATTGCTGTTTTTGGTAACATACACCTTCTGGCAGCGCTCATAGTTCACCTCGCCGGATTTGAACATATATTCTGAAGTATTATGGGATAAACGCTTAGGCCGCTGTGAGATATTCCTGTCGCCAGTGTCAGAATTCATTACTGATATGGTTTCTTTCTTTTTTCTCTCTACTCACAGCTAGCTCCCTTTATAAACATACAACAGTAAGGTGTCAGAACAAACCACCCTGTTCTATGGGCAAATGGACCTCTCAGGTAGGGTTGGCTGGGGTTTTTTTGGGAGCGTTTTTTTTTTAATTAAAAAAATTCAAAACATTTCAAACATTGTCAGAAAATTTTTGAGAAAAAAAATGAGTTGGTCGGGCCTATAATACAGATTTGTGTGTGTGTGGTGGGGGGGGGGGGGTCTAAAAGTCAATTTGTTGCCATTTTTTGGCTATTTTTAATATTTGCGATATTGTGATAATATCGCAAATATTTGTGATAATATCGCAAATATTTGTGATAATATCGCAAATATTTGTGATAATATCGCAAATATTTGTGATAATATCGCTAATATTAAAAATAATAAATATTGAAATATTATGAATAATGATAATTGAATAGTTACTTTGTCATGGTACAAAAATGTCAATTCTTAATAATTTTCTTTTATATTTGTCAGCCTGCCTGAGAATAAATCGATGGAATACCAATTTCTCTGCAAAACCTGATCTAAACTCAAGTGGCATTTGTATGATGAATATTTTGGTTTGGGCAATGGATTCCCAGCAGACAGTATTGATGCATTAGAAAAGCATTGCAGCTCGTTCTGTTCGTCCGTCCGTCGTCGGGCTAAATGAAAATATTATTGAGTGGAGTGCTGAATAATGGCTGTAATGCATGCAGAGATCCATCAATGATGCGACATAAGATACATGTATATTACCATAAGGTATCAGCAACTTGTTTTCTCGAGGAATCGCTGTGTTTATTGATTTATGTTTTCATTTTGTAGATTCGGCAGAACAATACAAGGGGTAGCACCATATATAAATTTGAAAAATGAGGGTTTATTTTGGATTTTTATGAAAAAATGAAAAAATACATGAAACATTTGCTTATGTAAATGGCTGATAACTTCACAGAAATAGCCTTAAAATTAAGGGATGGGAGGTCAGAATCACTCCAAAATGTATAGCAATTATGCTTTTCTATGTATTGTTTATATAGGGCCTACTATTTTATCTGTTTTATGATGATGTTTGAATTTTTTTCAAATCATAAAGAGTATGTGACAGATATTTCGACTATATTGAACATTTTGATAAAGTCAAGTGTAAATAATTTAAATTCAAATGAAAATAATGAAACTTTTTGGCCATTTCTAAAACGTAATGAGAAACTCATCATTGAGTTATAAGGGCCTACTATTTTATCTGTATTATGATGATGTTTGTAAATCCATGTCACTATGCATGTCTACCCAGTGACAGTTCTATATATATTTTTTTTTCTATTTGATTTTTTTGTTTTGTGAGCACGTGTGGCCTAGCGGAATCAGCGCTAGATTCATAATCATAAGGTTGCGAGTTCGAGCCCCGCTAGGACCAACGTGTTTATATCCTTGGGCAAGGTATTTAGTCTCAATTGCTTCGTCCACCCAAGCGAAAATTGGGTAGCTGCTATCATCTAAAAGTGCGCCTAGCCGGCTGCCAGATAGATGATGTAAATAGGAGCGATAATAATTAACCAATGTAAAGCGCTTTGAAACGGTGTTCCACACTGTGTAAAGCGCTATATAAAAACCGACTATTATTATTATTATTTTTCAGAATTTCAAAATTATTTGCCTTCACCTGTGATATATGTGACCCAACATGAGTAAATGAAGCGGATTGCAGCAGTAGCTAATTTAATAAAAGAGCACACATTTGGAACATGGTCAAAATAAGTCAAATTCAGAACAAGTCTTATTTCTGATCTTTGATACATCTTGTATCTAACCAAAGACTCAAATTCATGAAAATAAAGAGTTAAACTACATTTTGAGGTATTTCATTTTCATTTACTCCATTGATTTGTTAACAAAACCAAAACTTTAATTGCCTGTATCTTGACAATTTGTATTTTTTATGTTTTGAGACAAAGTGATTTTCAATCATCTGTAACTTTGGTTTGGAATGTGATATGACATTGACTTTGTACCAACATGTTCCTTAACATATACATATTTACATGATATCAATAACTCAATAGTCATATTTCCCTCATTGTGCCTCATTTTAATACTCGTGTTGAGTCACATATTGTTATCCTGGATCTTTGTTCATAAAATTGATTCAATATTAGAAAATAAGTCAGCCATGAACAAATGCTATTAGGCCAAATAAAATAAAAAACTAGTTTCTCGTCCCAACTTTTTGAAAAATGGAGGATGAGGGCAGTTTTTTTTGTTGTTTTTTTTCTTCCAAAATGGCGGATCCAAGATGGCGGATGCCCCTTTTTCCAAAACTGGTTTCGCTTTTTCCAACATGGTGGAAATGTTTTTGCTTCAAAATGGCCGCCACTTTTCTAAGACTAGCTTTATAACCTTAAAATGAGTACATTTCGCCTGTTGTGTTGTTTTTTGATTGTAACACAGGTTTTTTTTAAATATTGACACGTTCTCCATTAACAACATCAGTGTGATCTTGAAATTTAAAAAAAAAATTAAAAAAATTAAAAAATTAAAAATTAAAAATTAAAAAAACTTAAAAAAAAAAAAAAACTTTTTGGGATGCGGCAGCCAAAACGGATGCGCGCGGGGACGATAAACTACTATATTTTTTTATTTGGCCTTACATGAGTTTGACATTCACTTCTCTCTTTTTGATGAGACCCGTCTGCACAGACTTCATTTCCATCCAATAATAGGTTGTTGTCTCAATACTAGGAAACCTTTTGGGAGTGATGATGTATCAAGTCTCCTTATCTATGCTAGATGAAAGATGATAGACAAAGCTTTTGATGCATAGATCAATATCAAATATGACCCGTCCAGACCTCGCATCGTAAATGGCACCCAAGATATGTCTATTACGGTAGAATTTTCAAAGTCTGGTGCAAAATTGTGATTTTTTTTTCAGTTCTAAAAAACTGCACCTTAAATTGCAGCACGGCGCGCAAACAAAGGAATTGAACCCCACCTTTTATTAACTCAAGGAAAGGTTGGATCCAAACAGTACATTTTGGATGCAAGACATCAATCTTAGTTAATGATTTCAGACGATACAATGCATTCTAAGCTATAAAATGATGACTTGCTGGAGGAAATAGGAATTTTGATTCACAATATATGATTTCAAGAATAAATGTGTCCTATTTTGTCTTATATTCCACTTACTTTATTGGCCTTTATATCAAAACTAATCAAATCTATGTTTGCAAATAACTTGATCTCTTTTATGTTTCTTGCCACACATTTGCTATTATCTTACTATTTTGCAGTATAACTACACATTCAGAATTTTGTGCTACATATTGTGCATAGTGTGGTGAAGGTATGAGAATATTTAGAACATATTTTTATGTGTCTGAAGATTAATTGCACATATATTTTATGTGTGTGACATTTATGAGCCCATGTCTTTTAGGGAAAAGTATTTCAATACTTCACTATTTCCCTGACTAATAAATATCACAATTTGATGGTTTGAATGTTGCCATGGAAAGAAACAAACATTGATATAACTTATTATGAGTCATTTCTTATTTAATAGGGGTAATATTTATTACTTTGTCTCATGGGTCGTTATTTATGCTTATCTTTACCCTATGTATTTGCAAACATAGTTATAAGAATTTGAGATAAAAACATATAAATATAACAGTGGACATGTTTTGTGAGAATGTTATGTTTCTTGAACTCTAGACCTGTTTCTTTTCAGGGTTTACGCTTCAATCTTGTGTTGGGTCTATAAGAATAGTAATCAGATAGTTTAATGTTATAAATATGTATTTGCGTTAATGTATAAAAATGCAGGCCTTTGAATCAGGTACATTATTCCTAAATATTTAGCCTTCAGTTTTGTGTGAGACTTTACTAGTGCGTTTACAGTTTCTTGTTTCGTTTATATCATGGAAGTGGTCATATCCATTTCCTTCAATCATTGTGAAACATACCATAGTCTCAATACAAGACAAGAGCTTGCGAATTATGTTTGATATATGCTCGTTTATCGTCCATTTTCATTTTGCAGCAGAATGGCAGTAGTACAGCTGCGGGCATTTATAAGTGTCCTATGTGTGGGGCATTTGGTATTACCACCGTCTTTGGTACAAGCAACGGGTTGAGGCTCTTGTCGTGTTTGCCTTGCTTGAATATATCGCCTGTAGTCATTTGGGAGGATTTTCTCTCCTCACCGAGATCGTCTTGGATTACTCTTAGCTTGTGCCGTTGCATATTGTGTTTTGCAGAGGGGTATAGATGAGTACTGTGGGCTAGGTAGCTAGCACGGCAACACACACAGTGATGGTTTTAAAGTTGTGCTAATTCAGCGCTGACTACCTAAGCAGTAAGGTTATAATTTAATCATGCGCACGGATAAGGGCATCATCAAGAATCAGTATTGACACTGTTTGGCTGTGCTGTGCCAGTGTGCTTGTTACCGTCATGTGAGTGAGCGAGACCCACACAGACTCTGTATTATAACGGCAGTGAAAACTAGACAGATTCTTGCTGTCATGCTCTCACACAGCGGCGAGCGAGGCTGAGGAAAAACCGCAAGCCAGTGTGCTATACTGATACACTAGCGGACTGATTATCTATTTGAAAAGCTTTGTCTCTCTGTGGGATGCATCAGTCAGATTATTACATAGATAGACCCATGGAATGATACGATATTGTATAACTGAACAGACTTTTCTCTTTCACTGGTGGACACACCATGGATCTAGCTGGATATTATGACGTCAACTGTACCAAACCATTGTGGACTTTACAACGGTGAGGATAAAATTGTCTTAAAAATAACCTATTTTGTGAATATCAGTGAGCATTTTCCTAGATAAAAATGTTAAGTAACTACCCAATGCATGTCGTATAAAGTCAATAAGTACATCACATCACTTTGTGATTGTGTAAAGTGCTTGTTATTTTCTTTGACCTCTCTAAATGCTTGCAATGGGTTTTAACAACCAGGCTGGTTGAACGCTCTGTGGACCTCAAAGCCGGAAAGGTCAGCAGTGTGGAATGCAATTTGCTATGCTTATATCGTCTTTGTCTGTATGGTAGGGTATGAGCACTCTATGCTCTGTGATTGCCTCCTTGAAAAACAGTTTTATTTTCTAGGATAGGAATATTATCTTGATAAGTAGTGTGTCGGCTTTGTGTAACAATAACTGTGTGAAGGGATGTTGTTTGCAGATAACGTTTTAATGGGGCTTGACGAGGCAGATGTCGTTAATTAATCAGGTATGGCAAGAATGTGGTGTTTATTTATTGTTATGTGAGTGATAGCAATCATTGTTGTTTTTAACACTATCTAATAATAAAGTATGCTAAGCTTATTGACTAATTCATGTTTAAAATATTGTTTACACAAACATGAATCTTTGTTTTTGATTTTTGATTTCCACTAGAGTGTTCTTTATCTGATATCAACTCTGCAGTGCTTAAAAAGAATTCCATGGCGACATTTGACTGAATAATTTAGCAATTTATCACACATCCACAGCCGTTTGTCATTATTTAATATGTTATGTTAAATTAAATAATTTGCATTAGTGTTGATCTGCATGTATCTACACGCTTTTTCTTCGCATCACATAAACTGTTTTAGTGTAAAAATATCATGTGTGCTTTTGGCAATATTCTAAAAGACATGAACTGTTATAGGCGCAGTTAAAACAACAGGCCCTTATCCTAGAATTCAGTGTTTGGGTATGAAGGGGAGTGGCTTATTCCCATTGCCGTGGGTGATTTGTGGGACGGTGTTTAATAATGGGAGACTCACGGAAAGAGTCAGCGGAGGTCTCCGTGTTTATTCCTGGGATTGCGTTCTCACAGCTTGGGTACAAGTGTCGGGGTCACGCCAGTTACTGTGTCAATGTTTTGATATCAAACAGGTGTACTCAAAAAGAGATTTTTCTCATATTGTTTAATTTTATGAGGAAAAATTGGCATTGTTTTGGTCGATTTTATTAAAAGGGATATTGGAATCGAAAGGTAATTGCTTCCAGTCAGTCTGCTGACCCCATAGGAGGAAATAATGGCAGTGTTAACCACATTTTGGGAGGATCTTTTGTTATTTTTATGTTAAAAACCCACATCATTTATCATGAACATTAAATGCGAGAATGTTTTACTGTCTTTAGTTTGTTTTTGGAAGAAAACTGTGTTTATGGCACTCTCAATTTATTACATTCTTAGATGTTTATTAAAACAAGGTTTACAATACTAAGAGGGATTTAATTTATGATATGGAAACATTATTTTCAGGTGTATAAACCGATTAGATTTATCATCAATAAAAGAAGATTTAATATAACCATTATATCCATATGTTTCAAATCTAATCAAAAGGTTGTCATAAACCGGTAGCATGATACAAGCTGCCAAGCAATCACCCGGCTCTATTGTATGAGATTTTAATGATATTATATCTCATATCTCTCTTTCATATTCACAAAAGATATTTATACATAAGCTGTGCTGGCTGGAAGTTGATATATTTTTTCATTGTGAACCGATTTAATTCCGTGCAACAAAGACACAAACCATTAGCAGGCTGGCTATGGTTCTTTTTTCACAGCGGGGTTTCATGTCTGTTAAATGTTGTATAAAAATCACATGAGTTGCGTACAATGATGGTGCTGTGTAGGTAAAGCTAACAAGAGTCGCTCGCTATTATGACTAATTACCTCCTATTAGGAAGTGTGTTTCTACCCTCCCTCCCTCCTTGCTGCAGAGGAAATGACTACCTTGACTGATAACATCAAGCTTGTCTATTCACGCTATGCTTGACTTTGGCTGATTTTTGAGTGTTTGGGGAGGAGCTTTTTCTTTTCATGTTAATTAAATGTGTGTTTTTTAAAAATTATTTGTATTTCAATATAACATTTTACTCAAAAATATAAATTGAGGTGGGGGAGGGGGGACATTGGCGAGGACATGAAAAGAATTAATTGATATTTATAATATCCAAATAAAAGCCTTAAGGCCCGTCTGGTTGGCCATGCCGCTAAATGATTTAGTTTCCTGTTTGATACAAGCTGACATTTTTGTGTTTATTTGTGTGGGTGAAAGGCAATACCATGGGGACAGACTGGGTGTATGCTTCATATGCTGGTTGGCTTGTTTATTGTTTATTTACATGTATAAATAGTCCAAATTGTATACAAAATATATGTTAAGATATATAAATTATATAAATAATAATTCAGGCCACTCAAGCAGGCTGGCTATAAATATAACAATGTACACATGAAGGGCAACATGGGCAAACATTTTTACCTGCCCTAACTCCATATTTATGGAGAATTTGTCAAGAAATCAATGTATTCACAATGTTGTCTCAATATAACTTCATTTTAAAACAAAAAGCAAACAAAATCATTCTGAAAAATCATCACAAAATCTGACTGAATCGATTTGAAATTTGGAACATGATCAGTGTACATACAAAGCCCCAACATTTCAATTAGAACAATTGAATACTGTGCCTCACTTACCACTTTATCCTCTATTAAAGGTAGATGTTCCGATTTTCAACTTGAAGTTTTCTATTCTACATGAAAGGTCATCCTTAAAAAAGTTGTGTTTTAAAGTTTGAGTTGCATAGCTCTAATGGTTCTTATTTTAGACGCACAAGATGCTGTGAACTGTACCCATTGAGTAGTACACAAACTATATCGGTGGTAACCACCATTCGCGATAATTCAACGCTATTTCGTCAATTTCTCTGTCATTATACCGAATTAGGCCGTCAAATTTCAGTATGATGATGAGAAAAATACGAGCTTTCATATGATATGAAAATCTCCGTATGTTTGAAATAATTCTGTGTTACGAAAATGTGATCGGGTCATCTACCTTTAATATTAGAGACCAATTTCATTAGATTAGTTCAGATTCATTAATTCACTTTATTGATCTTGCGTGGTCTATTTACATGGATGTAAAATCCCAGCCCTAATAATATTTCAGGAAGTTGTACCAAATCAACCATGATTCATTAAAATCGTCACATCGCATATACAAAGCACAGGTCTACTTCTAAACAAGCAATACACCCAGATGGTTTTTAAAAATGTTTTGGACACAAATGTGGAATGCACTTTTGACCTCTATGTCACAGACACCTGACCAAATCAAACAATGCCCAAAAAATCAGTATTTTACTGAGTTATAGCATGAACCTATTATCTTGACACATATTACTTTTTAGTTTAATTCAAACCAAATAATCTAAACTTTGACCAATTTAAATCTCTCTAATGCACTTATCAATTGCAGTCCCGGCCCCGGGGGACCCGGGGCATGGCGGGGACTATGCGGGGACCGTACGCAAACGTACAAAAAACATGGCCCGGCTATGCGGGGGCGTGTACCCGGGACGTACAAAACGTGCCCCCGCTAGCCGGGGCGTATAGCCGGGGCATAGCGGGGACGTACATTACTGAAAAATAGGCCGGGCATTGTAGCGGGGGCGTACGCTAGGGTACACGAATGTACACCCCAGGGCATAGCCGGGGCGTACACATACATAGCGGGGACGTATGCTAAGGTAAAAATGTACACCCCGGGGTGTAGCCGGGGTGTACGGCTGTACGCATACATAGCGGGGATGTACGCTAAGGTACATATCATCCACACCGGGGCATAGAGACATAAAATACAGACATGCACTATATTAAACTTTAAAATTAGTCACCGCGATTGATCAATGCCCGGATTTTCACTACCATGACTAGGGTAAACTTAGTACAATTTGACCATATAGTGCTTTTGCCTGGAATAATGTACACGGTAGGGCCCGGACAGATATATAGACAACACCTACTTGCAGGCCCGTAAGTCAGGGAGCCTACCCCCCCCCCCCCCCCCCCTCAATTCACCCTTCCAAGTCCCCAAGAAGGTCCAAAATTCCCCTTTCAAGTCAATTAGATCAATCATCATGTTGTCGGTCCATTTGTAAAACTTAATACTGTTTGTTCATAATAAATCAATACGCGGATTTAGGGTTTCCCTAGTGTTGGGCGGTATCGCGCTGATGTTGGTACGCCGCAGATCAGGTTTTACGCTAACGTGTGGAAACGCATCAAAACTTTCCAATGTTGCCGGTGGGTAGGGGTGATCTATCAAAAGTAAAGCTACACAATATGATATCCATAAAGCGATTCATTTCTTTGACTCGATTCATTTCTGGTTGACAACAGATTGAGATAGATCATGCTAACATTATATATAGTATTTTTAGTTTTAGGCCTTTGGTAAGTTTTGTTCTGGAGCACTGTATAAACTAAACTATTCACAAAACCATATAGTAGTGAACGGTAAATCATGAAATGCTCGCAGTGAACCGTGTAACATGATAACGATTCGCTAATATTGGTCCGGCTGTCTGAGGCCGGACGTAGCCGGGGCGTAGCCGGGGTGTACACTATGCCCCGGCTATGGGGGGCCGGGACCGTACGCCGTCGTACACTTTGTCCTGGTTATGGGGGGCCGGGACCGTACGCCGGCGTACACTTTGTCCCGGCCATGGGGGGCCGGGACTGTAGCGGGGGCGTACAAAAAGTGGTGCCCCGCCCTGCGGGGACCGTACACGACTGTAGCCGGGACGTCACATCAGCAATTTGTACGTCCCGGCCCTAATCCCCGCTATCCCCGGGTCCCCCGGGGCCGGGGCTGCAATTGATAAGTGCATAAGAATTGAGTAATATCTTGTTCCATATTTT
Organism: Ophiura sarsii; assembly: GCA_035610835.1. Lineage (NCBI taxonomy): Eukaryota > Metazoa > Echinodermata > Ophiuroidea > Amphilepidida > Ophiuridae > Ophiura > Ophiura sarsii. The sequence continues at coordinate 7,785,940 of CM069452.1, read as the reverse complement.
GACATTTTGCCCAAGCTTTGAACCAATTTTTCAACACAGCACATATTAAAGTCAATGTTCTGGTTGTGGTTCAGAATTAAATAGAAACTCAGCAGGGCAGAGCCTGGTGTACGTGTAAGGCCCGGGGGAGGGGGGGGGGGGTACTCACCCAAGACGGTATACGGGGGTGTGCCGCTCTAATGGGTAGCTTTTTGGGCACAAAATCCCTAAACATGGGGTATGATTTTGTGCTGGAAATCCCTAATAATGGGGTCACTTTTTACAAATGGGTCTATTTTCGCAATATTTGTGTCCATTTTTGCGGAATTTGTGTCTATTTTTCGCGAAAATTTAGGTCTATTTTCCCGATAATTTGTGAACATTTGGTCTAAAATGAAGCAAAACCCCTAAAAATGGGTACCGATTTTTCCAAAATCACCCCTAAAAATGGGTATGGGTTTTGAATCTCCAGCGGCACACCCCCGACCAAACCAAATCCGAGGTCCCCCCCCCCCCCCCCCCCCCCGGGTGTAAGGAAGGATATTGGTAATTGTGTGCGAAACAGGAACACTATTGAAGATATGGGTGTATTGATTGAACCTGTACTTTCACCACTATCAACCGCACATGACCTTATCAGTCTCAACAACAGCAGTGACGGAATAGCTTGGCTCTGTGTGGTACTAAAGGCGCATGGATTAAGGGGTTTAAATACCTTTAAATTAAGTTTGTCCGAGTCTATGTGACCCATCACATCAAAATGGACATGTTGGAGGCCCGGGTCAAATCTGAGTTGTTGGTATGATTTGAAAGAGCACATTTTAAGATTTGATGAAGCTTTTTTTTCCTATTATTTTCTTTATATTTCACCAAATATACTGGCCTCTATCTCAAAACTGTACTTGCCGACAACATGTCCTTCAATTGACGCAACTGGTCACATATTATATACCTTTAGATTTATGTTCAATTGAACATTTTGAAGTAAAGGTTGTTCCTCGACGTCAGTAATGGAATAGGAATAGCTTGGCTATGTGTGGTACCATAAGGTGCTTGGATTTTAAGGGGTTTGGATACCTTTAAATTATGTTCTATTAAAGTAAATGTGTTGTTCCTGGACAGCAGTAACGGAATAGGAATAGCTTGGCTCTGTGTTAAGGGGTTGGAAACCTTTAAAATATAAAGTTCAATTGCTGAAGTATTTAGGTTGTTCTAATATCGATATGATACATGACTTAACTTTGTAACCATGCCTTTACATATCCTCTAATGACACTGCTCATTAGTTGTCGGTTAAGTCTTGTTGGCTCACTTTTATTTCTTGCCCCTCCAATATAAAAACCTAGCTACGTCACTGCTGCTCACATTTCTTCCCATTGGAGCTAGGATACTTAACCACTTCGCTGCGACACCCGTAAATGTACGGGCGGGACCCTGCACACGACAGTGCGGTGCCCGTATATATACGGGAACGAGTTGGCAAATTACTAGCTTTGTTCAAACTCGCCGCACAGGGCTAAACAGTATCGCTATGGGACAATCGCATATCGATATTTTCCTTAGAAAATTTACCAACGGATGGCGCTATTTTGTAAAGGCTGGCGAGAATATTAACCTCGTTATGAGCAATCAAAGTCCAGCTAAATATTGAAAAAGAACAGTTCATCGACAGTACGACTCGCAGCACGAGCAGTGTGCACGGTTTCCCTTAGATTCGGGTTCTTACGCTTCACTGAAAGTGTAATAAAAATAAACGGATACCAGCGACACGCGTAGGACTGACTACAACCCGGAAGCGTGGAACATACGATATTTCGGTTACATCTGGGGCTATTTCTTCAAGATATATGCGGTCATATAATGGTCAGACAACAGTTCTAGTTTGAAATATAAACTTGTATGTTACTTCAAATCGTACAAGAGTATATTTCACAAGAATAAGTTGCCTGAAATCAACACGAATTGTGAAGAATGACGTTGTGGATTTTCGTTAGATATACAGCTGCCTGAACCATGTGAATAAATCTTCAGCAAACTCTGGTGAACAAGTGAGACTGATAGCGCGTTGAATTTGGCATGAAATAGTAAGGACAAATATATATCGTAGTTACTATGATTCTAATGATATTTACCTGAGACTTAGTATATTAGTCTCAGTATTTTATAAATACAAATAAAATCAGTGCTTTATTTTTTTATTTGGATGTGTGTGAATCAGTACTGCTCGGGATGCTGCTGTTGATATGTATACTGTACCTGCTATGCAGTGCAGGGGTGAATGCGTGTATGCTAGGTTAGGTACACGGAGCAGTGCAGTACTGTACGTGTGTGAGTGAGAAAAATGACCTCAATTTTTAGTGCCGCACAGCGCTGCACAGACTAATATTTCAAGATCGCAGCGAACTGGTTAAATCAAAGAGAAGAAGAAACATGGTGGTGCAAATGCTTAGAGAACACACTGAAATGCTTTGTGAGTGTGTCAGTTACTGGGAAAGGTGCAGAGGGAAGCTAAAGGGCAGAACTAGTTGCTTGCCCCTTAATAAAGTCATAACAGTCAATATCTTTATTATTTATTTATTTATGATTTCTTTATTGAGGTTAATAACTAATATGCTTCAATGACTTGCACTGCTTTCCAAGCAGGCCCTCATTTCGAGATAGTGATAGATTAACATAGAGATAATATTCAAACCATGAAGACAACATGCACACTGATAGCATTCTAATGTTGATTGAAAATCCAGAGAATGTGAAACTATATTGACGTAAATAGAGTTTAAAATAGCCAGCCGCCACAGGATATAAAATCTGTTTGTCAATCAGTGGGCAGAAAACATGTGTCTTTGCATGTATTGTGATGGTTTACTCAAGTAAGTCCCCGTTTTTCGCATTTAAAGGTGAACTAACTGGATCTATTTAGTTTATCTCATGTGCCCATTGAACAGAAGGGCTGCTGCTATTACATACACTGTGTAAACGGGGTTACTGTATAAAAGTAGTAATAATTTTTGTGTGATCAATTTCCCACATCTTCTGATTTTTAAACCATTTTGTTTATTTTACATTTGCAATTTGAAGTTTTATTGCATATAATTATACAAGAACATAAAAGAGATATTCTTGCACATTTTTATTTTTGCAGTAGCTACTTGTAAAAGCACAAAATGAATAGGCAGTATTTTTCGTGTGTATTATTATTTGCATTCGTCCAAATTTCAGTAAATTGGTGTTTATTTTGTGTGCCTTTGAAACATAGACCTTTTTTTTAGACATTAACCGTTATGGATAATGTGCACAAAGCACAACATATTATTGCTATAATTATCATAATTTCAATGTTTTCAAAATACTCCTGATCACCACATTTTGCCAAATTATCATATCAAAGACTTCTGTAAAACCAGAAATATTTGTGTGCCTTTAAATTTCACTTATTTCGCAAGGAGCACTTACTCGCGAAAATGTCATGCCGCGAATATATCCAATCTATCTTGTAGCAGTGCATTGCAAAGTTACAAAATGTAACTCCGAAGTTTACATTCACAAAATTTTCATAGCCAGTATTGCTGATTCGTGAAATGTTTAACTCACAAACATTTCTGGTTTTACAGTATGTAGTTTGGTGATACACCTTTATCCCGTGGTACTTGGATAATATAATTGTGAACATCACAAGTGATGAGAAATGCATATTGTATTGAAAGGTTTATAAATTTAGACAGTTAGTCTGCATTCAATTCCATTTGCTTCGTGAAGCGTTAACAAAAATTGCGAAAAGAAATAGCGGGTTGGCTAGAGGCAGCTGGAACGGAGGATCTCGTTACAATGACAGGGAGGGCAGGGCAAGTATGGAGACTGGCTATTACTAGGCAAATACTCTTAATCCCTCCGGCACTACAGGTCGACTTAACACTTTCCACGTCGCTATTAGTATTTTATTTACTTACACAAAACAGATTTTTCAGAAACCTTTCACAATTTTCAAAGTCTATCTCAAGGATAACTGAACCAATACTAGGCATGTTTGTACTTATTTCAATGCATTTCATGTGGTGTTTCCAAAAAATGGTTATGAAATTTAACAATTTTGACATTTTTTGAAAACATTTTGTGACATTTTGGCATGTCGCGTGGAAAGTGTTACCAAACTGTAAAACCTATTCGATTGGTAGCTACAACAAGAGAGTTGTTTTATTGTTTTAGCCAATCAGAAAATGGTAAGAAATAAGGCTGAAGAGTATTCAACGGACAAATGTGCAAAGAAATGTAGAAGCTTAATTTTGATTGGTTGCTCAGATGGTGATAGTTTTTAAATAACCAATGATAGACCATGTTAGAAGGACAATTTCAGTGCCTAAGGGGTTAATATCAATCACATAGGAAGTCAGTGTATTGAAAATTGATCGGTTTTGCTTGGCTGCACAATGGTGGTGTAAAAGGCTAGTCATATTCTAAATGGGCAATTATGGGAGTACATTGAATGTTATCTATAGCTGACCTAGGATAATGGTTTATTATTTTGTGTTATTGCGTCTTTTGTTGCTAGCAATGTAAGTGTCTGGTGAGTCGTTAACATTGTTACCTTTGATAAAATGATATTAAGGTCAATTTATAAGATAAAAGTTGAATTTTAAAATGCATGGCATGGTTTAGGGCTATTGAGTATTGGTATAAGTAATAACCTTTTTGTAGTAGGCAGGATATAGGGCCAGGCACAACTCCATCCAGATTAAGTCAGAATCTAAAGTCTAGTCTGTTTTATAAGTAAAGGGTTCAACCACTTTGTTTATGTCATTTTGAGTAACATTCATTTTTTTGTTGACCAAACAGGCTAGATAGGCATTTAGATGAATCTTTTAGGCATAATTTAATACCAAATTTGCCCCCTAACAACAAAGATAAACCATGATTAGCACCATTTAAAGGAAAATATCCCATTTCCAATACACAACACTAGAAGATTTGGTTAATCTGTCCATGTTCTCCCCGTATTGGAAATGCGACTTTTGAAAATGGGATATTTTCCTTTAAATGGTGCTATTCATGGTTTATCTTTGTTGTTAGGGGGCAAATTTGGTATCAAATTATGCCTAAAAGATTCATCTAAATGCCTATCTAGCCTGTTTGGTCAAAAACAAATTGAAAGTTACTCAAAATGACATAAACAAAGTGGTATACTTTCTTTTGTTGAACCCTTTATATCAGCAGTTAGTGCCCATCAAATGTTAAATATCCACATTATGACTCAATGATCCATCTAGCACTGCCAACAAAGGACAACAGTCCCCTGATTATAGCAGTGACAATTAAGAATATATTCTTAATTGTCACTGATTAGGCTATATTAAAAGAAAACCATTTGTCTCAAAGCTCCCCCGCACGTTAGTTGATCGATGCGCCTTAGAAGAAGAAAAAATTATGAAAATATATATATATATATATAATTATTATTGACAACCATTTCTGGTTAGACTACGACATTTGAATAGAGTGCTCAATACCGTAAACGGTAGATATATATATATTTTCTTTTTTCAACAACAAAAAAAAAAATCCCGACATTTCACCGATTTTTCAGATTTTCATTGATCACACCATTTTAAATACAAAAGTTCACTTTTACAAGGATTTCAATATTTTATATTTATATAAAAAATAAATAAAATCGTATTCCGCATTAGGTTTTGAAAAACTGAAGAGCTTTGAGACAAAATATTTTTTTAATATAGCCTTATAGGATGCTTGGTTGATGACAAACTAAATACTGAATACTAAACTCTAGTAAGTAGAAGTTGCACTGCATGGCCCCCAAAACCAAAATCCCACCCGATTTGTTATTGTGACATTCCACACTAATTGAAAATGCAACGCAAGCCCTTGTGCATGAAACTGCGCTGCGCTGTGCCATGCGTGTTGCATTTGGGTGGGGCTGCGCTAGGTTGCAAATATTCAGCTAAGCAACAGATGCAGGCCATTAAAAAGAGATGCATCGATCGCTTGTATGTGTGTTACGATGTTGCATGCAATTGTTAAGATGAGACGCCTTGTGCCGTACGACGACGAAATCGAACAAAAATAATGCCAACTACCCCCAGATTGCACAGTGACTACGGTCAAAGTCTGTATGGTTATAGTGTTAGTGCTAGGATGCAGCTAGCTACAACCCTGAAAGCAACAAATCCTGGCCGCGTTGTTAGTGTAATATGGTGCCAGATTAATGATGCCAGATCACTGCCGCCATGATATAAACTGCTGCAGAGTAGATGAAACACATTGTTATGATTTGTGCATACACAGACTGGCTAAGCTAGGCATAGTTGTCACTCTGGTTATCTCATTTCATTACGGTAGCATACGGTATTTGCTATAATTTACTGAGGCAAAAAAAGAAGAAGAGTTGTATGGAGTAACCCATCCGACCATAATTTACCCCCTCCCCCCCCCCCCCCCCCCACACTCCAAAAAAAATTAAAATAAAAAATTAGGGTACAAATCCATGAAGAGTTTCATAAAAGCCAAGTTACAATGAGATGTTGAAATACTCTACCCCTACTTTTGAATATGAAATTTAGAGCAAGCTCCTTTAATACGATGCTAAAATTCTTTGGTCATCCACTGTATAATGTTCAGATTAAAAGAAATGAGTATAATATAATACCAGCATAAATATGGTAGATTGAATAAAAATTAATCCCAACTGATACAAGATGTTGACACACTCTACCACAATTACATTAAGATCCTATGCTACGTGATAGATTATATGACAAGGAAGCCACATTATATCATCTGAGTCATGTTACCTATCATCAGGAAGAGAAAGGTTATTAGTATCATCTTCAATACGTTATACATGCCGTACATGTTACGAGTCTCTGATCATAGTTACCCAAGCAAACACAACAGTTTATGGTGATGCGACATGACAGTTACGGCACCGGCACCGAGAAGAGTTATCGTGGATTTGACAGCAATGGCATTGTTAGAATTCATCAGCGTGTCAAATATTTTAGGTCAATTATAATTAACTCATTGAATAGGAGGAGGGTGGAGATGTATTCAAATATTCTAGTTGGGATGTACTGCAATTTTTACCATGGGTAGTCAAGCAGTTATCAAATTATGCTCAATATTTCCTTTAAAATCGAGCCAATGTTCATCATTATTGTCGTTTTAATTGTGAATTTCAATAAAATAAATTGATTATTAAGGATAATTTATTTACCATTTCATAGGTTTTAAAAGGCAATTCCTAGGGATACATCCAAAATTGTGTAGTGAAGGTATTACACAGATAAAAAAAAGTGCACATAACGGTTAGTATACCATTCTCAGTATCAGATATTCACTCAGCTGTCTCCATGATAAATAGCATTATACCGGTCTAGAGAATTATCCACCATCCAGCAGTGTTCAGCCATTGTGTGCACCTGTCCAAATACAAAATATGGTTTCATTTAATATCTCAGTTCAATATGTAATAATCAGAAAGAACAATGATATATTTCTATTAAATCCAGATGTGAGATTCTGTACTATTGTCTCTTCATGGTCTGATATGTATCTGCCCTGTGTGTGCCAAATTCGTTTTATTTCACAATTTTGTGCCCATATTCCATATTTAAATACGGTCTACCCGGTAAAAGCTGTAATTATGTGATATAATACTTTTCCAAAAACTTAACACACTTGGTGGCTTGCCAGAGCTGAACGTAATTATAATTTTGCGGAAAAAAGACATGGTCCACAGAAATCATTCTAACTTCCTTTTTTTTTGTGTTCAAAATTATGAAATGAACATAAGGTTATCCATGAACCATGAACCACACACACATTGAGAAGGAATTGAAAAAATATCAAGTGAAAGTGAGAGTTGAATAATTAGGTTTGGTATTGGTATCAAAACATGGAAGTGACATTGCTTACTTTTGAAATTCAGGCTTTTTGACCAGGTTTTTTAGGGTGTTTAATTCACTAGGATGAAGATCTGGTATGTTGGTAATATTGGAATTTAGGAAGTAATTTTCTCTTTTATTGGAACAAAAAGGGTAGAAATATGGAAACTTATTATTTTCATTATTTGACCTTTATATGAATGAAGTTGAAATGAATATGAGTTTATAGAGAGAATTACTCACTTTATTTCAACATTTTCATCACTACAGTGTTATCATTGTAAGAAATGGGTAGATACTGTTACAAAGGTCTTTAGCCTAGTACTTAATCCAGGTTTTACTGCAAACCTGGGAACTTTTGCATTATCATGAATGTTCACGTTTTTGTGTGCATCATATCAGTTCACAAAAATAGAGGCATCCAAATATTGTTCTTAAATATATATCTTTAATGTAAGGACTTAACACACAATTGTGGAATCATTGATGTATGAACGTTGATCAAACATGCAAAATTATGCACATGAAAATAATGGCTTTTGAGGCAGTTGTTGATTCACAAAAGACTTATACCATTAGCTGCCGTGAACCATTTTTAAAAGTATAGTGTATTTACATGGCATGATAACGGCAATAACATTACGTATGACTTATAGCATGAGGCAGCGTAGCTGCCGAGTGCTATAAGGAATTAATAGCACTCATCGACAGTGACCATTTTAATGATGATTTATATGGCAGAGCTCTACCCTACACACCAGATACACACCACTTTCACAGTAGGACACCTCTCACTCACCCAGACTTAGACAATCATCTACTATTAAACACACACACACCAAGTTGGGTAATAATTATAGTGCTGTAATTAATCAGGTTATTTACGATGTCAAATTTACAGCATTCTGAAGCTGTACAATAAGTGAAATTTGTGGAATTCTGGATTGGCTGTGTATGTGCTATTATTAGTCATACATTTTATCCTCAATAAAAATTAAAGTAAATAGTTGAATTGTTCAAGGAATACATAGGGCCTATACTAAAATTAGTGAATTATTTATACATTTTATCAAATTTTATCAATAATGACGTATGGCAGCTATTCTTTCGAAACCCTATTGCGCGCAAAACATCTCTTTGTATAATCAATTTTGTGGGCATGTATAGCAAGCATTAATGATAAATGATGCTATTGTGTATCATAATTGACAAATCCACCCATTCATCGTTCTCTACAGTAGTCTACATTACACATTTATCATTGGAAGGGCTGTATATAGCATGGTGAATTACTCAGAGTGGGTCTCTTATTCTTTCTGGTTTGAACAATGCTCTATCTTTAACATCATTAGGCTATTTGCATGAAGCATAATTAATGCACTTTGAAAATATAGCAATAAAACGTTCTGAGAAATAGATTTCATGTTGTGCATGATAGCTTGATACTGGGACCTGATTTAGGCCACATACATTTGGGGAAATATCTATGCGATATGCGGTTTTTGGTTTATTAGGAAAGCTATGGTGAATGTGGAAATTCTTTTTTTATTGTGTTTTTGGCCCACTTTGTATTCTTTTCTTTTTATGCTCTTTCAGAGCCATTTTTTGTACTACTAAAAAAGAAAAGAAGAAAAGCTCATCGCATTAGGGTTATGCGGCAAAAGTGACTCCACATACTTATGATCGCGGGTATGTTTTTTTCTTGGCCTAATTTACCTAGTAATCCCTTGGCGTACATTACAAAGTCAACACTCTTATGACAGCAATGAACATGGAAAATCATTACATCTTTCTATTTCAGATTTCAAATTTATGCGGTCCCACTTGGCGGCCAAATAACACAACAAAGAAAATTGAAATGAGAATTCAGTCCCCAAACAATAGAAAGGCCTGATAACACAGGGGCAATAGCAATAAAAAAATGATGAGAATCATTTGTGTACAAAATGAGAATGAGATAGATTTTAATATAAAGTTAAAGCCTGCAGTAGGGAAGAGGCAGCATAATTTCAATTCACTACATTCTAAGGAAATTACAAGTATTGAATATAATTGTTTTTTAATGAATTATTGAATTTTGAATAACGATATTGGATGTAGCGTGATGTACATGTACGTAGCAGTTAGTGTGTGTATTAATTGGGCTCTGTAAATAAATGCATGAGCATATCATTGATTATGCAAACTGAATACATTTCTTCATCGTAACCGAATGTACTGAAACCCGTATGTGCTCATTGTATGCGCTATTTCAGTCAGTCTCAATATATTAGTAACTATGCCCGTTCCCTTATCGTGGAAACTTTTTGTGGGTATGTATCTCTCTAGTGTGAGTTGGCATTCTGAATAAAAATGTGCAAACCATTTATGTGTAACCAGGCACTTGCTCAGGGCTCTCGACTCAAAATGTAGTGAAAAAGGAATGCAATATTGTTGCCGTAGTGATAATCGGTATGGATTACGTTATAGAGCAACAACTCGACAACAGTTCTTTTTCTAGGGTAGTGTTTCTAGAATGGATTTATTGTTTGTGCAGTTTTCTTTTCTAGAGTAGTGTTTCTAAAATGGATTTGTTATTTGTGCAGTTACTTTTCTAGAGTAGTGTTTCTAGAATGGATTTATTGTTTGTGCAGTTACTTTTCTGGAGTAGTTTTTCTAGAATGGATTTGTTGTTTGTGCAGTTACTTTTAAGGGTTTTTAGAAAGTCTTTGGTGACATTAACACTTTACATGCAGCAGGCTTCTGCAGACGACACTCCAACATTTCACAAAATGTTTCAAAAATGTCAACATTATTGAATTTCATTGTGAATCATCATAAGAAATGCATCAAAATAAGTACAAAGATGCCTGGTATTGGTTCGAATAATCCTTGAGATAGAATTTTAAAATTGGGAAAGGTTTCTGAAAAAATCTGTTGTATATTATTATTAATGGTATAACTAATAGCCCCATGGAAAATGGTAAGACATTTTTAGTAAATAGAATCGAGAGAGATGTTGAGAGATTATGATGGGTGATCTGATATTTATCGCATGCAATATGGTTAAATTTGTTTATGTCATCTGCTTGAAAGCGAAATTATTTGTTTTATTTGTTGTTTGAGAGACTGTGATCTAGCTTATACAAATAACAGTGTTTGTTTTTCAATTCCATAAAAAGATTTTCTTAAATTTTGAATAATATACATTAATTTATTCTGAAAACGTCAAGACTTCCTTGATTGCCACATACAGTGAAGTGTGCTAAACATCTGGTGTTCTAGAATAACCCTAAAACATGAAGTCTAGATTCAAATGTTTGATTCATTTGGATTCATAATGCGTCTCATATATTGTAACTTCTAGACTTCCTTAAATATAATGCCCCTGCAAAAAGAGAAATTTGTACATTATATCCACCGCATCATGGTATTTTCCCAAACCTTTCCTGAAGTCTTACAGCGTAGTGCGTAAAGTACACCACATCCTCCTCATAACTGCTTTACTAAGTCAGTTTAGAGAAATAACATGCCTGCTTAAAACCATCAAGTAGTCGGTTTAATTCTGTGGGGATCTAGTCAAGATTATGGCTAATGCCGTTGGAAGGAAACGCCAGTGAGGTAGGCTGCATTCCCCATCATTTTACATAGTCTTGCCACAAGCGCAATGTTGATGTGACATGAATTTAACATTCATAGAGCATATCTTGCTTGTGATGCGCTACACTTTATGACGAAGATGATGATGTTCTTGTAACATGTTTCTTTAACCCCCTGGGGTCTACCTGCCTATCTCACAGTGGTTCTGATTGGTTTATTACAAGATGTACTCATATGAATAATGAATAGCCAATTCAAATGCAGCTTGTAATTATGTTTCATTCCCATCTTTATCAGGGAAACAATTATTCTAACAATGTCTCTCATTGGTGCAATAAATGATGTATCCATCTTTTTAACCAATCGGCCGGTAGTTCTCAGGGGGTTAAATTTTACATTTGCCTTCCCATTCAATAGTGGGGTTAGATACATCAACGTGACTTATTAAATTGAGTATTTATCTCGTTAAGTTTGAAGCCTTATCGTGTCAACATTTCGTGACAGTTTCCTCAATGTCTATGTTATTCTAGATTTGCATCACATTTAGCAGTGGCCTCAAGGTTTCTCAACATTTGTATAGAATTTCAAACATAATGTAACATTTTTCTTGAAGACATTGATTGCTAGAAACATAGTCGAGTTGAATCCATAAGTGTTCTTTTCAGTTACTAATACACTGGCTCCATTCTGAATACCGATATGTCACTGACTACAGCTGCGTGGCCTGTATTGAGGTTTTTTTTATGAATACTCATGTCATCATTTAAAGGGGGCCTTCAGGGATTTTTAAAATGTGATTCGCTAAGGTGATAAATGTAATTTGTATGAGCAAAACAAAACATACAGAACTCGGAATAAGAGTGGCGCCATACTGTTGTATGTGAGGCATTAATGAAAGGTGGTTATGATCAGTGTCTTTGTTGTGGTACTGGTAGTGATATACTGAAAGATTTTGTGCCATGAGCTTAGCGAGATGCAACCGCCAGTCCCAACACCAGAGAAGGGTCTCTGCTACCAAGGTTCAGAGAACCACAGTTTTGGGCTATTGGGAGGCATGAGTCTAGTACTACTGATAGAGTAGATATCTGACTACCTCTCATATATAATCAAAGCAGAATTATGAGCCAAATTTAGATGTTCATTTCAGGTAACTTTGTCTGAGACAACGAGGCATCTCAGCTTTGTTTCCCCATGATTTCTTCGTCAGTGGGCATTTTAGGCATTTGAACATGTAAAAACTAACAAACATAAAATGTAGTTGATCGGTTGATCGTCTGTTTTCAAGCAAGTCAAATAGCGATGATTGAAGCATGCTCCCCATAGTAACATGTCTATACACAACAAATCAAAAAGCGTATCCTGTACAACGATTATCACATCCTCAAATCATATCCGTCAGCAATGACTCTTAAATAACTTCTCATAGAATTTGATACAATAAGTATTATATGCAGGCCAGCATTATGTGTTTATTGTTTTCTTGATTGTAGGTAGGTAGGTTGTAGGGAATGAGTAAAGTGGATCTGACATTTAATTTTTTTAAAGTTGTAAATAAGCAAATACACACAAATATTGCTAAGAGGACCCTCTTGTGTTCAACGTCTCTGTCCTTTACAGAAATGAAATTCACTAATGATATTAGTGAAATAGCGTTCTGTATTTAAAGTAGAATATTTTTCTTCTTCTTCTTGATTTCATCACATGTGCATGATGTATCACTTATCAGTGCATGTTGATGTTATTTCTACCGAAATGGTTTCCATCATATCAGTCACTCTACACTCATGTAACTATCTTGACAAAAGTGCTATAATGTATATCAAATGTGACTTAAAACTGATGAGAGCTCCAAGCAACTACTTCTAGGATTTATTCAGTGAAAGAAGATACCGAGTGCTACACTGTTATAGCTCCCTGGTGTTATAATGTGATGCGATCTGTGAAAACCCGCCACATGGTGGCATTTTTCATATTGGAGATATTTATATCTTAAGAAAGCTAAAACTGTGCTGATTTACAGAACTGTTTCGATCATTTTTCTACAATCACTACAAAAAGTTATGAGTGAATGATGATTGTGATGTCATAAAAAGCTACAAAACAAGAAATCATGAAAACAGGCCAAAAAAGTTACATAATTCAATAGAATAACAGTATAAGGTTGATAATAAATATGACTTCAGTAAGTTTTTGAAGGTGAAATTTCATAAAAGATGATGACACAAATTATTGGAATTTAATTTTCTTTAAAAAAAAATGAAAAAATATTAAAACTTTTTTTCTCTTTTTTTCACATTTTACCCATAATCCCTAGTTCACATTTTGCGACATCCGACGGGTTTTCACAGATCGCATCACATATTTTAAAAGTCACTGACAAACTTATAAATTAGCCAAATGGCAGCTTTTGCAAAAAAAAGGTTTTCTTATACTAAGCACTTCCAGCAAGCGATGTAGAGGCAAGTAAGGATTTAAATGTTCTCAAATATTTTCTTCTTGACATGGCTCAGGATATGCCCTACATTTTGGTGCTTGATATCTTTATATAGCCGATTTTGGAACAAGCATATTATGGAATAATTATAAAGCATTGCACTGGAAAATTGGATATGCAAGTTGAAGATAGCGCCACACAGGTGAAAGCATAGAATGGATGGAACGCAATGCTCCGATCCGATGATATTCTGTCCAGTTGTTATTCATTACAGTGATGGGACAGACAAAATAAATATAAAAACATGTTTACCATCATGAGAGAAAAAAGAGAAATATGGAACAGTATGACTTTTGTGATGAAAAGAATGACTGATGTTAGATGTTGGACAGATTTTGTCTAAAAGTATCTTCTTTGTTGAAAAAGTGGACTTTTCCTGAAAGAATTGGATTTTTTAAAGCTTAAAATAAACATCCTATTGCATTGAATAAGTATTGCAAACTGTCAAGAGCTTACTATTTAAGTTCACCTCTTAAAGTCTTATCCTGAGTGGTATTGATTGATACGAAGATTATTGATAGATCCTTTTGATAAGTGCATATTGATTAATGGATTTAACCAAGTATCCTTAAAGCAGGATACAAGACAAAGGTTGGTTGATATGCAACACTGATGCTGTTCAAGTACATGAACTCCATTCATTTTTGATGAATGCTTTTCTGGGAATTATAACTTTCATCCATACTTGATTATGAAGTGCAAGTGACACTCAAATGTGCCAACATTGACATTTGGTTTTATTTTATATTTAGCTGACACAAATATCTCTTGCAGAAATGGAGATATAATTTTAACGAACTATACATACACGCATACATTAAAGATGAAACAATAACAAAACTGTGTAATAAATACATTCAAATTCATAAAGGGATTAAATACTACCTGAAGTATCATGTCACATTTGAAATTTATCACACTTTTTGAGACAGATGCATGGCCTTTATTTCTGTCAGTGAAGCTTGCTACAGACAGCATAAGGAGTGGTTAGGTTCAAGTAAAGTTGAGTTGATTGTGGTAATCCAGTAAAGCATGACATTTATTGCTATTTGCCCATATGCAATATCAAAATATTTTGATCAACAAAAACACAGTCTGACGCACCTGACTTTGTTTTCTATCTTTGCTTTGTCATACCTCAAGGAATTTCAATGTTGTATCATTTAGCTATCTGACCTTAATCATTCTTGATCTATTATTAATATTATCTCATATCCATAATTACACAATTGTACATGCAGAAACCAAAATGTCAACAATTCACAGTATTTCAATCCAAAGGCTTTATTATTAGGAGCTACCACTTGTTTTGTATTATGCCTTTTTCAACAAACTAAAAAGTAACCCTTCCTTGCTGGCTGGGTTCAGCAAGGGTTGCTGCATGGACATCTTACATGTCTATAAAGTCCATGCTTGCTGCATGTATGCGCTTACATCTTGTTGAGTCATTAACCCTGTCTCTACTACTACACCACACAGCAACTGTCCGGAAAAAATGTTTTTATAACCCGGCGTGCAGGTTTTTGGCTACAAAACGGACCCAGGCTATATAACGAGGCGAATATACTAGCCGTGTGTCGACTGACAGACATGGTGTAGTGGCTAGGATCCCGCTAGGATCTGGACCGTGGTACTGGAGTTCCTTGGTTCAAATCCCGGGGGTCGGGGTGACCTTTCTGGTGAATTTTGGGGGTCCGAAAAGAAATATGTTTCTGTGTGGTGATCTCGAGTTAGGGATAGTAAAGAAAATATACGAATAAAATGTGTTTTTGCCTAGAGTATTTTATCAATAAAAGTACACTAACCCAGAGCCTATTTGCAAATCACATAGTGTAACATTTGAATAATACATTGTCATCGAGACATGAATTGTCATTGAGACATTCCATGTGTTGTTGTCGTTGTTGTGGATCATTAACCATGTTAACGGTATATAGAGAGATTGAACCAAAACCCAATTACGCCTACTACTAATCATGCATGTTCACAAGATTATTTATGTGATTGGAATCAAATTTGAAGATACCATTGATTGGATATAGGCAAAATTCCACAATTTTTTCCAAGTTTATTAGCATACAATATCACACATTGATCTATCAATAGGTATAGTCTCATCAAGATATGCCTTATGAATACTACATGTAGTACTTAGTGAATATTTAGTAATGTTACTTATGTATACCCGAATACCGGATGAACAATGGTGCATACTTAATGAAGGGCTGTTGAGAAAGGTAGCCTTATAAAAAAGGCAAACATTGTGCACATTGTGTGCTGATTGCGCAGCAACTCAATTGAGAAGAAAGCGAAAAACAATTCTTAGAAATTTACAAAGAAAAGTTGACCTCACCATGTAAAACACTATACTAGGGGTAAGAATACCAAGGGATTGGGGATAATTAGTCTGGATAAAAAAACATTTCCACAATACATTATTTGAGTCCTGCTATTTATCAAGTAGCATAATGAATCATTAAGTACCAAAATTGCCAAAGATTTATCTTTTTTAAATAGCCTACATGAAAATGTACACAAAGTTGTGTTTTCATTTCAATGTAGGCCTACTACACTCCAGGAGTACTTTCCAATTATGCAAAAATATTACATTATATGTACAAAGTTCAGAAATTAATATAGTGCCTACATTCAACTTATAATAATTATGGTATATCTTATCATAAGTCAACAATAGCCAGCAATTGTTACAACTGATAAATCAGCCTTTTGTTTGCATAGAATTTATCTGATTATAGAGGTCTTAGGCCATCAATGATATCTAATGCCTATAAAAAAATGTGATGCCCTTTCAGACATGTACAGAATCAATACTTAGTCATGGGACATACAAAAAGTAGATAATTGTATTGATAGGATATCACAGATCATTAAATAAATTAATATTTAATAGGTCAGTATTTTAGGTCAGTTTTACATATTGTTCTCTATATTATGATGGTTTTATTTTGTGATAAGTTATTCAGTTTGGAAAATATGTACACACTGTAAAGCACTTTTACGGGCAACTTTATTTTGTGAATTTATAATTATTGCTATTTTAGTGGACATTTAATTCCGCAAATCTGGATCTTAATCAAAATTGTTATTTTCGCGGGTATTTAATTTCGCGAATCCACATCCTTCGTGAAATACACAAAATTAAATCCCTAAAGAAAATAAGTGGTTTTACAGTATTTGGTTCCATGCTGTGTAGTCTCAGAATCAGAGTTCCTGTATTTACCCTACTACTGCATTAAACTTCAAAACGTTTTTTTTTAAGAATGACCAATACACTTACAGTTTACACAGCGACCCTTTAATCTTAGCCGTAGTCTCTTTTAGAATGCCCGTCATGTTTTAAAACCCAGCACAGACAGGTTTTAATTGTACTTTCAAAACAACCAACTCTTTACACAAAATAGTAGGGTATTCATAATGATAGCCACTAGGGATATCCGAATAGGATGTCTGCACATGGGGGTTTGAGGTTAGGGACGCACCATTTGATTTTCAGGGGGGGGCATGGAAATTGGGGTCGGGCGGATTTTTTTTTTTTCGTCACCGAAGTAGGGGATTTTTTTTTTTTTTTTCCGCCAAAGGCGGAAAAGGTTTTTTTTTTAGGTTTTAACTGTTTTTCTGTACATTAAGTTGGGTGTGTCGGGTGAGTCATAATTATTTTTTTTACTCGGCAGTGGGTCATCTTTTTTTTTCTTTTCCTGGTTGGTGGGCAAAGTTGTTGTTGTTTTTCCTGGAAAGTGGGCAAAGTTTTTTTTTTTTTTAAACTTCCATGCCCCCCCCCCCCCTGAGTATCTAATGGTGCGTTCCTTACAGCTCAACCAGCATTTTTGAATCAACGTTTTGTTGTACAAAGAGGGCTGCTTTTTTTAATCCTTATAGGTGTAAGTTCATACGTGTAATACATTTGTAAAAATAAACAAATCCCAGTTTTTATCATAATTGAGGGCACAGCCTCCAACACATCTCTTCATGCCCCTTTAATAAGCCACAGATGTGTTGACTATCTGTGAGATCCTCAATAAGATAAATTGCTATTTAACATTTTATAGTCCTTGATCAGTGCCCAGATCAGTGACTTGATCAATCATTTCCCCACAAGTAAAATGATTATTGAGTAATTAAATTTGATTATAGATCTCTAAAGCATGCTAAGTGGCCATGGGGTTTTGCTGCTTGCATTTTCCTGTTTATCATGGGTGGTGGTTAATATGGCGCTAACAACCCCAACAGCTGCTGCGTTCCTATTGGACGGCTGAGTCACTCAAGCTGTGAGTGAGTGATGTGTATTGCAAAGCCCTATTGTGGCGGATCACTGATATTTTGAGCACACATTATTGCTAAATTGCTTTGCCTTTGTCTGGCTGTATGCATGCTATGGGTTAACACTGCACACAGGGCCCCTGTTTGTGAACTCACTCGTACAAGAAGCTTGGCCAGAGCAGGACGTGCCACACAGCCGCCGCTCTGTAGAGAATTATTAACCAGAAAACATGTCGCATCCTTAGCTGACTGTACACAGTACGTAATGGAATATTTAATGGATATAATATATTATAAGCTGTGATTGTGGGCGGAGTTTAATGCTTTGTTTCACCATTTAGTTTTGAGCTTGCTGCCAGAGCTATGTGTATATAGTGCTAATTTGATTGCAGTAGGTCGTTAACAGTGTTGTTTTTTTCCTTCAAGATTTGTATGTGTTATTATGTGTATGGGTTTGCCAACTCAATACACATCCTGCAGTATTGGCCCACTGGATAAGCTGGCTGGATGGAAAATCAATGGATAGAAACTGCATGCTGCTACTTGTGGGGGTTTTACAGTGAGATTATTATCTGCCTTTGTGTAGTATGTTGTAGTGAGTAGTTATATGTTTACAACACCTTGACTGTTTGGTCAACCATTGCATCTGTTTCTTGGCTGGCTGGTCAGTCAGTCCACTGTCCATATCCAATCACTTTGATCAGTCCTTGGTTGGTGTTGGTGGTGATAAGCTTTAGCTGCCTGTTTTGTCCACACAGTCTTTGTGGTATACTGCCTTACTGGGAATTACTGAGGCTGTGTTCTATGGGATTTAATATTTGATGGTGCTCTGCTTTCAATGAAATTGTAATCACAGCTATATTATTTTCTCTTATTCAGCAATGTTAATTTTGTGACAACATTCTGTTAATGTATCAATAATGGAAAAGCATGCTATAGTCTTATGTTATGTTAAATATTTCAAAATTATAGCCACTAAATTCTTGTATATTATTTGTACTGTGTATTTTACAGGTTTCACAAGGATGTCTACTTCTCTAGCTGAGTGTTTTTAGCCGTCATCAAGCAGTGTCTGTTTACATCCTACCTAGCCTGACCTGGCCCTGGAAATACACCTTGGTGGTTGGGTCTGCAAATGGTGGTAGGAGTCCACTTTGTAAACCTTTGTTTGATACATCAAAATGGACTCAGTTGCATCAAATACTAGTAACGAGGAAGCGACACATGTATCGCCTCAGTATGATAGCAGTGAAGAGTGGGAAATTGGGCTGGGAAATCTCATCATCGATCTCGACGCTGATTTGGAAAAGGATAGACAAGATGGTAGCGGTGCAGCGGGTAGTGGAGGAAACAGCAATAGTGCAGCAGGTAGCAGTGCTACTCCAGTCGACTCGAGCCCCTTGAGAATTGGCAAAATGAAGATCAAAAGAAAAGTGAGCACGAATACGCCGACCACCCCGTCAAAAGGGTCGGACAGCGCTTCGCCTCGTAAAGACAATTTGCTTAGTACAGAGGAAGATTGTAGTGGTAGTACCGGAGAGGTGCCAACTGGGCACAAGTCTCCCGTACCACAAACAGAAAGAATTGTTATGGTAATGAAAGACGAGAAACTTGAGAAAGTAACGAAATGCAGTATGCGTAACTCTGGTGGAAATACGACGGGCAGTAGTGTGACCAATTCCACACCGCACCACAATAAGGATTCAAATAGTTCCACATCCAGTGCATGTAAACATTTAGACAAAGTGTTGATCAGTACCAATACCAAAGGATCTATATCATTAACCAGTAGTGGAGATATATCATCGCACCATGGGACATATAATTTGTCGGAGGACAAAAAGGATCTATCTATGGATAATAATATATGTAGGAATAAAGCCAGTATGGATCATAAGCCGCAGATTGTAATTAAAAAGGAGACTACCGGCGGTGCAAAGAAGAAAGAGGAGAAGGAAGGGAAGGGAGAGACGTCAGCAACGGGAAAGAAAGGCGCTGATTGTAGCTCCAAGAGGCATGGTGGAAAGAAGAGGGCAGAAAAGGTAATATTATTATCCTGTCCATTGTGAATTGACCATAATTGAACAAAATGTGTTGTCAATTTATCTAACAATCAAATAAAATGTTATTCACGCCCACATTTATGATATTTCACTTCATTGTGGGTTGTACAAGTTTTTAAGACGAAAGGGAGGAGGGGGGGGGGGGGGGGGCGGGGGTACAGAAAATACCTACAGGTAAAAACAGATGTACCAAAGAACACATTTTGGTTGTGGCATTCTATTAAAGAAATACAAGAAATTCTAACCAAGGTTTGTTCTTGACTAATGACTACTACACCTGCTGCCCATATCTTGATGATATCACAAATCCACACACATGCAAATCCCTAAACCTATTTGCCCATTGGCCCAATACAGCTTACTACAAAGATAATTATCAAACAATAGGTGCATTCCAGAGTGTTTGATGCCAGCACCCCATTGATATCCAAGAAATACACTCTAATCTTGGCCCAACAATGCAACACATTTACTTCCATTTCCTCAATAACCATAAAGGAATCAATAGCATTGAGTGTAAAAGTTCAATTGTTCATACTGGTGGATTAGTTTTAGTTGAGTAGGTGGTTAGTATCTTGTTGAAAAGGGAGAGAGGTTTGATTGATAAAACAATGTCTGGAGAAAGCTACTTTAATATTAAAATTGTTTATAATACCATTGTATTTCCATGATAATACAAATGTACAAGCAAAGGTCGAAGGGCTTCAGTTGTTAGTTAGATAGTAGTAATTGACATGTGCATGATGTGCCATAAAATACTATACATGTATGACCCTCCAAATATTAAATAAGACTAGGATATTTATTTGAATTTTCAAATTAAAATGTACATAGCATCATAGCATGATAGCCTAGGCTAATTGGCATGCTCAACACTCACATGGAAACTTCAGATTAGAAGAACAGGGAATAGATTTGACTATTAAGATGGGTCAATTACCACAGATCCTAAGGATCTATGATTACCATATGATTACATTTCACCATGCATTTGGCAATCTCTATATTCAAGGAAACACAAACCAATTGTACCAGTCACTGATTGTACACAATATTTCACTGAACACAAAAGTGTGCCTTTACACTGCTGAGCTGTGCACACAGGAACAGTCTCCCTTTGCCTTGTGGCTGACTGGCTGCTGACCTCATCAACCATGTATTGACACTATCCAAGATAGAATGGATAGTCATTGCATGTCAATCAAATTAATAATGATGTCACATCAAATCAGCAACTGTTTCTTTGCTGGACAAAGTTCTGAAACAACAGAATCAGAATGTCTTGCATAGTATTATTTGAACAACATTTTTGCTACATTGTATTAAAATGTGTGAAATTTATAAATTTGAAGGGGAGTGTGTCTTTAAACCTGGATTAGCACTAGAATTAAGCTTTTTCAATAGCCCAAAACTGTCCCCCCTCTTGATCTTATTAGAAAAGACCCTGCTTTAGTGTTGGGGCATGCTGGGCTCCCTTCGGTAGCATCTCTCTACACTCGCAGCTCGGTACCAGGCTGGATAAACCCGGATATGATACAAATTCATCAGACTTTTACAGATTTTATTTTTTTACATAAAGTGACTTAAAATGAATTAAGACCATACTTAAACTCACTGCTGAATTTGTTTTAAATATATTTTGATATCATGGGAATTGGGAATGTGTCTTCTTTAAAAGCCCCGATTGGTTTCTGATACACAACTTCAGTAATTGCAATGATTCTTGGTGGTATATGAACGCTTGCCTTAACTTCTGTTGCCTTTTAACTTATTCCTTATGTAGGAATTTGGGATGGTGTTTCTAATCATAATGAGGCCTAATCTAATTGAACGTTATTGTAATTTCTATCTTAAGTCATTTCCTTCCTATCCTCTTTGCAACTGATCTATTATCTAGCTGATTTATCATGCATTGCTTCACTAGTTACCTGATAGCATATCATTGTACCAACACAATTGGATTTATTTATGACATTTTTGTGTGCTCTGGCCCAGAACAAGACTAGCAGAGCATAGTATAAATCTATATTAATTTGGAATGCTGGCTTTTTTGTGACAAAAACAAGGATTTGGGATAGAGGAACAAATTAAACGCTGCTCTTCCCCGACCGGGAATCATTCGGGGAATCGATTCAGGGAACCGCCGGCCCGTATAGACAACATGGAACCGCCTGCCCGCATAGGCAAACCACAGCAATACATATAGTACATGTAGCTTCAATCAATCAATCATGATATTTTTCTTAAAGAAAGTGTCCCGCAAGCACAACATTGAGCATTATTTGTTAGAAAAATAATTATCGAGCCGAAATTACGTAATTATAAAACAAAACACAATACTAGCCACAAAAAAAGAATAAAAACTGCCATCACTCAACATGCAATTTTTAAAATTCGCGGCGATCGAAAGTCCCAGTGTCGATGACGTCATGGGTATCGGTGCTAAAATGTGCGCATGTGCATTGTATAACTATGACATCATCGACACTGGGACTTTCGATCCCCGCAAATTTTAAAAAGTGCATGTTGAGAGATTGCGGTTTTTATTTGTTTTTGTCATAAGTGTGGTGTTTTGTTCTATATAATTACAAAAGTTGGGCTCGATAGTTATTTTTCTAACATATAATGGACACTTTTATGCTTGCGGGACACCTCCTTTAAACAACTGAGATCAAATCCACACACATGCAATACATGAACACAAATTAAATCTAAATTTGTAATTTAATGTTTGACTTGGCTGATCTCTTATAGGCTCGGTCGATTACGTCATGGAAAACCCGACAACCATGCTCTGCATGCTGGGTTGTGGTATTTGGTAGGGATAGGGTTAATGTTTTAATATGTGTAGGCAAATTTATCCTGATGCTCTTTGTTTGATATCCCATCTTATTTAGTGTGGGCTATATAATATTTATAAGAGGCTTACAATTACATGTAAGATACCAAATTACAATTTGATTGTGTGGTGATGATTTGAGGGGGTACATTTTGTGAGTGAAGAGAACCAACATTAAGGTATTCGTGGAAATCATTAGACTATTTTCTATTCCATGAATCCCCACCCCCTCTATGAAAGATATTACCTTAATCTTCCCCACAGGGAGTGTGAATTTCAAATGGGGTTGCCTGCATGGATGACTCCATTTGAAATCTACACTCCCTGTGTGGGAGGTTTAAGGCCATGTCTAATAAAAAAACACCTGAATTCAAATGTTCACTGTGTTGTGTACAGTACTACTATAGCCCATTATCACTGTGGAAAAGAACAAAATACAGGCCTAGATTGGAGTGAGCAATTCATTGACTTTCACCATAATTTTGTATCTTTTGACAAACATGAAATTCAGTTGACAACTGTTCTGTTCCAAAGTGTAAACCATCAATCATAGAAAGTTGCATATTTGGCAACAACAGAAATCAGGAATACAATGTGGTATTTGTAAACAGTAACATTTGTAAACTTTTAAAGTCATTCAAGCGTGTGACATACCAATAAAGACTATTGTGATTTACTTACAAAATACTGTATAAGTGGAATTTTTTCCGCGTGTACATGTTCACGCTTTGCATATTTTGAACAATTTTGCTTGTTTTTATAAAAAATTACGCAATTTTGAGCTTCCTTGCATTGCATAGACCTACATACAAAATGAATATATTTGCGCATTTTTATTTTAGTGCTTGCTGATTTTAGCGCGAAAAGCTCATTACGCAATTTTGAGCTTCCTTGCATAGACCTACATACAAAATGAATATATTTGCGCATTTTTATTTTTGTGCTTGCTGATTTTAGCACGAAAAGCTCAAAACTATATGTAGAGCAGAAAAGTCACTTTTACAGTAAAAGGTAAAATTTTGTCTTTCTGATGTTTTAAATAAGCCTTGTGCAGGTATACATTGTACATTTCTATTTTTATAAAACCTAGATAAAGATTTGTTCATCGGTAGGCAACCTTTGCCGAATTGTGAATTTTATATTAAAATCCTAGGATTTTTATCAAAAATATGTAAATTAAATACAAAAAACAAATTCTTAAATTGTTGTGTATTGAGCTGACATGTAAT
This sequence comes from Ophiura sarsii, assembly GCA_035610835.1. Taxonomy (NCBI): domain Eukaryota; kingdom Metazoa; phylum Echinodermata; class Ophiuroidea; order Amphilepidida; family Ophiuridae; genus Ophiura; species Ophiura sarsii. The sequence continues at coordinate 7,761,584 of CM069452.1, read as the reverse complement.
ATCTACAATACATTGGTGGCTGCATGTATAGATCTATGCTGCGTGCATGCTCAGCCATACTACATGTACCTCACCCTACATGTAGTTGTTTTGCAGGAAACTGACTGCATATTGAGTAGGTTATGCTTCCCTGACCCTTGTAGCGGTTTGCCTATTTACAGGGATATGCAATGCTATGGATGACTAACTGACAAAATACCATTCCACAAAAATGCAAATGGGATCAAGTGAAAAGTTCAGGAAGGTTTCAACCATGGGATATGGACTTTTGGGAGGGTGTGGAGATGTGTATCTACATGTACATTGATACATGTACTATTTTCAAGATTTGGGGTCAATGTGACATCCATGGATAAGATTAACAGATGCTAGATTTCAAAAGAGCATGAGCATCAATGCTTTAACTATTAGGGACGCACCATTAGATTTTCAGGGGGGCGGTGTAGGAAGTTGGGTTCGGGTTTTTGTTGTTGTTTTTTGCTGTCGTATAAAGGGGTGAATTGATTTTTTTTTTTAATGTATTCATTTACATTGAGTTGGGTGGGGTAGATTTTTTTTTTTTTTTTTTACTCATCAGGGGGGGGGGGGGGGGGGGGGGTTGCCTGCATAGAGGGGGAATTTTTTTTCTTCTGAAAACTTCCTACCCCCCCCCCACTTGAAAATCTAATGGTGCGTCCCTTATAAGCAATTTGCATTAGACTAGGCCAACAATTTGTTTGTTTGTTTGATTGTCCTCATCTGCCCGACCCTCTAAATCCTTCCGACCCAAAATCCTTTTTTTTCTTTTCTTTTTTTTGAAAATGTTAAAAAAAACACAACATTTTGTTTTTACAAATTTTAGTCGAAAATCAAAACAAACAAAAATCAATTGGTTTTAAAAGTGTTTAGAAAACAAACATATTCATCAAAATATGACAGATTTTGTTTCCCGTTTTGGTTACCACAACAAGTACAAGTTTTACAACTCATTTTACTTATGGTTCCTAAAAAAAGGGCAAGGGAGAAAAAAAAACCCATTTCCCGACCGACCTATTTGAAAGTGATCTATGGACAATCTCACAATCAAACTTCTTCTTTTTTTTCCCCTGTGTTAGGGATAGGGAAAATCCACTATCGTGCAAAAGTGCACATAAAAGAAATCACTTTTTGCACAAAACACACTTTTTTCATGCCACAGCATATTTTTTCAAAAGTAGTAATAATAAGTAGTAATGTCTATTTACCAAAAATCAACAGATGACCTTGTTTATTTTGAATTTAGGTTTTTAATTAAAAATGATGGTTTGACAATTACATATGAAATGTGTAAACATCAAAAAGTGCAACTATCGCACATTTTTGTTTATTTTTAACTCAAATGGCATATTTTTTGTGCAAAAAAGCACCTTTTGCCCCAAAAAGCACTTTTGCTCAAATCAGGCAGCACATATGTAGTGATTTTAAAAAGCGCAAATTTCCTATCCGTAGGCTACGTAGTAGATCAATCATTCAGCATTTATGGTTACTCTTGCATTTATTTAGGCCTATCTTTCAACAGGGATAGTGCTACTGCACTGGGGGTCCTTGCGCGTTTAGCGCATATTTTTTCATTTTGGCGCAAAAAATAAGCTGAAAATCCAAAATAACCCCTTATTTTTCATACTTTTATGGGGTTTAGGGTTCTACAAACCCCTAATTTAAAAACCTAGCGCTACCCCTGTCTTTCAATAATGGTCAGAAACAATCTGCCTTAAACCCACATGCATGGTTTATTTCATATATTGAATTTTATATTGATTTCCTGATAGGGTCTTTTAATGTATAAGTATTGATCATATCCAGTTATATCTCCTCAAAAATGTGTTGTACACTAACTACTTGAAACAATATTTACTGATGAATACAACCTTTTCAATCATTCACTATAAAGGCCCTTCACAATTGATTTTGAGTTTCCTGATGATAAATGGATGACTTCATTTTGAATTATTAATTATTTATTATTTTCTTTATTTTCATGTTAGTGCTTGAAACTTGTGTCACTAATATTTTGCCTGTTTGACTGGCACAGGTATTTTACTGGTTTTCCTCACAATACACCTATGATTGCTCCTTTTATCCATTATTAATTATAACTGTCTCAGGTTTGTATATTCACCCTGGAGGTGATCCAAGTCAGAAAAAATACACATTTTAAAAGGAAAAGATGCAAAATAATTAAATAAAAAAATTGAATATTTTGCCCTTTTCAATAAATGTTAATATGATTGGTCACAGTAACATTCTCTCAGTTCTCAACAACAAAATCATATTTAATTTTCCACAATTTCTTACTTAAGTTAAATTATGAATGACTGACCTTTTTACTTTTAAAACATTCTCTGAGGTGGCCATGCTTTCCTGTAATTCAATTTACTACACTCGTGTGTATAGTTCAAGCGGAATTTAGCCCCATTTTGATAATGCAATTCCTTAATTTTCTACCATCTGTGATTTAAAGCAATTGTTTAAAAGCAGTTTGCTCACATAAGTCACACGTGCAAACATGCTCAAGTCACGTTGTAGTAAGATAATAAAAAATGACCAGAAATACCAAACTTTAAAACGTATCTCAAACCAACAATAAACTTTAATAATATGTAGATGCTCATGATTTTTAAGCATATTATAAAAGTGATGTGGTCTTGGTTTTTTGTGTCAGCCAGATTCAATGTTACATTTTTGAATATTTGTGGTATCAAATCTTCCATAAAACATGACCGTTGTACCTTACTAATTTCTTAATGTGCGTACAAAATATAGAAGCTAGGCAAGCAAGTTCAAATTGAATGATCGTTTCAAAATGTATTTGTCTGCTTATGTTTGAAATTGTATACATGTATGTCTGCTTTAGTTTCTTTTTGTGCATTAAAATATACATGTAGAGACAAGCAACTTAGCAAGTTATAAAACCATTAATGAACATTAAAAATTTACGGATCAGTTATCATACACACTATAAAATCGCTTCATTCAATGATCATTAGTTGATCTTCATTAGTTAATGAAGGGAGCGTACACATTACCAAATCGCTTCATTGAATTAAGATTGACCCCATACACACTATATAAAATCGCTTCATTCAATGAACATTGATCTTCATTAGTTAATGACGGAGCGTACACATACCAAATCGCTTCATTGAATTAACATGTATCATCATCGAAAGAACCTCTTTAGCATCATTGGATGAAGATTAGTTTTGCTTCATTCGATGAAGGTAAGAGCGTACACACTACACATTTCATTAGTTGATCTTCATTAACGCTTCATCCGATGAAGGGATTTTTGGTAGTGTGTACGGGGTGGGGTCTTGGATAGGACATTTTCTGGCATCAAATAGTGTACTGTACAACCACTAGACTCTTGCCTCCTCACTAGCCCATAGTGCCCTCTAGACCTTGGTAGCAAAGACCTATCTCTAGCTCCCTTCGGGCGCATCTTGCTGCGCTCGCAGCCCAGTACCAGAGTTATACCGTACACATGTATGATCAATCCTCTCAGCTATATAAGCCCAAGCCTCTTGGATAGAACATTTTCTGCCATCAAATAGTGTATATTATGATCAATCCTCTCAGCTTTATAAAGCCCTAGCTGTGAGCTATGAAGAAAACAACTATGAATAAATGGCAGCATAATATGGAACAATTGTATGTACAGGAGGCATTTACACGATACAATAGCCAGCCATAATAAGTACTAGTGTAAACAGCCTTGAAAGCTTTGTTACTGATTTCTATAAATGAGCCTTAGGCATGTATTATTTGTGTGTATTTCCACAACACAGGCTAAATTGCAGCCTTTGCTGATGGATTCATCTCAACATTTATTTAGCTCCTTACTCAGACTTCAGTGAATCAGATACAATGGATTCTTAGTTACATGTTGTGTAGCACCCAATGCCACAACATGTTAGTAGTGACTAGCGAAAGCATACCAATACCATTGATCGCCACAAAATTACAGATTATTTGATACAATCTAGAAACAATGAGAATGGTAGGATAGCCTTTTGATTCTGCCATTTTAACTTTGAATGACTTTGAATTTTGTGGTATCATTAGGTAGATGGGGCCTGGGCAAGCATCTACAATTAATAATCAAGGTCATGAACATATCGGTTCATTCAACATGTCAACATCTTTTGTTGCTTATAAATGTTTAAATTATTAATTAAATCATTATTTTACAGGTAATTTTATACCATTTGTTATGTATGAACATCAATGAATCAGCCAAACCTGTTGTTTTTCAATTAAATTAAAACCATCTTTTTATCTCTCTGTACAGGCTTCCAGTAATTCAATAGCGGTTGGTACCAGTGATGTAGGCACATTAACGGAACCAGAAAATCTTGGCCCGTGTGAACCAGGGACCTCTGTGAACCTAGAAGGAATAGTTTGGCATGAGACGGACCAAGGTATGCCAATGTATTCATTATTCAAAAAATGATTGCATATGCTTTTTAATGTACCACAACAACACTGCTGTATTTGTATTGTACTTTTGAGTAACATAGAAGCATTTTCCTATGGCAGGTAATTACCTGCCATGATATCCCCCATAACTTGTGCAAATCCAACGATACGATACAAGACTTTATTCAAGTCCACGACAGAATAATGTGTACCATTTGCAATTCCAGTATGTTTGTTGTAACAAAGTAAACCGTCTTTGGTAACAACATGTACAGTGACCATTCAATAATGCCCTAGTCATTGGGAGCTGCATTGCAATTGATAAGTGTTTTTTTAATTAACCCAAATACACCGGAGGAGTTTATACAACAACACTAACCTAATCTAAGATTTAAACCTAAACATAAAATTAAGTCTTTCAATCTGTGGTAAAAGACAAATTGAATGGCTTCATTGATGTGATGATCTCAGACACGGAGGAATAGAAAATTCATTCATGTTATTTCATTTTTTCATCCACTGTATGGTTATGACGTTATTCATTGTATATATACAATGGCTAAGAAGATTTAGAAGACATGCAGTGATACTGATAGGGTATCATAGAACGGTTTTACATCACACCATGTATGTAACCACCATCTGTGATATCCTGAGATCTATTATGATCAAACCAACTTTGTCCCATTTGAAAAACATAAATAAAAGCCTACTCCTGAACTGTGAAAAGTGGCTATTGCATTCTGTGATTTATTGTCACCTTTAATCAATGTGAAATTACCTTAGCTTAAGCCATTGTTTACCATTGTTATATTTACCCATGACCAATCATGGGTAACAGGTGATCCAAACCACACAGAGGCAGGCCATGAAAGAAAAATGGTACGGTTATGGTTATCATCTCAAGGGTTGTTCTTTTTTTTTCTAATGCCATATCCACCTATCCAGGCTAGGAAAAATGGGAGAGGGAATCCAGGAAGGTCATATCATTCCTATAATGTGTGTCCATAATATTTCCAGTATTTATGGTGTGTTGATCTCCTTTCAGTATTTGGATTTTATCCCGGGATTTTATACACAGAGATCCTACTAAGATTATTTTTCTGGTATTTAAGAATATGTGGGAGGGTTGGAACTATTTCATTTAGAGCAATCTCCAAACATCCTTCAATCAGATCTAAACAAGTAATAAAAAATAGGGCTTCTCCAAAATTGGTTTTGTCTTTTATTATCAAAATTGCAAATTATCCACAGACGTCAGATCAAATCAGGCATGACTATATCCACTGTAAAGATAAATCCAATTTTGGGGTCAATTGTCCCTATTGGCCTCATCTATTTGATGTGGATTGTGTAGATTTTGTATACTTGTTTGTTCACAGTGGTCCTAGGTATATTTGTGGGCAATTCATATACTTGCCAAGTATCTAATACAAATCTTTTAGATACTCCATTTTGGTTGTGTAACTATTTGTTTTTATAGAAACGCCATGATCTAGAGATATTCTTGGCATTTCTTAATTTTACTTAGAGATACAAAACACTACAGTTTGAAGGGAAATTCTCTCATTTTGAATAGCAATTGGCATTTATCTCGCTGGATAATTTGCATTGTTACAAGGGCATATATTCAAGTTCTATATATAAATGCACTGCCATACAGAATTTCACCCAATATTTACATTGTAAAACCTATTAATGCCAGGGATCCTGTACAAAGAACCAGTATTAACAATATATATCGTAACACCATTCACTTTAACAATAATATTACCTGTCAATTTGGAATGCCTATCTAGACAACACTTGACAACACTAAATGCATTAATCAAACCTGTTTATGGTATGTCCTGGTGACAACATTTGTATCATATGACAAACCTTGTTCACTGGATGGATGACATTTTTGAAAGCATTTCCTTGGACCATTGTTACAAAATTAGGCTGAGTAGAGTATTACTCCAATTACGGAACACCCATTCTGTGGTATTTGAAATCAAAGCAAATATTCCCAGAATATGGATACAAGTAAATAAATAAATCTGGTAACAAACATTTTATCACCTGACATGTTTTACCTAGTGGCCCTATAGTCTGTTAACAAACATGAAGGTATGTTGTGTTGCTATTTGCCATTGTATTTAGTCTATGTGCTGTGTCATATATCCACCTGTATTCAATCAAATCTTATTTACCCGATGTTGAATTTCAAATCCCAGTGAAAACATGTATGCGTTCATGTACTGTGTTTTTAAATTCATGATGAAATTTGCAATATGTATCAATGAAGTATTTAAAATGTATTGAAGTGTTTAACAGTTTTGTTTTTAAATTTTGAAAAAGGTCCACAGATACAACAAAAAATGGCACCTAACTATGCCATGCCGTGCCGTAGGTACATTGCCATGTAGTGGTTTGTAGCCCTGCATATATTCACTATGGGGTGGGTGTGTTGTTGCATTGTGTAAAAGGTGTCATAGATCAACAGGGTTGCAATACTTGTAAGTAGTGACACAGACTCACATAAAAAGTAAACCCAGACTGCTGTAATATACATGTGTAACTTTACTCTTCTTCAAAAATAATAACAATATTCTTTTTTGGCTGTCCTTTCACAGGTGTCTTGGTAGTAAACGTAACATGGCGAAACAAGACATACGTAGGGACGCTAATGGACTGCACACGGCATGACTGGGCGCCACCTAGGTAGGTACAATGAAACATGAAACTAATCCTGGTATATTTCACTTTAGCCATGTTTTTGTAGATCTGCTTGAGACCCAAAGGCTTTAGTATTAGTCTCATTCTGTTGCCCTGCTACTAAAGAATAAAAGTCAGAATGGTTGCCCTGCTTTTTTTGTGTCATTATTGATAAAGGAAATTTCAGGAAACATTCAGGAAATATGAAAATCAGGGTGAATTTGTTATTATGCCAATATTTCATAAATTGTTAATCATCCCATGTTTTAGATTTCCTTTAGATTGTACGCCCTACTGGGACCTGTTTTCATTGGGGACTTTAACACTTTCCACATGGCTATTACTAGTTTTACCATATGAAGAGGTATTTTGCAAAAGGGCCTACATCCACTTTGGCTCTTATTGAGAAAAAGTCCAAAAACTGTTTCTAAATATTCAAGTTGAGCAATTGAAAAACTGAATGGATTATGAAAGAGGTACACTACATACTAATTGAAATTGAAATAAATTTTAAATGTGCTAGTTTTAATTTTTTTTAAAATCATGTTTACATTTTTTGAAAATTTGGATGTAGGCCCTTTTGCAACAAAACTCCATCTGTTTGTACATAAAGAAAAAATACCACACACAAAAAATCATTTATTTTAATCATTTAAAATAAATAAGTTTGATATTGAAATGTATAGGTCACAATCATATGTTTCAAGGAAATAAAGTCATTTTTTTCAAAAATACCTACATCTCATTGTAAACAACCATTGAAGTTGTTGTTTTGTTGCAAAAGAGCCTGTATCCCGATTTAATTCTGGATACAGGCCCTTTTGCAACAAAACAACAATATCAATGGCTGTTTACAATGAGATGTAGGTATTTTTGAAAAAAATGACTTTGTTTCCTTGAAACATATGATTTTTCCCTATACATTTCTATATCAAACTCATTTTTTGAAAAAATGCACCATAGCCCTTTTGCAAAATACCTCTTCATATACAAAACGGATTTTTCAGAAACATTTCCATATTTTCAAAGTCTATCGCAAGGATTACTTAACCAATTACTAGGCATGTTTGTACTTAATCCAATGCATTTCTCATATTGATTTGAAATAATGGTTATAAAATTCAATAATTTTGATATTTTTGAAACATTTTGTAAAATGTTGTAATCGTCTGCAGATGCGTGGAAAGTGTTAAAGCAATAATAATGCATATCCGACCTGCTCTCACAAACACAATCAAAGTAACCAGGACCTGCACTAGATAAACCAAAAACCTTTGAGGATTTTTAATTGAAATATGAAGTACAATTCTCAAGTGTGATGCATCATTTTTTGAAATTAGAGCTTGTAAAATCCGCAATTCCAATCTGGAATAAAAACCAAAATCAATTTCAATCAATACCCTACTGCTAGTACATACAGTGAACAACTAGGATTTAATAGAAAATTCAACATCCCATTTTTTTAAAGAACCAAGCAAATCAGTGATCTGAGATTGTCAGTACTTATGGTTTTATAAACCAACAACACATTGCTTTTCCTTTCAATAAATGCCAAGTCAAATCATGTATAAATTGTACATATATCCTGGTAATATTGTTCCAGTAAATATCACTCTACACCTGGTACATATCATATTAAAGGCATATTATGTGATCATTTCCAGAGAGCACGCTCTATTCATGATTTTTTTTAGAAAGTAGATTTTCTTGCAGATTTACATTTCTGATCATAAATCGTACATACATTCCAAGTTACAGAGCGATACGATTCCTAATTACCTCAAAATCATGGTTTTAGAGTGAATTTAGAGTGAAAATATAAACTGTCGTGTTAACCGGACAGTTTATTTTCACTCTAAAACCATGATTTTGAAGTTATTAAGAATCGTATCGCCCTGTAACATAGAATGTATGTACGATTTATGATCAGAAATGTAAATCTGCAAGAAAAACTGCTTTCAATTTTGTTCAATGTTAAGGGCGTTCCCTGGAAAGATCACATAATATACCTGTAACCTGGTCTGTGGCATGGCATACATCTATCTAAATCCAAGCATTAGAGCAATATTACAAAATTGGTTATCCATAGTATGTAGTGTGTGTTTTGCTGTGCAGAGGTTGATGATTGTTAGTCACAACACAAGAGGGCGACATTGCATTTTGATGTGCAAGTGTGCAAGTGCAGTGGTCTGTTGAGTGTCTGTGATTGGACATGTTGCGTGTCAGTTGATTCATTGATTGTATTCCTTGCCCCAAAAATTGTTTGTCTACAAAATTGTTTGTCTATGTTTTTACATTACATACAATCAAATGTGGGATTTTGTTTACTTGTTGGTCTGTGAAAGAACACATAATCATTATTTTCCAAATTTTGTATTTTAGAAAACAACTTCTCCTTTTTTGACAGAAATTATCAGTTTTTAATTTTCCTTGGATTTTAGCTAAGTTGATGTAAATATCAACAATTAGGTCGTTTTTTCTGCCTGCCTTGGTTGTTTTCTTTTTCACACTGGTTTTATTTTTCAGTTTGCACAAAATGCACAGTATCAAAAATAGTGTTGTGCCCTCTCTGCAAACACTTATATGTGACACTGCATATCAAAACCAGGCGGAATTGGGCAGAGTTATGAATGGAGAAAAATGCCAAAACATATATGGGGGGTTATTTTTGTCAATTTTTAGATTCTCATGATTTCAAAATGCTAGTCATGTCAAAAAAAGAGCTGTACAAATTTCAAACTGAAATTTCATCGGAAAATAATATTTTTAATTGTTTATTCTTATTTATTCTTTATTATTTACTTTGTTTTATGCAAATTTTAATGGACGTTTTCTATTTTTTAACATTTCAGGCAGTCCAAATTCAAACTGTTACCACTCGAGTTAGGAATGTCCGATTTCAATAAAACAAGTGGTGTTGTAAAGTGCAAAGCCTATATTTGAATAATACATCAATAACTCAATTTTGAACTCCTGCCCAATTGTGCCTGGTTTTGACATGCGGCGTCACATATTAGAGTTGTGCTATCAAATTACCCTTCATTCTTATGTTGATCTAATTCAACAAAAAAAAGAATTGAAATCTAATTCCTGATAAGCAACCCATTTTGGGATGATTTAATCCTTAATAAAGGTCCCCCTACTGGTATAAACCGTATGGGATTGCTATCTCTGTTGATGATCAAAGAATGTTTGCAGACACCATAAACTAATTTCATCTTGGTTTTCTCCAATGCAGGTTCTGTGATTCTCCAACTAGCGATGTTGAAAACCGCACCACCAAAACATGTGGAAGACCAAAGAGAGGGCGTGCTAACAACAACACCAACAGCAATGACATGAGTAACTTCACAGAGACCAGATCGTCGGTCCATAGTAAGCTACGCAATGCAACCGCCCTCAAAGGCCGTAAAGGGAACAGTGCAAATGGCAGTCGGTCCCCACCTGGTACTGTGGAAAAACCAGCAGAGAAACCCGAGAAGGGGAAACGCAAACATCGAACAGCTGAAACAGGCGCAAGTTCAGGTGATGATTCCACAAAATCGGCAAAGAGACTGAAAATTAGCACAAAACCGAATGCCCCTACAGAGGTGGTTCCAGAACCAGGACCGTCTGGACTTATTGAGTGCTCTGAGCCAAATTGTAATAAGAAATACAAACACGTGAATGGATTAAGATACCACCAACAACATGCCCACCAAGAGGATAAACAGGAAGATGATGAAGAGGAGGAGGAGGAGGAGGAACAGGATAGTGAAAATAAATCCAGTTCTGATGAGGGCAGTGTTGCTTCTGCTGAAATTGACAATCATATAAATGAAAAGAGTAAATCTGAATGGAATGATTCAAGTAGAACTAATGGTGCTTCCACTACTAATGAAACCAAAGCTACAGCGTCAACACCAGCTATCACGCAACAAGTGGATCCGATTGTGGACAAGCGCCAGTTATACAGTACTGCTGCTGCGGCCGCCGCAGCAAATGCAGCAGCAGCTGCTGCAGCGGCAGCAAGTGCGGCAGAACTCTTGAAAGTTGATGCAGTATCTGATGCAGTTTCTGCAAAACCCTTGAAAGGAGGACACAAATCATCAGCCTCTTCATCATCAGATAAAACAAGTCCAAAACTCTTGGCAAAGTCCAAAGATACAGTTGGAATGCCTGTGAAATCCAAAGGGGATTTATCAGATAAAACAGGTGGCAAGTCTAAAAAGATGCACAATTCAACAGATAAGGATCTATCAGTATTTGATTTCAATTCTGCTATAGACTCTGATGGTATGACAGGATCCGCAGATAAACATGTCAGTGTGATCCGCCCTACAGCTGATGCCTCTGTATCTAGTCCTTTAAAATCATCAGAACCTATTGCTCCGGTAATGGCACCAGCTAAACTGCAGGATGTTATTCACACAATGCCACTCCCTGGTTCTGAACACATGGAGGATTTACAAAAACCTAGCAAAAAGTCTGATAAAGACAAGACTAAATCCAGCGATCGCAAGAAAGGGAAACATGATAAAGTGCCTAATAGTAAAGTGAAACCCACCCGTCCAGTTACATCATCTCCTATTCCACCTCAACTCGTGGCTGTTCCCGCCAGTGTGGCCACTACTAAGGGTTCAGCAACTGGAACAACTCAACCGCCTAAAGCGCCACTAGCCAATACAAAACAGCCTGTCAATCCTGCTATGAAACCAATGCAGCCAAAACCAAATGTATCAGGTGAGGCTAGTCCACCTGTTACAAATCCAAAAGAGAAAAAGAGCAAGTCGAAAAAGAAATCAAAAGACAAGGACAAAGAAAGGGAGAAGACGTCAAATTGTACCAAAGATAAAGAGAGCAAAGATTCTAGTGTAACTAACAATAAGCAGCAGAGTGTACAACAGCAACCACCACCAGCAGTTCAACCTGTCAAGCAGTCAGTTGCCCCGACGCTACCACCCGCAATTGCTAAACCACAGACACAATTACCTGCTGGGACAATTAACAGTGCTTTAACAGAGACCAACATCTTACATCAGGCTTTAACAGCATCAGGTATTGGGCCTGAAGATGCTGAAAGAAACTCCCCTAGTGTTACTGCCAATTCTGGCGAGGTCTTGACAAAAGTTGCGGATCCTAGTCAGGTTGCAACTAAGGAACAGCTGGCTAAGGATGCAAGGCCTCTGTTCCCAAATAGACCACCTGTGCAACATGGAAGTATGCCTGAAATGCCCAAGCTGATTCCGACAAGCAGTGTAATCAATCCAGGAGGGCGCGCTTCTGTAAACGCAATGGACCAACCTCAATTACCAACTCATCAGGTGAAACCTATTCAGTCGATGGTGGTTCAAGATAACTCGAAAGTTGATAAACCTTCAGTTCCTGTACCGCCTCAAATAAAGGCTACTTTGTTAGCAGACAGTGAATCTAATGTAGAGTCTGAAGAATCAAGGGCAAGAAGTCCTGCCTATTCTGATATATCTGATGCAAATGAGGATTCAGAAATGCCAGCTAAAACGTTAAATGATCGTGACCCATTTAACTTTCAAGATGCGTCAAGAAATCAAGCCAAAGTAGGTCCTCGTGATGAACACATCCATTCCAAGTCTTTGTTTAATCCATTATTAGATGTTGGCAGAGAACATTTGTCTGATGGCATGCACAAAACCCAACAGGACCCTCTAAGAACTGTCCCACCCCTTGTGCAACCAGTAAAAGCTGGTACTGGTAAAGAGGGTAGCCAAACCGAGGGACCTGATGCAAAGAAACCGCGTAAAGACACAGGGTCACCAAGACTACCTGGACCAGGTGAAGCAGGGTATAGACCCCCTTCATCGCAGGCTTATCCTGGGCAGTATCCTTTCACGTCTGGATTTGTTATGGATCAACAGTATCATATGCATCTCCTGAACACAGATCCTCGGTATAGGCAACAACATGAACAGTTTAGACAAGAACAGAAACAACTTCAAGAGAAAGAGCGTCTTGAAAGAGAGAGACATGAACGTAGCTCAAAAGAGAAAGCGCCCTCTACTAAAATGCAGGATGAAAATAGAGAAAGAACTATGCCTATGATAAAAACTGAGCCAATTACACCTCCGAAGAGACATGTTCTTGGTGAAAAGGGACAAGACAGAGGTGCAACTGAGAGGCCACCAACAGGTGATAATTTATTAAAAAGAAAACAGTTGGACTTTCACAAACCTGGAAGTGACAGTGCAGCCAGTTCTGAAAACAGTAGTGAGAGATCAGCATCTCAGCAGGAGGAGTCGCCCCGTCATGGTGCAAAATCTTATATTCATCAACAGCACCAGGAGGAGATGAGACAATATTACATATACCAGAAAAAAGTGCAAGAGCAACAGAAGTATGAGGAGGAACAGCGAAGAAAACTAGAGGAGAGTCGCTTATCTGCAGAAACCAGTGGTAGCCAGAAAGAGGCAGAGGCCACTGGTGAAGAATCAGGTGATAGACACAGACCAGCTAGCAGTCCATCTCCGCAACGACCCAACCCACCAAAGAGTAGAAGTCCCGCCCCTTCCTCAGTAGAGGACAGAAAATTACGACAGTCTCCATCTACATCCAGTCCTTCTCCCCACAGCAGAGATCCTAAAGCTGCTATGGCATCATCCAGTTCTTCCAGGAAAGTGTTAGATTATCCTTCATACTTACAACATACCCCATATGGACCAATGCCTATGCATCAGACACCATATGGCCCAATACCAATTGATCCAAACCATCCTGCATATCATCACGCTGTCAATCCTCTTGTTGCTTATCCGGCATTTCTCGGTCATGAAATGCGTTATGCCGGCCCAATGGTGAGCCCTGCATGGAAATCATCAGATGAAAAAGGACATTTTGAGCATGAACGGAGCCGAGCAATATCACCCCACCAATCTTCAACAAGCCGAGGATCCTCACCATCAGACCCTCCTAAAGCATTAGATTTACTTCAACAACATGCCTCCCGTTATTATCAAAAGCATGACAGAGCCAGGTCACCCGGGGATAAATCAAGGACTTCATCACCTCAGAGAAGACCTTCATCCCCTAGGAAGAGCCCAGAAGCTTCAAGTTCATCTAGGGAACGTATGGAAGCTCTCCGAGCCGAACAAATGCAACAGGCAATGATTCATCAGCATATGCATACACACCAGCACACACACCATGTAGGGATGGGCTACCCACCAGTAATGCCACCTTATGACCCTTATGGTAAGTTAAACTATAGTAATTATGTGAGTTAGTGCAGTGATGTCAGAGAATATTCCAATGATTGCACCTTTTGCGCATGATTGTAATACACTGGCGAAAGTTTTCACACAATCGAAGATTGATCCCAGCACTCGCAATGCTGCCCTAATCACTATAATACTCTCTGAGGAACGTCACTGAACAAAGTTCGATAATTGAATTTGAAGTATAATATTGAAGTAGTGCCATCTTCAATGGTTGCCTTTTGTTATGTTATGTTTCTAACCTGAGGTTCGCTATAAATTATCACATTTCCGGAAACCTTTTCATATTTGAACTTAACCCTAACCCTGTTAAATCCAACAGAATCCAACAGAAGTACCGCGCCGGTATACCCCCATTCTCCTCGCAAAGGTTAATATGGGCACCGAAAATTTAATTTTGGGAGCCCTACCCTGGTAGCGTAATGCACGATCACCAGGACTCTGATCGTGGCGGCCCGGGTTTGATTCCAGGGGGCGGTACACACCAATTTGTCTGTGTTTATTTGTCCCGTCTTTCCCCTTGGTTAGCTTGATTGCTAAAAACACTCATGAGGGGTTAGGGTTATTTATTAGCTGGTGTCAAAAATACTTTTTATGCAATAGCTGCTCTTAAAGTTTCATTTCATTATGAATAGCTCAGCATATAGACTACATGTATAAAATGAATAGCTCAGCATGACACCATTCACTCCCCTAAAAATGTTTGTTGTTCTTCATTTATGAGTACAATCTATTTCAATTTATTTTACAGTAATGGCAAGCCAGCAGGCCGCAGCTGCAGCTGCGGGGGTTGGACCACCATACGCAGTAAGGCGAGAAAATATACCACCGTAGATATGAACATGCATTTAGAAATAGGAGGTAAGTTAATGCAGAAAATACATTTAGTAAATGATTGACATTTTCCGTCAAAGACATAATCGTCCCATCTCAAAATCTAAATGGATGTGATACATTAGTCTTTGTTAAAAACACCTCGCAAAATTACCTGTTGAGCGCCGAGCAAATCGAGGCGTTTGCCGACCTGTCGACGAGGGGATGCTGAGCTGAGCAAGGCATCTTTGTGTAAATAGCTATTCTACCGTGTAAGCAGTATGTGTCGATCAAATATTGTCATCGCAACACACAAATAGCTCCGCCTAATTCTATTGATGACAACTTTTAAAGTTAGCGCTTGATATCGAAGACGTCTCCCGATATATCATGACATCATTATCAACCAATCAGCAAGCGTAATTTTTCGGAGCAAATCTTCCGTAAAACAAAACAATACATAACACAAAGATTGTTTGCTGAAAGGCGTTGTATTATACTATTTTTATAGAGGGCGCTCACACTGTTTTAAAAGTGGTGATATATATGCTGTTTGTACATGAAAAGGCTGAAAGTATTCTGGACTAGCGTGATTGATCCTTTGAAAT
The DNA here is from genome assembly GCA_035610835.1 of Ophiura sarsii. Lineage (NCBI taxonomy): Eukaryota > Metazoa > Echinodermata > Ophiuroidea > Amphilepidida > Ophiuridae > Ophiura > Ophiura sarsii. The sequence continues at coordinate 7,745,800 of CM069452.1, read as the reverse complement.
ATTATTTGTATAGATAAAGAGGTGCATAGTATACAAATCAATTATAGAATGTTTTTCAAATCAATCACTTTTATGTTTTTGGTAATTATATTCTTTAGTTTAATTTTTTTGAATGTCAGCCCTTTTGAAAACACATTTTGTATGGAAATAAACCCTTTCGTATAATAACTCTGACTTCTGTATTGAATTATATGGGATGTAAGGCTTTTGCAACAAATTGCGCACATTGCTAATTTTAACTTGGGGTTGTAAGTTCATGCTTCCATGTCTAGGTTTTCACAAATCCACAAATCATTTTTAGTAATCCTTTGAAATTTATTTTTCTTTCTCTTTTCTTACAGTGAGAGACTTACATCTGTTGTACTTAACTCCTATAGTTGGAAATATAACATCTGCTAGAGGAATAGTCTTAAGTCATAGTAGAACCCATCTGCCAACTTGATGCTGAAAAGGAAGGCAGCCAGCATTCATTCACAAGTCACAGCTTCTAACAGGACTCTTGCCCTTCTCCCGTTTACTATTTCACAGTATCTTGAGGGTGCCAATTGCTCTAATATACAGTCAACTAGGGAGTATCAACTATAGATAGCTTTATAAGACTCAAACAATTTATAGGATCATTAGATCACTTTACCATCATTTGTGGACACAACATTAGTGTTAAAGTGGATGGATCATATATGTGACCCGTCACATCAAAATGGACATGTTGGAGGCCAGAGTCAAATCTGAGTTATTGGTATGACTTGAAAGAGCACATTTTAAGCTTTGAAATGATACCATGTTGAAGGTAATCAGACTTTGTAATCACAAGATATGATTTGAAGAAGCATATCTTTTTCTATTATTTTCTTTATATTTCACAAAATACATTTGCCTCTATCTCAAAACTGTGTTTGCCGACAACATGTCCTTTTCGGACTGGTCACATATCAGCAAGCAAGAAGAATCATCTGGTGATATGATTGTAGTATGCTGTGACCATCATATGGTAGTTGACAGTAACATTCTCTGTAATTACATGTATAGACGAACTGTATGACAACATTCTACGTATATGTAACATTTTGTGACATATTTGAACAATTGTACAAAGATAGTCTATATGTTTTCATAACACATTGGTTGATTGATTGATTGAATGATAGTTTTCTGTCAGATATATCCGACTTGTTATCATGCTACATTGAGGCAATGGGTTTCCTTCTGTGAAGATATGTAACTTGTAGAAGCCTCATTAAAATTGTCAAAAACGTTATTGTTGTGATAGCAGTATCTAACTTGATGAACCCCCTACTGCCAAGTACAATGTCAGCGGTCGATATAATATTGGCAGACTGGTGAATCAAGAGCTGGAGAATAATTTCTTTTAGCCTAGTTATGATTGGTACAATTGATTTATGTGCTGGAAGGATACCAAAAAATTCTTTGTGATCCATGTTGATGACCGTAGTCAAAATACTATCGGACTTGCATGAAACCGGTACAAGAATTATTGGAAACAATTATATATTTGTTTACCATATTCTCCAGAATGCCTAAGAATTGGTATAACTGCGCACAAATACAAAATAGTATGTTGCATGGCGATTTTTTTTCTCTATGGTCTTTTTAAAGTCAAGTCATTGTAAATATGTGATATATAAAATGAGCTTCAATTTTTGAAGTCCAAATTGCTTTGAAGAAAGTAATGTTGAAAGTACTGTAATGTATTAGGCCAGCTTTTATAAAGCCTGTAGTATACAAAAGAGGAGTATAGAAAACGACATATTTAAAGAGAATACATTGGTGGTGAAATTGATAGATGTACTTTCCACCGATAGTCTTGCTTGTTGTATGAGCATTATGTTGTTTTTCTTCTTCTTTTCCCCTTCCTGTAAATCTCTTTTTGTCTAATAAGCACATAAATATATTTTGATTACCTTAGGTGTTGTTTATTATCACATATTATGTTTTTATGATTCATTCTATAAGAACAGTGGTACCTGTTGATTTGTATGTAAAATGGCATCAGTGCTGTATTGAGGCACTAGATTTATGCCTTATTTTAACCCCCTGGGGTCTACCTGTCTATCTTACAGTGGTTCTGATTGGTTTATTACAAGATGTACTCATATGAATAGCCAATTCAAATGCAGCTTGTAAAATGTTTCACTCCCATCTTTATCAGGGATACAATTATTCTAACAATATCTCTCATTGGTGCAATAAATGATGTATCCATCTTTTTAACCAATTGGCCGGTAGTTCTCAGGGGGTTAAAGACCTATTCGCTCTTTGCTCGGTCCGCCATTAGCGAGGAGAGCCTCAAACTGGAATCAGATTTAATGAAAGTGTTGCATCATTTCACAATGTCTCACTGCATGACCAGTCATATTGTACAGAGAGAGTCGAACTAGTTATATAATGTTATGGAATAGTCACATTCAATGCGGTACCACCAGTTCAAGGTGCTCCTCTCAAATGGCGGATCAGTGCAAAGAGCAATTATGGAAGTTAAGAAGTCCCCTACTTATATGCTTTCCATAAATTTCAATATGTGATGCAGTACATAGAAACGGACATTTTGCAGAAGACATTAATTTTGAGTTTAGCATTTGTGCTCTTCATGCATTTTCTAAGCTTTCAAATGACACCTCATTTATTAACATTATTTACCTTATTCAGATTTAAGAATGGTCTATTTTATTTTTCCTGGCCATGTAAATCTGTATTTTGAATAAAAACAATGAGCTGTTAAGTGTTTTCTTTTAGTGTACTGCATCATATATTCAACTTACATGTAACCCATCACTTCAAAAAGAATGTGTTTTGAGCTATGTGCCAAAATAATGGGTTAATAAGATAATGATAGAAACATGATACTACATACAGTCGTTTCGATCCAACGTTTGATTTTGTTTTTTCCTCTAATTGCAGTTTAATTTGAAATGTTATTTGTCATTGTTCTTCAATTATCTCTGGTAACACCTCCATATTGATGTGGCTAGTCAAAATGTACTTTGATATCATACACCCAGATACAGATCCAGTGATTTTTCCAGCATACACTCATTTTGAAGACAAACATTTGGATACATTACTCATAGACATGATTATATGTATGAGCATGGGTTGTTCCTATTTTATTTTAAAAATCAACCAATTTTAGATACATTCTATCAAAATTAGACGGAACTTGACAAAAGGCACATTTACAAAAAAAGGTCACAACTATACTCTGTTTGGCTATCTCGAGACAGTGACGTAACCGCGTATTCTACTAATTGCATCACCTAACGCGCGCGCATACTTGCGGCGCTGGCGTACAAACACGAGCGTTGAAAGGCGGAAGATACACACACGTGCGTAAAAGCTGCGCCTGTTCAGTTACGTCACTGTCTCGAGATGGCCAAACAGAGTATAGGTGTCGAGGTGTAAGCATGGGTAACATTTGTGTGGTGTCTTTGACAAAGACTAGGTCACAACTAATCTTGATTGTGAACCAAAAGAGTTAACGTAATTACGTCCTTTTCAGTATCCATTCAAGGACTCGGAATTCAACCCCTGCCTAGCTCTGGTACCGAGCTTCAAGCGTAGCAAAATGCGACCGAAGGGAGCGTCATAACACTAGAGCCGGGTCTTTGCTACCAAGGTTTAGAGGGCACAGTTTTGGACTATTGAGGAGGCATGAGTCTAGTGCTACCCCTGCCTAGTACCCAAACATACTGTAAAACCAGAAATGTTTGCATACATTTAAATTTCGCTAATTATCATGCCGCAAATATTTCCAATCTACCTTGCAGCAATGCATTGCAAAGTTACATATTTGCAACATTTTCATGCCGTGAATTAGGCTAGTATTGCTAATTTGTGAATTTTAAACTCGCAAACATTTCTCGTTTTTACAGTATCACATTTGTGTTTCTGTGTATCCTTTGAAAATGTGTGAGTTGCAACTTTGTTTATTTGATCATCCGTGCATTTCACTATGTGTAGGCCTACTACTAAATGAGTAGAAGTTAAATACAATCTTGTAATAAGCTGAAACCTTACCCCAAAATATTACTCCCGAACTATAACCCATTTATATCAACTGGAAAAAGGTTATCCAAGAAACAGATTATTGTATTTGATACTTGCACCCCTATTAATCATTGATCTATCTCCCAGTACAGTTACTAAATTAAAATGTGATACTAAATAATAATCAAGTATTTGAGAATGAAGCGTAAACTTTTTATGCCTAAGCTGTGTGTGATGTAGTATCTTAAGAATGCCAGGTGTACACAAAATATTTTGTATCATCAGTAAATTTAGTCTAATATGAATGTAAGTACAATACTGCCATGGCAGAAAGTTGTATCTCATATTCAATTTAGAAACAGGATACCTCTTTTTGCCATATTGCATTGGTAATCTCATGGGTTACTCATGGGTATTATTACATGAGTTGTTCTAAAGGTACTCATGGATTTCACATGGTTTACCTGTGGGAATAACATGGTTTAACCATTGGAATCACATGGTTTACCTGTGGTAATCACATGGTTTACCTGTGGTAATCACATGGTTTACCCATGGGAATCACATGGTTTACCATGGGAATCACATGGTTTACCTGTGGGAATCACATGGTTTTACCATTGGAATCACATGGTTTACCTGTGGGAATCACATGGTTTAACCATTGGAATCACATGGTTTACCTGTGGGAATCACATGGTTTAACCATTGGAATCACATGGTTTACCTGTGGGAATTACATAATTTACCCATGGGAATCACATGTTTACCCGTGGGAATCACATGGTTTACCCATGGGAATCACATGGTTTACCCATGGGAATCACATGGTTTAACCATTGGAATCACATGGTTTACCTGTGGGAATCACATGGTTTACCCGTGGGAATCACATGGTTTACCCGTGGGAATCACATGGTTTACCCGTGGGAATCACATGGTTTACCCATGGGAATCACATGGTTTAACCATTGGAATCACATGGTTTACCCGTCGGAATCACATGGTTTACCCATGGGAATCACATGGTTTACCCATGGGAATCACATGGTTTATCTGTGGGAATCACATGGTTTACCCATGGGAATCACATGGTTTACCCATGGGAATCACATGGTTTACCCATGGGAATCACATGGTTAACCCATGGGAATCACATGGTTTACCCATGGGAATCACATGGTTTACTTATGAGTAGTATGTTTTTGTTATGTATTTCACAACATGGGTTACTCTTAGATTTCATGTGAGTTACTCTTGGATTTCTTGAGAGAATCTTATGGTTACTCATGTGCGTTACTCTTAGATTTCATGTGAGTTACTCTTGGACTTCTTGAGAGAATCTTATGGTTACTCATGTGCTTCTTATGTATGTTACAATGTGACTCGTATAGTCAATAGTCACTCATGAGTTCGTGGACTATCGGGTATCATGTGAATGTTGCATTTAGTTGCCCTTTACTGATCTATAATAATGGCAAAGAGTGTTAAATGATTAAATATAATTTATCTGTCATAGAGCACATAAGTTATGGATCTCTTTAATGGTCTACCCATGGCTCTCACATGACAGGTGAAACATTGTTGGAATGAACACATTATATTTGGTTATTGATCACATGGGTTACTCATGTGTTTCACAGTTCTGAGATTTGCATGGTACACCTATTATGATTGAAGAGGTCTACCCATGGCTCTCACATGACAGGTGAAACATTGTTGGAATGAACACAGTATATTGAGTTATTGATCACATGGGTTACTCATGTGTTTCACAGTTCTGAGATTTGCATGGTACACCTATTATGATTGAAGAGTATAATTTGTATTTAGTAAGCCTATCATGTACTTCCATTTAATATATTCTAATATATTTCATGATGTCATTACCATCCTTTGACAGGGAGAGAATAATTATGGTTTTTGTAGGTCAGGTCTACAATTTTGTTTGAGTTTGGGGGAGTAATTCTGTTATACCCTTCACAGAGGTATTCATAGTGCATGATTTTTAAAAACGAGGCTTACTACCGATGTTGGTGTGTAGGGTATAACAGAATTATGTCGAGTTTGGGTTGTGCAAGTCATCCAAAAGTAGGGCAAATGGAATCCATCTTTTGTAAAACATTTGCTAAGGCTCAATAAAATAAAAAAGCCCAACTTCCGTTCATCATGAACCATCTAAGCCACTATTGCACTTATATACAAAATTTAAATTAATCTCAAACATGGCATCAAAATCACACATAATGGTTATTTTATGACTGGTTTTTTTAAGCTTAGACACACAATTCCTTGGTTTACCATACTGTATGCAAATATCTTACTGTTTGTATTGGAATAATAGGTTCTTCCATGTTTTATTTGTGATTCTTAAGTGTAGGGATCTATCATACTCCTATCACTTTGATTGATTATTCTATACCATGTTCAGTATAAAATGGGAATATGGCATCTGGAAAAATAAATTTAGTGACAATTCATACCCTAGTAGTTATGCAGAGTGCATTGAAAGTGTCTAATTGCACTCCACGTGCGACATGCAAATGTTTGTTTCTCAAACAACTAGAAAAATCAATGCACTTGGCGCAAATGTTGATATGCTCACAATAGCACTCCCCCTACAGGGACGTGCCATTATTCACACATCAACATCAGTGCGCGTGCATTGATTTGTCTTAATTTCTCTCGAAACAACACATGTATTTATTGACTTTACCAGAGAAAAGCATTGTCATATTATATGTAGTAGTGTCATTTATTAACATTTGGTACATCTCTTATGAGTGTATAGAATATATGGTGGCATATCTCTACTTTATACTGAACAAGCTATAGTTTAACCACCAGCTCCGTACTGTACTTTTAATAGAGTGAATGAGGTTCTTCTCTTACATTATATATTTTTGTTGTTCAAGGCTTGCAGTTTTTGCAAATCTAGATGGAAGATGAGAGATATGAGAAAGCAGGCAATTAAAAAAAGCACACATGTATGAAAAAAAAAGTTCATTGGAGTTTGTTATTGGATTTTGTTATTACTTATACTACTTTTACTATTATTCAAAAGAAGAGTGACCTACTGAAGGAGATCACCATTTTGAATGATCTTGATGCCGCTCTGAAACCCTTCCCATATAACACTTTGCTACTACAAGCAACTCCCGTAAAGAAAATCCAAAATTATCAGGTTTGCATAAAAGTATATCATGGTTCAGATTTCCATAGGAAAAGAAGCTTGTCTACCTGGAAAATGAGCTTGGTGTAACAACACCAAATTTCGTGATTATATACCTGATTGCATTTTAGGAGAACAGTACTATTCATGAAACGTGAGCATTAGGGTGAAGTGGGGCATTAAGAACCCCCTTTTTCTGTTGCCATCATATCAAGGGGATATGTAAATTGTGTTGCTTGGAATTATGAATTGTAATAAAATCAATTATATCCAGCTATCATGGCCTGAAAAAATGTTTTTTTCCCAGCAAGCGATTCCAAATTTCCCTCCAAAATGGAATGCATTTCTTAATGAAAGAGTAACATTTCCCTCCAAATGCCAAAATGTCCCGGCAAGGAGCTTTTCGTATTGCCTACTTTTTCAGCTTGTGCCAGCTATATGTCACAGAAAAAAGAAAAATATAACAAATCTATTCTATTTGTGATATCACTCTTTATATTCGGTGATGTCACTAGTTTCTTAATTCCCCACATTCCCCACTGGTGGGGCATTAAGAACCATTAATATTAGACTGACTTAAGCACTCAGTTTGGAACCTTTTTCAGGTTTCAAAGTTCTTTTAAAGATTGTCTGCATTTGTTTGACACTTTGAGTTATTCTAGGCCATCTATAGGCAGTGACTGTGTACACAATTTCCATCTGTTTATTCAGGAATCCCGACACATGGTAAAATCCAAACAAGTTAGAACGACACATTAGATCCAGCGTCGTCAAAATGTCCTTGCCTCTGCATTCCTGTACAAATGACGTGATTCAGTGCTTTTCTTTACCGTTGTGAGAGATAGCGCCATTTTGGTCACCTTTGTCAGATCAAAAAATATGTAGAAAACTACATGAGAGAATTACCGGCCGATTGGTTAAAAAAGATGGATACATCATTTATTACACCAATTAGAGACATTGTTAAAATAATTGTATCCCTGATAAAGATGGGAGTAAAATATTTTACAAGCTGCATTTTAACATGAGTATATCTTGCAATAAACCAATCAGAAGATAGACAGGTAGATCCCAGGGGGTTAAGAACCACCTAGTCTATAACCAGATCAAGGATTCTTCATATACCATGAAATCACTAGTAAAGCTATTATACAAATTACAGACACCATAAAGCATATCAAAAAAGAATTTTAAAGTCAAAAGAACCAATAGTTTAAATGTTTGCTCGGAAAAGAAATCTAATAGAATTTCATAAATTTTCCTTCTGAAATATTCATACCCAATTATAACTCGCAAATGAAACAATATCGGAGGCTTTATCATAAAAATAAGTCAACTTGTCAAATAACACAACACATTTTTGCAGATTTCGTGTACCCCATATACCGCAAAATAACCATCAATTGGGCTGTATGTGGTTGCTAGAAGTTGGCGTTTATGCGACTTCCTACACATGTACTAAAACCTAAAACCATTCACGGAATACTATTATAGATGATTGATACTCCAATCAAACTTGCTACCAACTGGCCATTTAACCATATAAGGCATGCCTTGGTGTAGGGGAGAGGGTGGGTGTAGTGGAGAGGTTGATGAAGGGGTGGGACTAAGAGTGGCTCTGTAGTAGAGCTACCATGAATAATGTAAGTGAATTCCAACAGGTGCAGTGACTGTTGGATAGAATTAGGTTGGAGATATACCTAAACTCGTGGCTTGTCATAGGCCACGAGTTTAAATATGACCCAATTTTAAACATTTTACATCATTATTACAATCTGCATAACTCACAAGGCTGACTATGTAATGAAGTCATGATTTATGCAAAAAGCTCGATTTCGCTGAAAAGTGAGTTAGGTATTCATCGAAGCAGGCTCACTTGTATTTGTAATCAATCGTGGACAGCCTTCTATGTTAACCAGTCATTCGTAGGAAATATTCCAGACATAGAGATAAATTTGCGCATCAAAACCAAGTGATAATCATTATTCATGCAAACCAATATATGGCCCCAGTCTCTGTTGTTCTTAACTTGGAATAAGTAGAATAAGCCCATTCTACTTATTCCAAGCTCTCAATAATAGAAATGAAATTTAATGTCTTGACAACCCTCAAGTACGAATTACTATGCGGTGTGCATGTGTCAACGGCGTGGCCGTTTTTTTCGATGAAATAATGGCCTCAGGCTATATACTTAGCGAAGTATACTGAGCCAAGTATGGTTGGCCCCGTGGCCTAGCGGTAGATCGCTCGCCTCTTAACCAAGTCCGTGATTCGAGCCCCGGGGGCGTGGGGGCCCGAAGTTTTTCTCTCGCTTTTTGGCCGCAAAAAAAAATGCCTGGGGGGTTAGGGTTATGGAAGGAATTGGAAAAATATGATTACGCTTATAGTTGCTGACCCGGTCACAGAGTTTTGACTGATTGATTGATTGATTGATTGATTGATTGATTGATTAATTGATTTAGTGATTGAGTAAGGGGGGGGGAGTGAATAGTGGGGGGGGGGGGGTAATGAGTGAGTGATTAGTTGGTTGATTGATTAGTTGATTTATACTGGCATTGATGAGTTGATTGATTGATTGATTGATTGATTGATTGATTGATTGATTGATTGATTGATTGATTGATTGATTGATTGATTGATTGATTGATTGAGTGATTGATTGATTGATTGATTGATTGATTGATTGATTGATTGATTGATTGATTGATTGATTGATTGATTGATCGATCGATTGTGGTTTGTTATCTACATTGGCAATTTGAACAAAGAGGGGAATCTTTAAAAATCCCCTGGTAATGAACACGAAGCAGCGATAAAGGGTAATTTATGTATCCATCAAATGTCTCGGCCTTGCATTACTGACCCCGCATTTCACAAAGTCAAAATGTCCTTGCTTCAAATTTAAGCCCACAATTATTCATACCACTTGACAAATATGAGTGTTTTGCGTTTTTCTCATATCTATACCAGCTGCAGTGGTGGAACTTTCGCTTTACACTAAAGACAATTAGTTTGCAAGTACAAATCAATATATTTGGGCTCAACATTTTTTGCATAACAATAGAATTGAATAAGAATTGTGTTTTTATGCCTGTCCAAAATTATTCATACCCCATACCAAGTCTCAGGATTGAGGCCACTTTTTGTGATAATACACATGTTTTTGACATTCCAAACATTCTTTATATTGTGTGATAGGCTTTTATATTGTTATGCAATTATTCCATGATGTGTGCATACAATGTGGATGCATTACAAATGTGACCTATTGAATGTACAGTGAGGGATATTATAGGACAACACTCTAGCTCTTTGACAGCATGGCGAAGGAGATCAAATAACGCAGCATGCTCAGTGAGGACCTTTTTTGTGCATTGTGAATGCTCACAAAGAGGGGAAAGACTACAAAGCTATTTCGAAGCAATTTCAAGTGCCAAATTCCACCATATAAAGCATAATTAGGAAGAACAAACAGTTCAAATCAGTTCAAATCAGTTACAAACCCTGAAGAACTCGGTCAGAAGCCAACAGTGTCCCCTTGTTTGACAAGAAAGGTATGGTGAAAGGCCAACACCAATCCACATATCACCGTCAATGCTCTCCTGAACAACCTTGGTGAGTCTTGGACCAAGATATTAAGGCGGACACTCCAGTAGACATAGTACACAAGAGGTATGAATAATTGTGGGCTTAACTGTATATGCTGGAGGAGCGCCCTCCATAATAATGATCCAAACTGAATTTGCGTACCAGAAATTATAGAGGGCTAGTCTAGAAATCCAATTCCGGCCAGACATTGGCGGCCACGCGTCTTGGACGACCCAATACTTATGGCAACGGGAGTGCACCGGGCATTTTGAAATATTTTTAACGGTCATCGCCCGGTTAACGATGAAAATAATTTTAAAAATAGCATTTACAATGGAGTTGGCTTGGTTAGCCAACTCCAACGGTTTTGGATTGGAAAAACAATCTTCTAACCTATGATGAATTTTTCAAAAAGATAAGATTAACATTCGCAATTATACGTGTAATTCCAATACGAATTCAAAATTTAGGTTTCGCGTGGCCATCCTCGTCTGCTCTCAATCAGACAATCAGACTGCTCTAAATACTCTGATCTTTTACCCAGAGAAACGGTTCTTGGATGGGAGCGGTTTTCGGCAAGGCGAAGTATCAGGTTGCTCGATTGTGTGACAGTGAAATTATACAAGGTCTACAAAGTTGACTAGACGATGCCGGATACAGCGTATTCACGAATATTCCAGGTTAAATTATGCGTAGGAGGTTACGTGATCAAGTGAGTGGGACGAATGCTTTAAACAACGGATTATAAAATTCAAAAAATGATACTGAAACTGAAGTTGGTTATCCAACTCCCGAGCGGTTTTAGGATGAAATAATTTAGTTCTAAACGTGTGATGAATTTTATGAGATCATATAATCAAAATCCATGGTTACATTGAAACCAATGGAAATTCAAAATGTATAGCCGTTTGTCTGCTTCCGGCAAAAAATTGCATAAATTCCAGCAATTATAGTTCCTATCAAGTACATAAGTGTGCGAGATCGACACATAGCTGGTGTTGTCCTCTGCCGTCCAGCAATTATAGTTCCTATCAAGTACAAAAGTGTGCGAGATCGACACATAGCTGGTGTGGTCCTCTGCATAAAGTCCAGCAATTATAGTTCCTATCAAGTACAAAGGTGCGCGAGATCGACACATAGCTGGTGTGGTCCTCTCATCGTGCAGTTATTGTCCGTTTTACTATACTGCACACACGAGGAGCTCGTAATTGGTGCGTGACCTCTCCTAAACGCTATGTACTACAGGTATACGAGGATTGCAAGTTATTTTCGTTTTAGCCAAACTATTTACTCAAATTTACCAAAACCCTCGCCATCTGAGGGAGTATTTAGTTTTCTTCCTTGTATCCAATTTTATAAAAGAAAAGTTGCCCGGAACCATAGCGGTTATCCATTTTTGTAAGGAGTAGCGGGCCAACTTCTGTCCATGTATAGCCAATGGCAAAATTGACAATATCAAGACCGCTATATTCATGAGGGCGTGGTTTAAAAACGGCTTGTTCTATAGACCTATAACTCTTTTTTAAGTCTTGCCAAGACCCTCAATTATAAGCATGTCAAAAGGGAATCCGATAAGACGAAGGACATTTAGCGGTCAAATTAATATGTAAATGCTATGACAGAGCCCAAATATATCGCTATCGAAAATAAAAACTTCCATTTTCCAAAATTTACGCCCGAGTGAAGCCGACTTGTGTGCGTGAGCTACGGGCGTTCCATAGGTGTTAATTGGTATTCTATTGTTAACTTATTGACTGTAACTATAATCAGTTACAGTCAATTGATAATCAGTGCAGTCAGCAGTGAGATAGGACGTGCCTACACCGAGCTCCAGTGTGCAGCCAACCATTCACTCAACTTTCAACTTCGATTTATTAATTTACTGTCTACGTTTACACCCGGCGTTTACATCACAAGGGAAACATTTCTTTTTCTTAGGGACGCACCATTAGATTTCCAGGGAGGGGGTAGGAAGTTTTTGTAAAAAAAAAATTCACCCTCTATGCAGGCCAAAAAAAAAAAATTCACCCCCTGATGAGTAAAAAAAAAAAAAAAAAAATTCTACCTCCACCCAACTCAATATGAATGAATACATTAAAAAAAAAAATTCGCCGCCTTTGGCGGCGCAAAAAAAAAAATTCACCCCTTACGGCAGCCAAAAAAAAAAAATTCACCCCCGGACCCAACTTCCTACCCCCCCCCCTGGAAATCAAATGGTGCGTCCCTTATTGGATCGTTTACATCACTTGAATATATACTTGGATATTTATAAACTGGATATTTATATTTTGCATTGGATACTTATTTCATTCGGATATCATTTGTATTCTTCGTATATTTCGCGATGGCAAGGAGATTTATATGTAGCGACTGTCACGCGACAAACCAGCCGATCTTTGTAATGGTGACTTAATATTATGCAAAGGATGTAATGACAAACGCTTCCCTCCGATGCCTATAGCCAAACCTAAGGCAGGTAAGACAAAATGTTCTTTTAAGAACAACGGCGCCTCTAAGAACATATCAACTGAACAGGCAGCATCCGCTGTTCTCAATGCTCAACGAGAACAAATTGACAAGATGGATTTGTCTGAACTATCGACGCTGAATGCCCATGCCGTACTCGGTCGAATTCGGAACGCCATGGGGAGGATTCTACCAGACAACACGGACCCCACTATCGTCGCAAATCACGCGCTCCAAATCAACACTAGTCTGAAAGGCCGTATATCTGCCAGGATGGAGAAACTGTCTAAACCACAACTCTTATCTGATAGTACTAGTATATTGCTATCTCCTTTGAGAAACGCAAGGCAAACACATCCTGGATCACCAAGGTTGACGACACCGATATCTGTTGCCCCTACACTAACACCGGTGATAGACCCACAACCTGCTGCATCATCGACACTGGACATGCCGGCGACAGGCCCATCCGAGACGCATCATGTTGACGGCCCCAACATCACAGCTGCCAGGGTAGCGTGCATTGATAGGTGTCAGTTCCACCATCTGCAGAAGGGAAAGGCAATGGAATGCAGCTTTTGCCAAGGCCTTTTCCATCGGATTTGCGTTGGTGTTAAGCCAACTGCCAGACCAACCTTTTGGATTTGCGCTAGTTGTAAGGACATCTCAAACACAGTCAAAGCGCTTACAATGACCACAGAATCCCTGCAGGCCGAGGTCATCACAATACGTAATGAAAACACAACACTCTCCAGCTTGATTCGCGATCAACAGACAGAACTACACGATCTCCGACAACAACTCCCGGCGAGTGGCCCGGTGCCAGAGAACTCATCGGTGAGCGGCCCGGTGCAAGAGAAACCTACGGCAAATGACCCGGCGTCGAAGAACTCCTCGGATAGCGGCCCGGTGCCAAGGAAATCAACTGCAAAGAAACCCACGACAAGCCCGGTGCTAAAGAACTCTACGCGCGAACCCAAGGAGACATTGTTAATTGGAGACTCAATCATCAGAGATATAGACGAGCGCGGTTTGGATAATACTTCAGTTAAGTGTCTGCGAGGAGGAAGGGTATGCGATGTCAAGAAGGCCCTGGATAACATCAACTTAGACCCCTTGGAATGTATCATTATTCATGTTGGTACCAACGATTGCACCTCTAAGGAAAAACTAAAGGAAGGTTCCGCGGAAATATCTTCACTCGTCAAAGGACTTAAAACACGCGCACCACATACGGAGGTGGTTCTTTCCACAGTTTGCCCCCGCGTGGACAGCAACGAACACGACAACCGCGTTAGTATACTGAATTCATCTATTAGGGTCATCGCGGCGAAACACCACTGCAACGTGGTAGAGAATAACCAATCCGCCGAGGACATCGACGCATCTCTTCTTAATAGTCGCGGTCTACATTTATCCTCGGAAGGAACGCGTAAACTTCTCATGAACATAAACGCTACCCATCGGATTATTCAAAAGCGGCAATCATCAGGTCATCAACAGTCAGACTCTCGCGCGCGGCATAACCACCATAACCATGATAACCGACATCAGCCCCGTCGCTGCCATTATTGTGGTGAGCAAAACCATATGAAGAAAAACTGCAGACATGGGCGTCCCATCACTTGTCACTCCTGTAATGACATAGGACATAAATCACACATGGACATCTGCCCACTTAATAACTGAAATGTAGGCCATGATGATAGTGCCGTCAGTGTCTCTTACAATAATGTTTCTTACGATACACGCACGGATCCTCATGATTTCACCCATTTTAATATGTATACCATTCTATCTGATGATCTCAAGTGTGATGCTGATATATGTAATGATAATGATAATAATGTTGATGTATGTAATGATAATGATAATAATGATGTTGCTTTTACTGTTCCAAATAATATTGCAAAACTCTGTAATCATGGTTCTAGTAAACATGGTAAAATAGGACGACATAGGAGAGGTGGTAAAGGTAACCAATTACGGCGTAACAATACTTATGTGAAAATGGCTTTCAACAATGTAAATCGTATTAAATCTAGCATGTATGAAATTCCTATCCTTCTCAATCAAGAGAAGATTAAGGTTATGGGGCTAACCGAAACATTTCTGAATAACGACGAGAAGGTTGACGTGAAAGGTTTCCAGTGGGTTGGTAAAAATAGGCATGGAAAGGGAGGGGGTGGTGTGGGATTTCTAGTGTCTGATGTGTTTGATATTATCGACGATGACTTATTTAACTCAAAACATGATGATTATGAAAGATTATGGATCAAAGTTCGTGTTGGCAAGAAAGTGTTTACAAATCTTGCAGTTGCATACTTCCCAGTTGAAGGTGCCGATCCGAACTTAACGGATGAGCTCTATAATCAATTACTATCAGAAGTCATTCAAATTGAGGAGAATACGGGTGATGAGCATATCCTTGTCATGGGCGACTTTAATGGGAGGATCGGTGATGTTATCCCTAATGGGGATCCTATACGTAACACAAATGGCGTGAAACTTCTTGATTTTTGTGATAATGCTAACCTCTCTATTATGAATTGTTCACGCAAATGTCAAGGAAAAATCACTTGGTTCCGTAACCATTTATCTAGTACAATTGATTATGTTTTAGCTTCTACAAATGTTGAGGAATGTATAAAATCTATGATCGTGGATGAAGATCGCAATTTCAATATCGGCAGCGACCATAATATGATTATTCTGAACATGGTTTTCAATGATGAGTTTGTAAAACGTAAGGACAAAGATAACAAAGTCATATGGGATATTACACCAGATTATGACTTTAGCAAGTATCAAGATGAGATTAAATCTAAATTTAAAAACTGGGACGCAAAAGTTTTTGATAACCCGGACTCCCTGTGGAGCTCTTGGAAGTCTAATCTCATTCAAGTAACAAAAGACACAATAGGTGTGAAACCACTCAAGGGTAAGTGTAAGCCATGGTGGGATAAGGACATTGATGAGGCTATTCAAGAGAGGAAGAGTAGTTGTCAATCACACCGAAAGTGGTCCACTTCAAGTGATAATAACAAAGAAGAGGGGGATAAGCTTTGGAATGAATATCTGGGTAAGAAGTTAAGAGCTAAGCAGCTTATTAAAGAGCGTATTACTCAGAAAAGGATTGATCAATGTATAGATATTACACAAAAGGGTGGTACCTCAAGTAGAGATTTTTGGCAAGAATTAAGGGGTCCGAAAAATGTTAAAGAGCGTGTGAATTCTTTAAAACTTCCTAACTCGGACAATATCACTACAGATAGGAAGATTATGAACCAAACTATTCAACAGTATTTCGAGTCTCTCGGAAAAATGAATAAGAATTTACATGAAACAGATAATGATGTTCTGGTTAAAAACCACATTCAGCATATTCAGAGTGTACTTGCTAATGATCATGATCCAACCGATGTAGCTGAATCAGATAAGATATTATCCGACATTAATGTTAATATTGATGATGTTATTGAGGCATTAGGGCAAGCTAAACTGAACAAGTCTCCCGGAATAGATAATATCACGAACGAGCTCCTCAAGAATGGCGGGGATGATCTCAACAGATCAATCCTTCAACTTTTCCAGAGACTTGTTCAGCTTGAAAGCACACCAGAAGAGTGGAACAAAGGTATTATTATACCAATCCATAAAAAGGGTAATAAGAGTAATCTTAATAACTACAGGGGCATCACATTAACTTCATGTGTTTCTAAAGTGTTTAATCGTATAATCTCTAAATCAATTTCATGTTTTGTTGAAGACCACCAATTTCTTTCGGAAATACAGGGAGGCTTTAGGAAGAATTACAGATGCGAGGATCATATTTTCTCCCTGAAAAGCATAGCAGCCACGCGATTGGCTGAGAACAAATCCACATATTTAGCCTTCCTGGATTTCAGTAAAGCCTTTGATACGGTCTGGCGGGACGGTTTGTTATCACTTGCATGGAAGTTAGGTATTCGGGGCAGTATGTGGAACATTATTAGTAGTCTATATATGAATGTTCAATCTAATGTTAAGTTTGGTGATCTCATTACAGATTTTTTTGAGGTGGAAGAAGGTGTAAAACAGGGATGTGTGCTTTCACCAATTTTATTCTGCATTTACATAAATGAATTAGCTAGACTCATAAGGAAAGAAGGGGTGGGGGTACGTACATGTAATGTGCAAACAGGTTGTCTTTTTTGGGCTGATGATGTAGTTCTTATAGCAGATAACGCAGTCGAATTGCAAAGGATGCTAGACATTGCATCAACTTTCTCACGAACCTGGAAATTAGACTTCAATATTGATAAATCTAAGGTATTGGTGGTAGGCAAACGTACAGATAAAACTAAACTCTGGAAACTAGGCAATCTATCGATTTCCGAGTGCGATCACTATAAATACTTAGGGGTCCACATATCAAGAAATTTGTCTGATCACACTCATGTCAATGAAGTTGTTAAGAAAGGTAATAGGTTGATCGCGTATATAAAATCGATCGTTGATAGTCACGATAATTTCAATAGGATTTATTATGGTAACATTCTTTGGAAATCTTTAGCGGTTCCCTCTATTAACTATGCATGCTCGGTATGGACCTGTGGTAGCAAGGCTGATAGCAATAAAATAGAGAATTTGCAGCTACAAATGGCAAGATATATCTTGAAGGCACCCCGTAACACGCCGGGCGTAGCCCTCTATGGCGACTTGGGGTGGAACCCCATCGCCTCCCTTCAAGATGTTCACAGAATTAAGTATCTTGCACGACTCTCTAATCTAGAGATGCACCGTTGGCCAAAACTTATGTTAAACGCTCTAATGAATCTAAACTGCGACATGGACCATATCAGGTTCAAATGGTTGTCGTCGATTAGAGATACGCTTAAAAGATGCGACATGGAATACATTATTAATGACGCCCCCACAAGTCCACGCTGGGTCAACACATTTAAGCGCATTAATAAGACTAGCGGCACGCCCGTCCTGCGGACGGGCTCTCCCGCTAGGGAGTAGGGCCTACCAGATAGACACCTACAAAAAGAAAGTGTTGACAATTTATAACGAATCACATAGGAATAGAACAATATTTAAAACATTTTTGTTTTAAATCAAAAGGTTTTGTAGCCTAATTCAAAAGTTTTTAAATTTCAATTTAAAAAAAATTGAAAATAACCCCCCGCCCGCATACGCCCCGTGGCATATTTCAACACCAAGGCCTAAACCTTAACCATCTCCCGTACCCCACCCGTCCCTCCACCTCCCTGTCCCCTAACGGCCCGCCCCCGTCCAGTGGCATATCCGTTACGCAATTTAGCATCACATTTTTTCATTAACCCCCTGTCTCCCAAACCACATTACATCATTACACACAACCCCCATTCGTCACCGCCCCCCGCCCCTCCCCGTAGCATACCTCAAGCCCAAAGCCCAAAGTTCCCCGCCCGCAATTCATCTCAACGCCAAGGCCTAACCTTAACTATCTCCCGTAGCGCGGCGTACTTCTCCAATATTTGTCCGCCCGCGTGTCACATACAGTATCAAATCCCACATCTGACACCATCGTTACGCAATTTAATAATACATTTCTTTATTAACCCCATCCCAAACTACATAACCATAACATAACCTAGGCCCTAAAGGGATCATTACACACAACCCCTAACCGCCCCGCCCCCGCCCCGTGGCTTATGCAACCCCAAGGCCTAAACCGAAACCAACTCCCGTGGCGCAGCGTATTTCTCCAATATTTGCCCGCCCGCGTGTGTAGGGGTGCGTGGGTGTAGTGCGTGTGCGCGTTTATTTTGCATGGCGCACTGCTGCGCGCTATGTGTAACGCGCGCCGACTGCATGGTTACAGTGTACGCAGAGAAAAACAAACATGAAATAGTCTCAAAAGCCGGGCTGAAAAGGCCTAAATTGGACATCATTTTGCTCATATCTCGGTCAATTCTGTACGGTTTTCGGCCATTTATAGCTTATAACACTCACATTATAATCATCTTTCATCAGTTCAACGTTCACGGCGTTTAGGCGTAAAATGAGGGAGCCTTTTATGGATACACACATACAAACATACAAACATACATACAAACATACATACAACATACGGTGAATTATAGTAAGACTAGCGGCACGCCCGTCCTGCGGACGGGCTCTCCCGCTAGGGAGTAGGGCCTACCAGATAGACACCTACAAAAATAAAGTGTTGAAAATTTATAACGAAACACATAGGAATAGAACAATATTTAAAACATTTTTGTTTTAAATCAAAAGGTTTTGTAGCCTAATTCAAAAGTTTTTAAATTTCAATTTTAAAAAAAATTGAAAATTACCCCCGCCCGCACACGCCCCGTGGCATATTTCAACACCAAGGCCTAAACCTTAACCATCTCCCGTACCCCACCCGTCCCTCCCCCTCCCTGTCCCCTCCCGGCCCGCCCCCGTCCAGTGGCATATCCGTTACGCAATTTAGCATCACATTTTTTCATTAACCCCCTGTCTCCCAAACCACATTACATCATTACACACAACCCCCAATTCGTCACCGCCACGCCCGCCCCTCCCCGTGGCATACCTCAAGCCCAAAGCCCAAAGTTCCCCGCCCGCAATTTATCTCAACGCCAAGGCCTAACCGTAACTATCTCCCGTAGCGCGGCGTACTTCTCCAATATTTGTCCGCCCACGTGTCACATACAGTATCAAATCCCACATCTGACACCATCGTTACGCAATTTAATAATACATTTCTTTATTAACCCCATCCCAAACTACATAACCATAACATAACCTAGGCCCTAAAGGGATCATTACACACAACCCCTAACCGCCCCGCCCCCGCCCCGTGGCTTATGCAACCCCAAGGCCTAAACCGAAACCAACTCCCGTGGCGCAGCGTATTTCTCCAATATTTGGCCGCCCGCGTGTGTAGGGGTGCGTGGGTGTAGTGCGTGTGCGCGTTTATTTTGCATGGCGCACTGCTGCGCGCTATGTGTAACGCGCGCCGACTGCATGGTTACAGTGTACGCAGAGAAAAACAAACATGGCCCGTAGAAATTAGTCTCAAAGCCGGGCTGAAAAGTCCTAAATTGGACATCATTTTGCTCATATCTCGGTCAATTCTGTACGGTTTTCGGCCATTTATAGCTTATAACACTCACATTATAATCATCTTTCATCAGTTCAACGTTCACGGCGTTTAGGCGTAAAATGAGGGAGCCTTTTATGGATACACACATACAAACATACACACAAACATACAAACATACAAACATACAAACATACAAACATACAACATACGGTGAATTATAGTAAGATTGTCTGTCATAATGTATGGAGTAACACTGTTAGGGAAAAATCTTCTCTTAGCGACTATTTGCAGTTTAAAAAAACCGTTCAATTGGAAGACTATCTTTTAGACAAAACTGATTTCTTTGGTTGTAGTCTAAAATTCAAAGCGCGATCAAACACGCTTCCATTGGAACATAGAATACGCAAATGGTCTTCAAATAATAAGGATGGTAAATGTATGCTTTGTAATGATGATTCAATGGAAGACTTAAGACATTTCTTATTTACATGTAGATCACTGAATGAGATAAGGGTCGAGGAATATATCAAACTCGAAAATAACCTATGCAACGATGGTTTTAGTGATGTTTGGCTGGAATTTATTATCAGTAATCTGGACTCAAAATTGTATATAATGCTAGGTTGTCCAATTAATATCACCACGCCTTACAGACACACTAAAGCTGCCCGTTCTGCATACGCTATCCTTGACCAATTCTGCAAATCATACCTTAAACGTGCGTGGGCTGTTAGATGTAATATTATGAACTCAAAGTGAATCTATTGAGACTATTGTATACATGACTATATAATAATTTTTAATGTTCTTTCGTTTTTGTCAATTATTGTATGTATATATTATGAACGCACCGTCGGGTAGACGGGTGCCACTGTTGTAAAAGTGTATGTTCAAATAAATAAATAAATAAATCAAGTACAAAAGGTGTTATTTAAATAACAATGTATCTCTCACGAAAATTGCTACACGCAACATTTATCAAGAGTTTTTTCTTGCAACAAGGCTTTAATATCGATAAGTTTATCTCTAAAATAATACATAAAAGTATGAAATTCAGATGATCATCAAGCAGAGAATATACTTTTTCTGAATCTACAATTATTTTCTCTACATATTATTCTTGTTTTCCACAAGGGCAGTGTTAAAATGTGATCTCAAAATAATTTTACGATACTCGAAGCCGTGCCGTTTTTTCTGGCACAAGTTTTTATAACTGGTTTAACCAGAGAGATGCTGGTTTAACACTATTTAATCTAGTTTTAACTGCAAAAGGTTGCGAGGCAATTTGCGTGGACTGTAACTGCACGATGTGCATAAAGTCCAGCAATTATAGTTCCTATCAAGTACATAAGTGTGCGAGATCGACACATAGCTGGTGTGGTCCTCTGCCGTCCAGCAATTATAGTTCCTATCAAGTACAAAATTGTGCGAGATCGACACATAGCTGGTGTGGTCCTCTGCATAAAGTCCAGCAATTATAGTTCCTATCAAGTACAAAGGTGCGCGAGATCGACACATAGCTGGTGTGGTCCTCTGCAGAAAGTCCAGCAATTATAGTTCCTATCAAGTACAAACGTGTGCGAGATCGACACATAGCTGGTGTGGTCCTCTGCATAAAGTCCAGCAATTATAGTTCCTATCAAGTACATAAGTGTGCGAGATCGACACATAGCTGGTTTATAACCAAGTTCAATGATTTTTAACGATATCTCTGGACATGGAATATTGTTAGAAATAATAAATCTTTTAAAATGAACCCAAAAGCGTTTTGATAAAGGACAGGCAATAAATGAATGTAGATAATCATCTGACGTGTTGCACTCAAAACAATTAGGTGAGTTCGCCTTATTCCAATTATATAAGTTTGCTTTGGTAGCGATGATTCTATATAATAATTTGTAATTGAACTCTGCCAATTTTCTCTCTTTTTCAAGAATAGTTTTCATAGTCCAAATATCGTCCCATTTTGGTGACGTTGACAGTTCCTGTGCCCATCTGTTCTGAATTATTGGCACGACTGTGAACTTTTTAACTACATGAACGTAAATATACCTTGATTGCCAATACATCATATTTACACGTTTTTTATTACATATATACACGAGGTTCTTAAACGAGTACTTATTTCAATAGGCATATTGTTGGCGTTTAATAAAGCAAACCAATTCTTTGGAATTGATTCTCGCACACTTGTCCTCTGCATAAAGCTCAGCAATTATAGTTCCTATCAAGTACAAACGTGTGCGAGATCGACACATAGCTTGTGTTGTCCGCTGCATACAGTTCAGCAATTATAGTTCCTATCAAGTACAAACGTGTGCGAGATCGACACATAGCTGGTGTGGTCCTCTGCATTAAGTCCAGCAATTATAGTTCCTATCAAGTACAAACGTGTGCGAGATCGACACATAGCTGGTGTTGTCCTCTGCCGTCCAGCAATTATAGTTCCTATCAAGTACAAACGTGTGCGAGATCGACACATAGCTGGTGTTGTCCTCTGCATACAGTTCAGCAATTATAGTTCCTATCAAGTACAAACGTGTGCGAGATCGACACATAGCTAGCTGGTGTGGTCCTCTGCATAAAGTCCAGCAATTATAGTTCCTATCAAGTACAAACGTGTGCGAGATCGACACATAGCTGGTGTTGTCCTCTGCCGTCCAGCAATTATAGTTCCTATCAAGTACAAACGTGTGCGAGATCGACACATAGCTGGTGTGGTCCTCTGCATAAAGTCCAGCAATTATAGTTCCTATCAAGTACAAAAGTGTGCGAGATCGACACATAGCTGGTGTGGTCCTCTGCATTAAGTCCAGCAATTATAGTTCCTCCCGCCGATTTACCCAGCCAGCACTGAGGACTGAACATTAGGTGATATTAGTACTTTCAGATTCACTAGCGGCACTTTACTGAAAAATCATGTAATTGGTGATACTGAACTCCCTTGACATTTAGATATGTAATAAATAAGCATTGATGGCATAAGATTACAAAGTTTCTTTAAAACGTTCACGAGTATATTTGAAATACGGTTTTAATAGGCCGACAAACGTGACAGTGCGTAAAGCCTAGATGGGAGTATGGGGAGGGGAACAAGCCGCACACCACCATCCTTGCGCGTTTGGTGTATGGTTTTGAAAGATAGTACCTACACTGTAAAAAGAAACGTGTCCTTTTCTGATAACACTTAATAAACACTTCAACACGTTTATTTTTGTGTTTTACGTGTAAAGGTATACTAGCATTGCATACGATAAACGTTTGCCGCATAAACACTACAACACGTTTATAGAGGTACTTGTTGCATAATTATTAACAACCCGACATGTTTCTTATTGCTAATATAAACATATTGGTGCGTTAATAAATATTACACAATTACCTCTATAAACGTGTTGTAGTGTTTATGCAAACGTTTATCGTATGCAATGCCTCCGAAACCTTTACACATAAACACAAAAATAAATGTGTTGAAGTGTTTATTAAGTGTTATCAGAAGTATAAACGCTTCTTTTTGCAGTGTAGCGAAAAGTATGGTCGTCACAAGACAAGTAAATTGTAGAGAATCATGCGTAATTTGTATTAAAACCAAGGAGTTGTTATAGTCAACAAACGTGGTTCAAGCGAACGAAAAACGTTCAGAGTAGTAATACCCAAACCGAAAGTGGTAACGATAAACTGCAGATATTGATTGAAATCATGGTGGCGCTGTTTAGGCGCTAGAAGCCCATCAGACGATGCCGGACACGGCTCGTTCACGATATTTAAGGTTACATATGCGTATAATATTCATGGTATAGTTTATTGTCATCGCAGCCATCCGGCTGAATTGGCACATTATTACAAATTACAAAAATACATTTAAAATGCAAGATATACAATAATGGAACTTAAAAAACAATAATATCATAAAAGCAAACACCCACCCCTGCATACAACATACATTCCACATTAAAGACCACATTTACCCCCCTCCAACACACAACCCCGCACCCCACACACCCCCACCACATACACACTACCCCCTCCCCCAAAATATATTGCACATAAAACATGGTACATTTACGTGATCACCTGATGACTGACACCATACAACCACTCATCCCACCCCGCACCCCCACACACCCCACCCCAGATATACACTACCCCCTCCCTCCCCCAAAAGGTATGAGGTTACGTTACCAACCGACGAACTTAGATACTTATACTAGAGTCTGTTTTCGAACTCCAGCGATTTGAGGATGAAATAATTTAGTTCCAACATTTTTACATTGAAACCAAACAAAGTTGTATTCACCATCGTCTGTAGCTCAAAAGTTATCTAGATTGGTCACACAAAAAAATAAAGTTTAAAATAAATCCAACCCTTAGTCATTCACACGAACCAAAAGCTTGCAATACTGTTATATGGGTATAGAACTACGCGTATTTTAATGGAGGAATTATATGTTTGTGGTAGTACGTCACTAAATAATCCAGAGCGAAACCCGAATTCCTTTCACAGCTTTATTTGTATAAATATATGCATTTTTTCTTTGAACATCTCGGTTAATTGTCCGAGTTGAGATTTGAAAATGAAACCAAATTAATTCTGTCATGACGAATATAACATTTTAAGTCGATTTGTGCAGATCACAAGCCGAAATACATATACGAACTTCCGTCACAGCCTGTCTTGGCCCGATCACGTTTTATACACGGGATGGAAGCATTTTAACCGGTCAAAGACTATGACGAATTCGTATATATACAACTCCCACTAACGAATATTATGTTCTAAGAAGCCACCCCAATCTTGTGACTATTGCATCTTACACTTCCTTTTTTCCCTCCCTGTATATTATATATACCCCTACCCTCAATTAAAAACACATTTTGATAAATTGTGAACTCCACACTGTATCTCCAAGCGAGATGTCGCTTTGAGACAAACCACCTTTAAACAGTATGTAAATATGTACTTATAGCTCAGAAGAATGTTTAAGATGTCTGACAGTCTGTAGAAGTTGGCAAGACATCAGTTAGGCCTAATGATGTTGTTATTGCCAACCTAATCACACATTCCAAGCTATCTACCGTAGACAGCAAATCCTTCCACGAGCCTAAATCTAAGCGAATAATAATTCAACACGAGGTGAGGGCGCTGTCATGTCAGTACATAAATTTGCAAACACTGATGCCAAGCAAGCAAGAAGAAGAAAAGCAGAAGAAGATAAACAATTTTTTTTTATTTTAAAAAGACCATTTCTAAATGAAAAATAAAATATTTCAGCTAACAACAACTAAATATATATCAAACGATCTTTACAGATCAGTGACCGCACTACTGTGCATTAAACTTTTGTAGTCTGTAGTAGACAAGGGGCAGTCTCTACGTTATTTCCATTGGTCAAGGGGCAGTCCTTTGGAGGTTCTATTAGAACCAAATTTATATATAGTAGGCCAGTGGCAACCTACGTGTTCAGTGGAAGCGGCAATCCATCTAAACGGCTCTTTTCAGAGCCACCAATTCTTTCACAAGTAGGAAAGGGCAACCTACGTGTTCAGTGGAAGCGGCAATCCATCTGAACGGCTCTTTTCAGAGCCACCAATTCTTTCACAAGTAGGAAAGGGCACCTACTCTCAAATCATCGGGCAAGGGGCAGCCCAAATGATGATAACAAGAGAAGTGGTAATCTCTATGTTTTGTTCAATATTATAATAATTTGGTCCTGAAGAAGTCAGAGCTAATCCTGACAAAAGCTTGACAGATTAAAACTCGTCCGACGGCGAACCCGTTAAACTTTTAACTTATATTATGAATACCCGTCGTAAAAGCCTATCTCACAATTTGACTAAATATTAGCCCGAACCAAAAATCAAAAGACAATGAAAAACTTAATGAAGGTGCGACAAAAAAAGAAGTCTACAGCATTATTAGTTTTATTTCTGTCTGTTTCGATCGCAAATGTGTTAAATTTCTTTGCATTTTAATTATGTCCAAACACTCAAATGTCGATAAATATGAATGATTGATGATTAATTAAGATCTGAGTGGTTACAAAACTAAATGTGTGCATTAACTCTTTGTGTGTCTCTACTGTTTATTTTTCCAACTTCGACCAGTGTCTAATTTGATACAAAAATGGTCCTATTCACTCATGGGGAAACAGAAAGATTGTTGTTCTTTGAGGGTATTAATTTAAATGAAACAAAATGTCCTTTAAAAAAGGTGTCGTTGGCACATTTATGGCGAGGGCGCTTTTCTACATAGTTGAAACTAACTTTCTTTAAAAAAGGTGTCGTCGGCGTAGTGACTTCAGGTGATCGGCGTAGTGACTTCAGGTGATCGGGTAGTCACCTAAAGCTAGACCCTTTTATATACCGATAGAGGGCTCACTCACTGTGACTGCTCCCAATCAGACTGCTCCCCATTCTCTGATCTTACCCGTAGACAAATTGGTCGGTTCTCGGATGGGAGCGGTTTTCGGCAAGGCGAAGTATCAGGTTGTTCGATTGTGTGACAGTGAAATTATACAAGGTCTATAAAGTTGACTAGTGATCGGGTACCAGGAAATGTCCTCGGAGGGGCATTTTCCTATTTCCAGGCGCTCTCCCATCCAAGAGGCTAATGGGGCAATCACATGTATCCGTGTGAGCTGAGCGGCCCCTTACCGTCTTATAGAAAAACAACAGAGTCCAACACGGTGAACAATCAGCAAAAATGTCAACGGCCGCATTAATTGTTTTTTGTCACCGGGTTCATTCTGTTCTATACCGGGGTCTTATCGGCCTGGAACCGGGCTCATACCACCTCCTCACCAGGTCCTCACCGGCCGAAACGCTTGGGTACCGATCGAACCGCCTTGATAACGTTATCAAACTGCCCTGTATAAGCTGAGCGCTCAAGCTCGCCGCTTCGCTCACATTCCGGGAATCTCTGTAAAATACATTTGTACTCACATGTATCCGTGTGAGCTGGCCGGCCCATTACCGTGTGACAAATTGGTGCAGCCGGTGGCACACGGTGATGTCATCACACGGTGGGCCGTTTCCCGGTCCGTTGAACACGTTGCCGGGGACATTGGCGACCATCCGCGCCCGGCAGGAAGTTTGACCATTCTCAAAACTCTTGCCGGGTGAGTAAAAGCGGCGGCAAACGGTGAGAGCCCGGTTTGAGGACTGTATACAGACGTCGCACCCGTTTCGCGCCCGTTCGCAGGGCGGTAATGGTAGGCGGCCACCTTACCGTCTAATAGAAAACAACAGAGTCCAAACAATCAGTAAAAATGCCAACGGGCTCATTGATTTTTGTTGGTGGTCACCGGGTCAATACCGTTATATACCGGGTCTATGCGGGGTCCTCACCGGCCTGGTACCGGGCTCACCTTCCTCATACGTGGCTAGCTTACCGTTCTCGTCGGGTGCATAACACCACAGTACCTCCTCACCGGTCCTCTGTCCATACCGCTCTACACCGGGTCTGTACCGGGTTCTCACCGGCCTGGTACCGGGCTCACCGGCCTCATACAGGTCTAGCTTACCGTTCTCACCGTGTACTCACCGTGTGCATACCACCTCCATACCGGCTCCTAACCGGTCGAAACGCCTGGGTACCGGCCGAAACGTCTTGATTATATCATCAAACCGCCCTTTTTAAGCTGAGCGGTCAAACCCGCGGCTTCATTTGCATTCCGGAATTCGTACGACCAACATCTATAATACTCTCTAAATGTAAAAGAACTAAACCTCACTCTTTCGAGAGCTCTAGGAGGGACGGCTCTTCTAGGAAGTGAAGTTCACTCTTTTCAGATTGATTTTTCGCTCTTTTCAGATTGATTTTCCACTCTTTTAAGAGTGATTTCCACTCTTTTAAGAGTGATTTCCACTCTTTTCAAAGTGATTTTAACTCTTTTTAGAGTGATCGCTCTAAGAGTGAACTTCACTCCAAAAAAGAGCTGTCCCTCCTTAAGCTCTCGAAAGAGTGAGTTTTAGCTCTTTTACATTTAGAGAGTTGCAACATGCCTGCTGAGAGTCCGTTCCGCGAACGGTTACCAGGGGCCTGCGTCGCTAAGATGGTCGACGTCCACTACCGTCCATCACCGCCCTGCGAATGGGCGTGAAACGGGTGCGAAACGTGTGTGAAACGGGTCCGAACGGGTGCGCCGTCCTTATACCGTCTTCATACCGGGCTCCCATCGTTCGCCGCCGCTTTTACTCACCCGGATTCTCGTCCGATCACTAAAATTAATCAACGTCGGGCCCGGTAATGGGGCAATCACATGTATCCGTGTAAGCTGAGCGGCCCGTTTACCGTGTGCAAAATGGGTGCGGACGACGGCACACACGGTGGGCCGTTTCCCGTCCGTTGAACACGTTCAGGACTTTGCCGGCCACCGGAGATTTGAACATGCTCAAAATTCCTGGGGTGTATTCAACGTGGTACGGCCTTAGACAAATGGCACTAGAAATTGTATATACTTATAACTCAAAAGAACTATAAACATTTCTGACTCAGTCTTTATAAGTTGGCAAGACATCAGTTAGGCCACAGTGTTATTGAAAACCTAATCACACATTCCAAGCTACTGACCGCAGACAGCAAATCCTTCCATAAATCTAAATTGCTCTCAGGTTCTGACCATAACTCAAAAACGAAATGTCTGATTTGTATATTTGGTATACATATTAAGCACATAAATAACTACACAATCACAGAGCCCGTATTTAAAAAATATTTTACAAATGTGAATTATAATTTAAAATTACCTGATTGGTCGGTCCCTGGTTGCCATGGCAACGATTTTTAACAAAAATCGGTTCTATGACCTGCGGAATCTTATTGTCAACCTCCATCCAAATATGGATCTTATAATAGTTTTCGTTATTGAGTTGTCACTGGTTACATCGAGAATGCTGTCTAACCAATCCGACGCCCTGTATGGTTATCATAGCAACCAGACCAAAAATGTTTATCAATTTTTAAAGTTTGTGATATGGGCTATGTTATAAAGGGTTCAACAAAAGAAAGTATACCACTTTGTTTATGTCATTTTGAGTAACTTTCAATTTGTTAGATAGTTAGATTGTTAGAAGCTAGATAGGCATTTAGATGAATCTTTTAGGCATAATTTGATACCAAATTTGCCCCCTAACAACAAAGATAAACCATGATTAGCACCATTTAAAGGAAAATATCCCATTTTCAAAAGTCGCATTTCCAATACACAGCACGAGAAGATGTGGTTAATCTGTCCATGTTCTCCCCATCCATTAACATTCCGTTACATTAAAATCCTTCACCTACGCATCAGTTTACATTTGAATTAGCCCGCGCATTGAGGGATATGCGCGGTGATCAGTACGGGATAAATACGGCATGTGTGTGTTAACAATCGGCCCTTTCTTTCTTCAGATTGTTGTAAGTGAGTCATCTTATCCTCACATTAAACGTCTTGAAGCTTTTGTTCAATATCGACAAGTTTACATTCATCACTATAATCGGTTTCTGCAATTGCGTCACCTCATTAACAGTTTTGGACCGGTCCACACTTTGGGAGAGGTGTATAGTAACTCATTCCCGAATAAATCAATATAACTTCGATCCTGAAACAGGGCAGAAAGGAGAAACTGTATGTTACACCATGGACGTGCCATGATTACACGCGCACTTCAAATTTAATATTAGGCATACAATATTAAACATGTTAACATGATGTTATATACGTTTATCATCAATTGAGGACCCTAGATCTAAAAGGGGGTTAAGTCACAATCTTGTGAAATTGTAGTTAGTATCATTTTCTGCTACAAGGAGGATCTCTGCACCCTCTGTTCAAATTTTATAGTTAAGTCATGTGGTAAAGCATGTGTAAGAGTCCATGGGAGGTACAACCCGAGTGGGTCAAGTCCACACATGGACATAACCACCTTCTTGCATTGAAACTACATGGACATGACCACTTTCTTGCATTGACACTACATGGACATGACCACTTTCTTGCATTGAAACTACATGGACATGACCACTTTCTTGCATTGAAACTACATATTCCCAGATGGCGTCCTGTATTAAGACATCAGACGAAACCTCTGCTAAACCCAGGCGAATATCACAAGAATCAGTCATTAAAAAGTCCCAAATAGGTAAGTAAGCTATCTCTAAAGAAAGATTATTGTTTCAAGACAAGTTTTCATTGTGACTAGGATATTTTAAAGGCATTATAAATTCTGGACTTGACTCCCTTTTAGTATTAACACTATTTATAAGAGACTACATGTACATGTAAACTGCGCCAATAAAGTATCTAAACACTTACAAATGGTCAGATTATCGGAACCTGAAATAGTATGTAAAACAATAATTAATTAATTCGATTCAGTTATCTTCTGCGCATTTTGACACCTCTTTTAAGGTCGAATTTCAAAGTTGCAAAAGCTCCTATTCACCCCAATTCCAGAAGGGAACTCACACAAGCATCACACACAGACCAAACCAAGACAAAATACACCAATTTGATTTATGCCTCCCATCTCTGACCCTTTTGTTTTGTTATTGACAATTAATATGCCTCCCATCTCTGACCCTTTTGTTTTATTATTGACAAATAATGCTGATGTTCATTGCAATCGATTTATCCAACACGCGACAAACAAATCATTTATAAAAGCCGGGCAAAATAAATGCTGATCTTATTCGTCACAGTACAACGCTTTTGCTTTGCGAGAATAGGGGCTTTGGCAACTTTGAAATTCGACCACTCAAGTGCTCATAAACCCGCCAAACAACATCGTAGCGCAACAAAAGAGGTGTTAAAATGATAACTGAATCGAATTAATTAATTATTTTTAACCAGTACTAAAGCTATTATTATTAAAAACTTGAAAATAAAGATAGTACTATGCTAAACATACTGTGTTAATCTAAGAAGGAGGTCAAGTCCATTTGGACTTAACCCTCTTCTTAGATTAACAGTATTTGAAAATGGCAAAAACAACTACTTTACAATTTTTTTCATAACAACAACTATTTTAAAGTTAGTCTCTGTAATGCAAGAAATAATAATGCATCCATTATGGGCACTGCATCAGGAAAAACAATGAAACCCAGTTTTTGCAATTTTTCTCAAAATGCACTCCATGTGACTTAACCCCCTTTTAGATCTAGGGTCCTCAATTTTCACTTGCCAAATACTAAATTGCCTTCGACATTACTCGAGTCCGATGAATCTGCGTCGTGGTCTGAATCCTCAGATAATTTGATGATAATTTGGCGAATGTCAATATCACAGATGCGATCTTTTTCCAAACAGTACGAATTTTCAATTTCCCGGACGTGACGACACGCATTTTCCAGTCTGATGGGGACACTCTTTTCAATGCCTTCATCGATTTGTTTGATTTTTGAATGACATTGATGTTGAAAGTTTGCTTGTTTTGCAACATGATGGTTAATTTGAGGCCATATTAGTTCTTCCGGGTTCAATCACAATGATAGGGTGGCCGACGCAATATGTCATGACCAAACATTTTGGCCATTTCGTCTATCTTATACATTTAGAAACGTGGTTTATAAATCGTAAAGCTCCAGTTTCTTGAGTGCCACTTTCCATAAAGTAAGACACCAAAATATATTTGGCCTAATCTGAGTATTCTTCTGAGCTTTTATCTTTCAGAAAGATGTATTGATCATTGGTTTATACAGTCCACAAGATACGTAACTGACCAGGTAATACTCCAACTCCAACACAAATAGCTCCGACGTAAAATATTAAATTATGAAGTTGTAAAGAAAATACTCCTCTTTAAGTGACAGAGATTTCTTTTGTTTTTTTGAGAATAGGCCTAGTATTAATTTACTAGGCCTTCCACTCCGTAACATCAGGCTCTGAGCTACTGCGGTAAGGCATTCTGAGATTTTGTTCACAAAGATCGGATAATAATTAAAAACGCAACATTTTCACACTTGGGGGTTTTGAACACGCAGGACAGCGTGACAGGTGTGTATGGGCTGCATTGATCATTGAGGCATCCATCCCCAATCTTCATCTTACCATATGTCCATGATCTTACTATATTGACCCGTGAGTTGTCGCTACCAGGTGATCAATAATAAAGGGTTTAACAAAAGAAAGTATACCACTTTGTTTATGTCATTTTGAGTAACTTTCAATTTGTTTTTGTCCAAACGTCTTGATTATATTTGGTATCACCATAATTTGATACCAAATTTTCCCCCCTAACAACAAAGATTTTCGCAGTACAAAAAACACAAAAGTCAACAATTTAGCACCATTTAAAGGAAAATATCCCATTTTCAAAAGTCGCATTTCCAATACACAGCACGAGAAGAAAGGGCCAATTGTTAACACACACATATGCCGTATTTATCCCGTACTGATCACCGCGCATATCCCTCAATGCGCGGGGCTAATTCAAATGTAAACTGATGAATGGGTGAAGGATTTGAATGTAAAGGAATGTTATGGATGGGTAGAACATGGACAGATTAACCAAATCTTCTCGTGCTGTGGTGCTAATCATGGTTTATCTTTGTTGTTAGGGGGCAAATTTGGTATCAAATTATGCCTAAAAGATTCATCTAAATGCCTATCTAGCCTGTTTGGTCAACAACAAATTAAAAGTTACTCAAAATGACATAAACAAAGTGGTATACTTTCTCTTTTGTTGAACCCTTTATGTCCAAGACTGCGTGTAGACAAACAAAATTACAGAGTTAATTTTCATTCTTACATATTGGGCGTGGTTTAAAATGTCAACCCATAATATCCATCAATTTCATTGGTTCTGTGGTTAGTTTTGTTGGATACGCCCTATAGATTACCAGACCGGTAATCTATGGATCTGGGCGGGGCTTAATTCACACCTTTGATGATGCCGGAACTACATTTAAAAAAACCCAGCCGTGTCAATAAATGTAAACATAGCCTCGTCAATAAATGTAAACAAAGTCGAGAGTAAGCTTATTTTACAAACTGATACGTATTTATTTCTTCAATACAAAAATAAGGTTACATTCATGTAATTAAATGTAAAGATAGAGATCCCTTTAATGAATTAACGTTAATTAGACATGTAAAAGAAAGAAGGAAAAATAAAATATTCGAGGGACCCTAAGCCTATTTTTCGTCTGATTTACTTGAGTCTCGTATCGTAGTCGTAGCACATTGGTTATTTAAATATGGAAGAAGCAAATTTTGATATTGGAGAGGTGGACGAGTTGTTGAAACACGTAGACATGGTAGAAGAACCAGAACCGGTAGAGTGGGATAATGAATTACCAGATGAAGTGATTTGGAATTTCTTATCGGAAATTGAAGGGAAGGTGGATGCTAGCATTGCTGCTAGTGCTAGCGTGACGATCGAGCCACCGCCGACACCCGCCCCCGACAAGAAATCACCGTTCGTGAAGCTGAGTGATGCGGAATTGAGGAAGATAGAGGAGGGGAAGGACGAAAAAACAACCAAAAGCGCCACGAGCTGGGGCGTCAATCGCCTTAAAAGTAAGGAAACATTTTAAAGTGTATTTATCAAATTAAAATATTCAAAAGCCCCCCTCTTTTGGCGTACGCAAACAGACCAGAAATAGGAACTACTTTTCTTGCGCATTTTTGTAACGTAAACATTGAACAGCTGATCGTAACATTTCAAAACAAACAAGAAACATTTTAAAATACGACATCATGGCTTTATTATTAGTAGTAATCTATGCTGTGACGGGACCACTTTTTTTTTAAAACTTCAAAACTGTCATTTAAAGGGTTATTTTTTAATGATTGTAGGGCCTAAAAATATAATATAGGCAATGATGAAAAAACGAACCTTGTTCTGCAGGCCTGATTGATCAGTCTCTTTAGAAGCAATTTGTACATATTATTTTCCCTCTTCTCCTAAGGTTTATCGTAAATATAGGTAAAAAATCAATTTGTTATCCTTTTCTGGTGCATTTTGGGATCGCAAAGTACCAAATGTGTACACTTTGCGATCCCACAATGCCTCGGAAAAGTATAATCGATTGATTTTTACCTATATTTGCGATAAACTTTATTGCATTGCATGTATTTATCCATTTACTGGTTTAGGGTGAAAAATTGTTCTCAGTCTCTTTCTTAGTCTTTTATACACGGTGTTCATTTTTTTATTAAATCTTGCAGGCTGGTTGAAAGCACGCGATATGAGTGAAGACTTTGAACATCTAGCTGCTCAAGACTTAGCAGATGTGCTTCGCAAGTTCTACGCAGAAGTGAGAAAATTGGATGGGAAAGAGTATTCTAAGAACGCTCTCTGTGGACTTCGATCTGCCATACATAGACGTATCACATCTGCACCATTCAATCGACCCATCAATATTATGCGAGGTCAAGAGTTTAAGGCGGCCAATAATATGTTGATTGGCGTTCTTAAGTCTCTAAAACGCGAGGGAAAAGACTTCACAAGGTCTTATACGCCAATCAGTGAAGGTGATATTGGACGCCTGATGGCATCGGGTGTATTTGGCATGGACACACCAGACAAACTGTTAAAGTTAGTTTGGTTTAGTACACAATTCTACTTGTGTCGCAGAGGTGGCGAGGGTTTATCAAATTTACGCACCGATTCGTTTGAATTCAAGGTTGATTCTACTGGAAGAGAGTTTGTGCAGATGACCTACAATGAGGCAAGCAAAAATCATCCAGGTGGGTTCAAAAACACCAATGACCCCAGTAAGAAGATGTACGCAACAGGTGGCATTCTTTGCCCTGTGATGGCGCTGAAGAAATATCTGCAGAAGGTCAATCCTGTAAGTTCCGCATTGTACCAGAGGCCAATAAATCCTCTCGTAATGGTTGAAATCCTGGATGATGGATATTGGTACACCGGAGAGCAGCTGGGTATTAACAAGCTCAGAGGTATGATGGCAACGCTCTCAAACGAGGCTAAACTGAGCATACGTTACACGAATCACTGTATCCGCGCAACTGTGATCACAAACTTGATCAATTGTGGATTCGATCCTGTCACAATCAGTAGATTAAGTGGCCACCGCAATCCAGCTAGTGTGTTGTCCTACTGCAATGACACCAGTGAAAATGTGAAGCGTAACATGGCAGATGCCCTCAACTCTACGCTGGTGAGAAATCCATCGCAAGCAATTGAACCGCCATCCAGACAGCAACAGCCGCCGTCCAGACAGCAACAGCGTCATCCATGTCTACAAATTCAAGCGCCGCAGCATCAAGGTCGTCTACCAGTACCAGTGATTCAACCACAACCAAGGCAGCAACAGCAGCATTTGTCTGTATCCGCAGTGACAATTCCACAGCATCTGGCACGGGATCTGGCACAGCAAGAGTCGCTCTTCTCCAACATGTCAAACTGCAGCCTGTCAATAGGAACAATAAATATACAAAAATGAATGACTGATGATAAGACTGAAAAACTGATAGAGAATCTACTTCTATAAACCCCCATTCATGGTCTAATAAAACAATCCTGACCTTGTTATCATAAAACATGTTGACAAATGCTTGTCATATGGATTGATTCAGTATTTTAATTTTATAAATACCGAAAACTGCTATCATTTGGAACAGGCCAGGCCTGGACTAAACACGCTGCCAATTTAAATTAAGTGCTAAGAATCCTATCTCTCTCCGTGTGAGATTTAAACACGCTAGGCATTTTATTTTACTGGATACTACACAAAACAATATTATGAAAGAGGTTTTTCATCTTGTCAAATAATTTAAATCGTAATTTTAATAGTAATACTTACATGATATGGTGATAATTGTTTGACGACTGCTTCAAGTTCATTTTATGTGCAAACAATGCGGGAAACAATGTCACATGTTTTTCTCCACATCAATCAGAGCGAGTTGAACTTCTTATAATTCACCCCGGAATCGTCATAAATTTGTGTATGGAATAACAGTGGCTACCGTTTGTTCATTCTCTGACAGTTGTGCAATAAACAGATAATTTAAATACCAAGAAAATATCATAATTGGTTGTCTTTCTCTGACAAACGTGTCATCAACATGGCGCGACAATGTGTAAAGTTGAATTTGCAACGGCAGAATTAATTACTAGACCAAATCACAGTAAACAAAATTAATACGCCAATAACAATAATTCGTGCGATCGAATTAAAATAATTACCCTTTTCTATACTTGAATGAATGAAAACCGCCCGTGTAAACCATAGTATTTATTCAAGGAATGGTGCAAATATGAGACTGACGATTAAATAATTATTTGCAGTGATTTCGAGTAAAAATTCCATCGTATACCGCGAATAAATCTGATCACTAAGGGCTGATCACTACCTGGTCACTAAGGCCACCAAATCACATATTCTTGAGATTCTTGCGCCAAAGTAAAATTTCTATGGGTTGTTCGATTTTGTTTGTGGGGATGTTTAGAACAGTAATCAGTTGATTTGCCACTGTGTACTAATTCAAAACGATCTTAAATGATCCCCCAATGAATAAAATGTTGAAAAAAACGTTGATAAATATAAGAATGAGAATAAAATATGGTTCGTCGATGTTTTGGTATAGAAGGCTGCCATATAATGCATAGGCTGTACCATATTTTTATCGTCGTGAATGGCCGCCTGCGGCGACCATTCACGACTCAAAATATGGTACAGCCTATGCATTATATGGCAGCCTTCTATACCAAAACATCGACGAACCATATTTTATTCTCTAATTCTTACATATTGGGCGTGGTTTAAAATGTCAACCCATAATATCCATCAATTTCATTGGTTCTGTGGTTAGTTTTGTTGGATACGCCCTATAGATTACCAGACCGGTAATCTATGGATCTGGGCGGGGCTTAATTCACACCTTTGATGATGCCGGAACTACATTTAAAAAACCCCAGCCGTGTCAATAAATGTAAACATAGCCTCGTCAATAAATGTAAACAAAGTCGAGAGTAAGCTTATTTTACAAACTGATACGTATTTATTTCTTCAATACAAAAATAAGGTTACATTCATGTAATTAAATGTAAAGATAGAGATCCCTTTAATGAATTAACGTTAATTAGACATGTAAAAGAAAGAAGGAAAAATAAAATATTCGAGGGACCCTAAGCCTATTTTTCGTCTGATTTACTTGAGTCTCGTATCGTAGTCGTAGCCATTGGTTATTTAAATATGGAAGAAGCAAATTTTGATATTGGAGAGGTGGACGAGTTGTTGAAACACGTAGACATGGTAGAAGAACCAGAACCGGTAGAGTGGGATAATGAATTACCAGATGAAGTGATTTGGAATTTCTTATCGGAAATTGAAGGGAAGGTGGATGCTAGCATTGCTGCTAGTGCTAGCGTGACGATCGAGCCACCGCCGACACCCGCCCCCGACAAGAAATCACCGTTCGTGAAGCTGAGTGATGCGGAATTGAGGAAGATAGAGGAGGGGAAGGACGAAAAAACAACCAAAAGCGCCACGAGCTGGGGCGTCAATCGCCTTAAAAGTAAGGAAACATTTTAAAGTGTATTTATCAAATTAAAATATTCAAAAGCCCCCCTCTTTTGGCGTACGCAAACAGACCAGAAATAGGAACTACTTTTCTTGCGCATTTTTGTAACGTAAACATTGAACAGCTGATCGTAACATTTCAAAACAAACAAGAAACATTTTAAAATACGACATCATGGCTTTATTATTAGTAGTAATCTATGCTGTGACGGGACCACTTTTTTTTTAAAACTTCAAAACTGTCATTTAAAGGGTTATTTTTTAATGATTGTAGGGCCTAAAAATATAATATAGGCAATGATGAAAAAACGAACCTTGTTCTGCAGGCCTGATTGATCAGTCTCTTTAGAAGCAATTTGTACATATTATTTTCCCTCTTCTCCTAAGGTTTATCGTAAATATAGGTAAAAAATCAATTTGTTATCCTTTTCTGGTGCATTTTGGGATCGCAAAGTACCAAATGTGTACACTTTGCGATCCCACAATGCCTCGGAAAAGTATAATCGATTGATTTTTACCTATATTTGCGATAAACTTTATTGCATTGCATGTATTTATCCATTTACTGGTTTAGGGTGAAAAATTGTTCTCAGTCTCTTTCTTAGTCTTTTATACACGGTGTTCATTTTTTTATTAAATCTTGCAGGCTGGTTGAAAGCACGCGATATGAGTGAAGACTTTGAACATCTAGCTGCTCAAGACTTAGCAGATGTGCTTCGCAAGTTCTACGCAGAAGTGAGAAAATTGGATGGGAAAGAGTATTCTAAGAACGCTCTCTGTGGACTTCGATCTGCCATACATAGACGTATCACATCTGCACCATTCAATCGACCCATCAATATTATGCGAGGTCAAGAGTTTAAGGCGGCCAATAATATGTTGATTGGCGTTCTTAAGTCTCTAAAACGCGAGGGAAAAGACTTCACAAGGTCTTATACGCCAATCAGTGAAGGTGATATTGGACGTCTGATGGCATCGGGTGTATTTGGCATGGACACACCAGACAAACTGTTAAAGTTAGTTTGGTTTAGTACACAATTCTACTTGTGTCGCAGAGGTGGCGAGGGTTTATCAAATTTACGCACCGATTCGTTTGAATTCAAGGTTGATTCTACTGGAAGAGAGTTTGTGCAGATGACCTACAATGAGGCAAGCAAAAATCATCCAGGTGGGTTCAAAAACACCAATGACCCCAGTAAGAAGATGTACGCAACAGGTGGCATTCTTTGCCCTGTGATGGCGCTGAAGAAATATCTGCAGAAGGTCAATCCTGTAAGTACCGCATTGTACCAGAGGCCAATAAATCCTCTCGTAAAGGTTGAAATCCTGGATGATGGATATTGGTACACCGGAGAGCAGCTGGGTATTAACAAGCTCAGAGGTATGATGGCAACGCTCTCAAACGAGGCTAAACTGAGCATACGTTACACGAATCACTGTATCCGCGCAACTGTGATCACAAACTTGATCAATTGTGGATTCGATCCTGTCACAATCAGTAGATTAAGTGGCCACCGCAATCCAGCTAGTGTGTTGTCCTACTGCAATGACACCAGTGAAAATGTGAAGCGTAACATGGCAGATGCCCTCAACTCTACGCTGGTGAGAAATCCATCGCAAGCAATTGAACCGCCATCCAGACAGCAACAGCCGCCGTCCAGACAGCAACAGCGTCATCCATGTCTACAAATTCAAGCACCGCAGCATCAAGGTCGTCTACCAGTACCAGTGATTCAACCACAACCAAGGCAGCAACAGCAGCATTTGTCTGTATCCGCAGTGACAATTCCACAGCATCTGGCACGGGATCTGGCACAGCAAGAGTCGCTCTTCTCCAACATGTCAAACTGCAGCCTGTCAATAGGAACAATAAATATACAAAAATGAATGACTGATGATAAGACTGAAAAACTGATAGAGAATCTACTTCTATAAACCCCCATTCATGGTCTAATAAAACAATCCTGACCTTGTTATCATAAAACATGTTGACAAATGCTTGTCATATGGATTGATTCAGTATTTGAATTTTATAAATACCGAAAACTGCTATCATTTGGAACAGGCCAGGCCTGGACTAAACACGCTGCCAATTTAAATTAAGTGCTAAGAATCCTATCTCTCTCCGTGTGAGATTTAAACACGCTAGGCATTTTATTTTACTGGATACTACACAAAACAATATTATGAAAGAGGTTTTTCATCTTGTCAAATAATTTAAATCGTAATTTTAATAGTAATACTTACATGATATGGTGATAATTGTTTGACGACTGCTTCAAGTTCATTTTATGTGCAAACAATGCGGGAAACAATGTCACATGTTTTTCTCCACATCAATCAGAGCGAGTTGAACTTCTTATAATTCACCCCGGAATCGTCATAAATTTGTGTATGGAATAACAGTGGCTACCGTTTGTTCATTCTCTGACAGTTGTGCAATAAACAGATAATTTAAATACCAAGAAAATATCATAATTGGTTGTCTTTCTCTGACAAACGTGTCATCAACATGGCGCGACAATGTGTAAAGTTGAATTTGCAACGGCAGAATTAATTACTAGACCAAATCACAGTAAACAAAATTAATACGCCAATAACAATAATTCGTGCGATCGAATTAAAATAATTACCCTTTTCTATACTTGAATGAATGAAAACCGCCCGTGTAAACCATAGTATTTATTCAAGGAATGGTGCAAATATGAGACTGACGATTAAATAATTATTTGCAGTGATTTCGAGTAAAAATTCCATCGTATACCGCGAATAAATCTGATCACTAAGGGCTGATCACTACCTGATCACTAAGGCCACCAAATCACATATTCTTGAGATTCTTGCGCCAAAGTAAAATTTCTATGGGTTGTTCGATTTTGTTTGTGGGGATGTTTAGAACAGTAATCAGTTGATTTGCCACTGTGTACTAATTCAAAACGATCTTAAATGATCCCCCAATGAATAAAATGTTGAAAAAAACGTTGATAAATATAAGAATGAGAATAAAATATGGTTCGTCGATGTTTTGGTATAGAAGGCTGCCATATAATGCATAGGCTGTACCATATTTTTATCGTCGTGAATGGCCGCCTGCGGCGACCATTCACGACTCAAAATATGGTACAGCCTATGCATTATATGGCAGCCTTCTATACCAAAACATCGACGAACCATATTTTATTCTCTAACTCAGGTGTTAATTGACAGGTTTTAAATAATTAAAATTAATCGAGTTCAGTATACGGTATGTCTTTATACTCTTATTATATTAAGGAATGAAAGCAATTTTGTAAATCTTATCATCCAAATTTGTGACCAAATTAACAAATAATATATAGATTTACCGTAATATTACGTTCTGACCATTTATACCACAGGTTAAGTTTATGAAAGTTGTTAGCACAAAGATAACTATTATGGCGAAATCTATTGTTTAAAATGACGTTAAGGCGAAATTCTTTTGAAAAGAATTTTGCCTTATTCCACTATTAAAACCATTTAATGATAATAATAATAATAATAATAATAATAATTTTACTAATGATAACATTATACATGATACATTAGATTAACTAACAATAACATTCATTTACATACATTAATTAATTATGCTAATTTATTCAAATATTCACAAAATTATTGAATATTTGAATAAATTTGCATAATTAATTAGCTCATGAATAGTAATTTCCTTTTTTATTTATAACGGAATAAAGCGCATTATTAGTTTATGAAAGAAACTACGTTCCCTAACGTAATAATGAGTGAATAACAAAAACCTGTTTTACCCTAATGTACCTGTTAGCAAAGTAACACTAACACTAATAATAATAATAATAATTCCTTTAAATGATGATTAAGGCGAATTTCCTTTGTTTAAATGTTCGCCTTAACGCTCCTTTTTACCCTAACCCTATTGTCACACTTCTCCAGAAGGATGGTTCTAAGCTGATAAAACCACGCGTAACACAATTAAGTCCCTATGCGCTATAACAAATAAAACGGTAACAGTAGTAACAAAAGACAAAACAAAAAGAAATTAAGCATTAATACCAAATCGTTGCTAAAAACTTACCTATTTAATATTAATGCTTAATTTCTTTTTGGGCATAATTCTGTTATACCCTACACACCAACATCGGTAGTATGCGTCGTTCTTAAAAATCATGCACTATGAATACCTCTGTGAGGGTATAACAGAATTACTCCATGATTTGAACTGTTCAAGAGTTTTGGCTGATTTAACATGATATGGTAAATTGTTCCAAAGTTCAGCAGAAGCATCTTGAAAAGATCGGCGACCACATGAAGTAGAAGGTGAAGAAACATGTGCAAGAAGATATTCTAAGCCAGAACGAAGATTGTGTGCGGGCTTGTATCGTTGGAATAAGATATTGCAGATACATAGGTGCTAGAGCTCGAGTGTACATTTAAAAGTTAATAGAAGAATCTTGTTTATAATGCGAGATTGGATCGGTAACCAATGTAAGTCACGAACATGACGAATGTGACAGCGAATCTTGGACAGAGTAACAAATCGAGCAGCTGAGTTTTGAAT
Organism: Ophiura sarsii; assembly: GCA_035610835.1. Classification (NCBI taxonomy): domain Eukaryota; kingdom Metazoa; phylum Echinodermata; class Ophiuroidea; order Amphilepidida; family Ophiuridae; genus Ophiura; species Ophiura sarsii. The sequence goes on along the minus strand of CM069452.1, from coordinate 7,703,454 downwards.
CCGTTGAAGTTTTGAGATATGTGTTTCAGGGAGAGCATAATAAAAGTAGACTATTACAGTTATCAAGTCGGCAAGTCACAAAAGCATGGATAAGTCTTTCAGTTGTTGGCTGGCCGAGATATCAACGGATTTGACCTATCGTATAAAGAGCAAGAGAAGCTGCACGACAAATGTTGTTGACATGAACATCCATCACAGGATCATTTGGAAGTATAATGTCAAGATTGCAGGCATTGGAAGCTGGTTCATTTTGAGATTCATTGATGTTTAATGATGAAATCGTAGAATTGTTTCTAAAGCGAAATGTTAAATGAAGAACTTCAGTTTTGTCATCATCTTGTTTTTGGGATGGTACATGCACGCTCAACAGTCTTGGCAAGAAAGTTTAGATTAGCAACAGGCCTGTAGTTTTTCAGAATTTCCCGATCTAATTTAGGTTTCTTGATGAGCGGTGTGATGTGAGCATGTTTCAGTGCATCATGAAAATGGCCTGCTTCCAACGAGGAGTTGATGATTCTAGTGATGACAGGAATGAGTTCTGGTAGACATTGTTTCAGAAGCCAAGTTGGTATTGGATCCAGTCCACATGGTGTAGATGGCGATTTTATGATGATTTTTGTGACTGATTCTTCTGAAAGCGTGGAAAATGTGGATAAAATAGCACTGGTGGATTCAGAAGATTGCACAGAGAGATGATCTTTAGGAGAGTTGTGGAGCTCATTCGTAATACGTTTAATCTTGTCGGCAAAGAAACTAGAGAAGCGCTCAACAAGTTGGGACATCAGATTCAGTTGGTAAAACTTTTATTTAGTGAGGTGAGTTTGTTCACTTTTTGGAAAAGTTGTCGTGAAGCCATCAAATGGCTTCTTATGATAGTCACATTTAACCTGTTTAATGAATTGGCGATACATGTGTGCTTGCTCCAAGAAGATCAGTTTGTGAATTCCAAGTTTTGAGGAGCACCATTGACGCTCACACCGACGGACTTCTTGCTAAAATTTGCGAATATCCTCAGTAAACTAAGGTGCATGGGGTTTACATGTAATTGTTTGCATTGTAAGAGAAGCATGCTTATCAAGTATAAATGTTGACAAGACAGATTCTTACTTGGAGATCAACAAATTAATATCAGAGAAAGAGCCAAAGATGCACACAAAGGAGAAATATATAAGCCTGTATCATCACGAAAAGCGTTGACATCAAGATCACAAAATGAGGGTTTTTGTATCTCCATTTTGACCGGATCTGGTCGTCCACTATTATAGGCCTACAGCGAACATTTGATAACAGCATGGTCAGATGGCAAATCTAGTCTTATCAATATTTGGAACTAAGTTGTCAGATGCGCGGATTTGAATTAGATCATGGGTGTGACCATCACGATGGGTTGAACCTAACACATGCTGTTTCATGTCGGCAGAATCAATGATGTCACAACATATTAATGCCTCACGATCAGATATATATATATATGGTCGAATCCAACGAAAAGTGTCCACGGCTAGATTTTTAGGGTTCAGTTTCAAAATACTTAAATCTCTTATTCCTTTCCCCCACTCAAAGTCAACATATTAAGCTTGTATGGGAAAAAAGTGCCATCACTAATCTTTCCAATTGACCACGTGGCGGAATGATGAAATTGAAGGTACACTTCTCAATGTTATACCTACAAATACAAGTCCAATATTTTGATTAAGTGATAATTATTCCACCTTGTTACATATTTCATTCAAATTTGTGATTGTTTTGTATTCAGAAGATGCTAATGCTGATAGAAAGGGATCATATTTGTCCAGGTACTCATTTTGTTTTACATTTTAGATTGACACAGTTAGGTATCATTTTCAGGCTCTCAATACTTTAAAACATGAGGTGGAGTCACTTTGTGTACTTTCACCAAGATGATGTTAATGAACATTTGTTTTCATGTACCTCAAAGAGGTGGATGACCCTCTCTGTAAAATTTAGAATTTTGAGCATGCGCCCAAAACCTAAGTACATAGAGGAATGTGGAAATTTGGTATTCGAAGGTAACAGTTAATGTATACGTAGATAAAAGAAGTAAAACTGTAATAAATTAATGTTCTACTTAATATATGTTACATTTTGGGGTGAAATAATCATGCAGGGTTGTTAGGGTCCATATCCAAACTCTGAGTGCTTTTAAATTGTTTTTCTAGCGATTTCAAAGCGCTTTTCCAACGAAATACCGTTGGAAAAGCGCTTTTAAATCGCTAGAAAAACAATTTAAAAGCACTGAGAGTTTGGATATGGACCCTTAACAATATTTAAAAAAATAAATAAACATGTTAAAACATGTTTAAATCCTAATAGTATGAACATATTCCCAGGAGTTTACTTTTAATAGATACTAGAATATAAATTTAATGTTGAAAAAATATACAATATATAACTGTCAGTTGTAATTTTGAATAGGTTTATTATGAACAATATGTCAGGCAACATTTTTAAGCATTCCTATAAGAGAAAAACATGTTAAGACTTAAAACACGGTAGCTTACATTGCAATTATCAAAGTATTCGTAGGTAACACATTTGTTCTCAACTTCAACTTAATTGACTAAGAACAGTTATTCGTTGATTTAACATAGGTTCAAGGGCAAACTGAATGCCCTGAATCACGTGTGAGGGGGAATGTCGTATCAAAATGGTGTCTTACTTGAATTTATAAGTATATTTAAGAATGTGCGCTCAGCGCTGCTTTTACAAAACTATCAGAATTGCGTAATATTCAACATTTGAATAGAACAGCAAGAATAACCAAATAAACATTAAAATAATATAAAAAACCATGTTCCTATTTCTACGATATAAAAGAAAACACCCTAAGCATCAATAACCTAGTGATAGACATATACTGTTATTTTTCTTGATCCCCTAATTTGGTTAAGGCATATTGAATAGAATTAACCTTTTACACATGATAATTATGGCAGAAAATGTTTTATTATGCTAACGTATCTGACCATCCAATTTTGTTAGTGTCTTTCTTGCTTGACTTTCAATTATTAAGAATGCGCGTTGAACTTCTACAAAACAGTCAGAAGTGTGTAAGTATATTTAATATCTGATTTAAGGCAAGATGATGACAATATACATATCGTACTGTGTTAAAATTGTGTAAAGGTATAGTTAAACAATCAATCAACTCGCTAGTAATAATAATATTATTACTGATCTAATTTGGTAAAAAGCATGTTCATCATTAAAACTAAACATGACAACAATTAAGCACATACATGTACATGTAGACACATTTAAATTAAGAAACATCTGATAATTCAGCCTTGTAATCTCTACTTAACAAGTTTAGTGGCTCTTGTTGTATTCTGTGTGTAGTTAGTTCATCAGGTCTCTCATGTCGCGAGGATGAATTATATATAATAGAACATAATTACTCTTTGTTCATTATATAGGACATTCTAGAATGTTAAGAATGAACGTTTCAGTTTCCGTGTGAATCCAAAATATTGGATCGAATCAACTATTGAATAGTTCACCGAGCCATCTTTTATTAGAAAGCGAGCGGTTTCCTTTAATCAAACAGTTTGATTTGCCTGTAACTCATAGTCTTGAATGTCAGGTTATCTGTTTTAAGCAATAAAACAACTGGTTGCCTTCCTCAATTTGTTCTAAATAAAGGAGGCAAGTGGAAGTTATCATTTTGAACAGCTGTTTTAAACATGAAAGCCAGATCGCTTTTTGATTCATTTAATATATACTTTGAAATAATTTCATATCAGACCTTAGGCCTATATAATATATAAGTTTTATGTGAGCCGAACATGTTCAAAGTCTATAACATTCAAACATTTTGCCTTTCAGTCCACAACGGAATAAAGCACGTATACAACTTTCAGCAAGACATTCAGTTGTCAGATTAGAATTAAGATATAATTTCCTAGTTTGGAATCTGTATCATTCTAAATGTTGTACATAGTCAGTTTTTATCGAGTTTCAACCGGAGGAAGAGACATAGAATCACCAATATAATATTTTTGTCAGATGTAGACAAAATAGGAATTTTATGTTTAGAAATTCAATGTTGTTTGATTTAACAACACTAATCTAATACGGTTTGCCTCGACAGAGATATTGTCGGGCATGTGCCTTTCATTATGATTTTCTTTTAAAATCAACCACTGCTTAGTTCAATTTCACTAATTAATAAATGCTGGAAGAATTATTCATGAGCAATTTTTGATTTGAGACTGAAAGAAGTTAGGCCTACCCTTGATTCCCTCCCACCTTTAAAAATAAAGGAAAAGGTTTAACGTAATTTCTTGTTCACTTAAAATACGTTTCGGTGACATTACACAACCTACCACAGCAAAAATGAAGCAAGTTATTTTATATTTGTTACACATAAAATTCCATTTTCACATACAACTACAATAATGGCCAATATTATGTACCTCAGTAGTCACTGCTCTGCAATTACAGGGGAAATTGGTTAACTACGCATATATATCGACAAGCTGGTTTAAAACAATATTCCGCACCAAACCATATTATTTCCGTCTCATACATTCCTACTTAATATTTACATACTATTAGGTGCGAATGAAAGCGACAAACAATACAGGAATTGTACCATGCTCATTAACTAATTATGATTATGAAACCGAAATTTCATGGATGTTATGTCTAAATGTATCCATTTTAAGACGATCAACATGCAATCTATGGATATACATATCATTCATTCACTCTAACACCAACAAAAAATATGTTCTCGGCAAAAACAATGTGATTACACCAGGCATTTTATTTGAATCAACACCTCCCATTTTCGTTTAATAAGGGAATAAGTTTTTTTCCCCTCCAAATATAAATATAATAATATATCCAGTCAGATTGTATGATTGCGCACTGCTTTTATGTAAAATAAGATAGTTTAGGGCCAATATGCACCGTGTATATTATTGAATGTTGCCTACATGTTACCTCCGAATACAACATGAAGTCATGCACGAGATACTGTTACTGAATATTTATATAAACATTAATCACCCCTATTGTGATTTAAATCAACTGTCAGAGGATGTCTTTACGTGAATAGCATAAAAACTACACTAATAGGAGTAATAAGATTGAGACAGAAGAAGGCTACATATACAATCAACTTTTAAGACAACAACATATTATTGATGCACTTGTACACAAAGTATAGAATTTTGTGAAAAGTTACTTACAAAGCTGAAAGATTTATGCAAATCTTCTCTGTTGCTTGCCGAACGCAGCGCACATTTCTACTTTATTCCAGTCGATACAAGTATGTAACAACAGAGGGAAGTACCACGGTATCGTTATTTGTATTTGAAGGTAACAGTTCATATTTCAAATTTGCCTACGAATACAGCATTTTATTGCTGATATTTCAAAAAATGTTTCCTTCAAAATGATAAAACTTGGCACACATGTACATTGTATCACACTTCGCTTATTCTATAGATATCATTCACTAATCTGTGTTTATATAAAAATGGCAGTGTTTTAAATAGGTATTCGGAGGTAATGCATATTTTTTACCAAACCGATCGTTTCCGCTTTTAAAATTTCTAACAGCTTTATCAAAAAAACAACTTGAATAGGGACAATGCATTTAAGTATTTAATATATTTAGGCTTCCTTACAGCACAAATTACTCTACCTCATGCGAATTCTTCCCCGAAAGTGAGATTTAACAAAACATGTATTTGTAGGTAACGTCAAAACTTACCACAGCGAAAAAAATCACAACAATTCAGGGGAGTGATCGAAAGTAACAAAAATTAAAAGAGGCATTCTTGAGATATCCAGCAATCAAACAAGCAAAATTATTTCCACTTAAGCTCGTTTTCATCTAAACGGTTATATGTCTAACAAAAAACCTTAACAACTATTTTGAAAAAAGGGTAAAAAATAGCAGGTTTATTGCTCGTATACGCCCAATTGTGCATTTAAGTTAGTCATATTAAATATGGCGCGAACCGTCTCATCGAGGCGGATACGTATAACACAAAAATAAAATTGTCAAGATATAGATTATTACATTATAGGGCTGAACATCACGTGTACACTTTTCGTTGGATTCGACCATATATCCTCCACATGAAGATCATTACAATCTCTGAAACAAGAGATATATTCAAGACATTGGGAGAATTCACGGGAAAACATTGGTGCCGTAGATTGTCTGTGTTTTGTTCTCTGTGGACGGTAGATAATTACCAGACGTAATAAGCTTTGTGATCTTGCTGATATGGATAATTCAATATATGAAGAGCTTTGTTGCAAAAGGGCCACCAAACCACTCCAACATGTTACTCATTTACTGTTTCTATATGACTTGGATCGGTGCATCCATGCACGCCAATTGAGGCACCAAAAACAATGATACAAGCCACATTCCACATAAATGAATAGCCATCCATTCAATTATGCAAAATTAGTAACAGGTAGAAATGGAGGCCCTTTTGCAACACAGCTCTTCATATTCAAAAGAGTCATATGTTGTGGATGAAATCAGACTTACATTAACGTTTTCACGCAAATAAACTAATACATACTCTTCTGTTATATCGAGGTACATGATGTAATTGATAGCCTGGTAAAGTGGTTGTAAAATCTGCCAATGTGTGATCCATCCCTGTTATCGCCATTTAACCATGTTTCCGTCATCGCAAGAATATCAATGCGGGTGGCGATTACTAGGAACCGTTCATAAATACTTTGGTGGGAGGGGGGGGGGGGGGCTGGACAATTTCATTTTTGGTATATCGGACGGTTTTTTTACCCCCCCCCCCTCTCGCCATGCCACAAACTTTGTTGACCCACCTGTATTACTGCCTGTACCTGAAACTTTCTTGTCCCCTCATTGTTATCAAGTTCAGAGAACATAGGTATGGAGGGCAGGTTGTAGAATCTAGATGAATCAGAACTCCCACTGCAGGTATCTTTGGTTAAGTGCCAAATTTTTGGAAACTAATAAGTGTTTAAACTTTTTTGACCCCCTCTGTTGTGGTTTTCAAAAACTTTTTTGACCCCCCCCCTTTGCAGAGTATTAACACTTTTTGCCCCCCCCCCCACCCCCTATAATTATCCAGCTCCCCCACCAAAGTATTTATGAACACTCCCTAAATCGGCGATTATGCATCTTAGATTTTATCGATCGGGCATTCCATAAAGCACATTTTGAAAAGATACGTCTGACAGGAGAATAGAATTTCTTAGGTTGAGTGACAGACTTTATATCCTTATCTGTTACAGTTGCATTTATTTCAGTTTTTTGATTCTGTATGCGATGTTTCCTGCCTTTAGATCCACGGTGAGATATTTTACGCAAGCACGGACGTAAAGGACAGTTATTTCAATTTGCGATGTTTGCGTAAGATTCAATTTACAATCGTTGCCTATTTGCAAAAGTTCCTCTCTAGTATCACCAAGTATCATGGACTGTCTTAATACCTTGATTGGTCAAAGTCAGCTAAAGAAGGTCCAGGATTAGGGTTGATATCATTACTGAGTGTGAGCAGATTTGAAAAGTTGGTGACCCATTGATAATCTATATAGGAAACATAGGGTCCAATATATTTGCAGTTTTCATATTTTGATGATCGACATACGAGCATGTTGCTCTAGCTTTTGAAAATCATCCAACACTCTCAGAAGACAGCTCCAGACAAGATAATAAACAGGTAGTAAATTGCCATTGTTAGTTATTAAATGGTAAACAGGTTAATTCTGATATGCAATGAACTTTGAGAAAAAAGAACGATCAAAGTAATAGAATGCCATAGCGGTAATAAAATATAATTTTTCATCGACAACAGAAATGCCCTATATAATTATAATGTGAATACAATGGCTCTTTTCAACCTTGAAACTAGTTGAAGTCACTCTATGCGATAAAATGATGTAATTTTGAAGAAAAATATGAGAGCAATCCATCAAAGAATATGAATAATTTGGCGATGTTGTGGTCCGTTTTCCAATTAAATTAATATTCGAAGGAAATAACTATATGCAACTACGAAATTGGCGGAAAACTTCTAACGACCATATCACATTATATATTATTTATTGAATAAAAGGGCATTTATCTCTCCTTTTTCGTGACGCGCATTCATTTAATGATACTAAAGTCATTTGTAACATCTAAAATCATATTAATCATTAAGATAACCGATATAGTATGAATTGAATTGCCGTTTTGACATTTATAACAGTCTACACATTTGAAAGTTGTTTTATCACCAAGGGAATGGTTCTTTAGATCATATAAAATAATTATTTAAAACAACAAATTCTTTAAAAAATAGATTACCCCAAATATGGGTCCAAAAATGGGAAGTTTGTGAAGTTAGATAGAATAATTTCTGATACCACACCTCTACATAGGCTACCTATACTTTTACATGTTAAATGGGTTTGCAAAACGTCGATTTTCTCGCTTATAAAGCGACTGGATTTTTTAACTTTACATTTTTCATGTTGTGATCATTGAAGTACAACATTTATATAGGGTAAACTCTGAAAGTTCCGAGAAATAAGCCCCCGATTTTGGACAGCTGGCGTATCGCTCTCATTTATCATAAAATAATTGAGCAGGGTTGACGGAACATATACAATCAAAATCACCCAAAAACCTGCAAAATGGACTGGAAAGAGGGCACGACATAGTTGTACCGACGAAAGGCATGATGCATCGACAATGTTTTTTTTTACTCGTAAAAGTTTGCAATTTTTTTAAGTGGGGGGGGGGGGGGGGGGTGGTAGGAGTAACGTTGTCCTCAAAACCGGCAGAAAAAACCAGAGATGGTCAAAATCAGAAATGTACCAACGGAGGCTCGTGTGTACCGACACAGGGTTATTTCAGGGGGCCACCAGGCCCACGGGCCCCCCTCTGGGTACGCCACTGGAGCCTGTACTGGTCTATGTTATCTTTAAGGCTAGCAATAGCAGTACAGTATCATCAGACTCACTTTCAGTGGTGTTCTTGTGCGTGCCGCTAGCGTGCATTCCTGTCACAGGAGTTGCATAACTCTAATGGTTCTTATTTTAGACGCACAAGATGCCGTGAAATGTGCCCATTGAGTTGTACACAAACTATATTGGTGGTAACCACCTTTCGCGGTAATTCGATGCTATTTCACCGATTTCTTCGTAATCATACTGATTTGGACCGTCAAATTTCAGTATGTTAATCATAAAAATATGATCTTTCATATGATACGAAAATCTCCATATGTTTGAGAAAAATCTGTGCTATGAAAATGTGATCGGGTCATCTACATGTACCTTTAAGTTTTACCATGTTTACCAAACTGTGCATGATTGCCAGCAGGCAAAGTACATGCAATCATGTTCTATACCACGGTAATCCTATTTCTTATACCCAGTAATATGTAATAATATTATTTAGGTGGTACGTCAAGGGAATTCACAACGCGACGTTGAGTCCCGGATCTGGTTCTGAAGTTCCGTAGGGAATATATTCACCAGGCGGGATGTGAAGTATAGGCCTACGGGTGTAAATCATGAAAAATTAAGCAATTCAGAATGCATAACCTAAAGAAGAGTAGCTTTGTCGCTATGACGGGGAATCGTACTACCCCTGGCCCAATACCGTCAACGGTCAGTGCACTCCGCATCGGATTGGGTTATCATTGCTAATTAGCCATTAACTTCGTCCATTTCATGTAGGGCATACTTCTCTAGGTATCTTGACGCTAGTGCTAGACATATTGCGGACGGTCAAATGAAGATAAAAGGGTCATTTTATCTATTAGGAAACAATCCTAATGATTTTAACAGGTGTGTGTACTACGCCACGCCAGTCAACGCGATATGGTCACCGACAATCACGCACATCGGCCTACCATAGAGTGATGCGATCATCCATTATCACAAACAAATACGAGAGCCTCCAATAATGCTCTTCCAACCATTCAAGTTATAGCGTAAAGTACATATGTACAAACGTCTGACAGTGTATGCAGTGGGTCATTGCATACATTAACGTCAGCCTCCCCGAGGCTAATTGGATCGTAATCTATTGTGCATACGTGATTTTATAGCATCTCCGAGGTCCATTATGATCATACGTCGTACTATTCCACGTTTTGCGTCATCCCCTGACGCCCAATACGAATACCCGCCACCCCCCCCACACAACGCACATTTAAGTCATCCTTCCGGAGGTCTATATGACCATCAGCTGTCATCACATATTTACGCAGCCTCTCCGAGGCCCGTATGATCATCTATCAACACACACATTACGTCAGCCTCCACATGGCTCTTATGTCCACCCGTCATCACACACCCGGGATCACACATAGGTACGTCAACCCCCACGAGGCTCCTATGACCCCCACCCGTCATCACACTATTACGTCAGCCACATTTGGGCGACTGGGCAGCTCTAGCTTTAGTCTGGAGCCATACCTTCGCTTCTTGCTTCCCATTTCGGGGTCTAGGAGCCCATCTGACTCACGTATCGGTCTCCTAGCCCCAATAGGCTCCAGGCACCCTCCTTTCCCAGTCGGGCAAGGTTATAAAAATGTAATCCGTTACTTGTTGTAGTATACAAGATGTTAGCAATCATGGCCATGATTTAATAGCATGTACAGTAGAGTTAAGTTGAGTTATTTTAGATGTGTCAGGCGGGTCAAGTCCCGTCTAAGCCCTAGCACACATCACATTTAAGCCGTGATGCCACGCAGTGCGGGTTAAGTATAGTTTACACGTATTTCGGTAAGGGTATGGTGTATAAGTCCCAAGTATGCAAATGAGGATAATATACAAATATTTACTGCTCTTGAGGGATCTGGTGGAATCTATTGGGCCCCGAGGTGAACTGGAGACCGTGGGGTACTATTTTCCCGAGACCGGAGGTCGAGGGAAAATAGTACCCCACGGTCTCCAGTTCACCGAGGGGCCAATAGATTCCACCAGATCCCGAATAAAGAGCAGCAAATATTTGTTTTATATCCTTCATCAATATATTTCTTGTTCATTAATTTGTTAAAAGTAGACTCTAAAGACTGAGCTAAGCCTAGGCCTTACTAGGCTAAGACTAAGCTTTGTAAATGTTAGCCTAGGCATAGGGCGTAGGCAACGAGAAATATAAAAAAAAATTTACTCACCACCTGGCACTAATAGAGTAGCTGCAATATGTTTCAAAGTTTCAAAGTTTCAAAGTTTCAAAGTTTCAAAAAGTTCCAACTCACGAACTGTTCAATTCAAATTTCATTCGGTTACGGGCACCGGCATAAAACTTGGAAAGCAATATGTACGGTCGAGTACGGCGTTTTTACCAATAAAGTGTATAATCGGCGTTGGTTTCCTTGCAAAATTCGCGAAAAACTGACACCCCATACTTTATTTGTTTTCAGTGGTCTCGCTGTCTGCGCTTTCAATAAATTGAGTCAATTGATCCTCATTTACACGCCGAAACCGTGGAGTTTCAACCGGGTTTCACCAGCAGCCTCCAATGTTGAAACTGTTGTTGTATGTTTACGTTTTAAGGCTTGTCAATCCTAAAGTCAACTGTCATAATATTAACATAAAGAGAACTTTGACACGTAAATCGAGGTCATAGGGTAATAGTAGACTATTTCATTCTCCAAATAGTACCTCTCTCCCTCGTCAATAGCATTTTTGGTCTTCTTGCCTAATGGTGAGACTATTTTTGATCATGTGACACACTTTTAACCAATTAATGAACAGAAATATATTGATGAAGGATATAATGAGATTTATTCCGTTGTTGAGTACTGGGTAGATGTGTGGTAGCATGACATTGTATTCAGTGAGCTCATTTGCATACTTGGGACTTCTACACCACACCGCTACCCGTATTTCACACTCACTGTAGATACACGTTACCGAGAACAACAATGCCGAGAAGAAGGAATCTCTTGTTTCTGGTGGGGTTCACCCATCCCTCACTTTTGGAAGGAGGTTTTAGGGGCGACTGGGCAGCTCTAGCTTTAGTCTGGAGCCATACCTTCGCTTCTTGCTTCCCATTTCGGGGGTCTAGGAGCCCATCTGACTCACGTATCGGTCTCCTAGCCCCAATAGGCTCCAGGCACCCTCCTTTCCCAGTCGGGCAAATATAAGGTTATAAAGATGTAATCCGCTACTTGTTGTAGTATACAAGATGTATAGCAATCATGGCCATGATTTAATAGCATGAACAGATACAATAAAAAGTATACTACGAGAATATCAGTATTTCAAATAGTCCATTTTCATTGAAAAATTCCCAGTCAGTGAATCACAAATTTTGCGGAAAATCAAAAAATTAGGACAATTTCAGGAAATGAACCAGTTTTGGAGATTTTATAGGATAAGCAACTTATTATCTGAACTTATTCATATGAAACCTACAGAAAATATACGCATGCGCAGACGGCAGGTCATTTTGAACTGTACCAAAAATGGCTAAAACTATGAGATTTACCAGATAAAAAGTTTACTAGGCCTATGCGTTCAAAATCTGAACAGAAACATATTGTAAAATGCTTAAATCAATATGTATACTTATTTTGATAATAAAGATAAAGATATACATGGATGTATCATTCAAAGATGGCTGCCACAACCTCACCTATTACTGCTATCTTTAGAGTAGGCTGGTTCCCTGCATCAATGGGCTCCACACAACTTATCCACAGCCTGTACCTGCCGCCCTTATGGATAAGTTGGGCCGGGGATCCAGGGTGCAGGGAACCAGCATATCTTTAGAGCTACTAGATGTTTATTGTTAAAGTAATCGTCACATAATTTCAACGGTTTGAGGAAATTTCATGATCAGCTCCTTTTGAAATCCCAACTATTATTGCTTTACATCCCGCAACAAAATACTCAATTATACCACCGCCATTGTTCTTTATCGTTTGTTGTTTTCTATGGTTTATTGTTGCAGATTTTGCTTAGTAAATGTGTATTTGAGATGGTCCCTTGTCGGTTGCATTAAGGAGCAGTACTGTTAAGGAGTTCAGATCTAAATAAGAGTGTCGAACAGAGATTATTGTGTGTTCTAACTATAACTATGACGTAACCAAAGGTATCTAACAATCCAAAAGTGTATTGTTTGAAAGACAAAGGTTCATACTTTGTATTGATCACAATATCCCTCAATAGAATCACTCATGCATCCCATACGATGATCACAGTTATTATTTATTGACTGACCCTCGTATGTAGAAGGTAAAGATGAAAGAACATAAGGCCAAACAAAGAAGAAGGTCTGTCTCAGAAACATTGTGCAAAAATGCTAAGTGCAGTGCGATTTTTTTATTTTTTAGAAAATAGGCTATGAGGTATGCGATTTTATTTTATTTTTGTGATTTTTTTGTTGTTGCTTTAATATCCAAGCTTACGGAGAACTTTTTAAACCTTTTTTTTGAAAAGAAAAAAAAAAGAAAAAAAAAAGAAAAAAGAAAAAAAGAAGAAAAAAAGAAGAAGTTTTTTAGCCCCCAGCGCCGTAGCTCATTTCACATACCAATGCGGGCGGGCTTCTGAGACAGACCTTCTTCTTTGTTTTGAGCAAATCATATCCAAACACCGTCATTTCAATGGGATTAGTTTCGTTTGGTAGTCATATTATTAGATATGCAGTCATAATTGTATGATTGGTAGTCATTGTATACTTCGAACTCGATACCTATAGATTATAATCTTTATCAACTCATTTGCACTGGATAGTTTCAAAAAGTGAAAAGAATAGTTTGCTATATCTACTTGTTTAAAAGCATCTATGGTTTCACACCACCAAATACATCTCCCATAGGTTTACACGTGAAATGTACAATTTTAAAATGGATATTTCTCAACGTTATAGGAAACTGGTATCTTGAAATTTGGTTTCAATTTAAAGATGAAAGCCATGACTACAAACTCAACAACTCATATATGGGGGTAACCGGCATTTTTTTGAGCTAGAGCCTTTTCAAAAAGTACGTGTTGGGTTTTCCTGGTCACACGCAATTGTTGATTTAGATGATGGCGTCAGCTATCGGAAATGACCTGAACACAAATGTCTCTGTTAAAATATTAAAAAATCATCATTACATCAATTTTGTTGGACCTGAAGAACGGTGATGTGTCTGTCAAATATCACACTATATATTAATTTCGCCATAACATGTAATAAATACCCTAATTTTAAACTGTAATGTAGAATAGGTCTCCCGTTTCGGCATAGCAACAGGCTGGTTTTGGAATATTGCCTCAAAGGGGGCAGGACCAGACGTGATTTAGTGTTGTGAAACCCTATTAGTTTCATTAGGTCAATGGTCAGCACACTAGCGGTATAGCTTCATGACCTAATGAAACTAATAGATGCTTGACTAGTATAGATATGGCAATCTATTCTTTTTATGGCTTCTTGTATCCATCTGAACAATTTGAGACCATGTTGATTAAAATCGGAGCTTTTTAAGCATTTAACCCCTATGCAACGAATTATTGGAAAATCTTGACCTTTGACCTATTTTGCCCTATACCTCGAAAACTTAATATCGGGTAGAGATACAACCATTGACTTTAATGCATGCTCCTTATGATTTCAGGAACAATTTAGTATGCATAATACTATAATGGGAGCATTTTTGCAATTTGACCTCTGTAGTATTTTCAGGTGAGTCTGGTTGACCCTGTAGTATTTTCTATTTTCAGGGAGGGGGGGTCTGGGAGTCTAGACCCGGTTGAGGGGGTCATTCTGACCACAAAAAATGTCTTAGATGACCTAAGAAACTTTAGAGGGGGTCAAACCTTCTGTACTTTATGTGTTGGAATCATGTGTGACATGCTTCCAGACTATGAACAGTGGCGTACCCAGCTTTTAAAAACAGGGGGGGGGGGGGCCCGACCATAGTTGTACCGATGAAAGGCATGATTTACCGACATTTTTTTACAGACTCCCCCAAAAAATCGTAAAACTTGCATAATTTTTTCTCGTCAGCAGCTGAAATCTTGATAAGTGGGGAGGGGGGGGGGGGGGGGGGGGGGGCGGTGGGTTGTCAACAAAACCGGCCAAAAAAACCGCATGGTCAAATACGCAAATCTACCGACGGAGGCTCGAATTTACCGACGGGCAGGGCCCCCCTGGCCACCCTCTCTGGGTACGCCACTGACTATGAATGCATTGACCAACATATTTTCTATAACCGGTGCATACAGGGTCTTTACAGTTTTTGATAGGTGGTCAACGATGTGGTCAATAGGTAATCAGCACAGGATCCATATTTAAAACTTGCTCCAATTTCAACAAAATTTGATGCATGTTGTGCAGTTTGATAAGAAAAGAAAAAGAGTCGATCATGACATTCGGGTCAAAGGTCAATATAGGGTCACTAGGGTTTTAAACGTCAATATCAACTGGTTTCACTTAAAATACTTATTCTTTTTCAAATAATGTTGTACACCCACCGAAACTTGGCAATGTGAACTGCTTTCCCATGCTTCATAAGGGGTCTTCAGGAACATAGGACAACATTTTTAGATTCCAGGGGCCATCGTTAAACAAAGGACCCGTCACCCATGCAAAAAAAAAGAGTTCTCTTTTTAAATCAAAGAATACTTAGATTTATCCAAACAAAATATGAGATCATTACATCTCGTATCATATACATGTATATGCACATCATAACTGTATTCCTTTTCGCCGAATTAAACCAACTTCTTTTTAAAAAAACAAAAAAACAACAAAAAACGTTAATCTTTATTTCATGTGACTTGTTGCAGATAAAAGAGCTCAAGATCATGACTAAATCTTCAGTGATGATTATAATAAACCTGCAGGGATTATCTTGTCATATCTACATTTTACTAAAGACAATATGTCAGGGGATGCTCAAAATCAATATGGTGGCGGGATGTCTGCCAAGAGGACCTTGGAAACCAATGAAACAAACCATAATGTTGATAAGAAACTGAAACCACAAGGTAAGGGAATTGAATGGAAGAATTCCGTAGTGACGGAAATAGTTATGACTTATTATTACTGTCTAGTCTTTTGTTTTAACAATTACGTGATCTTACATGTATTACAATTGAAATGAAAGCAAAACAAGATAATATCGTATAATATATTTTTATTTCCTATATTTCGATCAGCTGACTTGATGAATCTTAAACAAATACACTGAAATGAAAGTAAAAAATCTTCAGTTCCTACATTGATCATCAGACTTTAGGTTGGTAATCGGTATTGGAAAACCTAACCCTTATGTACAGGCTGTATCAAAAAGATTTGTACTGTGGTCTGATCAGTTTTTCAGAATTTCTTTTGATATGTTACGAACCATTTAGACCATTTTGCTTCTATATGCAAATTTATTGAAGTTTCATCTTTTCTAAGAATTTTGATTTACGACAATCGAACATTTTTTTCAGAATTTACAAGCTTTTAAAGGAATATTGGTGTTTTTATCATTTTCATCGAAACGTTAGATCTGAAACGCACAATTCAAAGTTCCTCCTGACTGCACTCATATATTCACTACTTATAAAGAGTTTGTGCAGTGAACCTATTACATTTGCGTTGCTGAGAGTAAAACCATGATTACGTCGATCTTCATTTGAATGACAATAGCGGTCAGAAACAACAGCCAATTATCTTCAGATTATCAGATCAATAAGTTGACATAATTCCCTATTTATTAAAATCAAAAATATTGTATTTATCAGAGATTTTATATTTTTAATGCTTTTTTGAAAATGGAACATATCAGAGTACAAATCATTTTGATACAGCCTGTATGTATAGCAGTAAGAAAACACCCATCTCATATCACAGAAAAATAACTCGTGTATAAGTGACTACATACTGGAACATAAAACGGTATATTGTTCTAACGATACTAATACTAGAACAATACGAGACCTGATATCCAAGAGTCATTGATCAAGAGTTATGTTGAAGCATGAGAGAATGTTGCAAGAGTTTCAATGTTACAATCTTAGTTGAAATCAAACTGGATTGATAAGCCAAACTAGTCATTGCCCCAAGGAGGGGTAATCTCTATGACCTGGAAATTGGTGTATCTTGGGGGGAAATGCTTGCTTATCTGCCAATACCCCTTTCTATGTGTAGGAGAAGTCGATCAACCTTTGAAAGACAATTATTAAACAATTGTCAAATTATGTTTAAAACAGATTTAGAAATGTAAAAATTAACAAAAAAAACACCTTATTTTATTTTATGGAGTGTGGATAATTTCCTTTGATATTCTTTTGCACATTCACAAATCTTCTGTTTTTTCCCCTTCAAAACAAGGGTCTGTGAGTGGAGGACTAAGCAAACATTTGATTCTATATCATTGCCTTACCATGCATGGGTCAGCAGGCATAAATGCATCATATACCCATGCTCTCTGTGACGCACACTACCATGTATAACTTAACTTAACTAACTAAGAAATTAAAATGTGCGAAGTTTTACAAACCTGTACTATTGGGACGTGGTGGCTGCGGGCTGATAACATTTCTTGACATTTGTGGCTGTGGACTGAGACTCGTTCTCATCATGTGTGTTTGTGGGCTGACACTGTTCGACCCATCTGTGGCTGAGGACTCAATGTTGTTCTAGGGGCAGATGGAGGCTGCATCAGGTTAGGGGAGCTTACACCAGGTTGATGGGGATTGTGATACGAGGCCTGGTCTCCTGGTACGGGAACGCTGACTGGCATGGCAGTTTGTTGGTATTGGCCTGGCATAGGCTGCTGCAAGTGGGATATAAGAGATAATTTGCATATTATGAATATGTATACAAAATCTTTGGGGTATGGTATGGTTCTTAGTATGACTACAAACAATAGAACCATCCATTAAACCAACCGTTGCCTCAATGTTTTACTGTCCATTAAGTTTCATGTTTGATTAGGGAAAGGTCTCACTCAACCTCTTATCCATCCATTTACTCATTCCCGTGTCAATTCATTTACGATATCTCCAATAAAGTGCAACTTAAAGGTGGATAATAGATGTATGGAGGCTGAGGTGTCTATAGCTAGAATAACAACTCATTACTCAAGACCCACGCTGGTAATAGATGCAAGGCAGCCAACAAAAACCCTGTTCTAGTAGCCGACTGACCTTTTTTCCCCCCTAACTTGAGAATTTATATTTTTAAATCTATTTTTTGAAACTGTTTTGAAAATATTGAAAATTGTTGACACATTTTTGAAAATTGTTGAAAATTCACCAACATTTTGAAGAAAAACGACAAACAAATCATGCTTGGCTGACGGACCCTACCAGAGAGGTCTGTCCGCAGAAAAGGGTTTTTGTTGCCTTATGCAGTTAAAGAATTGCGCTAAAGGTTGCCATTCAAGTGATAGATGGATGGTGTTATCGGTTTCATTAGAAGGAGTATCACATCTATTCACCTTTAAACTTAATCAACAAAGACTGGAAATTGACTAACAGGTCAAACCAATAGATCTTTTATACTTTTTCTTAACACTTTCCTCGCGCAGTCGTCTTGACGACAGTTCCAACATTTCACAAAATATTTTAAAAATGTCAAAATTATTAAATTTCATCACCATATTTAGAATCACCATTAGAAATGCAATTAAATAAGAACAAACGTAGGTATTGGTTCAGTAATTTTTGAGATAGACTTTGAAAGTTGGGAAAGCTTTCTGAAAAATCTATTTTGTATACATGGTTAACTAATAGCTTATGGTGGGTTCATCAATAAAATAGCAAGTAGTATTTGAATAAGCAATACACAATCAAAAATGATAAATATATAAATTTGAAACCAAATTTAAAAAATAAAATAATCATTAAAATCAATTTGAAAACTTATTAACCAACAAATTCATCAATGTCAAAATAATTCTTTTATAAACAAACTGTAAATAAATATGTTTCCTAAGCAAAATAAAAAATGGTATCATAACAGCAGTTTCCTGCTTTTCTCTCGTAAACCGTCGTTACATTATGTTTCGTACCCTAACATTGCCATTCATCATCCGGTCAAACTCTTCATTTATCTTCATATATGTTGCCTCTGTACGTGGGGTAAGTGTTTATGGCTCTGAATCAGGTTCCGGCTGTCGCATCCGTTGTTTTCCTTCTTGTTCAAAACCTGTAAAAAGATAAGAAAATAATGATAAAAAACAAACAAATTATAAGACAGTAATACTTATTATGATTAGATTTTGCCATTTATTTTTGTTAATTTGTGTTTCACTTCTTATTCAAGACACGGAAAGCTGACTAGGGTATTTGTTCACCAAATATTCTAACCAACAGTTATTTTTTGTTCCAAGTTTAACATTAATTTATGCTAGTTCTTATATTCATTTTTTAATTAATGTACGAGGGGGTATCAACAAGTTTTAGAAATCACCCAGAAGTGCAGGAGCCAGAAACTTCATTTTGATATGTGATCCTTCAGAAATCTTTACAAAGTCCCTGTGCAAAGTCACACATTTCTCCTACTATTTTCTACCTGTCCACAGACCGCCATTGTAGAGATCCTCAGATTGACTGCCATTGATTGATCCTCAGATTGCCTCAGATTGTGTTATTCCCCAAACAGCAACAAATAGTTTAAAGTGTTGACAGAAATGGTCAAAGGTAATGTAGGGGTCATTAGAGGTCAATATGTGTACACCCCATGTTACCCATAACATTATTGTCACCAAGCTTGTTGTAATGATCTTTGACCCCTTTTTGTCAAAACTTTAAACTGCTGTTTTGGGAATAACACAATCTGAGGCAATCTGAGAATCATTCAATGGCGGTCAATCTGAGGATCTCTACAATGGCAGTCTGTGGACAGGTAATCCGGGGAGAAATGTGTAACTTTGCACAGGGACTTTGCAAAGATGTCTGAAGGATCACATATCGAAATGAAGTTTCTGGCTCCTTCACTTCTGGGTGATATCTTAAACTTGTTGATACCCCCTCGTACATTATACCAGTATTGAGCGATACTTGCAAAGTTGTAGAGAGGTGCCAGTACAGTATAGTGGGACCTAAAGTACACTTAACCAACATTTCAATTACATTATACTCAGACCCGTCCCCCAAAGAGGATTTTTGTACAAATGTACTTTTTTTGTACCAATGTACCTTTTTTAGTACCAGTGTACCTTTTCTTGGTACTTATGTACCTTTTTTTTGTGAAAACGCACCCACCCTACCCAAATGTTGGGAAAACGCCCCATTTCCCATTTTGTAAAGCATTTTTTCGGGCCGTTTTGGGTTAAAACATGTCCCATGGGCCATGCTCGAACTCCCGTAAATGTTACTAAAAGTATATCAAGACAAAGGTCTTAACCACTAGATGGTGGTGTTTACTGTATTCTGTTTGGTATCTTACTATAAATCTGGAAGGGGTGGGGGTGCGGGGGGGGGGGGGGGGGGTATGCCTCATTACCTATACCTCTGAAACCACATAAACCCCACGCACCCCACATACAAACCAGGTTGATGATCAAAATTCTCCTAAACCATTTACCGTGGATCCTTTATTATCCCCTACCTCTCAACATGCTCAAACCGCTTTACTTCATTAACCCTCGGTACCTCTGAAACCACATAAAACCCCCTCAACCCCTCTCCCCTCACACACACACAAACCCGGTTGATTTATAATCATAACCTTCCTAAACCATTTCCCGTGGTTAGGGAACTGTTCCATTTGTACGCGATAAATTTATCGCGACTGTATCGGGGCCTGATATGTTTTGGACCCGATGTTTTTCAAGTTGATACGCGATAAAATAGTCATCAGGCCCCGATAAAATAGACATCGGGGCCCGATACGAGGCCTCTGCCATACCCTGGGGTATGTTTAGCAAATAGAGCGGGACATTGTTTAGCAAATACACGAGGATAATACAATTTACGTTAAACATCCATAATCAATAACATTATCTCTAAAAACATGAAATGCTGAATTTGTACCTTACAACTAGAATAAATAACCCGAAGCTCTATTTACATACCGACCACTTATCTTTAGTTATATTTAAACAAGCGGTAATACGCTACTCGATAAATAATCCTTTGCTACTCGCAACTGTACGCGATAAAAATCTCATCGGGGCCTGATAAAAAACTCATCGGGGCCCGGAACATTCTCGCAATTTTTATCGCGTACAAATGGAACTGCTCCCTTATTAACCCCTACCTAAAAAAACCACGCATTCTTTCATTAGGCTCACCCTCGGTCCCTTGTATTGTTTGGCATGCCACATTACCTACCTCTGAAACCACCTAAACCCCCTACAACCCCCCCCCCCCCAACACACCCCACCCCTTCCAGATTTATAGTAAGATACCAAACAGAATACAGTAAACACCACGAATGTCGCGCGCAGATTTTGCAAAACTCTATCATTTGTTTTATATTATTTAAACCATTTCTCCACAATTGTAACAACATATGTGTTCATAATTTCAGATCAAGATCTAATATATTATATTTTGAAGACATCTGGGTACAAAAAAAGATTTAAGATACATGAAAGCAATTCATAGACTCCAACACAAAGCCTGAATCTGAATTCAAATGTCAATGTGTAAGGACGTTGACAAAAAGAAGATTTCTTGAGCAACTCCAGCTTGCTTCATTTTCATCACATGACCACTGATTTCTGTCACCAATGTCTACTGGTTCCTATTGACATTACAGAACGATGAAAGGCTTATAATGTTGTCAAACGAGGGTCTTTAAGAAAAAATCGTCTTATCTCGACCCTGCTGGACCATGTATTAGAAGTCCAGACGACCCCAGCTGTTAATACTTCAGCACATGTGTGGCACTGTTTGTTTTGGTGGAAAAGCCCTGTTGGTACTGTAGTGGCGCTAAGCATGCTGGTATGGTCAACAGATAGTCAATGAAACCCTATCAGACACCATGCTGGAAAATATCCATAATTTTATTATTTATTTTACGATAACTTTTGATATACACCATCGTTTTTCCTCGTTCGACCAATAATCTGATGTGACATAGGCATGTTTAGCCATTTTTGACTCTTAATTCATGATTAGCCACAAAAAAGTACAATTTTAACACCAGAGTTAACCGGTGACCTACCCCCTACCAACCACAAAACCAAGATATATGCCCAGATTACTGGGCGAAAAGTAAAACATCACTTCCGGGCCAACCAAGTTCAAATTGCTAAAGATCGTATGCGACAAACAGCCGCGATATGTGATCACAATTAGCTCTATAGTTTCTTCTAGAGTCAATCCATTAAATTAACGTTGCCATGGAAACCGGAATTTTAAATAAAAAATCCGAAGACATGGCACCATAGTTGTAGATTATTGTGTGTCAATAATTATTATACATCATCAACAAGTGTTTAAAATGCATTGATTTGATCATCAATGATCAGAACCATGTGACTTAGCATAATTTGCATGTGGGTCAAATTATACGACCTAATCATATTCCATGGTATTTCATACTAAATTAACACAGTGCTCAACAACTTGTTTGTATATACTTTTAGAAAATGATATAAAAGCAAATGGAAAGATTTAAACTAACATTATAACGGCTAAAATGGTCATTTTACTTCTATACCACTTTTAGTCCTAAAACATTAATTGACGCGACCCAAAAGCCGCCCTGTTATATTTTGACAGTTTGCTGTCTTCAGTAGATAGTACACGCATGTTTAAGGGGTGGGCCAAGTTTGGCTCTCATTCGAAATGGTAAAAGCAATTGCGTATTGCTTATTGTTTTTACAAGGAAACAGGGTTCATGTCATTGTCATTGTGAGGATTGAACTTAAAAGTAAAAACAATAAAACCAAAAATGCACACTGGTAATGATTGTAGTCCTTGCCTACTTACTATACGACAATCGACAATCGGATTTTCTCTCTACTTTAGCATCCTGTGGCACTAATAATAATTTGTCTATGTATACCGGCATACCAAAGATATTTGTATGAATGGGGTTCAAATTAAATATTATAAACATGATTTGATGTAAAACTTATAATAAAATCAAATATGAGTTTATATACAAATAACTGGATACATGATGTATACAGGGTGAATCAAAAAACATTGTGCACGATTTGAAACGGCCATTTGACCTTGATGCGTGCATTGAACCATATAATTTTTGTTGTTTGTATATTAAGCCTGGTTAATCTAGTTTATCCTCCCAAAGTATGACAGTAATCGATTTAAAAACAAGCAAACTGTGGCAAGTTTTGTAAACTGACCGCGTTTTTCGCCATTCCAATGGGATTTACACACAGTAAAATTGGTTTTGCTAAAATGGTCATTATTATCACATTAATTGTCAAAATTTTCCTGTAAAATCACCCTAGGATAAGTAATTAATAGTCTGATACTGAGTTGTCAAATGAAAAGGCAAATTTGAATACAAGCATCACCTGTTACAGATCAAGAAGGCAAGAAGTGGAGGCACGTGACAGAGCCGAAGTGACAGGCTACACCGCAACAGGGGAATGGTTAGACGAGCTGTCCGCAACATGTTGGACAGGGCACACACATGTCTTCAGAAAAATGGTGGCCATGTCGAAGGAAGGCTTCATTAACAAAACTTAATATCAGCAAACAGCTAAATTATTTCTATTTTGAATTGCAAGGAAGCTAACATTTTATTGTATGCCTTAAAAAACATCTTAACCAGAAGACCGCAACTCATACCGTGTGAACCTTAAGGCAAATGTGAATGACTTTTCAGTGCAATTATCAATAAACAAAGTGTCTTCAGAACATTTCATTTGTGCAATATTTTTAGTTTGTCAAGTATTATTTATGTCTACAATGTTTTAACACCTTTGGCTCATTTAATATTCCAGGAACCTGTAATAAATTACAGGCACAACAATGCCTTTCTTGCAGACTCTCACTCCATATCATCATGCTGCTGCAATATTCATGTCTTAACTGTGTAAATCCCATTGGAATGGCGAAAAATGCGGACAGTTTACAAAATATGGTACAGTTTGCTTATTTTTTAGTCGATTACTTTCATTTTTGGGGAGGATAAACTAGATTAACAAAGCTTTATATAGACAACAACAATTCCATGGTTCAATGCACGCATCAAGGTCAAATGGCCGTTTCAAATCGTGCACAATGTTTTTTGATTCACCCTGTATAATGTAATGTTAAAAATTATGTAAACATGCCGTTACCTAATGATATCCAATGTAAACACGAAAAGCACATGAAAATGTGTTATTGAAATGAAAATGTGTAAAAGTGCTGAAAAGCATGAAAATGTGTAAACATGCTGAAAAGCATATGAAAATGTGTTAAACATGACATGCAATATAAACATGCTGAAAAGCATATACAAATGTGTAAACATGCCGAAAAGCATATAAAAATATAAAAATGCTGAAAAGAAAATGTAATGATATTCAATGTTAACATGAAAAGCACATGAAAATGTGTTATGTGTTATGTAATTGTGTAAACATGCTGAAAAGCATATGAAAATGTACTAGTATATGAAAATGTGCTATACATGATATGAAATGTAAACATGCTGAAAAGCATATGAAAATGTGCTATACATGATATGAAATGTAAACATGCTGAAAAGCATATGAAAATGTGCTATACATGATATGAAATGTAAACATGCTGAAAAGCATATGAAAATGTGCTATACATAAAATGTGAAAATTATGAAAAGCATATAAAAATATAAAAATGCTGAAAAGTACATGAAAATGTGCTAAACATGTATATGATATGTAATGTAAACATGATGAAAATCATATGAAAATGTGTTATACATGTATCGAAAATGCAATGTAAACATGATGAAACTATGAAATGTGAAAATTATGATAGAAATAAACAATAAAAGATAAAAACTAAAAAAAAACTAATAATAATTAATTAGGAAAGGTACTTATTGCCACCAAAATAAGTTGGAATATAATCGTTATTCATAGACTACTATCTATATTACCACAGTGCAAAAAGAGACCTTTTCATTTAATTTTGTTGGTTTTTTTGGTGATTTTGATTGTACATGTTCTGTCAACACTGCTCAATGTTCTGATGATAAGGCTAATGAAAGTGAATTGTTAGTTTCCCGTCACATTTTTGGGGTCAGTGAGTAGGCGACTATTTCATTATTCATTATTCATTATTTTTGAAATATTCATTTTTTTTATAATATGTGCCCAAATACGTGTAGCGTATAGAACCAAGAGTGTATAATTGTGATTACTACAATAAATAAATGAATTCCAGACCATTTTGCATACAAAGTCTTGTTTATTTTAAAACTGTCTTCCTCTTACTGCTTTTCAGAAGATTTTTCATACTAACAATCGCTAAAAATGAAGAAAAAATATTGTCATATGGACGGGTTGGTATGTCGAGTATTCGATTGACATCGTATTTCTACTTATTTAGTAATGAAATACGATATAATTGTGTCAAATTGGCTTATTTCTTCCAAACAAACAAATAATGAAATATATACCAAATAATGAAATATTCACGCGCGCGGGGATCGTATGCGACAAACAGCCGCGATATGTGATCACACTTAGCTCTATAGTTTCTTCTAGAGTCAATCCATTAAATTAACGTTGCCATGGAAACCGGAATTTTAAATAAAAAATCCGAAGACATGGCACCATAGTTGTAGATTATTGTGTGTCAATAATTATTATACATCATCAACAAGTGTTTAAAATGCATTGATTTGATCATCAATGATCAGAACCATGTGACTTAGCATAATTTGCATGTGGGTCAAATTATACGACCTAATCATATTCCATGGTATTTCATACTAAATTAACACAGTGCTCAACAACTTGTTTGTATATACTTTTAGAAAATGATATAAAAGCAAATGGAAAGATTTAAACTAACATTATAACGGCTAAAATGGTCATTTTACTTCTATACCACTTTTAGTCCTAAAACATTAATTGACGCGACCCAAAAGCCGCCCTGTTATATTTTGACAGTTTGCTGTCTTCAGTAGATAGTACATGCATGTTTAAGGGGTGGGCCAAGTTTGGCTCTCATTCGAAATGGTAAAAGCAATTGCGTATTGCTTATTGTTTTTACAAGAAAACAGGGTTCATGTCATTGTCATTGTGAGGATTGAACTTAAAAGTAAAAACAATAAAACCAAAAATGCACACTGGTAATGATTGTAGTCCTTGCCTACTTACTATACGACAATCGACAATCGGATTTTCTCTCTACTTTAGCATCCTGTGGCACTAATAATAATTAATTATGAAAGGTACTTATTGCCACCAATTTTGGTGATTTTGATTGTACATGTTCTGTCAACACTGCTCAATGTTCTGATGATAAGGCTAAAGAAAGTGAATTGTTAGTTTCCCGTCACATTTTTGGGGTCAGTGAGTAGGCGACTATTTCATTATTCATTATTCATTATTTTTGAAATATTCATTTTTTTTTATAATATGTGCCCAAATACGTGTAGCGTATAGAACCAAGAGTGTATAATTGTGATTACTACAATAAATAAATGAATTCCAGACCATTTTGCATACAAAGTCTTGTTTATTTTAAAACTGTCTTCCTCTTACTGCTTTTCAGAAGATTTTTCATACTAACAATCGCTAAAAATGAAGAAAAAATATTGTCATATGGACGGGTTGGTATGTCGAGTATTCGATTGACATCGTATTTGTACTTATTTAGTGATGAAATACGATATAATTGTGTCAAATTGGCTTATTTCTTCCAAACAAACAAATAATGAAATATATACCAAATAATGAAATATTCACGCGCGCGGGGACCAAAATGTGAGTCGGTCGGGCGACGGGAAACTAACAATTCACTTTCATTAGCCTAATGAGAGCGACACGAAAAGCACATGAAAATGTGTTATTGAAATGAAAATGTGTAAAAGTGCTGAAAAGCATGAAAATGTGTAAACATGCTGAAAAGCATATGAAAATGTGTTAAACATGACATGCAATATAAACATGCTGAAAAGCATATACAAATGTGTAAACATGCCGAAAAGCATATAAAAATATAAAAATGCTGAAAAGAAAATGTAATGATATTCAATGTTAACATGAAAAGCACATGAAAATGTGTTATGTGTTATGTAATTGTGTAAACATGCTGAAAAGCATATGAAAATGTACTAGTATATGAAAATGTGCTATACATGATATGAAATGTAAACATGCTGAAAAGCATATGAAAATGTGCTATACATGATATGAAATGTAAACATGCTGAAAAGCATATGAAAATGTGCTATACATGATATGAAATGTAAACATGCTGAAAAGCATATGAAAATGTGCTATACATAAAATGTGAAAATTATGAAAAGCATATAAAAATATAAAAATGCTGAAAAGTACATGAAAATGTGCTAAACATGTATATGATATGTAATGTAAACATGATGAAAATCATATGAAAATGTGTTATACATGTATCGAAAATGCAATGTAAACATGATGAAACTATGAAATGTGAAAATTATGATAGAAATAAACAATAAAAGATAAAAACTAAAAAAAAACTAATAATAATTAATTAGGAAAGGTACTTATTGCCACCAAAATAAGTTGGAATATAATCGTTATTCATAGACTACTATCTATATTACCACAGTGCAAAAAGAGACCTTTTCATTTAATTTTGTTGGTTTTTTTTGGTGATTTTGATTGTACATGTTCTGTCAACACTGCTCAATGTTCTGATGATAAGGCTAATGAAAGTGAATTGTTAGTTTCCCGTCACATTTTTGGGGTCAGTGAGTAGGCGACTATTTCATTATTCATTATTCATTATTTTTGAAATATTCATTTTTTTTATAATATGTGCCCAAATACGTGTAGCGTATAGAACCAAGAGTGTATAATTGTGATTACTACAATAAATAAATGAATTCCAGACCATTTTGCATACAAAGTCTTGTTTATTTTAAAACTGTCTTCCTCTTACTGCTTTTCAGAAGATTTTTCATACTAACAATCGCTAAAAATGAAGAAAAAATATTGTCATATGGACGGGTTGGTATGTCGAGTATTCGATTGACATCGTATTTCTACTTATTTAGTAATGAAATACGATATAATTGTGTCAAATTGGCTTATTTCTTCCAAACAAACAAATAATGAAATATATACCAAATAATGAAATATTCACGCGCGCGGGGATCGTATGCGACAAACAGCCGCGATATGTGATCACAATTAGCTCTATAGTTTCTTCTAGAGTCAATCCATTAAATTAACGTTGCCATGGAAACCGGAATTTTAAATAAAAAATCCGAAGACATGGCACCATAGTTGTAGATTATTGTGTGTCAATAATTATTATACATCATCAACAAGTGTTTAAAATGCATTGATTTGATCATCAATGATCAGAACCATGTGACTTAGCATAATTTGCATGTGGGTCAAATTATACGACCTAATCATATTCCATGGTATTTCATACTAAATTAACACAGTGCTCAACAACTTGTTTGTATATACTTTTAGAAAATGATATAAAAGCAAATGGAAAGATTTAAGTGTTATTTTTTCTAACAATCTGCAGAAGGTGTCAGATGGGGGTCGGCCGATTTCAATCATATTATATGTGATTGATAGTTAGTTGAAACTATTACAAAAGCCAATAATAAAAAAATCACCAGATGCCCTCTTCATACTTAAAGGGGCACTCCCTAAAATTGGTCCTTTTTTGTCAAAATATTACTAAAAAAATACCAAATTATGACAAATGTGCAGGGTTATTAAGCAGATAAGGCAATTACATTCGAATAATCAATAACTTTCTTTTGAATAAGTGTTATCTTGTTGTTGTTCAAAAAAAATTGCAGCCTGTTTCTAGTTTTTGAAGATATTTTTTGAGCTCTGTAAACTTAAGGTGTTTTACAAACTGAGAAAAAAACTGAAAATTGTGATTTTTTGAGATTTTTGAGGCTATTTTTTTTCCAAACGCAGGCTAGTATGGCTGCTTTAATAACATTTTGAAATAGCTATATCCTTCAGCTCTTCAAAAATGTTTTTAGAATCCTGGAACTTTTTTCATTTTTTTAAGGGGGTTATGTTGAAAAAGGCCATTTTGAAAAAATATAAAACGTAAAATTATGATATTTTCAAAGACAAAATGATACCAAGGATTTAATATGAGGTTTCTTAAAAATATTCAGTTATGGACAGCACCTCAGCAGAATCTTGAAACAATAACTTGCATTTTATAAGATTCCCCTACCCCAGAAAAAAACCACCCAGCCCCCTTAATAGGGCTAATTACCAACATTATGTCCTTCACGATAGGCCTTTAATATAAACAGTTATAATGAAGAACTTTAAATTTGAAATTTATCTTTCTCTTCCTTTTTCATTGAGGGTATGTATGCACAAAATAATGTTAAACTAGATTTAACATTAATTCAGGATTAATTGAAGGATAGTCCTCCTCATAGGACCTCACATCTTTCACATCCGTTTTAATACATATCTTGTTTAGAACTGATATAGTTTTCCATAGGCAAAGTTTTTAATAAACATAAATGCTAGTAGTAGATTAAATTTGAAGCATTCAATTCTTCGACTTAGTTTTGTTATCAGAAAGAAAGAAAAGTAAGTAAAATGGGATCCTTTTGAGGGACTAACTATAACATAAACAACCAACCAAATGTTTACATTAATTTGACCATGGGCTGCCTGAGCACAGTAGACAGCAGTAGCTTTGTTTAAGAGAGAAATAAAATTAGGTAAAGTGGGGTCCTTTTGAAGGACTAACTATAACGTAAACACGCAACATGTTTATACTAATTTGACCATGGTCTGCCTGAGCATTTTAGACATCGACAAACTCAAAACAGACCTACTAGGTATCATAGGTGGATCACATAATTTGTACGCTCAAGGTTGTGATTTCAGCTCTAGAGACACTTTGTTTACAGTGGAAGTATTGGCCATATTCAGTTGGACATGAAAAATGTACCTATGCTGATGTCAAATAGGCACTTTGTTAAATACCCTACTGATAAACAAAAAAAATCCTCAAACAATTAATACATAGCCTATAACATGTATACATGGATACAACTCTGACTTTCTAGATTATTAATTTGGATATATGACTTGTTGTGTTGTGGATGTAGCATTTTGAATTGGATTTTATGAAAAGCATTTACAGTTTTGTGGTGTTACGAAAATGAGCTGTTCATTCCATTCCGAGGATAGCCTATGTGGACCAGTGCATTCATCTGGTGATAGGACTGTTGTTCCCCTACAAGCATTAAAGGGTGATGTAACCACATACCTGAAATCTCTTCATGCTCTTCATCTCATTTCTCATGGGCGGACACAACAGTTACAGGAATGGGAACTAATATGCAATAGAGGAGGAATCTTTAACTATGATCATGCTGATGGAACTGAAAGACTAGAGAACCTTACTGTGTGTCCAAAACACAGGAATAACTTGGGCGTGAATTGGAATGGGGCGAGACAGAAAACATGTAAACACCCGAATCATGAGGGGAAAAAGAGAGCTTATTTGAACATCAGACGTGTTAACAAACCTATGTCACAACAGATCTTCAATATCTATAATGTCACTGTTCCTATTGGCTCCGGTAAGTTTGTCTTCTCACTATTTAATTATATTTCTAAGACTAGGATACCAACCAATCATAGACGTAAATCAGGGGGAGTTTGTGTGCATGGATAAATTCTTCCCTTTTTTGAACAAGGGTGTATAATGTAACCCCAATTTGTTTTCATTATGAATATGTCTATGTGATTAAATTAGCATTGAACCACCTACATTGACTAATTTGTTATATGAATGGGCCCTTTTTTCAAACTTTTCCAATTAATATGAACCTATAAGTGATGCACATTTACATACAATATACTAGATAATTTGGATCAAAATGTTACCCTAAATTAGTGCAATTGGTATAAAAATGGGGCAAAGACGTTTATCAAAATGTTGACTAAAAGTATTCACAACATTGCATAAATCACGTTTATAATTAATAGAAAATCAGCCTCTGAGTGGGCCATATCCCCCTCAAACATCCCCATGAGCTGGAAAGTGACGCTACCCCCCCCCCCCCCCACACACACTAGCCAACAACAAATTTACGGTACTGCACCTTCTCAAATATGCCCAATTCACAGTGGCGTAACTAGGTATTTCATTTTGGGGGGCATAAGGGGGGGGGGGGGCATGGTTAAAAATCGAGGGCATAGTTAAAAAATGGGGTGCATTTTTTTGCAGATAGCTTAAAATTGCACTTTATGGACAAATGCGCGTGTAGCCGGCCCGTGTACTTTTTTCTTCTTATGTGGACTTTTGACCATTATAATACCATGATTAGTCTTGTCAAATGGACCGACAGGGCTAATCTGAACCAACACGACAGTCAATTTGATCAACTACTTTCATGTACTGCACTATCATGGGTAAACATTGTATTTTGTCATATTTCATTTGGGGGCATGAGGGGCATGGCTTTTGACTGGGGGGCAGATGCCCTCCCCCCTTTCCCCCCTCTGGTTACGCCACTGAAAATTCATAAAATATACCCCTTTTAATTTCAGCTATCTGTAACAAATGTCGATTAAAGCATTACAGAGAGCAGCGAGACAAAGGTGAAAGCAACAATTCTGAAAGTTCATCAATAGAGGAGGTAAGTAAAAGTGATTAGGGTGAGCGATTGGGGTAAGCTTTAGAATATTTGTTTTTCTCACTGTGTAAGATTATAGGTCGTTCTTTACAAAGGTCACAAGTGAAGACATAGTAGTGTTGGGGTAGGTCTATAGGAATTCCATTTATTGTTTGACCCTGCAATATGTGATGACAATTATGCCATGTAGTACCATTTCTATGCTTTTGAAATTTATACTACTGTCAAAGTTCCGTAACAAAAACAATAGTAGTCACAGTAATAACATTAAATTACACCGTTGATCACTTTGATGCTCATCCAACAATAAGGTACGAAACCCAAATATGTATGAACCGGATATAGATGATATATGAGCCAAATTATGGGAAAGAGCTTTGATTTGCCACCGTTGTTATTGAATTTGAATTATATAAACAGCATACGAGTATCAGGTAAACGTGAGGTGCCTGCCTTGATTAATGTCTTAATTTAATACAGTGCAAAATATATTGTTTGCATTCTCCAAAGCTAGTTGTCACATGTTGCTCATTACTTTTTCTTATATTTTGAACAGGATAACCTGGAAGCTGATCAAATCGCTGAAGAGATAGTTCCAAGTAATTCAGAGCCAATGGAAATTTCTCAAGAGGTAAATAGTACAACTATGAGATGTGGTCTGGTCATTATTCATTTTGTGTTGTTTGGCCTAGTATTATGCAATTCGGCCATTAGGATATTCATTTATAAAAGTATATGCTTACTCCCACCCAGTCTCCTTGAAAATGACAAATAAGTCTATATGAGACGGATCCCCATATCTATTATCAGGCAATATTCTGCATATCAAATGGTGAGTAATCAAGCAATAATTGACCGTATACCAAAGAGACAAGGTTGCTGGCATTGAGAGTTGCGAATGCAGTGATTATTGCAGTGTTCCTGCAATGAGACGGCTATTGTTTTTGTTTTTCTACCACTAGGATCCATCCGAAGGCTAAACAAGTAATGCTACCCCTTCCCCCCCCCCCCCGAACCGTACTTCGCATACGCAAACTTCATATAACAGTAACCTGGCAATAAAAAAACCCAATGCTTACAAAATATAATCGTTATCTAAAAGAAATAGAAGAAAAAAAGTGAAAAACATTCTAATAGTATAAATTGTTTTGCAGTATTTATGTATTTACTTATTGTGAAACACGTCTCCTTTTACAGGTGCAAAGTGAAGCATCATATGTTCAGCAAGGAGATGATATGCCTGGCACTAGCGATGGTCGTTTTCACGTTACCATAGTATCCGAAGAAGAGCTGTCTACGTCCAGTAGTGATGATGCTGAGATTAGCATATGGCAAGATGAAAAAACATGTCAGCATGAAAAACGCTTAATCCTAAATAATACCCTTGAAAGACTTGGAGAACGATCTCACAGTCCCCTTCATTCCACTCTGAATACAGAATGGACAGACATAGGTCGGACACAACAAACATATTATGTAAGAAAAATGAATGAAATAATTGATTGTGCCTTAGAAGTTGTTGCTCCTGGGCAACAACAACAATTATGGAATGCAGTAAAAGCCGCACGCGTAGACAATCAGCCCTCAATCAACAAAAGGAAGAAATGGGATGATGAGTCCATAAACACAATACTTGAAGCATACCTTATAGCTGATACATGGCAAACTCGTCAACAAATCTTGTCTTTATTTGCTAATGATTTTTCAAAGTGTGTTTTGCAGGAAATGATACCAGGACTTACAATCAGTCACATTGACAGTGCACGGTTGCATGCTGTAACTGCTGGAATTGGACAACCATTGGAAGAGAAGGCAAGGACAAGAATAAAACTGGATCCAATAAAAGCTGATCATTTTATTGATTATATTTCGCAACCGGCCCTCTTACAAGATGTTGCTTACGGTACTCGCAAGCTGAAACTGGATTCAGGAGAAACCATACTAATGCCCAATGTAATAAGAACAGCTATTCCATCAAGAATAATCGCACAATACAATGAGTTCTGTAACAGTACAGAATTTCAGCCTGCTTCAGATAGCACCCTTTTTAAAATTTTAAATGTATGCAGTGCTTCGAAACAAAAATCTATGCAAGGACTTGATTATATTGCCACAGAGGGTGCCCAAGCCTTTGACAGTTTGACTGAAATTGTTGATGACCTTTTTGACACAGGCAATGCCGATGAAGCATGGAAGAAAGGCGTAAAAGATAAGTTAAAAGTGGCAAGAAGATACCTCAAAATTGACTTCAAATCGCACATAGGAAAATCTGATGAATGCGGTGATCACTGCATGACATATGCTTTAAGTGATGAGAAAAACCCAGATGAATTTAGTTCTCAGTGTGATCATAACCATAATCTTGTATGTGAAAGATGTGACGCTTTGCGGGATGTTTTGAATGATATATTTACACAAATTAATAACAGCGATATGCAAGACCAAAACAAATCTCGTTGCGAGCATGACTGTAAAAATAAAAAGTCTGATATAGCTACATGGAAGTCCCATCTTCTCCGGACTGTAAACCAGGAATTTGGCAAGCAACAGGCTCTTCAAGAACTAAAAGATGACGGGGCACTCATTGTCATGGACTGGGCAATGAAGTTTATGCCACAGAAGTTCCGGGAGAAGATGACGGACTTCTTTGGCAAACGAGGAGTAAACTGGCACGTTAGTGCGGTCATCACAAAGAATACCAATAAGTTTAATGTAGATTGCTACGTACACATCTTTGAAAGTTGCACTCAAAACTGGTTTAGTGTAGCTAGCATTATAGAGAACCTTCTGACAAACATTAAGACAAATTACAGTCAACTGTCCAGAATTTATTTCCGAAGCGACAATGCTGGCTGCTATCACAATGCTGCACTGCTCCTATCTTTACCAGCATTGGGACAACGCACAGGATTTACGATTTGCAGATACGACTTTTCTGATGCGCAATCGGGGAAAGACATCTGTGACCGGAAAATTGCCCCAATGAAATCACACATAAAACATTATGTAAATGAAAAGCATGATGTAACGACGGCAGAACAAATGAAAGAGGCTCTTGATTCTCATGGAGGAATTACTGGTTGCCAATTCGCTGTATGTCAAATAAACAACCTAAAACTAAATGCAAAAAATATAAAGTTGGAAGGTATTAGCTTGTATAATAATTTTGAATACAGCAATGGAAACATTCGGATGTGGAAGGCGTATGGCATTGGAGATGGTAAAGTATGTGCAATCAATTCAATCGCAGAGTCACTTCAAGGAGAAACTGGGTTAGTAGTGGTTCAAGACTTTACGCTGAATAAGAATACAGGCACTATCTCGTCAATATCTCAGAGAGAAGGAGGCACAAATAAGACAAACTTATTTCCATGCGGAGAGAGTGGATGTTACTTGAGTTTCTCAACTCCCCAAGAAGCAGAAATTCACATGGATGCAGGTAAACATGTCAAGCAACTAGAGCAGGAGACAACATATGACAGAATAAGAAAACAATGGGCTGATAAGGTGTCTGGCATCCAAGAACAGCAGCAGTACACTGTACATGTATCTTCAGGTGCCGGTGAGCAGGAGGAAGGAATCATGGATCGTGGTTGGGCCTTGAAGGTATCAAGGAAAAATACCACTATGTCAACGAATGTAAAGACATTTTTGATAGGGCAATTCAATATTGGTGTGAAAACTGGGCGCAAGGTAAACCCTGAATCAGTAGCCAAGCAGATGAAAACTCTGACTGTGGATGGAGGCTTTCAGTTTCAACCATCTGAATGGTGCACGGTAAAACAAATTTCAAGTATGTTTTCGAGACTTGCTGCTGCACAAAAACAAAAACCAGCCGGGGATAAAGTGACATCAAAAGATGAAGTCGCAGGAAGTTTAGATAATGATGATATTGTGTCATGGGTAGTAACAGGAGAAAAAGAGACATTTCGCCAACATGTTTATCAGGAAATTGACATTAGTCATCCCATCACATATGGTGACATCAATGTTTGCAAGCTCATCTCCCAGGGCAAGTGGAAGAACAAAAGAATAAAAGACTTGTCTGAAATATGTGACAACTTAGGTTTAGAAATCGATGGACCTGTGACCAGGAAAGAAAGTTATGTGAAGCCATTAAGAGGTCTAGTCAATAAATGCTGTCAAAAATAAGGCTAAGGGATTGGCACACTAGGCGCAAAAAAGGGTCAGTCTCACGTGCCTAAGTAATGTCAGTCTCATGATACACATGACTAATGTCAGCCTCTTATAAACATAAGACAGAAACTGTTCATAATTTTTAAGTTACAGCTATTGGAGTTCAAGAGTCTACTTACTCGCAGGGC
Source organism: Ophiura sarsii (assembly GCA_035610835.1). Lineage (NCBI taxonomy): Eukaryota > Metazoa > Echinodermata > Ophiuroidea > Amphilepidida > Ophiuridae > Ophiura > Ophiura sarsii. Next base: position 7,667,448 of record CM069452.1, on the reverse strand, counting down.
TCTTTATGTTTATTTCATGTACCATGATAAGAACCTCAGCAAGCTGTAAAGGAAATATTTTAAATAGAAACCGATTTGGTGTCTAGAAGTAGCAGACCTCCCTGTCTATAATGAGTACCATATTTAAATTGCATCAAACAGAACTGATGTTGAAATATAATAACATAACCTTTCTGTTACTTAGTATTTTGATTTGATTTTGGGGTATAAGAATTGGATTGATGTTTATACTGCAAAACAACTGTTTTAAGTCATCAACTTTATCATCTGGCGGCCATTTTGCAAAGTTATACATAATCAATAATCACAAACTGTCGGGATGGTGTTGTTTTTTTGTTATCTAAAAGCATAGATAAGTGGTTAAGAACATATATATGGTGGATTTGGTGTTATCTATGCTGTTATTGGCTAATTATACATTTATGGCAGCCATTTTTGACAGCCATCTTTAATTTAAAGTATGTTAATAAACCTAAAGCACTGCGTATGAGATTTTATTTGTGGTTTAATACATTCATAGCATTATTTAAACTATACTTTGATCTTACATTATGGTCAATATATGTTATTTTATCTAAATTTACCATTTTGGCGGCCATTTTGGACGCCATCTTGAATAATTTAAGCTTGGTGTATAAACAAGGCTTATAAACATCTTAAATATGTCAAGGGCCATTAAAGAACGAAAAAAAAGCTGGTTCGGTGGAGTACCGGGGAACACGGTCAACTTCTATAGTCCGTTCCCAGAATATACCTGACTAAAAGTGGCATTATTTAAAACCACCCCCTTAATAAACGGAAAAAAGTTCCAGGATTCTAAAACCACTTTTGAATAGTTAAAGGGTCGCTTTATCACTTGTAAATAATGAATCAGCTGTATCTGTCTGCGTTTTTGCAAAATTTATGGACAAAGAACTCTAAAAAATACAAATTTTATGATTTCTGTAAAAACCTGAAATAGGCTAAATTGAGTTTTCAAAAAAGATATGTTATCAGGCTAAATACAGACTGACAATTATTCGAGATATTCTCAAGATGACCCTTTTCAAAGGAGTAGTTGATTTATTTGAAAATATTGTTGCCTTACTTTTTCAGATCATCTTCAAATTTGCATTAATAAGGCTTTTTTTTATTGTTTTTTACCCAAAAATGGCAATATTTAGGGAGTGCCCCTTTAACCGTGAAGAGGGTAATTGTTGATTTTTTTAATATGTGCTTTTGTAATAGTTCCAACCACCCATCATTCACATGCGGTATGAATAAAATCCGCCGACCCCCATGTGACAGCCTATACATGCAGCCTGCAGATATTAATAAAATATTACACTTAAACTAACATTATAACGGCTAAAATGGTCATTTTACTTCTATACCACTTTTAGTCCTAAAACATTAATTGACGCGACCCAAAAGCCGCCCTGTTATATTTTGACAGTTTGCTGTCTTCAGTAGATAGTACATGCATGTTTAAGGGGTGGGCCAAGTTTGGCTCTCATTCGAAATGGTAAAAGCAATTGCGTATTGCTTATTGTTTTTACAAGAAAACAGGGTTCATGTCATTGTCATTGTGAGGATTGAACTTAAAAGTAAAAACAATAAAACCAAAAATGCACACTGGTAATGATTGTAGTCCTTGCCTACTTACTATACGACAATCGACAATCGGATTTTCTCTCTACTTTAGCATCCTGTGGCACTAATAATAATTAATTATGAAAGGTACTTATTGCCACCAATTTTGGTGATTTTGATTGTACATGTTCT
>CM069452.1:7641097-7665584 GCA_035610835.1 Ophiura sarsii | reverse complement strand
TTCCTTCCCCTTTTCTTTTTCCTTTCCCTTTTTCTCTTCCTCTTCTCTTTCTTCTTCCCTTCCCTTCGAATTTTTCTAGCCCGGTAGTTTGAGCTGGCACGGATACATTTTGTGATATTTGTGTACGGATTGATATCACCATCGCGATGCCGCAATTATGCACCATAATGTATAGCAGTGCACATTAACTTACACGGTGGACTTTGTCGAATCGCACAAGGGAAAATTGCTTTCCTATTTGAGTTTCGCTTGTTATAGATTCTGCTAGAATCATGCTTATATAAAATTATAAAATTGTTGATATTTACTCATGTATTTCGGCTGCTAGAGGCTCTCAACAATGGCTTTGTACATTATACATAAGTGCTCGTTCGTCTGGTATCCATGTAAGCACAGTCCCTGTGGTCTAGTGGATTAACCTATCGCAGCGAATGCTAGAGGGACCGGGTTCGAGACAGTGTATTTTTAAGGTCTTTTTAAATTTAATTCACGCCAGTTTGTCCGAGTCTATATACAGGGTGTCTCAAAAAAACACCCGTGCACGTGTTTACCCAACTTATTGACCATGAACTTCTACAATTTGTTGTATCAATTGTATACATATTGATAGACTAAACGCTTAGCTTTCATATGCTGTTTATTTCATCTAATTTGGTTTTGTCAATCCTGAGATATGATCAATTAACTAAAGCTACCTAAAATCGACGTTGTGCCACTTTTACAGAAAGAATGCTTAAGATAAGCATTAAAACCCTCGTCCTCCTAAGGGAGGGTAGGGTGGTCGCCGATTGCGCTAAAACGCAAAGAACAGTGACCTAGGGCGTCTAGGGGAGCGCTTTTACATCCCCTGCGCTCATTTTGACGAAAACAAATTGAGGGTGCCACCTTACCTTGCCACGGGGGTAGGTAAGCCGTCAAAGTCCGATAATAGGGGGTGGTTGCCACCTTAATTGTTTTTTTAAATCGACATTTTGAAAAATATTTTAATTGTATGGTCCTGAATATTAAAGCATAGGCATATGCTAGAAACACCATTTCCCTTACTTATAAGCAAAAAACCGGTGAAATTCCGATATTTGGAACTTTTTTGGCGAAGATTTCTTTTTTGGCCTATTTTACTGTGTAGCGAATACGGCGGGATTGTGGTCGGCCATGTTTGGTGACGTCATGGTGACGTCATGCGTATGATGTTTATACTTGTTTTGGAATGTATGGATAGAGGGAACCTCTAGCTATACCATGGTACCCAAATAAGCATACTCTGCATTTTGGATTAGATTTGTTTAGGGGGTTGGTAACAACCCAACCCCCTCTCCGGAGTAACCCTTTCTATTCATTGCAAATTGTAAAGTGGCACAACGTCGATTTTAGGTAGCTTTAGTTAATTGGTCATATCTCAAGATTGACAAAACCAAATCAGATGAAATAAACGGCATATGAAAGCTAAGCGTATATAGTCTATCAATATGTTGTATACAGTTGTTACACCAAATTCTAGAAGTTCATGACCAATAAGTTTGGTAAACACGTGCACGGTTTTTATTGAGACACCCTGTAATATTTATTCATTTCACTTACTCGGCTGGTATTATTTGCTTGATCATCGTGTGTATTTATTTAATTGAGTTTCGCATGTCATAGATTCTGCTAGAATCATGCTTATAGGCCATTATAAACTTGTTAATATTTACTTATGTACTGTATTTCGGCTGCTAGAGGCTTTCAACAATTGCTAGGGGGTTGGGGGTACCGCGCCATTTTGCGATATTTTGCGAAAACGATAGTCGTTATCACGTGATACGTATCGTTGAAAAAAATAATTTACACTGTTTTAACGAAATGCACTATGGGATTGTGTAACCAGCCTAAAATCAAAGAGGTCGCAAACTTGCTTACAATTGTATTATTAGCCTAGCTATAACAAGCTAAAAGTGAATGTATAAACAAAGTGTGCAAAGGAGAAATTGTTGGTTACAACAAGTTTTGCTATCATTATCAAACTGAACTCAAGTTAAATCACTTATTTATCGAGCAATAATATAATTGTTTACGCATTTTAATTGTTTAGATACAAAGTTAAATAAATCAAGAGATAAATGATAGATAAATAAAAAACTAAAAAAAACTATAAACGCATGGGCGGCCTTTATAATTTATAAAAATTGACATAACAATGATGTTACATTAATTCACCATCAAGTTTAAAAAATAGAAAAATAAAAGGAGAACAAGGAATATACGGGAATCGAACCCGTGATTGCCGATTGCCAACGATATGGCCAACGTAGCGCACGCCACAGAGCTCGACGAGTATAATTTTTGCCAAATTTGTGTGTTTCTCTCGCATAAAATGTGTTTGTAATGTGATTATACTCCTTTTTTTTAAAGAACGGTAAACAACTTTGACATTTTCGAACACAAAAAATGGCGTCATTTATACGGTCAACGCCAGCAGCGCTGTCCGTGTGGGCACGCATACAGATCGTCGCTGTTCTGACATATCGGCACATGTGCCATTTTGGGCAAAATGAGTTAAGTTGCATTTTATGATCTACAAATGAAACTCTTTATTCTCCAAAAAAATTTAGACAAAAAAGGTAATTAATTAATGAGATACCGCACTAATTAGGGTGATATGCCAGGGTTTTAACATAATACCGGCATGAAAAACTCATTTTGTATTCTGACATACCGGCACATCACAATATTCTGCCATAGACCACCGTGTAACTGCAGTGCTGACATACCGGCATATCACTGGCATATCACTGTAGGACGAATATGAAGGTTGTTTTCTTCTTGCTGACATACCGGCACATGACTTCGTCGCTGTTCTGATATAATTACTCCTAATTAATAATTGCAATTTGTTGTTGTAACATGCTCATAACAAACATAAGTATATATCTATTAGTGTTCTTTGACAATGACAGTGACATTTGATGTAAATGCTCTCTAACAAGTCTTTAAAAATTGAAAGATTTTCAAACACGATTTTCTCAAAACGCTGTTTTTCGTGATGTGCCGGTATGTCAGAACAGCGACGAGATGATACCGGCAGGCCAAACAAATCCATAGCGGCAAGACTCCGCGGCTCGATCTCACAACCTTTCGCTCCGGATGTCAACGTACGATCCACTACACCAACCGTGCTATTTAAACACGATCCACACACCTCAGAATTGCAAAAAAATGCTTAAAACAAGTCCACTTTTTGTGCCTTTGAACAGAGTGTTTGCCGGGAATGCAGAATTGGCGAATAATTTATTAATATAATATAGTATTGGCGAATAATTTATTAATATCTAATTTTATTAATTGGACATTTGCCTCATTAATATTCAGCGACCATGCATGCGCTGTGTAATTCTGCATTTCCGGCAAACACTCTGTTCAAAGGCACAAAAAGTGGACTTGTTTTAAGCATTTTTTTGCAATTCTGAGGTGTGTGGATCGTGTTTCTTTATCAAATTGGTTAGAAATCCCTCCATTTTAGAACATCTGAAATTAAAAGTGGACCCATACACCTGGGACAGTATGATGCCAAGGGCATATATTTTGCACGTAAATTCAATACAAAAGTTCAGAAAATCGACCAAAATATGACGTCATGACCATTGCTTCGGGACAAAATGGCGCGGTACCCCACCCCACCCTAAACAATTGCTTTGTATACATTAGACAGTGCTCGTTCTTCTGGTATCCATGTAAGCACAGTCCCTGTGGTCTAGTGGATTAACCAATCGCCGCGAATGCGAGAGGGACCGGGTTTGAGACAGTGTATTTTTAAGGTCTTTGTTAATTCACGCCAGTTTGTTCGAGTCTATAAAATACCGTTAAACTTCATCTATAAGCACCCATTGACTAGTAGTTAATAAGCAGAGAATAGATAAAAAGGTATGAGCGCCCTCTTTTGATCTAGAGAAATTAGCACGAATTTGTTTAGTGTATTCAATATTCAATACTATAAAGTTGTATTACTCTCTAAATAATTTCATGGACAGACGAATTGCTCAATTGGTAAAGCGCCCGGTAAAGCGTCAACTTCAGTATCACGAGGTTGGTGGATCAATTCTCAACTACACCTTTTGCACTTTCTTTTGAAATCCAAGTGATATAGAAATTAATGCAAACTTGAATGTAAAATGATTACTCAATTATACTAGCTTTATTGTTATTTTTCAAAAAACAAGCGCATAATTAATTTGATTGTATAAAGTAATGATCTTTAATAGTCCAACCTTTTTATAAGCTAAAACACATTTATACTACAAATTAACCACAGCAAAATGTATTCATTGGCTGTTACAGCACCTGTGTATACGGTATACCATTAAATAGTGATAGCGCCATCACTTATGTAATGAATGACTACAGAATAGAGGGCTCACTATTAGTGACTGTATATTAATGAGACTCACTATTAATAACTGAATATTGATGAGACTGTTGCATGATGGGACTGAATATGAATGAGACTGATTGCATCATGGAAAAAGCTCTCTGTAAGCTGGGCGGCCATCTTGACAACATGGTTGGCATTTTACGTTAGCTGAAATGGCTGAAAATACCAACATGGAGCCATGTGTGCAGGGCCACAATGAACTGGTAATGATGATGAATGTTACTCCATCATCTTGTGTACTGTGCCGGTAAGGTACCGTAATTATTGATTTAGAAACTGTCGCCGATAAAACTGGTCAAGCTGTACCGGTAATCAAAATGGTGACCCATTGACACGTCATCCTGCAAGCAGCAGCGATGATGAAATATTATCTATAATATAAGTTGGAACTGTAGCTGTCCTGTCGTCATACGTCTGTCCCTGTCCCCTGTCCCTTCTACGCAAAGAATAGCGTTGGTTGTGTTTACGCAGCAGTTGCAAAGAATAAGAACTCTCAACTCTTCCCGGCGTCTACGCATCGAGAAAGGTTCTCAATAACCTACGCATCAATTCAATGGCATGCCACGGCCAGATGTTCGCCATACTCGCATGCTAGCAACATTTATTAACCAGAGCTCTGGGGGGGGGGGGGGTAATTTGTGATATATCCTTGCAATTGCATTATTATTTATATGTGTGATATTTTGTTAAACATGTTATATAAACCACTTGTTGATGTGCTTGCTAAGGCAATAAACTGATTTAATCTCGCAATAGATTGAGATTATGGAAACTACGTTAATTTGATATGCATCTTGATATTTAGTCTGTCATCTTGACGTTTGTTATGGCTTTCTGAGTCGTGGTCGTAACAAATTGGGGGCTCGTGTCCGAGAAATTCTCAATTATTAAAATAACTTTGAGAATTGAATTTGAGACTCGCAACCTCTCGCAAGTGTGTTTATATAAATGTGAAAACAATATTGTGTTTAACATTGACTTTGATATAATGTACTGTTATGTAATAACAATGTGCCCATTGCTTATGTAGGTAAGGCCTATTTGTAATAGGCCTCCAACTGGTTAACCATACAATTTACAGTTAACTTATACAATTTACAAAATGGAGACCTATGGCATGCAATGAAATTGTAATATTCATTCAGTAGTGTGTGTTCAAGTGAGAAAGGTAAACAAAATGTCGTTCAATCCAGAGAGTTTCATGGAAAGTGGTGAGTTTGAACAATTTGATTCATTCAAGAAAGCCTGGTTGCAAGTTCTTGCGGAACATGTAGGCATCAAAATCAAACCTGGTGAAAGAAAACAGGTGTTCAAGAACAAATTGATTGAATATTTTGTGATGTCAAAGAAATTTGAAGTATCAATTTTGAATAAGAAAGTTGACGTGGAAGAGACACCAACTAGTGAATTTGAAATGAAACTTCAAATCACATTGAAACAAATGGAATTTGAACATGACTTGAAATTGAAGGAAATGGAAACTGAGAAAGACCTTCAAATGAAACACATGGAATTGAAAATCAAAGATTTGGAAAACAAGTTCAAGCATGAAAGCAAAAAAGTAGTGTTTGATGTTACTAGATATATGAAACTGGTACCAGAATTCAGAGAAGTTGAAGTTGATCAGTTTTTTCAACACTTTGAGAAAACGGCAATGTTGCATTCTTGGCCAGAAGATCATTGGGCAATTTTGGTTCAACATAAATTCATTGGTAAAGCTCGTGATATATATGCTAGCTTCAGTCTTGATCAATGTAACAATTATGGATATGTGAAGCATCACATTCTGAAGGGTTACCAATTTGTTCCTGAGTTTTATAGACACAAATTTAGGGATGAAAGAAAATCTGGTGAATCTCAAACACATGTGGAATTTGCAAGAAAACAAGAACAATTGTTCGATCAGTGGGTCATGGCCAAAGAAATTGGTAACAGTTATGACAAGTTGAGACAGCTGGTTTTGATTGAACAATTTAGGAACTGTGTTCAGGGAGACATTAAAACTTATTTGGAAGAAAATAAAGTTGTTAATATTCATGACGCAGCTACAAAAGCAGACGAGTACTACATGAACCATAAATGGAAGTTGACGGGACAAAAACAAAATCAATATAGGCCAGGTTCAGGGAAATTTCACTCAAACAGTGAAAATGTCCAGAAGAATAACACTGGGGAAGACAAAAACACTGACCGGGATTATTCTGGTAGGCCAGTGTTTAAATGTTACAAGTGTGGAAAGCCTGGTCATAAAAAAGCTGACTGTAAAGAGTAATACTCTGTAAAAGGAAGTCGGCTGTGCCACGAAATTGGGTAAACAATGTGATAATGTTGTGGGAGGGTAAAAACCTTCAAGAACTGAATTTAAAAATCACACTGATGAAGTCAGTGGGAAATTCAAACCATTTCTCAGTGAGGGCATAGTGTCTTTGGGTACGAAGCATGGGGAAGTCCCATTAAAGGGATACATGTTCGGGACAGAGTATGATATTGGATACGAATCATGGGGAAGTCCCAATCAAAATTGTGAGGGATACATGTTCGGGATAGAGTACAATGTATATGATATTGATTGGAGGGGATCCTAAAATTTGATGAACAATGTGCCACAGGAAATCATGTGCTTGTAATAAGGTATTGATATGGAGGTGGTGAAGGTTCCCTTTCATAGAGTCACAATAAAGTCGGGTTTGGTGTCAGGGTCACTTGTTCTAGGTAGGTGTTCGGCAAGAACTTCCTATTAAAGGGGTTGACATACTTTTGGGGAATAATTTAGCAGGCGATAGGGTACTGCCTGTGGAGCCAATTTGTATCTGACAAACCTTTCTTTGAATATAAAGAAATTTTTCAATGATGTTATATTCCCATCATGTGCGGGTACTCGTGCGATAAGTAGAATAGCCCATGTTGATCAATGGACTGATTCTACACGTGGCACTGATGAGGAAGTAAAAATGGGGGAAGGTCCCATATTGGATGACGATCCAAGGATAACAAAGTACATGTAATCGTGAAGAGTGTGCACCTCTAGAAATGAATACATGTACAATTTTGAAAAGACATTTTCACCAAAGGGTTAAAAAATGATGCACTGGGTGAGAATGGGGTAAATGAGGATAGTTGGGATGTGATAACGCGCGTATAGCTGATAAAACAGCAACATTCTGACCTTGACTTAGTGAGGACTGCCGAAAGAGCAGTGAACACTGAAAGAAATGCACAGTGAAGCTGTGTGTTTTATCATCAAAATTGAGTATTGATGAGGAAATGGAGACCACCAAAATCAAAGGTCTGGGAGGATTGGTGGGTATTTCATTAAATAGTGGTACCTAGAGTGTACCAGTCTGAGGTCTTAAAAATCAGTAAATTTGGGATCAAGGTTTACACTTGGTATTTATTTGCACCATCTAATGTTGGGTTGCTAGAATATGTGTCCAAATTTAATTTAAGATAAGACTAAACAGAGACTTAAATATAGCATGGCAAAACCTGAGACAGGGTCAGCAAAGAATTTAAGTATATTATGACAAACATGCAAAAACAAGACAATTTAGTCCTGGTGATAAAGTACTTGTGTTGTTTCCAATTCTGGGTAATCCTTTGCAGGCTAGGTTTTCAGGACCATAGTCAAGTCAAGGGTGGGAGACCTAAATTATGTGATGAAAATCTCAGAATGTAGGAAAAAGACACAGTTTTATGTCATGTTATGCTCAAGAAATATGTAGAGAGAGAAAACTCTCTAGAAGGTAAACCTGTGTGTGTGTCAATGCCAATACCTGATAAAATTACCGTTTTGACACTACGGAAAGTGTATTTGGGTTTGGGAAATGTGAAAGTTCATGTGAACCAAGTACACATAGTACAGTATTTTGAAGGACAATATTGTAAAGACATTCATTTGGACTGAGGAATGTGAAACTTGTTTCAGAAAGTCAAATCACTTCTGATTAGTTCACCTGTGTAGTTCAAGTTGGCTGTGGATATGAGTGATGTGGGATGTGGTGCGATGCTGTTTCAGGAAAGTACCGATGGAATAGACCATCCTGTGTGTTTTTACTCGAATAAATTTAATGATCACCAAAAGAATTACAGCACGATTGAGAAAGAATGTCTTGGAATTATTCTTGCTGTTCAGCATTTTTGACATATATCTCACAGCAGCCACATTCACATTCCTCGTATTCACAGATCACAACCCACTCACATTCCTGCACAAATGAGGAACAAAAACAGAAGAATCATGAGATTGTCAATTTACCTTCAGGAATTTGATTTGCAAATTCAACATATTGCTGGGGAAAATAATATTATTCCTGATGCGTTATCTAGAGTGTAAGCAATAAGTGTTGTTTGTGTGACTAAAAACTACAGAATTTTGAAAAACAAAATGTTATGTGTAGTTGTATGTTGACCATTGTATAGGCTATGGTACTATAGGCTATACAGTGTGCTGAAGGTGTTAAAATGACATTTTTAACACTGTTGAAATCATATTTGTTAAAAAAATATGATAATGGAAATTTGTTGAAAAGTTTTAAAAAATTCAACAATTGGGATTTTGAAAAAAGACCATTATGTTGTGTAATGATGATGTACATGAGGTTTAAAACCAAGAAAGGTCTTTAAAAGGGATGTGTACAACTTATTATACAGATTTGTTAAATGGTATTTTGTCATGATCAATAACGGTTATTTAATCATAGCGTTGTTGAATGATTATGTTATGTGCTGTTCTATGTATACAAAGAAGCTTTCCATATATGGAAAACTTTAAGGGGGAGGGTGTTACAGCACCTGTGTATACGGTATACCATTAAATAGTGATAGCGCCATCACTTATGTAATGAATGACTACAGAATAGAGGGCTCACTATTAGTGACTGTATATTAATGAGACTCACTATTAATAACTGAATATTGATGAGACTGTTGCATGATGGGACTGAATATGAATGAGACTGATTGCATCATGGAAAAAGCTCTCTGTAAGCTGGGCGGCCATCTTGACAACATGGTTGGCATTTTACGTTAGCTGAAATGGCTGAAAATACCAACATGGAGCCATGTGTGCAGGGCCACAATGAACTGGTAATGATGATGAATGTTACTCCATCATCTTGTGTACTGTGCCGGTAAGGTACCGTAATTATTGATTTAGAAACTGTCGCCGATAAAACTGGTCAAGCTGTACCGGTAATCAAAATGGTGACCCATTGACACGTCATCCTGCAAGCAGCAGCGATGATGAAATATTATCTATAATATAAGTTGGAACTGTAGCTGTCCTGTCGTCATACGTCTGTCCCTGTCCCCTGTCCCTTCTACGCAAAGAATAGCGTTGGTTGTGTTTACGCAGCAGTTGCAAAGAATAAGAACTCTCAACTCTTCCCGGCGTCTACGCATCGAGAAAGGTTCTCAATAACCTACGCATCAATTCAATGGCATGCCACGGCCAGATGTTCGCCATACTCGCATGCTAGCAACATTTATTAACCAGAGCTCTGGGGGGGGGTAATTTGTGATATATCCTTGCAATTGCATTATTATTTATATGTGTGATATTTTGTTAAACATGTTATATAAACCACTTGTTGATGTGCTTGCTAAGGCAATAAACTGATTTAATCTCGCAATAGATTGAGATTATGGAAACTACGTTAATTTGATATGCATCTTGATATTTAGTCTGTCATCTTGACGTTTGTTATGGCTTTCTGAGTCGTGGTCGTAACAAATTTATTTTAAATGTTTCACACAGTAATCTTAAACGTTTCCTTCATCATGATTTAAGGGCAAATTATGATGATGCATATTAGGTTGGTAGATCAAGTTAAGCAACAAAATGAAAGTAACTATGCAAACCACTATAATCCTGGTCTCACAATGAATAGGTGAATGAATGGATGGCTATTAAATCAATTTATTTCCAATAAGATAGAGGGCCGTCCATTTATACCGACCCATCAATCATACATGTAGTTATAAAACAGTATCTGACACAGCAGTCTCGTTTAGATCAATTGGTTAAGCCGGCAGTTAGGGCAATTGTGATCGCGGGTTCCAGATGACAATTCCTGGTTCGAATCTCACTTCAAGACTTCTTCTTTTGGAAAGGTCATAATTTTCAAATTCTTGACAGTGTTTTATTTTTATCATGAATGAACAAGGAATCTATCTTTTTCGTTGGTTTTTTTATATATATATATTTTAAATGAAACACAATTTAATCAAACTGGACACGCAAGTCATGGCCAGTCAATAACGTTTTGACTGTTTGCCTGTTGTCCTCATTGATTCGAAACGCGATATTTATTACACGTTTGTGCCATACCTATTCTTGGAGAAACACAAAGCACAAAACAAATAAAACAAAACTGAGTGGAAATAATAAAATAAATCACGCGAAGGACTTATTTACGGCACCATCTATCTTTTTAATTCTGTTTAAGTTTTTCGGAACTATAATACACACGTTTGACGGATTGCCTTTAAATTGCACGCCTAATGAACATGTCATAGTTTGAGCAGCTCACGTGGTATTGAAGGTCATGCATTACATTCATGTAAATGGTAGTATAGTGGCCACGTGTTATTGATTTATAACGGATTAGTTTTAGAATTACGAAACTGTGTCTATATCACTAAAGAAGTCCTCTGCCCCAAATTCGATAGACATGCTACATGCTTGTATCGATCAACTGTGAACCATATACATGTACATGTACATGTATGTGTCTCTATAAACTCAATCAGGAATTGTCATCTAGAACCAACAATGGCCAAAACCATAAGTAGCAGAACTGAAAAGCAGTGAATTGTAATCAACGTATTGTCTCATTGTACTCCATCCATGCATGTCTTCACAAAAATACTAAGTCGTTGAGGTTGATTTAAATGTTTGTACTATTTATAAACGATTGTGATAACATTAAAATTAAAATAAAAAATAGTAGAAAGAGAGGAAAAAAAAGGGAAAACCCACATTAAAGACAAAGATAGATTCACTATTTATTCATGGTAAAAACAAAGTTAAGAATTTGATATACACCGTAAATATTTATAAACTTTCCAAAAGAAGAAGTCTTGAAGTGAGATTCGAACCAGGAATTGTCATCTGGATAGTGCGATCACAATTGCCCTAACTGCCGGCTTAACCAATTGATCTAAACGAGACTGCTGTGTCAGATACTGTTTTATAACTACATGTATGATTGATGGGTCGGTATAAATGGACGGCCCTCTATCTTATTGGAAATAAATTGATTTAATAGCCATCCATTCATTCACCTATTCATTCATTGTGAGACCAGGATTATAGTGGTTTGCATAGTTACTTTCATTTTGTTGCTTAACTTGATCTACCAACCTAATATGCATCATCATAATTTGCCCTTAAATCATGATGAAGGAAACGTTTAAGATTACTGTGTGAAACATTTAAAATAAGCCAATGAATACATTTTGCTGTGGTTAATTAGTAGTATAAATGTGTTTTAGCTTATAAAAAGGTTGGACTATTATTATTAAGATCATTACTTTATACAATCAAATTAATTATGCGCTTGTTTTTTGAAAAATAACAATAAAGCTAGTATAATTGAGTAATCATTTTACATTCAAGTTTGCATTAATTTCTATATCACTTGGATTTCAAAAGAAATTGCAAAAGGTGTAGTTGAGAATTGATCCACCAACCTCGTGATACTGAAGTTGACGCTTTACCGGGCGCTTTACCAATTGAGCAATTCGTCTGTCCATGAAATTATTTAGAGAGTAATACAACTTTATAGTATTGAATATCGAATACACTAAACAAATTCGTGCTAATTTCTCTAGATCAAAAGAGGGCGCTCATACCTTTTTATCTATTCTCTGCTTATTAACTATTAGTCAATGGGTGCTTATAGATGAAGTTTAACGGGTATTCATTTATAATACTGCCTAAAAGCGTGATTCTAGCAGAATACATGACCTGAGACTAATACCAGGCCTATGTAACACCCTATCTGCCCATTGTTAAGATTTGGTTCAGTATAGCGCACTCTATCAGTTCTTCACCCGGAAGTTAAGCGTAAACTGTTAATCATTCGTTGTGAATGAATATTCATCTATGACTATTTATGACCTCACACTATGTAATCGTCGCGATCCACCGTCCTTCCCAACTGATCTGATTACAATATTCATAAAATGCAAATAACGCCACGCCCCTCCTCTGTCACTGTCAGACGAAGCCATCCACAATTTAAAATTCTATTTTGTTTCACGTAAAAATTAATTTCAAATAGGCCTAACCAATTCTGAATGTTTCGTGTCATATAAGAACTAAATTCTGCTATCATCAAAGCAAATCAGTTCTACTCTAAATCACAATCAGCTTGTTTTGACCATTGATGTACTATTTCTGTGCCACAAATCATGTTTTGAGCCGATAAAATCCACCATGTCTTAGGTCGTCTGGTTTGCTACGACCATGATAGTGCGCCCCCTATAAAACCTTCACCCATGAATTTGCGCATAGTAGACGGGGGACTTTGCCTTCGAGATACTTGTCCCATAGTTATATAGTCTCTGCTAATACCTAAAGAGATAATAAGCGCCCACTGATACATGCCATGTGCAGCGATCCATGGTCCGATGCGACGTTGTTATAGTTGATGGCCCATCGATTATCATCATTCAGTTTAATCTGTATCACGAACTCATCCTTTGAGTAGTAGCGCGCTATTTTTAATCCAGTGTTATCCACACGTGTATTAGTATTACACTTTTCTTAATTTCCTGAACGCACTTTAGTATGGGATGGTGACCGACTCACAGACCTTGATATATTTCTGAAATATGCATTTATCTCAAATGATAGTAACTATGCAACAGTTCAACAGTTGAGTAAACAATGCCCAATATGTTCAACAATTGAGTAAAAAATACCCAATATGTTCAACAGTTGAGTAAAAATGCCCAATATGTTCAACAGTTGAGTAAAATGTTGGGCATTTTTACTCAACTATTGAACATATTAGGCATTTTTACTCAACTGTTGAGCATATTGGGCATTGTTTACTCAACTGTTGAACTGTTGCATAGTTACTCAACGTTGAGTAAACGTTTTACTCAACATTTTAGCAGTGCAGCTATACAAAAGTGGCATTATCGCATAACGCTAACATAGGCTTATGCTCTCTAAGGATTCAAATAACAATCAATGTTAAAGATCGGCCATGTGATTAGAGCTTTAATCATGGATCATTGTTACTCCTTTTGTATCTACTATTTCTATATGTTTGTTAATCTAATACCTTCGTGCACTCGCTATGTACTCTCCGCGCCGACGCAGAGAACGTTATGAAAACGTATTGAGAAGGTACTAGTAACCAGAGCCTGCTCAAAACGCTTAAAAATTGAAGCCAAAGAACGGAACGTCGCACCATGACAACAACAAATACGCGTTTCCAAAAAACAGCGTACCTACTCGCGTGTCAGTAGTGCGTCACTTTATTGCAGCCTCTCCCCGTTCCGCGCTTCCATTTCCGGCATCATTGATTGGTGGTATTGATTTACGCCCGCAAGCTGCGCCAGAAGAAAAACAAGCTGCGCAAGCACTTTGATCGTCGTTATGACGATATTGGCCGTCGTCATGCCGATATTGGGCGTATTCAGGGTACGGCGGCTTAGCACGCTGTGTGTGTTGGAATGCGGAATGAGCAGTCTCTAAGTAATTAGTATTATGCTAGTAACGCAGACAGCGACTTTAAGCGCAATACAAGCGCTGGTTTGATCGCAGCAGAGCGTAAACAAGCGCGGCGCTTTGTATGGCGCTCAAGGGCGATCATGTGGTCCCTACCCCGCTCTAGATGGTGTCCACTTCGTCCCCAATCGGTTCTTAGAGACCTTACTGCGTTTTGCATGGCGTTTGGATACTTTTTGAGATTTTTTTTTCAGCGCAACGAGAGCGCAAGGCCTGATCGCCGTATGTGTGACAGGGTATAAACGAACTTGGTGATCCCTATTTTTTATTTTATATAGAAATGGTTTGTACATTGGTGGCACTTTATTTATGCTAAATCTGAATTAAATCAAAAGGGTGATTTATGTATGTTTTATTCAATGGAGTATGTTTAGGAAAATATCATGCCAACAAATTGCTCTGTGAGAATGAACTGTTTTACGGATGACGCTTCTACGAGGGTCGGTCAATATGTAATGAAAGTGATCATGGTATGGGATGCATAAGTGATTCTATTGAGGGATAATGTGATCAATACAAAGTATGAATCTTTGTCTTTTAAACAATATACTTTTGGATTGTTAGATATCTTTGGTTATGTAACGTCATTAACATAAACCCAATAGGTTTCAGACACTGACTGAAACCCGTCAATATTTTACATGATATGTAAGGTTGAAATATGGGTCGATTGATTCATTTGCGTATATCTCGACAATGCAAGCATATTATTATTATTATTGAATCTTTCTTTTTTGAGGGTAAAGAGCTTCCGTGTCAAGCACTGCTTTCCAAGCAGGCATTAAGCAGGCATTCATTTCACAGAGAAGAATATATAATTATTTACAATATACATAGAATGTAACAACTATTTACATAAATATATATACAAAACCATCAGATAAATTCAGCAAGAAAATGCAGAATTGTAATATACTTTAAAACACAAAATTTAAATTCCATGGATCTTTGTTCTAAATTGTTGCACTGACATATTCTCAAGCTCGGTTCTGATTGTTGGTGGCAAGTTATTCCAGGCATATGATGCCCTAACATGAAACGTTCGTATAACTGAGTTAGACTTAAATTTCGGTACAACCAAAGTATTACTACATGTAGTGTGATTTCTTGTTACATAGAATGGTTATTATGAACAAATTCAAACTGCATCGATAAGTATGATGGACTTACATTTTTAAACATTTATACACAATTAGTAAAAGGTGATTATGCCATCTTTTATCAAGTTTAACCCATTGAAGTGCATCCATCAAGTAATTTCTTGGTGTTCTTATATTAGCTGAAAGTATTATCCTGGCTAAATTATTATGAAGAACCTGTAATTTTCTATGACATTCGGTAGAAAAGTTTAACCAAACTGTGCTTCCATAATCAGAGCATTTGATAACATTACAATAGTTTGATTTGAAAGAAAACTTTTCATACGTTTGATGATACCTGTTCTTTTAGAGACATTCTTACACATATAATCAACATGAGCTGACCAAGACAAATTGCTATCTAATTTTACGCCCAAGTATTTAAATTCATCTACCTTTTCAATGAAGTTATTATTGTAGGTTAATTGTACATCTTGAAATCTCTCACGCATCTTATTGCTACCAAATATCACGAATTTAGTCTTATCAACATTCAGGGTAAGCTTGTTGCTTTACTACAGCATTTGGTAAACAAATTTACAAATATGATGAAAAGTAAAGGTCCTAATATAGAATCTTAAGGAATTCCTATGTTGATAGGTTGAAAATCAGAAAAAAATTGAATTTACATTGACAGTCTGGAACTTGTTGCTTAGATATGACTTAAACTATAAAAGTTCGCTACTATCAATACCACAATTTTTAAGTTTCCTAAGAAGAACATGAAGAATGTCATGGTTTACAGTGTCAAAGGCTTTTTTAAAGTCAATAAATATAACATAACATAACATAACAAAACATAACATAACATAACAATGAGCATTTATATAGCGCTCTTACACATTATACAGGGTGGTTCAATAAAACGTTGACAGTTTTTTGAAGCCATTTTTTATTTGAAATTCTGTAGATTTAAAAAAAAAAAATCTGAATAAAAGAATCGAAAGAATGCGTTGAAAAGAACAAAGAAGAGGTTAACTGATGTGTGTGTGTGACTTAATCACGTTGCTTCTTGCTTCGTGCATTTTAAAAGCTTTACTTTCATACTGAGAGGATTGGACCAAGCCGATTTTGCTTCCTCATGTTTGCTGAAGCATATTTCCCGTTCTAAATAACCAATTGGAACGCAATAAAATGCAAATGAAAGCTTATTTACTCAGCTTTCATGATACATCAAGATTAGACCCGTATGTTCCTGTCCTTTTAAGATATCTTATGTGCCCGGAGTGTTAACATTTTTTTGGGTCACCCTGTATATATACCAGTAACATACCCATTATCCATATTTTTCCAAGTGGAATGGTTGGGTCGAAAACCAGATTGAGCATTAGATAATAAGCCTGCGTTAGTTAAATAAACATATAGTTGATCATGAACAGCCCTTTCAATAATTTTAGAGATAATTGGCAACACTGAGATGGGTCTATAATTACCTACATCGGTTTTATCACCAGATTTGAATATTGGTGTTACCTTAGCTTTCTTCCATTCATCAGGGAAAGTAGATCCATTCAGGGACAGGTTGCAGATATGAGAAAGGCAATTTGAAATGACGGGTCCAGCCAATTTCAACAACCTGACATTGAATTGATCTAATCCTGGTGATTTATTATTATTCATGTTACATATTTGTTTTAAGACAAACTCAGCTGATATTGTACTAAAATTAAACTTATTTTCCATAATACAGTTGTGACTAGAGCAAACACTATTACAAGGACATTCGACATGATTATGTTCATTAAATTTACTACCAAGTTTATTACCAATAGATGTAAAGTACTTATTAAATTCATCTGCCATTACTTTACTATTTTTCTGAACATTTGTCATCTTTGTTTGAAATTGATGTTGGTATACTTAAAGTTTTGCTAGGTACAATTTTCTAAATTGTTTTTCAAAGATTTTTACTATCATGCATATTATTGACTACAGCTTCATTACAATAGTTCTTTTTCAGGTAAAACCTCATATTGTTTACTTTATTTCTGAGTGATTTAGCTATATTCCAATTTTCCTGATTTTTTGTCTTTTGTGCCTTGGTTGGTTGGTTGGTTCCTGTCATGACTGACCAGCTCGTGACCTTACAGATATTACGCCATAGATAACGATTTTCAGCAAAGGAGTAACAATCACGGAGAGGGTGTCCAGTAATCAGTTTTATTTGATCAATCCACCGGGAACGAGGTCTGCCTTTCTTTCTCTTCCCTTCAATCATGCCTTGCATGATCATCTTCTCTATGCTGTTACCTTGTGACTTGAGATATGGCCAAAATAGCTCAGCATTTGGGTGTTGATAGCATGAAGAAGTCGTTATGTGCCTTAGCAAATTAAAAGTCAGTTTTATGAAGACCCCATTCATCCATTCAGGTAGACAACCTTTATTTATTTTTCTCTTTAAAAGGTGCATGCTTCATCACATGCTTCAGTGAATAGCATATGCCATTGATGAAGTGCGTCATTAACATTATTAATATAGCACATTTTACCCAAATCATATCATAAAAAATGCTTTAATCCAGTTTGCTGGCAAACTGAGCCCAAAGATTTTTATTTTTTGTTAATATTAATGAAACAAAATACGTAAAGATTATGGAGTAATTCTGTTATACCCTTCACAGAGGTATTCATAGTGCATTGTTTTTAAGAACGACGCATACTACCGATGTAGGTGTGCAGGGTATAACAGAATTATGCCAAGATGATTTTCTGAGAGATACATGAACTTTGACCGATGATTTGTCCACGTAGAGGGCGTGTTTTCTTTCTACATTGGCAAACAGACGACGCTGGACACGGGCCGCATTCACGAATATTCAGGTTAAAATATGCGAACGAGGTTACGTGATCAAGTGAATGGGACGAGTGCTTAACAATGGTTTAAATTCAAAAAAATGATACTGACACTGGAGTTGGTTATCCAGCGGTTTTAGGATGAAATAATTTAGTTCCAACGTGTGATGAATTTTATCGGGCTATATAATCAAAATTCATTGTTACATTGAAACCAACGGAAATTCAAAATTAACGGCCGTTCGTGTCCACTGTCGTCTGATTGGCAAACAAAAGAAAGAAAAGGACTTAACTTCAATCGATTTTGCTGGCAAACTGAGCACAAAGATACACTCGTCAAAAGAAGTTCCTGGACACTTAAATTAAATTAATATTTAATAGAATATATATATTTTTTTTATTTTAATTTATTTATTTGAACATACGCTTTTAAAACAGCGGCACCCGTCTACCCGACGGTGCGTTCATATACAGAAAATCACAAGATTAATACACAATTATATACACAAATTACAAAGTTTTACCATGAGATAGATACATATTATATACAGACACAAAGTCAATCATACAAAATTGATCTGAAATTATGTCAGGCACACGTGGAAAATGGCACTATACATGTATATACATGAACAAATATATTAAATTCAATCGTCATTGTTTGCGCATTTCGTCTCTAATCGTGACTTCCATGCGCGCTTGGAGAAGGACTTACAAAATTTGTCAAATACATGATAAAAGTCGTTAACATTGCTTATATTACAAAATGTGTTGTATGTACTACCTAGCATTAATTTATATTTTACATCAAGATCGCTAGAGATAAATAGCACCCATACATCAATACCATTTAAGTCAATTAGAGCCTTTTCTAGATTATTATATTCATTAGTTCTTATAGCATTAAGTGACACGCAAGTGAAAAGAAAGTGTTTTGTATCCTCAATACCATTATTACATAATTGTCAGGTGCCATTATTATCAGGGGTCCATTTACTCACTTTGTACTCTAATGGTAGTGTATTTGAACGAATCTTGAATTTAAGACAAGCCCCATAAAAATCAATGTATGTCTCCATGCCTGGAGTGTACTTAATACTCAAATAATCTGTAAGAGAGGATTTGGATTTGACATCTTCTTCCCATTCAATGTTAGATATATTATTGATCGCGCGTTTAACTGAATTGGCCGAATGAGGATTCAATGGAGCTCTACCAGACTTCGCTGAATCAATGATGTCAATTAGGTCACACTTGTGCAAAATATTATGAATACAATATAAGAATTTGTATCGAAGTTTAATTGGCTCAATATCCAAACTTAGCATTGTGTTAATAAGTAATTTTGGCCAGCGATGTTGCTCCATGTCAATGATACGTGCGAAATATTTTGCTCTAAAGCCATCTTGAATTGTGGAAATTGGTGCCCATCCGAGTTCACCATAAAGTACAGCGCGAGGTGTGTTACGAGGGGCTTTCAAAATGTAACGTGCCATTTCAAGCTGAAGATTTTCAATTTTCTTTACATCTGCTTGACTACCAGGAAACCACACCGAACTTGCATAATTTATCGATGGAAGAGCTATTGTTTTCCATAGGACATCACCAAAATGTACACGATTAAAGTTATCAAAATTATTAATAATAGACTTAATATATGCAATGAGTCTGTTACCCTTTTTTACTACTTCCTGAATATGACAATGAGCAGAGAGGCTGCGTGATATGTGAACACCTAAATACTTATATGAATCAACCTCAGATATATATTTATCACCCAACCCAAAAGTATATAATTATATAAACTGCTCACAAAAAGTATCGTAACACATGATCGAATTAAAGAACGGTCCGAAAGGGTATGGATTAAACAAAGCTAAAAACCCAGTGCATAATTTTGTTGTGCGTATTTTGACACCTCGATTGTTGAGATACGATATTGCGGAGCGGAGTTATTGTCATTTCAATGGTCGTAGGTCCAGTTTCCAAGGTGACAATCATCCCTATAGAAGCAGGTTTGTATTGATCTGGTTGATGTTAATTGATCAGCCAATAAGATCATCTCTACATATACCCGCCTTTTCTTTTGAATTCAAATCGCTTGTTTGTTGCATGTTGGATCGATTAAGATAAGCATCACCATTCAATGACAAAATAGGGGGTGGTTATCGCTATGCATTAGGAACAAAAGACACTAGGTTAGGAAAAGGGAACACCCAAATGCAGCAATGGCGGAATTGACTAAATGTCAAAGAGGTCGAATTATTGGCTGTCACCACTCAATTCTTGGAGAGTGAGGGGATCGAGACCCTTGACTGGCCTTCCAAAAGTCCAGATCTAAATCCTCTGGAACACTTGTGGGACAGTTTAAAGAAGAAGGTAAATAACTCCATCAAACCTGACACAACTTTGGAAGGGCTACGGCGTATCATCGTTAGGAAGTGGCAACAAATTGACCAGCGGGAGATCAGACATCTCATAAGAAGCATGCGACGACGCATATCCGCTGTTGTGGATAATGATGGTGGACACACAAAGTACTGAAGATAAAGATAAGGTCAATGAAAAGTTGAAGTTGAATGAAAACAATAAATCTGTGTTGTGTAAGGAACACATTATCTTCATTTTCTGAGTGTCTGTTGCATTTTTGTACACGTGTGTAAAGCATAATCCTGATCATTCAAAACAATAATGCAAACCTCTTCCTATAGGGATGAGTGTCACCTTGGAAACTGGACCTACGACCATTGAAATGACAATAACTCCGCTCCGCAATATCGTATCTCAACAATCGAGGTGTCAAAATACGCACAACAAAATTATGCACTGGGTTTTTAGCTTTGTTTAATCCATACCCTTTCGGACCGTTCTTTAATTCGATCATGTTTAAGTGTTACGATACTTTTTGTGAGCAGTTTATATAATTGTATATCAAAATAAGCAGAAAGTAATCCTCTAACAGCTTAATATGGAATTTAGACATGATCACTCATGCATGGCAGATCCCATTCACTTGACAATGGCAAGAAGATTGCAAAAAATTGGATAATCCCTCCATTCAAATGACTGTAAATGCTCATTTCTTGCAATTTCCTTTTACGCACCTTACCATTGCTTAATGAATGTGCTCAGCCATGCATTAATGCGTACATCTTAATTTCATACTGACATGATAGAGAATTATTGTCTGCTTATTTTGACATGCAATTGTTTAATTTATATGAGATATTTATGTGAAATATTTGAACTTCAATGAGTGTCCAGGAACTTCTTTTGACGAGTGTATATTCCGTTCTGTTAATAATATTGAATCACAATACATAAAGATTATTTTCTGAAAGATACATTTTAGTAAAACATACAGCACTCTGCCTTATTTGGCGGTAGAGTTGGTCGTCATACTCTCTGGAGGTGAGGCTTTGGTGACACACAGAGCATTTTTCATGATATGATTTTCAGGTCCCGCTTGGAAATACCAGGAAGCCTATCTAATGTTCACGATATTTTTAATTAAAATATAATTTTAAAGCTGAATGCAAACTGCTTATCCACCAAAATAGCCTGTGTAAGTAAATGTAATCAATATAAGAGGACCTGACGTTTCGATTCTAACAGAATCTTTATCGAAGGTAAAATGACAGAATACAACATACAATAACATATATATAGACATGAGAACAAAGGGCAGGAAGAGACATGGGATAATGTAACACTAGTGGGGGTCAAAGTGACAGATGGATGAATAGGGGAAGGTATAACAAACTTGACAGCTGATTGATGAAGTGGATAATGTAACAAAAGGATGACATAGACAAAGGGGAGATTAAAAAGTAAAAGGCAAATGGGATATAAAATATGGAGAGTAAAATCTATAATGGTGATTGATATGACTACAAATAAATAATAGAAATAGATGTAAATGTAAATGGTAACAAATAATGGAAATGCACTGGAACGAGTAATGAAAATTACTGTGCATAGGAGACAATGTCAGAAATGAAAACATAAGTGTCACACATAACAAGAAGTAAAAAATAGGAAAATAAAAAATGAAGTGAAGAAAAAGTGGAAAAAAACACAAATGGGAAAAAAATACAAGTGATAGGTTGCACAGCTACAAATGGTGGGGGGGGGGGGGGGGGGTGGTTTGAGTCTAATCGTTCCCTTCCTGGATGTTTAGGCCATGGGGCTGAATGGTGAGAAGACGCTTCATCCATAGTTTCTCTCTACTGAGACGTACCACTTCTGAACGGCTACCTAAAGATTCAATGCCCTGTAAGATCATATCAGACATAGTGTGGTTTGGAAGGTTAAAGTGGTGTCCGATAGTTGGCTTGTTGGTGTTGACCGTCGATCTGTGTCCATAGAAGCGCTTCTTCAGTGAGTTTTTGGTCTCACCAACATACTGGACTCCACACACTCTACATGATAAGAGGTAAATGACATTAGATGTCGTACAAGTGATGTGACCCTTCGTATTGTAGGTGGCATGGGCGGTGTGACTGGTGAAGGAATCGCCTTCCTTGATGTGTTCCCGGCAAACGACGCACCTGCTGGTCGACTCGCACTTAGAAGTGCCATGCTGCGTAGGGAGAGAATCATCAGTTAATGGGGGAATAGTAGCACGTACTAACATATCTCGTAGGTTGCGAGGGCGTCTGTAGGCCAGGATGGGTATGTCAGGAACTGCACGACGAAGACGGTCTGATGTGTGGAGAATGTGATGGTTAGTGTTGGTGATGTGACGTAGAGGAGGAAGGTTAGGATGAAATGTGGTGACAAGGGGAATCTTAGGGGGTGGGGTCTTGGTTTCTAGACTTCTCCTGAAGGACTGTGGCTCTCGGGAGAGAGTGGACTTTCTTGATGGCTTGCTGGACTTTGGTGGAGCTGTGACCCCTGGTAACCAGATGCTTCTTCAAATTCTGTGCATGATATAAGAATTTAGATTCGTTAGAGCAAATACGTCAGAGACGGAGAGCCTGACTATATGCTATGCCAGTCTTACAATGGCGAGGGTGGCAGCTTGAAGCATGGAGATACTGGTGCGTATCTGTGGGCTTGGTGAAGAGATCAATAGACAGTATACCATTCTCAGTTTTCTGTATGGTTACATCAAGAAAGTGTGCCTGTTGGTTGGAGTAATCAGAAGTGAACTTAATGGTCCTGTGAAATGAGTTCATGTGATCAATGAATGTGAGGAGGCTGCTTTCATCACTGGTCCAGATAAAGAATACGTCGTCGATGTACCGCAACCAAATCCAAGGTCGACAAGGTGCTTCAGCTAGCATTTGTTCCTCCAGCCTAGACATGAAAAGACAGGCCCATGAAGGAGCCATCCTAGTACCCATAGCTGTGCCATGTACCTGCAAGTAGGTCCTGTCCATGAAAGTGAAATTGTTCTTGGTTAGGACATGGTTCATGAGGCATTCAATGTCAGATATGGGAGGACTGGAATGACCAACCTTGGCCAAAGCTGCACGGCTTGCTTCGATGCCTTCCTGATGGGGAATGTTGGTATAGAGGGACTTAACATCAAATGTGCCAATAATTGCGGTGCTTGGAACTTGGTTCTTGATGGCTTCGAGTTTCCTGAGAAAGTCCGGGGTGTCATGGATATAGGAGGGAACCTGTGGAACAAGAGGCTTGATGAAGTTATCGACAAAGAGGGATATATGCTCAGTTGGTGAGCCGTTGCCAGAGATGATGGGTCGGCCTGGGTTGCCCGGCTTATGGATCTTGGGAAGGAGGTAGAAGCTGTGACACTATGTTTTCATTTCTGACATTGTCTCCTATGCACAGTAATTTTCATTACTCGTTCCAGTGCATTTCCATTATTTGTTACCATTTACATTTACATCTATTTCTATTATTTATTTGTAGTCATATCACCATTATAGATTTTACTCTCCATATTTTATATCCCATTTGCCTTTTACTTTTTAATCTCCCCTTTGTCTATGTCATCCTTTTGTTACATTATCCACTTCATCAATCAGCTGTCAAGTTTGTTATACCTTCCCCTATTCATCCATCTTTCACTTTGACCCCCACTAGTGTTACATTATCCCATGTCTCTTCCTGCCCTTTGTTCTCATGTCTATATATATGTTAGTGTATGTTGTATTCTGTCATTTTACCTTCGATAAAGATTCTGTTAGAATCGAAACGTCAGGTCCTCTTATATTGATTACGATATTTTTAATTGTTAATTTTTATTGTTAATACTACAGTTGTAAATTCGTCAGCGTTAGTAGGACAATAGAACGAAATGTTTTGGAACTGCCATGCATGCGAAATTCAACAGTAGAGCGATATTCTGTAGCACTAATGACGTATGACGGGACGCATGCAGCAAAGCAATTGTTACCACTGTATCTAAATTATTCATTGACGTGGTGGTTTCGA
>CM069452.1:7251808-7640997 GCA_035610835.1 Ophiura sarsii | reverse complement strand
CATAAAACGTTATATTGTTCTAGTATCTGACGATACTAATACTAGAACAATACGAGACCTGATATCAAGAGTCATTGATCAAGAGTTATGTTGAAGCATGAGAGAATGTTGCAAGAGTTTCAATGTTACAATCTCAGTTGAAATCAAACTGGATTGATAAGCCAAACTAGTCATTGCCCCAAGGAGGGGTAATCTCTATGACCTGGAAATTGGTGTATCTTGGGGGAAAATGCTTGCTTATCTGCCAATACCCCTTTCTATGTGTAGGAGAAGTCGATCAACCTTTGAAAGACAATTATTAAACAATTGTCAAATTATGTTTAAAACAGATTTAGAAATGTAAAAATTAACAAAAAAAACACCTTATTTTATTTTATGGAGTGTGGATAATTTCCTTTGATATTCTTTTGCACATTCACAAATCTTCTGTTTTTTCCCCTTCAAAACAAGGGTCTGTGAGTGGAGGACTAAGCAAACATTTGATTCTATATCATTGCCTTACCATGCATGGGTCAGCAGGCATAAATGCATCATATACCCATGCACTCTGTGACGCACACTACCATGTATAACTTAACTTAACTAACTAAGAAATTAAAATGTGCGAAGTTTTACAAACCTGTACTATTGGGACGTGGTGGCTGCGGGCTGATAACATTTCTTGACATTTGTGGCTGTGGACTGAGACTCGTTCTCATCATGTGTGTTTGTGGGCTGACACTGTTGCGACCCATCTGTGGCTGAGGACTCAATGTTGTTCTAGGGGCAGATGGAGGCTGCATCAGGTTAGGGGAGCTTACACCAGGTTGATGGGGATTGTGATACGAGGCCTGGTCTCCTGGTACGGGAACGCTGACTGGCATGGCAGTTTGTTGGTATTGGCCTGGCATAGGCTGCTGCAAGTGGGATATAAGAGATATTATGAATATGTATACAAAATCTTTGGGGTATGGTATGGTTCTTAGTATGACTACAAACAATAGAACCATCCATTAAACCAACCGTTGCCTCAATGTTTTACTGTCCATTAAGTTTCATGTTTGATTAAACATATAATCTGTAAACTAAGGGAAAGGTCTCACTCAACCTCTTATCCATCCATTTACTCATTCCCGTGTCAATTCATTTACGATATCTCCAATAAAGTGCAACTTAAAGGTGGATAATAGATGTATGGAGGCTGAGGTGTCTATAGCTAGAATAACAACTCATTACTCAAGACCCACGCTGGTAATAGATGCAAGGCAGCCAACAAAAACCCTGTTCTAGTAGCCGACTGACCTTTTTTCCCCCTAACTTGAGAATTTATATTTTTAAATCTATTTTTTGAAACTGTTTTGAAAATATTGAAAATTGTTGACACATTTTTGAAAATTGTTGAAAATTCACCAACATTTTGAAGAAAAACGACAAACAAATCATGCTTGGCTGACGGACCCTACCAGAGAGGTCTGTCCGCAGAAAAGGGATTGTGTTGCCTGATGCAGTTAAAGAATTGCGCTAAAGGTTGCCATTCAAGTGATAGATGGATGGTGTTATCGGTTTCATTAGAAGGAGTATCACATCTATTCACCTTTAAACTTAATCAACAAAGACTGGAAATTGACTAACAGGTCAAACCAATAGATCTTTTATACTTTTTCTTAACACTTTCCTCGCGCAGTCGTCTTGATTATTATATTTTAAAAATGTCAAAATTATTAAATTTCATCACCATATTTAGAATCACCATTAGAAATGCAATTAAATAAGAACAAACGTAGGTATTGGTTCAGTAATTTTTGAGATAGACTTTGAAAGTTGGGAAAGCTTTCTGAAAAATCTATTTTGTATACATGGTTAACTAATAGCTTATGGTGGGTTCATCAATAAAATAGCAAGTAGTATTTGAATAAGCAATACACAATCAAAAATGATAAATATATAAATTTGAAACCAAATTTAAAAAATAAAATAATCATTAAAATCAATTTGAAAACTTATTAACCAACAAATTCATCAATGTCAAAATAATTCTTTTATAAACAAACTGTAAATAAATATGTTTCCTAAGCAAAATAAAAAATGGTATCATAACAGCAGTTTCCTGCTTTTCTCTCGTAAACCGTCGTTACATTATGTTTCGTACCCTAACATTGCCATTCATCATCCGGTCAAACTCTTCATTTATCTTCATATATGTTGCCTCTGTACGTGGGGTAAGTGTATATGGCTCTGAATCAGGTTCCGGGCTGTCGCATCCGTTGTTTTCCTTCTTGTTCAAAACCTGTAAAAAGATAAGAAAATAATGATAAAAAACAAACAAATTATAAGACAGTAATACTTATTATGATTAGATTTTGCCATTTATTTTTGTTAATTTGTGTTTCACTTCTTATTCAAGACACGGAAAGCTGACTAGGGTATTTGTTCACCAAATATTCTAACCAACAGTTATTTTTTGTTCCAAGTTTAACATTAATTTATGCTAGTTCTTATATTCATTTTTTAATTAATGTACGAGGGGGTATCAACAAGTTTTAGAAATCACCCAGAAGTGCAGGAGCCAGAAACTTCATTTTGATATGTGATCCTTCAGAAATCTTTACAAAGTCCCTGTGCAAAGTCACACATTTCTCCTACTATTTTCTACCTGTCCACAGACCGCCATTGTAGAGATCCTCAGATTGACTGCCATTGATTGATCCTCAGATTGCCTCAGATTGTGTTATTCCCCAAACAGCAACAAATAGTTTAAAGTGTTGACAGAAATGGTCAAAGGTAATGTAGGGTCATTAGAGGTCAATATGTGTACACCCCATGTTACCCATAACATTATTGTCACCAAGCTTGTTGTAATGATCTTTGACCCCTTTTTGTCAAAACTTTAAACTGCTGTTTTGGGAATAACACAATCTGAGGCAATCTGAGAATCATTCAATGGCGGTCAATCTGAGGATCTCTACAATGGCAGTCTGTGGACAGGTAATCCGGGGAGAAATGTGTAACTTTGCACAGGGACTTTGCAAAGATGTCTGAAGGATCACATATCGAAATGAAGTTTCTGGCTCCTTCACTTCTGGGTGATATCTTAAACTTGTTGATACCCCCTCGTACATTATACCAGTATTGAGCGATACTTGCAAAGTTGTAGAGAGGTGCCAGTACAGTATAGTGGGACCTAAAGTACACTTAACCAACATTTCAATTACATTATACTCAGACCCGTCCCCCAAAGAGGATTTTTGTACAAATGTACTTTTTTTTGTACCAATGTACCTTTTTTAGTACCAGTGTACCTTTTCTTGGTACTTATGTACCTTTTTTTTTGTGAAAACGCACCCACCCTACCCAAATGTTGGGAAAACGCCCCATTTCCCATTTTGTAAAGCATTTTTTCGGGCCGTTTTGGGTTAAAACATGTCCCATGGGCCATGCTCGAACTCCCGTAAATGTTACTAAAAGTATATCAAGACAAAGGTCTTAACCACTAGATGGTGGTGTTTACTGTATTCTGTTTGGTATCTTACTATAAATCTGGAAGGGGTGGGGGTGCGGGGGGGGGGGGGGGTATGCCTCATTACCTATACCTCTGAAACCACATAAACCCCACGCACCCCACATACAAACCAGGTTGATGATCAAAATTCTCTAAACCATTTACCGTGGATCCTTTATTATCCCCTACCTCTCAACATGCTCAAACCGCTTTACTTCATTAACCCTCGGTACCTCTGAAACCACATAAAAACCCCTCAACCCCTCTCCCCTCACACACACACAAACCCGGTTGATTTATAATCATAACCTTCCTAAACCATTTCCCGTGGTTAGGGAACTGTTCCATTTGTACGCGATAAATTTATCGCGACTGTATCGGGGCCTGATATGTTTTGGACCCGATGTTTTTCAAGTTGATACGCGATAAAATAGTCATCAGGCCCCGATAAAATAGACATCGGGGCCCGATACGAGGCCTCTGCCATACCCTGGGGTATGTTTAGCAAATAGAGCGGGACATTGTTTAGCAAATACACGAGGATAATACAATATACGTTAAACATCCATAATCAATAACATTATCTCTAAAAACATGAAATGCTGAATTTGTACCTTACAACTAGAATAAATAACCCGAAGCTCTATTTACATACCGACCACTTATCTTTAGTTATATTTAAACAAGCGGTAATACGCTACTCGATAAATAATCCTTTGCTACTCGCAACTGTACGCGATAAAAATCTCATCGGGGCCTGATAAAAAACTCATCGGGGCCCGGAACATTCTCGCAATTTTTATCGCGTACAAATGGAACTGCTCCCTTATTAACCCCTACCTAAAAAAACCACGCATTCTTTCATTAGGCTCACCCTCGGTCCCTTGTATTGTTTGGCATGCCACATTACCTACCTCTGAAACCACCTAAACCCCCTACAACCCCCCCCCCCCCCCCCCCCAACACACCCCACCCCTTCCAGATTTATAGTAAGATACCAAACAGAATACAGTAAACACCACGAATGTCTCGCGCAGATTTTGCAAAACTCTATCATTTGTTTTATATTATTTAAACCATTTCTCCACAATTGTAACAACATATGTGTTCATAATTTCAGATCAAGATCTAATATATTATATTTTGAAGACATCTGGGTACAAAAAAAGATTTAAAATACATGAAAGCAATTCATAGACTCCAACACAAAGCCTGAATCTGAATTCAAATGTCAATGTGTAAGGACGTTGACAAAAAGAAGATTTCTTGAGCAACTCCAGCTTGCTTCATTTTCATCACATGACCACTGATTTCTGTCACCAATGTCTACTGGTTCCTATTGACATTACAGAACGATGAAAGGCTTATAATGTTGTCAAACGAGGGTCTTTAAGAAAAAATCGTCTTATCTCGACCCTGCTGGACCATGTATTAGAAGTCCAGACGACCCCAGCTGTTAATACTTCAGCACATGTGTGGCACTGTTTGTTTTAGTGGAAAAGCCCTGTTGGTACTGTAGTGGCGCTAAGCATGCTGGTATGGTCAACAGATAGTCAATGAAACCCTATCAGACACCATGCTGGAAAATATCCATAATTTTATTATTTATTTTACGATAACTTTTGATATACACCATCGTTTTTCCTCGTTCGACCAATAATCTGATGTGACATAGGCATGTTTAGCCATTTTTGACTCTTAATTCATGATTAGCCACAAAAAAGTACAATTTTAACACCAGAGTTAACCGGTGACCTACCCCCTACCAACCACAAAACCAAGATATATGCCCAGATTACTGGGCGAAAAGTAAAACATCACTTCCGGGCCAACCAAGTTCAAATTGCTAAAGATCGTATGCGACAAACAGCCGCGATATGTGATCACAATTAGCTCTATAGTTTCTTCTAGAGTCAATCCATTAAATTAACGTTGCCATGGAAACCGGAATTTTAAATAAAAAATCCGAAGACATGGCACCATAGTTGTAGATTATTGTGTGTCAATAATTATTATACATCATCAACAAGTGTTTAAAATGCATTGATTTGATCATCAATGATCAGAACCATGTGACTTAGCATAATTTGCATGTGGGTCAAATTATACGACCTAATCATATTCCATGGTATTTCATACTAAATTAACACAGTGCTCAACAACTTGTTTGTATATACTTTTAGAAAATGATATAAAAGCAAATGGAAAGATTTAAACTAACATTATAACGGCTAAAATGGTCATTTTACTTCTATACCACTTTTAGTCCTAAAACATTAATTGACGCGACCCAAAAGCCGCCCTGTTATATTTTGACAGTTTGCTGTCTTCAGTAGATAGTACATGCATGTTTAAGGGGTGGGCCAAGTTTGGCTCTCATTCGAAATGGTAAAAGCAATTGCGTATTGCTTATTGTTTTTACAAGAAAACAGGGTTCATGTCATTGTCATTGTGAGGATTGAACTTAAAAGTAAAAACAATAAAACCAAAAATGCACACTGGTAATGATTGTAGTCCTTGCCTACTTACTATACGACAATCGACAATCGGATTTTCTCTCTACTTTAGCATCCTGTGGCACTAATAATAATTAATTATGAAAGGTACTTATTGCCACCAATTTTGGTGATTTTGATTGTACATGTTCTGTCAACACTGCTCAATGTTCTGATGATAAGGCTAATGAAAGTGAATTGTTAGTTTCCCGTCACATTTTTGGGGTCAGTGAGTAGGCGACTATTTCATTATTCATTATTCATTATTTTTGAAATATTCATTTTTTAAATAATATGTGCTCAAATACGTGTAGCGTATAGAACCAAGAGTGTATAATTGTGATTACTACAATATATAAATGAATTCCAGACCATTTTGCATACAAAGTCTTATTTATTTTAAAACTGTCTTCCTCTTACTGCTTTTCAGAAGATTTTTCATACTAACAATCGCTAAAAATGAAGAAAAAAATATTGTCATATGGATGGGTTGGTATGTCGAGTATTCGATTGACATCGTATTTCTACTTATTTAGTAATGAAATACGATATAATTGTGTCAAATTGGCTTATTTCTTCCAAACAAACAAATAATGAAATATATACCAAATAATGAAATATTCACGCGCGCGGGGACCAAAATGTGAGTCGGTCGGGCGACGGGAAACTAACAATTCACTTTCATTAGCCTAATGAGAGCGATACTCCGGCTGTCAAATTTCGGGGCTTACTTCTCGGAACATTCAGGGTTACCCTATATAAAAATGTTGTACTTTAATGATCTCAAATATCATGAACTTGAAGAAAAATGTAAAGTTGAAAAATCCAGTCGCTTTAAAAGCGAGAAAAATCGACGTTTTGTAACACCCCTTGAACATGTAAAAGTATAGTTACCGGTGTGAAATTTGCTGATTAAATCGGTCAATTCACAAACCAAAACATGATAAAGACGTTAATGATTTAAGGCATGCTCCTCTTGAATATGAATATTAAAGGTTCCATGTAGTGTCATGTGGTATGGCAATGGAAACATTAACGGTAATGGTATCTTATTGGTTGGCGGTCACTCATACGCCTATGACGTCATTAAATTTGCAAGACTTGCGCGCGCAGTTCCATATATATATTTTTTTTCCCCCATATTTTAAATTGTGATTATTATCGTGTATTATTGTAATAGTCGACACACACTTCTTGCTCATAGTGTCATATGGATCGCCGTGAAAAACCAAACCAAAACTTGTAATTCTGTGTGAATTCAATTAAACCTGACATGACCATAAACTATGTCCCGAAGATTATTTATCATGCTTGTATGCTACGCTTTGGCGTGTGTATTTATTTTGCATACACGGACCACTTTATTTGGGGGAATAGCAGACATGTCATCAATATACTGCAGGAAACTTTGCACAAGCATGACCAGTATCAGGTAGGATATAATTTACAGCTTGTTAACCCTAACCCCGGTTTAGGATTTTTGACCGGGATCACAATTTTCGAGGAAAAAACACCAACTAAATCTCCGGGAACCTGCCGGGATTCGATCCGGGGACCCTCCGTTCTCGAGCCCCACCTTCCTAACACTAAGCCACGGCCCTCAGCTACACATTCGTGCAGTATACTGCACTCATTATATAGGCTCGGTTGACTACGTCATCGAAAACCGACGGCGCATGCGTTTGGAGAGGGACTTTGGATTAGCATTTTTTAGCACTCAGGGGGGTTAGGGTTAATAGAACACGAAAAAAAAACTTTTTTTTTTTTTACCATAACCCTAACCCCGGTTTAGGATTTTTGACCGGGATCACAATTTTCGAGGAAAAAACACCAACTAAATCTCCGGGAACCTGCCGGGATTCGATCCGGGGACCCTCCGTTCTCGAGCCCCACCTTCCTAACACTAAGCCACGGCCCTCAGCTACACATTCGTGCAGTATACTGCACTCATTATATAGGCTCGGTTGACTACGTCATCGAAAACCGACGGCGCATGCGTTTGGAGAGGGACTTTGGATTAGCATTTTTTAGCACTCAGGGGGGTTAGGGTTAATGTCCACCAGAAGCACATGACAGAGATCGGAGAACGTTATTTTGAGATCTAGTCCATTTTATTTCCGAGTCCGGACTCGAGTTCTTTTTTGTCCGTCTGAGTTCTTTCTTTTCCGAGCCAAAAGTTGGACTCGAGTCCGGATATAAGTCTGATAGTGTAGGGTATATGTGAGACTAATTATGCCGGGCAATTATGTTCTTGGAGTGCGCATCTAAAACAACCTTAAATGGGATGTCCAGGTGGACAGTACGTTGAAAAAAGCTAATTCCCGTTTGTTTATGCTTTGGACTTTAACACGATTCGGATTCACCAAAGATGAGCTCAGTGTTGTACATATAGTGGATATGTCAGATCAATTTTTGAGTACGTCGATGTGGTATGGCACTCTGTGTTTCAGCTACGCAGTCTCAACAAATAGAATCAACTCAAAAAAGGGCATGCAGAATAATCTTTTGCCGTAATTATACTTCTTACGAGGATGCTTTAAACATTTGCAAATTTGACACCCTCTCTGGTAGACGTGAAGGGCACTGTCTTAGGTTTGCCGAAGGGCTTTCCAAATCAAATCGCACCAGTTTCGCCTACCAGAGGGGAGTGTCATGGGCGGTTTTTACTCTATATAGTAAGCTTTCTCAGCTGCCAGCCAGAACTAATAGGTTCAAAAACAGTCCTGGCCCTATTTTGTGCAGCTTTTAAATAAATAGGCCCAGGATTTTTCTGCACCCACTTCTATTTTTATAATGGTATTTGCTATGTCCCAAAACTCTATGCACGTTTTTGAAGAGTCATATCTCATAAAATATAAATCATATGGTATAAATTTAACCATATTTTGATAGACGAGATTTGGGAAATTATTTTGATACCAAACACAACCCTATTGGTGAACCAACAACATTTATAAAACTGGTTGCCTACCACACATTGTTGCTAAAAGCAACGTTGCGCATTAGTCACAGTTCACTGCTTACCTTGCAATATTAATGTTATTACCAAACGCGGTCATCACTCACAACATAAATAGGCGTAGTAGACAACATTGCACAGCAAAAGTCTTCATTCAAGATGGTTTACAGCATAGATAAGCAAATACAAATTGTATGGTTCAACTTACTCAACAAAAGTTCAGAAAACATTTCAAAGTGAAACGCGCACCAGGAAGAATATCCATTCTGAAGTTGGTGGATACATTTTTGAACACAGGAACTGTGCATGATTTGTCTCGATGTGGTAGAAAAAATACTGGTAGATCAACAAGTCATATTGATGTCATAAGACATGCAGTAGCCAAAAGTCCAAAGAGATCTATTCGCCGACTTTCCGCAGAAAACAAGATTAAAAGATCAACTGTTCACAGAATTTTGCATGCGTCTCTGTATATCGGAAAAACATTTAAACTACATTTCACTATAGAAACGAAAATTATATGTGATATAGTTTTTTTATTATGATGGGATTACTGTAATGTAACATTTTGAATATTACAATTGACGGATCACTTTCCGTGTAGGTGTAACCAACTCTACCCGTCTTTTTGTTAATCTCAATAGGTATGGATTTATGAACTTTATTCCTCCGAAGTATAAAACTACATTTTTGCAGTAATACATATTTCACTTCTAGGGTGGCATTACAAACATGTTACTCCAATGTTTGGTATCACAATTATTTCCCACATCTCCTCTTTCTAAATATGTATTCATATTTTCAATACGACTTATATTTTGTGAAATACAAAGCTTCAAAGTCGTGCATACACACAGAAAACACTATGTAAAAGAACTCCATAATACTATGTAAACAGTTGTGTTAAGCTTTTGCATAGGAATTTACACAAGCTTGGGTATATATTACATGTTTTATGTAAACTCTTACATAATAATTATGGAGTTCTATATTTACATAATTTTTTACATAGTGTTTTCTGTGTGTATACTTTTGGGACACCCTGTACGTAATGTAATTTGATATTTTTAATTTTTGTAATTTCTTTTTATCTTTATGTGCAATATTCTCTTTTATATTAATTGATATGTTACCTTGTTTTGTTTTTCAACGTTTTTTATCATGTAAATTTCATGTAATTTGGCCTTATAGGGCCACGACTGTGAAATATTAAAAAAATCAATCAATCAATCTAAGCCATAACGGATGATGCATTAATGCTTTTACGCGGAGTTTTTGTCTGATTATCATTGGCCCATCATGCCCATTAGAACTTAGAAGGCCATTTGTTGTGACTGTTTTATTGCTTATCAATGGATACAGAATTACGCGGACTCATAATGACTAAAATGGGTGATATAATATTAATATTAATAGGTTTTCATTTGGGATTTGATAATTAGGCTATCGTAATATGTACTGCTTATAGTAATCAGCTCTCAATATACTTTATGGACGAAATACATTAGTACCTATTTCTTCTTACTTGATTGTGTACAGATGAGAGGGTCGTCATATTTATCAAAAATGATCTGAATATAATCAGGATTTAATAGAAATTTGTGAAATACAACCCGTATTGTTTAATTTGTGTGAGAGCAAGAGAGCAAATATTTAGCAAGGTTTGATCAATAGATACAAACATATTCCGGCAAATATATTAAATGCTCTGATTTTCCAGACACGCCCTAAATGCGTTTTTCAACTTAAATACCAGTTAAACATCCTCGCGTATTTTTTCTCTGACTCTTCTAATCGAGACCTGTTTCACGGTAAGGAAACGAGAATATCACAATAAAAATATAATTTCTGGTTATAAAAAGAAGTTTAAAGTACGCTAACGATTACTTATCCAAGTCCTATTGATATTGAAGTTAACGCATCAAGGAAATTAATAAACGAGTTCAAGATGATTTTGAAAAAAGGGCAATTTTTCTCAGTGGCGATCTGATTACAGACAATGCTAAAATCAAGCGACATGACACGAGCAAAAATTCTCTTCCTTTTTTACCTTACCTCCCTAGACTCCCTTGTCTCCCTCCCTTCTTCCCTCCCTTCACTTCGCCCTTTTTATTCCGGTAGTTTAAGCTGGCCTTCCCGGTTAAAGCCTGACCCCGAGATACGCTCCTGCCTTTTCTTGAAAAAGTGTATAAAGCTTTTGTACCCCTTTCCATGCGTTATGCGTAACGAAGCTGCTCATGGGAAGGTTTGCACAAAATTCCTCTTTTTTTTAGATATGCTAGAAACTTCATATTTTACACTTGGATTGAATAAATGCAACAAATACCTACTAAGCAGACCCGTAACTAGGGGGGGGGGGGGGGGGGGGGGTGCGTCCCTCCTCAAAACCTGAAAAAGTCCTTTTTTTGTACAAATGTACCTTTTTTTGGTACCAATGTACCTTTTTTGGTACCAATGTACCTTTTTTAGTACCAATGCATACTTGTTTTTGGTACTAATGTACCTTTTTTTGTGTGAAAACGCCCCCATTTCCCATTTTGTAAAGCATCTTTTCGGGCCGTTTTGGACTAAAACATGTCCTAACCCCCCCCCCCCTCAAAATTTTCTGAGATGACTAAATTGTTTTGGGGGGCAACCTTTTACCATTTTTTGGGTACCAATGTACCTTTTCCAGAAAATACGCACCCGGCCCCCCCCCCCCCCTAAAAAAATCCTGCTTACGGGCCTGCTACTAAGCATATTTGATTGGGGCCATCTTGGGTCTGTAGCTGTAGATTTCAAATTAGTTAATCTACGCAATCAAAAATGCTAGATAATGAATAAACTAAAACAGTGCGGGGCTAATTGTTCATTTCTTCATTACTTCAAACAGATACAAAACTACAAACTTGCTCAAATTATACCGTATAATACGACAAGAAGGAGACATATTATCTTATATAAATCATGATAATATTATACGCATCCAAGACTACTAAGTCAAAACAGTAAGA
This sequence comes from Ophiura sarsii, assembly GCA_035610835.1. Lineage (NCBI taxonomy): Eukaryota > Metazoa > Echinodermata > Ophiuroidea > Amphilepidida > Ophiuridae > Ophiura > Ophiura sarsii. The sequence continues at coordinate 7,629,072 of CM069452.1, read as the reverse complement.
ACAATGTGTGATTCACATTATATGCCTAGTGACACCGGTACATTAGATTAATTTGCTTACAACTAATATTATAATATACATGTATAGTAAGTGAGATGTACAAATTATTAATCTATACATATAACTCAACTAAACAGGTTCTAGATATTAGTTTATGGGGGTAGTGGTGTGGTGTATCTGGGGTCTTTGTCAGGGGGGGGGGGGGGGGGGAGGGGGCAAAGGGTATTTTCCCCGATGAACACCAGTCCGACCCTATTAATATACATAACAAAATGGTCCAGCTAGATTGTTTATTCCACCGAGTGACGTCGCATCGTAAACTTGATGTGCGCGTAGCCAGACGACGGTGGCCACGCGAATCCTAAATTTTGAATTCGTATTGGAATAACACGTAATCGCGAATGTTAATCTTATTATTTTGAAAAATTCATCATAATTAGAAGAATTTTTTTCCAATCCAAAACCGTTGGAGTTGGCTAACCATGTGATAGTATACAAATACTACATGGTTAGAGGAGAAATAGTGCAATCTATTTTCCCGAGGTACTGGCTACAGGCCTACCACCCCAAACCCGGAGGGTGAGGGGTGGTAGGCCTGTAGGAAAATAGTGTGCCCTATTTCCCCGATCATACCATGTAGTATTTGCTTTATTACACCTCACTGTGACTCTGGGGATGAGGTTGTAGGGAAGTAGCCAAAACTACCACACGGGAAATAGCTCAATTTCTTCAATAGCTCAATTTATTATCACTGTGGCCAGCTAAATTGACCAATGAAATTGCAGTATTTATGCCTATTATCTCATGAATATTTATTAGGTGTAATAAGAGTTTATAGGGTATAGAGAAGCACACAGGATAAATGAGTCGGTCGATGAAGGGTTATAGAGAGAAAAGTGGGGTCAGGGTTAAAACAAAGTGTTTTGGTTAAAATACATCATACACTGTCTAAATCTTCTTTTTCATATTTCCTTTGTCCACGATTAATTTCGTTTTAGGACGTTGACCAACCTTTTGTAAATATCTTGTTTAAATTATTTACGATCACCGGGACTTTCATCGCCGCGAATTTTAAAAAGTGCTTGTTGAGTGATGGCAGTTTTTATTCATTTTTGTGACTAGTATGGTGTTTTGTTCTATATAATTACGTAACTTTGGCTCGATAATTATTTTTCTAACAAATACAGCGTGTCCCAAAAAACTGGGTCCAAAACTTTCAGAGCTTATAACTTAAAATATGGGAAACATAGGTGCTTCATGTTTAGGAATATAAAAGTAAATATATCTGACATATTTGGTGAAATTATAAGGCCATCGGGATATAAATTTTTAGAAATACAAAGCTTTGCATACAGTGTGGTCAGAACCCGTTTTTCCCGATTTTTCCCATAAACCGCCCATGCGTTGCATTTGCGCATCGTATTGATGTCATCAAAGTTTTGCCTTTTACTTGATAACAATAACTTACTCAGGGAAATCTTCGTCATAAGGGGGATAAAAAGTGTAAATATCTATATTTTTTGTTAGAAAAATCAATAAATAACCTTCTGAGACATTTTTGAAGCAGTTCAAGAACCATTTCTTCGAAATTGGAAACCAGCCGTTAAGTCAGTCATCTCATTAAGGGAATTAGAGGCAGGGCTGAAACTTCAGATTTTTTTCAACCAGCCAGTCGGAATCGGGCAACTCACAAAAATACCTGCCCGACAGAAATTCCACCAGCCAGTGTAACTCTCACACTTGCACCGTGATTTTGAAATTGTTTACCCGCCAGTCGGTTGCCGGGGTACTTTTTCCCGACACAAAATTTACCGCTCTGGGCAGGTGGGCGGGTGCTATTTCCAGGCATGGTATTAGGGTAACACTTGCTCTGTTTTTGTATATATTCAACGACAAGTGCTGCAATGGGTATTTATAATGCTGAATATTGATCCGAAATACCTATAATTTAACCCTTTTCTACAAAACATAAGATATTTCGGAGAATAAACACCATGCACATGATGTAGGGAAAACTTGCACACAACGCAAATGCAAGGCATAAGGTGGTTTATTGCTAAATTGGAACGGTTCTAACCATGCACTGTTGAAAGCTTTGCATTTCAAAAAGTTGCCATTCGATTGGTCTCACATTTTAACCAATTAAGGTCAGGTATAAGTTCCTTAATATTTTCAAATATGGAGCAGCTACGTTTTCAACTTTTAAAGTTACAAGCTCTGCATATTTTGGACCCAGTTTTTTGGGACACGCTGTAATGCTCAATGTTGTGCTTGCGGGACCCTTCCTTTAAATAAACTCTCAACAGTGTGAAACGAGTCACCTCCCCCAATCATGCCAATCATGGGTTGATTTCATTTTCAAGCAGCTTGACATTAGTGTCATTGCCGTTTTAGCGGTAATGAAATTAGGGAGGTGTCAACCATTTTTGGCGCCAAATTTATCAAGCACTGTAACTTTTAAACTATAAATGTGATGTACATAAAAGTATACATTTTTTTTAATGAAATGAGTCAGAGAATCCGTTTTTGGTATACATTTTTGCCGAAAAATCACTTTTTTGGCGCCACATTTTTTCAGACAACCTAACAAAACAGTTTTTGGTTACAAATTCCAAAATTTCACCAAATCATTTAAAGTCAATTATCTAGGAGCGCATTTTTTGTGGATAAAATACAATTTTTGCGTATTAAGGCGCATGCATCATAATTGTACATATCTATTCTCTAGCTTCAATAATGAAGACAAACGTAACGCTACAACACTCAGTGAATATGTTTGGAAACTAAAAGACAGTCATGTCCATTATTCAATTAAATGGAAAATTATTAGCAGAGCCAAAGCCTACTCTACATCAAGTAAAACATGTAACCTTTTATTTGCCTAGAGGAGAAATTCTTCATCATCCACAGACCAAAGTTATCTTCACTTAACAAAAGAAATGAACTCACTAGTGCGTGTAGACATAGAAAGAAATACCTTCTATGTAACTATAAATAAAATTACTGTTCGTATGCATCCATAACCATGTCAACCATGTATCAACCATGTACAAAAACGTGGTGTTTCCGCGCGTTTTTTTAGAGCGTCGTTGCATGGACATAATGCGCATATATATTCGCGTTTATATGTTCGCGCTTCGTGGCGCGCTTTGTAGCGTGTACGCTTCCGCGTTCACAGTATTCTCTATTCTCTGTTTTGCAGAATCAATAGCCATTCTGAATTTTGTTTTCTGAAGAGTGAGAGCCTAACAAGGCCTTCACGAAACAAGTTTGTAAAAATAAAATGCAAAAAGTTTAACTTCAAGTCTCGTGTTTATTTATACCTTGTTCTATATAATATTTGCGATTGAAAACCCATGTGAATACCAAAACCGATACCAAAAGTAATAAGTAAACAAGGAACAAGGTCTATATTAGTTTAAATGATTGCATCAGATCAGAGAAAGATAACGACACACAACACATGATGGTTTATAAAACACATTTTCGAGAATTGCGTTTAGTTTCGATGTATTTGAAACCGCGTTTAAAACGTGTGAGAATTAAATTAGCATAATATCGTATGAATGATTATAACAAGGTGTGCATGTTTCTCCTATCATTCCCTCTAATTGAATGAAAAACACTAAAGCATGAATACTTAGTTTAAGGGAAGTGTCAACCCTAAATATATGAAATTTATCAAGCACTGTAACTTTTAAACTAATAATGTAATGTACATAAAAGTATACCATTTTTCAAATGAAATGAGTCGGAGAATCCATTTTTGGTATTAAATTTCGCCAAAAATAGTGATTTCTACATTTTTGCCCAAAAATCACTTTTTTGGCGCCAAAAATTTACGGACAACCTAACAAAATCAGTTTTTTATTAAAAATTTCAAAATTTCCCCAAAATCATCTTTAGTCAATTATCTAGGAAGCACTTATTTTTTGGGCTTAAATTTTTTTAGTTTTGAAAATATTGACCAAAAAGTGCCAAAAAAATGTTTTTTATCTCAAAAATCCTTAAGTATTTACATAGAAGGTTATGAAAAGGGACCCCCGCTCTCAATTTTCTCGAGCTGTCTGAAAAAAAACACAAATTGGACTACTTTTTACGAATTGATTTGCCCATCATCAAACCGGGCAAGGGGCTTAGAAGGGAATTCATTAAATCCCTTAGATTCTTCAAATAGGCGCAATTCACCCAAAGTCAAGTGGGGGGGGGGGGGGGGGGGGGGGGGCGTCCCTTACCCGGTCCTATGATTACCTTGATGAAAGTCACAAGTTACGAATGCACGCTTACACAAAAAGTGTTTGGATGGTTAAATCGCTTCTCGTCTCCACGTCCCTTTTAGATTTTCACTTTTTTCCACTTATTTATCTACACAATTATTTTCTTTCCCCTCTTTCCTTCCTACCCTTCGTTTTTCTCTTTCCTTTTCCCTTTCCTTCCCTTTTTATCTTTCTCCCCCTTCCTCCTTTCTTTCCCTTTCCTTCCCCTTTTCCCTTTTCTTTCCATTTTTCTCTTCCTCTTCTCTTTCTACTTCCCTTCCCCGGTTCGAATTTTTCTAGCCCAGTAGTTTGAGCTGGCACGGATACATTTTGTGATATTTGTGTACGGATTGATATCACCATCGCGATGCCGCAATTATGCACACTAATGTATAGTAGTGCACATTAACTTACACGGCGGATTTTGTCGAATCGCACAAGAGAAAATTGCTTTCCTATTTGAGTTTCGCTTGTTATAGAGTCTGCTAGAATCATGCTTATACAAATTATAAAATTGTTGATATCTCATGTATTTCGGCTGCTAGAGGCTCTCAACAATTTGTATACATAAGTGCTCGTTCATCTGGTGCCCATGTAAACACAGTCCCCTGTGGTCTTGTGGATTAACCTATCGCCGAGAATGCTAAAGGGACCGGGTTCGAGACAGTGTATTTTTTAGGTCTTTTTAAATTTAATTCACGCCAGTTTGTCCGAGTCTATATAATATTTATTCATTTCACTTACTCGGCTGGTATTATTTGCTTGATCCTCGTGTGTATTTATTTAATTGAGTTTCACATGTCATAGATTCTGCTAGAATCATGCTTATAGGCCATTATAAAATTGTTAATATTTACTTATGTATTTCGGCTGCTAGAGGCTTTCAACAATTGCTAGGGGGGTTGGGGTACCGCGCCATTGCGATATTTTGCGAAAACGATCGTGGTTATCACGTGATACGTATCGTTGAAAAAATAATTTACACTGTTTTAATGAAATGCACTATGGGATTGTGTTACCAGCCTAAAATCAAAGAGGTCGCAAACTTGCTTACAATTGTATATTATTAGCCTAGCTATAACAAGCTAAAAGTGAATGTATTAACAAAGTGTGCAAAGGAAAAATTGTTGGTTACAACAAGTTTTGCTATCATTATCAAACTGAACTCAAGGTTAAATCACTTATTTATCGAGCAATAATATCATGGTTTACGCATTTTAATTGTTTAGATACAAAGTTAAATAAATCAAGAGATAAATGATAGATAAATAAATAAAAAGAAAACTATAAACGCATGGGCGGCCTTTATAATTTATAAAAATTGACATAACAATGATGTTACAATAATTCACCATCAAGTTTAACAAATAGAAAAATAAAAGGATAACAAGGAATATACGGGAATCGAACCCGTGATTGCCGATTGCCAACGATATGGCCAACGTAGCGCACGCCACAGAGCTCGACGAGTATAATTGTGATAGTTTTATTATTTAACCATATTCATTTATTTATAACGAACGAATTTTTATTGTGCCATTTTTGCCAAATTTGTGTTTTCTCTGACACAAAATGTGTTTGTAATGTGATTATACTCCTTATTTTGAAAGAACGGTAAAAAACTTTGACATTTTCGAACACAAAAAATGGCGTCATGTATACGGTCAACGCCAGCGCTGTCCGTGTGGGTGGGCACGCATCGCATACAGATGATACCGGCAGGCCAAACAAATCCATAGCGGCAAGACCCCGCATAAAAAACAAAAGTGATCTTAACGGGGCTTGATCTCACAACCTTTCGCTCCGCATGTCAACGTTCGATCCACTACACCAACCGTGCTAATTAAACGAAGTATTGGCGAATAATTTATTAATATCTAATTTTATTAATTGGACATTTGCCTCATTAATATTCAGCGAACATGCATGCGCTGTGTAATTCTGCATTCCCGGCAAATACTCTGTTCAAAGGCACAAAAAGTGGACTTGTATTAAGCATTTTCTTGCAATTCTGAGGTGTGTGGATCGTGTTTCTCTTTATCAAATTGGTTAGAAATCCATCCATTTTTGAACATCTGAAATTTAAAGTGGACCCATACACCTGGGAAAGTATGCCAAGGGCATATATTTTGCACGTAAATCCAATACAAAAGTTCAGAAAATCGACCAAAATATGACGTCATGACCATTGCTTCGGGACAAAATGGCGCGGTACCCCACCCCCTAAACAATTGCTTTGTATACATAAGACAGTGCTCGTTCTTCTGGTATCCATGTAAGCACAGTCCCATGTGGTCTAGTGGATTAACCAATCGCCGCGAATGCGAGAGGGCCCGGGTTTGAGACAGTGTATTTTTAAGGTCTTCGTTAATTCACGCCAGTTTGTTCGAGTCTATAAAATATTTATTTATAATACTGCCTAAAAGCGTGATTCTAGCAGAATACATGACCTGAGACTAATACCAGGCCTATGTAACACCCTATCTGCCCATTGTTAAGATTTGGTTCAGTATAGCGCACTCTATCAGTTCTTCACCCGGAAGTTGAAGTTGGATGTCACCTTTGCGATGGATCCACCGATACTTACCCCCCTCCGTTTGTATGATCAAGACCTTCATTGCACTGACACGGTGAAGATTCTGGGCATAAAAATTGCTAAAGATCTGAAATGGAACACCCACATTGGTGACATTACGAAACGTGCAAGTGGACGGCTATTTATGCTTAACATCCTAAAACGGCATGGGCTAAGTGTTAAAGACCTGGTAACAATCTATGTTGGTTTTGTTCGCCCCCTTCTTGAGTATGCTCTACCAGTATGGCATCCTGGTCTGACAGAAAATCTCCACTATGATTTGGAGCGTATTCAGAAGAGGGCGTGTAGAATCATCTTAGGTTTTAACTACATAGGCTATCAGGATGCCTTAATAACATGTGCTATTCCGGAACTCAGGAACCGTAGAGACCAACTTTGTTTAAACTTTGCTAAATCCCTTTTAAAATCTAATGAATTCCGTGGTTGGTTACCAAAATCTAGAGATGAACAAGTGCATAATATGACTCTCCGTAGTGCTCACAAAATAACTGTTCCTAAAACACGTACCCTGCGTTACGCTCGTAGCTCAATTCCATACATGGTCAAACTCTTAAATCATACATTATAGTTCTGTTTCCAATAGGGGGTGGGTTGTTGTGTTTTGCATGCCTAGTTATTTCTATGAATATATTGTTTCTATTTTTCTATATATTACATATTGTAAATATTGTTGTAATTCAGCATTTTGCTGCGATAATGATATGTTTATTAAACCTTGAATTGAAAAAGTTAAGCGTAAACTGTCAATCATTCGTTGTGAATGAATATTCATCTATGACTATTCATGACCTCACACGATGTGATCGTCGCGATCCACCGTCCTTCCCAACTGATCTGATTACAATATTCATAAAATGCAAATAACGCCACGCCCCTCCTCTGTCACTGTCAGACGAAGCCATCCACAATTTAAAATTCGTATTTTGTTCCACGTAAAAATTAATTTCAAATAGGCCTAACCAATTCTGAATGTTTCGTGTCATATAAGAACTAAATTCTGCTATCATCAAAGCAAATCAGTTCTACTCTAAATCACAATCAGCTTGTTTTGACCATTGATGTACTATTTCTGTGCCACAAATCATGTTTTGAGCCGATAAAATCCACCATGTCTTAGGTCGTCTGGTTTGCTACGACCATGATAGTGCGCCCCTTATAAACTCTTCACCCGTGAATTTGCGCATAGTAGACGGGGGACTTTGCCTTCGAGATACTTGTCCCATAGTTATATAGTCTCTGCTATAGTATATTCATAAACTCTGGCGCATCGGTATCGATTTTGGACCTCGTTCATTGGGCGTTAGAGGAACCCATTTTGACCAATGATGAAACAGCGTTACTTTTATAGATGTTATTATCATGATTATTTGCGCTCCATAATCAAATGCTATTCATGATAGTGTGGCTTTATAAATCTTACTATAATTCGTCTTATGGTGTATGTATGTATGTATGTATGGATGTATGTATGTGTGTATCCATAAAGGCTCCCTCATTTTACGTCTAAACGCCGCCAACCTTGCACAGATAAAAGATGATTATAATGTGAGTGTTATAAGCTATAAATGGCTGAAAACCGTAAAGAATTGACCGAGATATGAGCAAATTATGTCAAATTTAGGCCTTTTCAGCCCGGCTTTTGAGACTAATTTCTACGGGCCATGTTTGTTTTTCTCTGCGTACACTGTAACCATGCAGTCGGCGCGCGTTACACATAGCGCTCAGCAGTGCGCCATGCAAAATAAACGCGCACACGCACTACACCCACGCACCCCTACACACGCGGGCGGGCAAATATTGGAGAAATACGCTGCGCCACGGGAGTTGGTTTCGGTTTAGGCCTTGGGGTTGCATAAGCCACGGGGCGGGGGCGGGGCGGTTAGGGGTTGTGTGTAATGATCCCTTTAGGGCCTAGGTTATGTTATGGTTATGTATATAGTTTGGGATGGGGTTAATAAAGAAATGTATTATTAAATTGCGTAACGATGGTGTCAGATGTGGGATTTGATACTGTATGTGACACGCGGGCGGACAAATATTGGAGAAGTACGCCGCGCTACGGGAGATAGTTAAGGTTAGGCCTTGGCGTTGAGATAAATTGCGGGCGGGGAACTTTGGGCTTTGGGCTTGAGGTATGCCACGGGGAGGGGCGGGCGGGGCGGTGACGAATGGGGGTTGTGTGTAATGATGTAATATGGAGCCAGGGGGTTAATGAAAAAATGTGATGCTAAATTGCGTAACGGATATGCCACTGGACGGGGGCGGGCCGGGAGGGGGAGGGACGGGTGGGGTACGGGAGATGGTTAAGGTTTAGGCCTTGGTGTTGACATATGCCACGGGGCGTGTGCGGGCGGGGGGTAGTTTTCAAAAAAAATTGAATTGAAATTTAAAAACTTTTGAATTAGGCTACAAAACCTTTTGATTTAAAACAAAAATGTTTTAAATATTGTTCTATTCCTATGTGTTTCGTTATAAATTTTCAACACTTTATTTTTGTAGGTGTCTATCTGGTAGGCCCTACTCCCTAGCGGGAGAGCCCGTCCGCAGGACGGGCGTGCCGCTAGTCTTACTATAATTCGTCTTATGGTGTATGTATGTATGTATGTATGTATGTATGTATGTGTGTATCCATAAAGGCTCCCTCATTTTACGTCTAAACGCCGCCAACCTTGCACAGATAAAAGATGATTATAATGTGAGTGTTATAAGCTATTAATGGCTGAAAACCGTACAGAATTGACCGAGATATGAGTAAAAAACCATGAAAATCCATGGATACGGGCCGTGTTTGTTTTGTTTATCTTCATGCGTATTGCAACCATGCATTCGGCGCCTAACACATAACGCGTCGTTGTGCGCCGTGCAAAATAAACGCTCACATGCACTACACCCACGCACCCCTACACACGCGAGCGGGCAAATATTGGAGAAATACGCTGCGCTACGGGAGTTAGTTAATTTAGGCCTTGAAGGTTTATAAGCACGGGGCGGGCGGGAACGGCGGTAGGGGCGGGGCGGGGACGGCGGGCAAAAGACGGCAGGGGAAGGCCCCGGGGAGGGCGGGGCGAGGGGAGGCCATGAAGTGATGAGGTTTGGGAGGCAAGGGGTTACTGAAGAACGCTACGGGAGTTGGTTAATTTAGGCCTTGAAGGTTTAGATCGCACAGTACGGGGCGGGCGGGCGAGGGGAGGCAGGGAGTTAATGAAGAAATGTGATACTAAAGTGCGTAACACTAACAGGGAGAGTCACGAAGTGGAAGGAAATAGTGTGGTTAAAAGTATAAACCAGGGGATTCAGCTTGGGGAGATGGTTAAGGTTTAGGCCTTGGGTGTTGAGATAACCACGGTGCGGGGCAGCAATTTCAGGTAAGGAAATAGGCCTATGCATTATAGTAAGATTCTTATGTGTTATTTCACCGGGGTTCTGTCTGATAGGCGCTACTTATAGATGAAGAGCCGCTATTGTCTCTATCGGAACAAATTGACAGTCGATCTGGTTATGATATTGTATCAGCCCATACCCTTGGCCTTCTAAAAACACTGGTCTTAAGTGCACCTAGCGGTGGGTCACGAGGTCAGAGGTCAATGACCTTTTTTGAGCCTCCATTTCACCTACATTTATGTTTTAGAGCAGAGAACGTGATATAATTGTTCATCTTTTTTATAGTAGTCTCATCTTAAAGCTGATAATATTCCCCAAACGTTGGTATGTAACAACATTGACATTGTTAACAAATGTTGCCAAAATAGCTAAAATAAACGAGAAAAATACGATTTTGGGGGTAAAAATAAAATTTCATGATTTTGAAAATGTCCCCTGGTTACGTAACCAATCATGATATTGAGTCGTAACTTTTCCAGAAACTGTCTCACATATGTTACTGTCTTGTGTCAAAATTACAACGAAGCACCTAGTCTAATACTGAATGTATGAATGTTCAAAGTCAATAATTATGATTTCTATTTTTACACAAATTAACACCCAAAATGCATACAGCGCGCTGTTCTTATCATTATTCATTCGCCTATTCAATAGGCTATAGACCGGGAGAACGTAACAAATTGTGCTCAAATGTACCAGATTTCTAGCAATATTGACATTGACGTTTGTGAACATCTTTAACAATATAATCACATAGATGATCGTTGAGTCACCTGGCGTATTGTGACGTCACAGGGTCGGTAAACGTCTTCGTGATTGAATTTCGGGTTTCTCGATTAATACATGCCTACAATTCCGGAAATAACTGTTGAACCACTTTGAGGACTTCGTTGAAATCAACCCCCCAGTCCCCCCATTCAATGTTGTTCGGAACCGTTTCATCAACACGGTCGTTGGGACCCTCAACATTGATTGGTGGGGGCGGGGGAGGGATATCACTTAGTAGATAGCTCAAGCTCCCCACACAAGTTTGTTGCAAAATCAGCGATTGAAAATAGTCCCTTAAAGTGGGATATTAGCAAAGAAATGGACTGTGTGGTCCAACACCAATTTTCCTGAATTGTAGGTACAAATGTTGCAATTCACATAATCACAATCTACAATGTCATACACTTAACCGTAAATTGATAAGATTAATTTAGAGACATTTTCATATGGCTTTCATTGGGAGACAGGCTATTATAGCGTTCAAGGAACATTAGCATTTGACTTCATGTGACTTCATGACGAAATCCCGAAAGCAACATCGCATTTTGTGTACCTTATTTTGAGAACAAAATGGGCAGAGGTGTGTAATATTGTATAAATTCAGAGTCGACATGGTCGAGGGACGGGTAAATAAACAGATGCATCATGCAACCGCAGTGGTTTATGGTTTTGTTTTACAAAATAATTCCGCTGCCAAACCGATTTTGTATTAATTACACATGACACACCTGTGTTCATTTTTGTATAACGCGGTTATAAGTAGGCCCAATCTGGCCTAATACTTCATGGTTCTAGGCTTTTATCGAAAGCTTGGAACACGAAAACGCCGGTTTAGTGTCTAAACCGATTCTTTTTCAAACATTTCATAGCGTATTCATACCTAAAATTAGCAGATGCACATTTGTGATAGGGAAGAGTGAAGAAGATAAACGAGGAAAAGGAGCAGAGTTAGAGATACAGATGGCGACAATGTCGACCAAACAGATGACGGATGAATTTCTAGGAGAGGGTGAGGAAGATGAGAAAGGAATAGAAGCAGAGTTAGAGATACAGATGGCGATTATGCCGACAAACAGATGACAGATGAAGTGATGGAGAAGGATGAAAAAGATAAGCGAGGAATAGAAGCAGAGTTAGATGTACATATGACTGTGCCTGTCCAACAAGTGACACAGGAAGGGATAGAGAAGATTGAAGAAATCGGAACAGGGCCTAGAAATGGTACTAAAAGAAAGTCAGAAGGTGATGATGAGGGTGATAGTAGTGTCGACTACGGAGTCCAAGAAGAGAAACTTAACAACGTTTGCAACATATACTGTGAGCCTGTTAGAGGGAAACCTATAACTACTTCATTCTCGTATAAAACCTTCAAAAAAGTTCCACCTAATGTGGTTAAACTACTAAGGCAAGATACACTATGGATGATTTCGTTCGCGTTACTTAAAGACACACCGATGTGGAGAGGATGGAACTCCCTTACAACTGTAGATGACTTACCAATGCAAAAGGTGCATTACTTGGAAAACATACCACTCCCACTACTAGATGTTGTGAAGGAAACCATGAAGCGGTCACAGCAGGTTGCCAAAGAAAGTAATGAGAGCAGTTTATGGTAGTGCACTGTGATCTTGCTATTGCCAAACCGGCATTACAAATACAATCAACCGAATATCCTAGATTTGACAACCTATTCACATGCTTCGGACCATTTCACATAGCCATGACCTATTTCGCATGCATAGGATATTATTTGGATGAATCAGCAGGAGGTCCTCAAATTCTAGGCGATTGTGATGTACTTGCACAAAGTTCAACCGTTATAAACGAATCCATCCTTTCCTGGCTACGGCTATAGAGACATTGCATTTACAGCAATTCATCAGTCAAAACGGACCCATACCCAGTGAGTTTCTTGAGCATTTTACCACACTTCAAAAGAATCATTGCGTAAGATGGAGCAGTCTTCTGTCTTTACCGATGTCATTGCGAAGTACGACAAATTTACTAACGAAACCAGGCAAGGAAATGGATGGGTTATGTAGACCTTGTCAAGATATACCTACTATTCGATAGAGGATGCAGAACCAAGGATGTAATGTAGACTTATTCATATATGCGCTTGGAAAGATGATTCCCGTATTCTTTGCAGCGCACAGACCAAACTATGCCAGGTGGATGGTTCGCTACCATCTAAACCTAATAAACATGGCTGAACCAGTTCGTCAACCTTTTTACACAAAGGAGCTCTTTCCATCCCTCGAACTTCAAAAAACATCTCTCGGAGCCCTGCAGATTTGACCCTTGAACAAACCATTAACAGAGATGCAGCCTCAAGACATACAGGCATAACGTCAATTACCAACAACGAGACAGCGCGCACAAGATGGATGCTAACAAGGCCATTCCGGGCAAAGGCAGTGGGGTGCCTCTCGAAAGTGCAGGGATGGATCCCGAAGAAGAAGCTTCGCAAGAATAACGTATAACACGGGACAACGCAGAATGCCAAGAGTATCGTTGATGCATTTAAGACCACTTTGAATACATTTGATCCAGACTGCAAAGGTGACAAGCTCTTTTGCATCATAACAGGACGAGCAGCATCAACTGAGGTTACTAAAGAGATACTGCACTTTGTAGAAATTGGAACAGATTGGAATACAACGTGTGTAAAACAAATCATGAGAGATTCCAGAAACCCATTAAGCGACGTAAAGTCAAGATTTATGCTTCTGATTCAATCAAGATGAAAGTCAAGACGAAGGATCTGAAAGTGGCAGAAGTTCGTTGTACCAGGGATCTCTTTGGCCGATTGTTGTTACTTGCAGGATATCGATCTGCGCATGTTGTTAACATATCATCTGATAGAGGTACCTGTGTCAATGTGTACTACAACGGTATAATGAACAAAACCAAGAAGTCTACCATCATGGAAAAACTAGAGGCAAAGGTTAAACCAAGCACAGATAGTCTTCACAAGTGTGATGCCTATCTTATTGATGCAATGTTCTTCTTTAGAACATTTACAGCGCTACCACGTACATTTGGCGGAGTTGCCAGAGCCATCATGGAGAAACTGTGCTCAATTAGTCCAGGGTTGTCTACTTAGTATGTGATCGGTATGAATCTCCTACAATCAAAGATCCAGAGCGACCATCTCGCGGTGATAATGAAGGTTCTTATATTATCAAGGGCCCAGATCAGAAACGTAACGCGGACTTCAATACCTGCCTCCTCTCATCCTCATTCAAGACTGCTTTGCTACAATTCCTATCCGTGGAGTGGCAAAAGGATATATATGCAGACATCCTGAAGAGTCGCATACTCTACTATGGTGTCGGAACACAATGTTTTAAATACATGGTACAAGATGGAAAAAATGTCAACAACAGAAGTCCAAGAATTGGCATGTAACCATCTGGAGGCAGATACCCGTGTTATCTTCCATGCACGGTACCGTTCAGAGCGTTTACAAGGGTCTCCTTACATCACGATCCGTGCAAGTGACACGGACGTCTTCATTCTGCTTTTGTACCATGCACATCTTCTCTCTGCTTCCCTGTATATGGATGTAGGATTATCGTCCAATAATACATGATGTGTGTTCAGCATTGCCCGGATTCCATACGTTTACGGGTTCGGATTATACGGCGGCATTTCTTAGGAAAAGAAAGGCTAGCCATATGACGTGATGGTAAAGCGTGCCAAATTTACCGAAGCATTTGGGCTTGTTGGAAAAGTTGATAAAGTCACCACGGATATATCTGATATACTTGAGGAGTTTGTATGTTCAATGTACGCCCATACCAAGCTCAAATGCGTGAATGAAGCCAGGTTTACTCTACTCTCCGAAATGGAAGAACCACTGGAACGACTCAAAGAGTCCGACCCATCTTGCTTACCACCCTGCAAGTCAGTGCTAGTAAAGAAGATTGAGAGATCAAACTATATATGTGGCTTTAATTTGGAAGAACGAATCCATAGCAAACCCGGTTGATTTTGGACCAGATCAAAATGGGTGGAGGCTGAATGACCAAAAAGACACATTATCCATTGTGTGGTACGATGGAGAGAGATATCCACCATCGATTGTCTTATATAGATCCAGAGAGTCGATGACGATGAACATGATGAAGAGGTAGATATGATAAGTGATAGTGAGGGAGGTGATTAGTTCAATGCTGTTTTAGAACATTGTTTTTAAATTTCGAAGGTGATAGTCACCTTTTGGGGATGACGACAATTGCAAGACAATAAAACAGCCAGTTGTCCGGGATGCAGAAGAAGAGCAACGGTTACTACTACTACTACTACTAAGCTGCATTTTAGAAACGCTTTTCGTAAAAAAACCCAAAGCGCTTTACAATTTAAAACAATTTAAAAATCAACAAATTATAAAACTACAATTTAAAAGTACACAGATTGGAGGATAAAAGATAAAACTGGTAAGATATATACAATACCAGAACCAATTGTAAGACATGCATACAGGTATAAAACAATTTAAAAATTAACAAATTAAAAACTACAATTTAAAAGTAGGCTACACAGATTGGAGGATAAAAGATAAAACTGGTAGGATATATACAATACCAGCACCAATTGTAAAACATGTATACAGGAATAAAATGACATGTCAATAATACAGACAGTATAAAAAGTTAGAGAAATGAAGCCTACGGGTAAAGTCGATGATCATCGAAGATAGAAGATCTGAATCGTTCGAAGAAGAGATCACATAATTAAATGCATTCAATTAAATAATATCTGGAAAAGTAGGGTCCCACGGGACATGAAGCTGAGGCTATTTACAACCACAATGGAACCAGTCCTGATATATGAAGCAGAATCCTACCACGAATAAAGATTTGTTTGGGAAACTATTGCCGATCTCTACGAGGCTACAGTCGAGGAGACTAACACCTGCCGGACACTGTTTTCGGAGAAATGACGAAGCAGCAAAGTTCTATTGTTGCAACCCAAACATGGAAGGAGATCCAGGGACAACCCAGGAAAGACTACATCAGGATTCTTACAGAAAAATGGGAAGCTGTGCCAGTTGGCCAGTTGTGCCACCACCGAAACTGCACCCTGCTCCACATCTTGAACTGTTGCAGCTTTTCTCTAGGAAATTGAAGGTTCACTTTGCGTCGTCACGGCCAAATATTGAGAGCAACTCAGAACTGAATACCATATGTCGAGGATGAAGCACACAAAAAAACCGATCTACATCCCAATCTCAAAGATGCATTCCTACCGTAGCATTCCTACCATTTCCGGACGAGAGCGATCACAATGAATGCACTTTTTTTTACTGCAGATTAGTAAGCCCTCTAAGTGCGTAAAAGTATGTTGACCCCTGACGTCACAAAGTATGTTGACCCCTGACGTCACAGTCTGCCATTGAACAGAAAGATGATTATTTTATTTAAAAATGTACACAAAGGTCAAGGTCAATATATTCTGGCTAGAAATCAGGTGCATCGGAGTGCAATTCTTTATGTTCCCGGCCTGTGCTGAGACGAATGAATGATGATTGCGAGAATGCGCTGTATGCATTTTGGGTGTTAATTTGTGTAAAAATAGAAATCATAATTATTGACTTTGAACATTCATACATTCAGTATTAGACTAGGTACTTCGTTGTAATTTTGACACAAGACAGTAACATATGTGAGACAGTTTCTGAAAAAGTTACGACTCAATATCATGATTGGTTACGTAACCAGGGGACATTTTCAAAATCATAAAATTTCATTTTTACCCCAAAAATCGTATTTTTCTCGTTTGTTTTAGCTATTTTGGCAACATTTGTTAACAATGTCAATGTTGTTACATACCAACGTTTGGGGAATATGATTAGCTTTAAGATGAGACTACTATAAAAAATGTTGAACAATTCTATCACGTTCTCTGCTCTAAAACATAAATGTAGGTGAAATGGAGGCTCAAAAAAGGTCATTGACCTCTGACCTCGTGACCCACCGCTAGGTGCACTTAAGACCAGTGTTTTTAGAAGGCCAAGGGAATGGGCTAATACAATATCATAACCAGATCGACTGTCAATTTGTTCCGATAGAGACAATAGCGGCTCTTCATCTATTACTAGCGGGAGCCCGTTCGAAGAACGGGCGTCCCGCTAGTAATAATAATAAACAACATTTATGAAGTGCAAAATACAAAGGTTTCTAAGCGCTATACAATACAACATGCACAACATGTACACTATAAACAACAACAATAAATAGGGCTGATCATAGCTTTACAATCACGACTGATCATAGCTTTACAATCACGACAACCAAAAACTTAATCCAGCAGCTTCAAACCTTGAAGTGGTTACCACAATAAAAACAAATCGACCATCATCGACCGTATACAGGTTTCGAAAGAAAAATATTATGTATGTCAATTTACCTATTCATAATTTAGTGGATACTTTTTATTATTTTCCGTTTTTATTATGCACGTGGAATAAAGGAAACATTAAAATACAAATAACAGTTCTACGTATTTATTTGCGAGAAAAAAACGGAAAATAATTCAATAATCATTTTTTTATATACCTAGGTACAAAACCATTTGTCCTAATTAAATGGAAAAACAGTTATATCAACCAAGATACGGATTATAAACGTTACTTTAAGTATTTCTGGCTATGAGATCACCTGAATACCTTTATCAATTTTTCTGAATAACAATACATTTCTTTATCGTTATGCTGATAATCCAACCGCAAGTTCCCTGTCACTAGGTACATAGTGGTGACTACATCACAGTAGTACATGCACACGAAGACACGGTATTAACCTTGCATATTACGATTAAATTCGAGTGCCTCCCCTTCTTTTGCTTCTGTTACCTCTTTACTGAAATGGTAAACCGCTAAAATCGGCCAATGTCTGCGAATCGACTATAATACCTAAAGAGATAAGAAGCGCCCACTGATACCTGCCATGTGCAGCGATCCATGGTCCGATGCGACGTTGTCATAGTTGATGGCCCATCGATTATCATTATTCAGTTTAATATATATCACGAACTCATCCTTTGAGTAGTAGCGCACTATTTTTAATCCAGTGTTATCCACAGGTGTATTAGTATTACACTTTTCTTAATTTCCTGAACGCACTTTAGTATGGGATGGTGACCGACTCACAGACCTTGATATATTTCTGAAATATATGCATTTATCTCGCTACAATTATGGCATTTCAGAAGAGATATGCCAATTAAAACCTATTGGGTACATTCTTGAACATATAAACAATGCATTGCGATAACCAAACGTCATAGTTTGTATTTAGATTCATTATGAATTAAACTAAAAAAGTGACGTTTTGAAGAACTTGTTTATGAATTAAAGTATAACATTTGTTTCTCAATTCATGTTAAATATAAACACATTACCATGAACTTTGTTATCATAATACATTGTGTATATGCCCAAGAATGTACCCAAAGGTTTTAATTGTCATACCTCTTCTGAAATGCCAAGAATATAGCGATATAAATGTATAATTAATTTTAGTAATCTATCACGTTCTGTATGTCGGTAGCCATCCTATGCTAAAGTGCGTTCAGATTATTTAAAAAGTGTAATAAACGTGTGGATACTACTAGATTCAAATGAGCGCGCTTACTCAAATAATGAGGTCGTGCTACAAATTAAACTGAATGATAATAATCGATTGGCGATTGACTAGAATCAATATCCGCATCGGACCTTGTGCACAGTGATGAATAGCTGTAGTACCGTGCTTCTTATCTCTTTAGGTATTAGTCTCAGTTATGACTAGCGAAACTCAATCAAACCCACGCGAGGATCGAGCAAAGTCGTTGTGAATTTATTCATGCACGTCATGCCAGTTTGTCCTACATGTAGACTCAATATATATTTTTTAAAAACAATTTTGGATTCGATTTTTTAGGCATGTGTACAAAAATAACTATCCACCATAGACCGCTGTGTAAATTTCTTTTAAAACGCACTGAAAAACACCTTCTTGTGCTTTTAAAAAGGCCCTGTCACACGTGAGCGTCCCGTTTACGCAGCAAGGACGCATACAAACTACTTGTCCTTTGCAAGTGCAGTAAGATCAATGAGGCGCTCACTACGTGTCTCTCTCGACCTTATTACGTTCAATACTACGTCTCTCTCCCGTCGCTGTTACTGCGCTGTCAGGAGACAATTAAATGTTATAAGCCAAACATACTCTGCCAAAACCTATTCATGAATATCGTATCAGAGGTGTTTTTAATTTTTGTAAACATGGGATGCTTTAATCTAGATTAACATCAGATTATAATCTGTCAGGAATTGTGTATCCCAATCCCATGTATATTTGTATGTACTTCTACATTTATCATGTTTATTGGGTGCTCTGCCACAACTATAATGCATCAAAGACAATCAGATTTTATAAGCCAAGCATACTCTGCCACAACCACCAAGTGGTCCATATAATTTAATACGATTTTTTCATTGAACCAATATGTGATCAGGGACAAACACATCATGATACTTTCGCTATATCATTTTAATGTGTTCAGATTCAGCAATATTATTGATTCACCTGTTCAAAACTCCCGCGAAAAGACACGCTACTATTTCCATACACTGCTAAAATGTTGAGTAAACAGTTTACTCAACGTTGAGTAACTATGCAACAGTTCAACAATTGAGTAAAAAATACCCAATATGTTCAACAGTTGAGTAAAAATGCCCAATATGTTCAACAGTTGAGTAAAATGTTGGGCATTTTTACTCAACTATTGAACATATTAGGCATTTTTACTCAACTGTTGAACATATTGGGCATTGTTTACTCAACTGTTGAACTGTTGCATAGTTACTCAACGTTGAGTAAACGTTTTACTCAACATTTTAGCAGTGCAGCTATACAAAAGTGGCATTATCGCATAACGCTAACATAGGCTTATGCTCTCCAAGGATTCAAATAACAATCAATGTTAAAGATCGGCCATGTGATTAGATTAGAGCTTTAATCATGGATCATCGTTACTCCTTCTGTATCTACTATTTCTATATGTTTGTTAATCTTAATACCTTCGTGCACTCGCTATGTACTCTCCGCGCCGACGCAGAGAACGTTATGAAAACGTATTGAGAAGGTAGGCCCTACTAGTTACCAGAGCCTGCTCACAACGCTTAAAAATTGAAGCCAAAGAACGAAACGTCGCACCATGACAACAACAAATACGCGTTTCCAAAAAACAGCGTACCTACTCGCGTGTCAGTAGTGCGTCACTTTATTGCAGCCTCTCCCCGTTCCGCGCTTCCATTTCCGGCATCATTGATTGGTGGTATTGATTTACGCCCGCAAGCTGCGCCAGAAGAAAAACAAGCTGCGCAAGCAATTGATCGTCGTTATGACGATATTGGCCGTCGTCATGCCGATATTGGGCGTAGTCAGGGTACGGCGGCTTAGCACGCTGTTTGTGTTGGAATGCGGAATGAGCAGTCTCTAAGTAATTAGTATGCTAGTAACGCAGACAGCTACTTTAAGCGCAATACAAGCGCTGGTTTGATCGCAGCAGAGCGTAAACAAGCGCGGCGCTTTGTATGGCGCTCAAGGGCGATCATGTGGTCCCTACCCCGCTCTAGATGGTGTCCACTTCGTCACCAATCGGTTCTTAGAGACCTTACTGCGTTTTGCATGGCGTTTGGATACTTTTTGAGATTTTTTTCAGCGCAACGAGAGCGCAAGGCCTGATCGCCGTTTGTGTGACAGGGGTATAAACGAACTTGGGGATCCCCATTTTTTATTTTATATAGAAATGGTTTGTACATTGGTGGCACTTTATTTATGCTAAATCTGAATTCAATCAAAAGGGTGATTTATGTATGTTTTATTCAATGGAGTATGTTTAGGAAAATATCATGCCAACAAATTGCTCTGTGAGAATGAACTGTTTTACGGATGACGCTTACGAGGGTTGGTCAATATGTAATGAAAGTGATCATGGTATGGGATGCATAAGTGATTCTATTGAGGGACAGTGTGATCAATACAAAGTATGAATCTTTGTCTTTTACACAATATACTTTTGGATTGTTAGATACCTTTGGTTATGTAACGTCACTAACATAAACCCAATAGGTTTCAGAAACTGACTGAAATCCGTCAATATTTTACATGATATGTAATGTTGAAATATGGGTCGATTGATTCATTTGCGTATATCTCGACAATGCAAGCATATTATTATTATTGAATCTTTCTTTTTTGAGGGTAAAGAGCTTCCGTGTCAAGCACTGCTTTCCAAGCAGGCATTCATTTCACAGAGAAGAATATGAAATTATTTACAATATACATGGAATGTAACAACTATTTACATAAATATATATACAAAACCATCAGATAAATTCAGCAAGAAAATGCAGAATTGTAATATACTTTAAAACACAAAATTTAAATTCCATGGATCTTTGTTCTAAATTGTTGCACTGACATATTCTCAAGCTCGGTTCTGATTGTTGATGGCAAGTTATTTCAGGCATATGATGCCCTAACATGAAACGTTCGTATACCTGAGTTAGACTTAAATTTCGGTACAACCAAAGTATTACTACATGTAGTGTGATTTCTTGTTACATATAATGGTTATTATGAACAAATTCAAACTGCATCGATAAGTATGATGGACTTACATTTTAAACATTTATACACAATTAGTAAAAGGTGATTATGCCATCTTTTATCAAGTTTAACCCATTGAAGTGCATCCATCAAGTCATTTGTTGGTGTTCTTATATTAGCTGAAAGTATTATCCTGGCTAAATTATTATGAAGAACCTTTCTATGACATTCGGTAGAAAAGTTTAACCAAACTGTGCTTCCATAATCAAAGTGAGGAATAACAAGAGCATTTGATAACATTACAATAATTTGATTTGAAAGAAAATGTTTCATACGTTTGATGATACCTGTTCTTTTAGAGACATTCTTACACATATAATCAACATGAGCTGACCAAGACAAATTGCTTTCTAATTGTAAAAGTATTTAAATTCATCTACCTTTTCAATGAAGTTATTATTGTAGGTTAATTGTAAATCTTGAAATCTCTCACGCATCTTATTGCTACCAAATATCACGAATTTAGTCTTATCAACATTCAGGGTAAGCTTGTTGCTTTACTACAGCATTTGGTAAACAAATTTACAAACATGATGAAAAGTAAAGGTCGTAATATAGAACCTTGAGGAATTCCTATGTTGATAGGTTGAAAATCAGAAAAAAATTGAATTTACATTGACAGTCTGGAACTTGTTGCTTTAGATATGACTTAAACCATAAAAGTTCGCTACTATCAATAATTACCAAAAAGGTTCATAAGGATCGTTGATTGTAATATAATATGGAAGATTCATTATACTGATCCAGTGTAAGTACTCACGTGTACGTTTCGGACACAACTGTATCCTTTGTCAACACTTGTGGTAGTGATGATCTTGACGACTCATGACGCTTTTTGCATTCTTGGAGTTGCCAGTTGATTTATCATCTGGGGATTTTTTGCCAGATGATAATAGATCATCAAAAACGTGAGTGAGGTAGTATTGCCCCTCGTCGCGGTTCATCGTTGAGGTCCCCTTCTTCCTGATTTCTATAGCCTCTCGGATCTATCTCTTATACCTAAATCCCGCCATCAAAATTGTGGGATTTTTAAATTTTCTTTTTTACATATTCCTCAAAAATATCATCTTGGCCATCTATGCTGAAAATCTCAATGTTAATGATGCTATGGTGACAAAATGATAGCTATTTGAAGAGAATCTCTCCAAAATCTCTTTGTCCACGGGTAAGTCTACGGAAAATGACCAGCAAGATAAACATTAAATGGTATCGTCACTTTTATATGGAACGTACGGTGGCCCTGAAGGGTCATGACGAGTTAACCAGATGATGACATGACGAGATAAATGACGAGATAATTGCGAGATAATTTACAGATGACGTGATAATTGACGAGATAATTGCGAGATAATTTACAGATGACGTGATAATTGACGAGATGACGAGATGAATTACAGATGACGTGATAATTGACGAGATAATTGCGAGATAATTTACAGATGACGTGATAATTGACGAGATAATTGCGAGATAATTTACAGATGACGTGATAGTTGACGAGATAATTGCGAGATAATTTACAGATGACGTGATAACTGACGAGATAATTGCGAGATAATTTACAGATGACGTGATAATTGACGAGATAATTGCGAGATAATTTACAGATGACGTGATAATTGACGAGATGACGAGATAATTTACAGATGACGTGATAGTTGACGAGATAATTGCGACATAATTTACAGATGACGTGATAACTGACGAGATAATTGCGAGATAATTTACAGATGACGTGATAATTGACGAGATAATTGCGAGATAATTTACAGATGACGTGATAATTGACGAGATGACGAGATAATTTACAGATGGCGTGATAGTTGACGAGATAATTGCGAGATAATTTACAGATGACGTGATAACTGACGAGATAATTGCGAGATAATTTACAGATGACGTGATAATTGACGAGATAATTGCGAGATAATTTACAGATGACGTGATAATTGACGAGATGACGAGATAATTTACAGATGACGTGATAGTTGACGAGATAATTGCGAGATAATTTACAGATGACGTGATAACTGACGAGATAATTGCGAGATAATTTACAGATGACGTGATAATTGACGAGATAATTGCGAGATAATTTACAGATGACGTGATAATTGTCGAGATGACGAGATAATTTACAGATGACGTAATAATTGACTACATAATTGCGAGATAATTTACAGATGACGTGATAATTGACTACATAATTGCGAGATAATTTACAGATGACGTGATAATTGACGAGATGACGAGATAATTTACAGATGACGTGATAATTGACTACATAATTGCGAGATAATTTACAGATAACAGTTTTGCCAATACCACGATTTCGTCGCCCAATTGGGCTACTTTTGATTTTGACTAGTGCGCCGCGTGTTGAAAAGCTGTGGTGTGGTTTGCTAAAAATTGGGCTACCTTCAACTCGGAGTTATTTCGGGCGGTTCCTAACAGAGTAAATTGCTTCCTTCATTCGATGCCAAGTCTATCAGAATAAGTTGCTATCTATGCTATCTTCAGTAGATAGCAAGTAATCACAGTGAGTTGCTTTATTCAGTAGATAGCAAGTCTATCAGAGTAAGCTGCTATCTCAGTAGACACCAAGTATATCAGAGTAAGTTGCTATCTTCAGTACATTAAATAGCAAGTCTATCAGATTAAGTTGCTATCTTCAGTAGATAGCAAGTTTATTAGAGTAAATTGCTTTCTTCAGTAGATAGCAAGTGTATCAGAGTATATTGCTATCTTCAGTAGATAGCAAGTATTATATATCAGAATAAGTTGCTATCTATGCTATCTTCAGTAGATAGCAAGTATATCAGAGTAAGTTGCTATCTTCAGTA
Organism: Ophiura sarsii; assembly: GCA_035610835.1. Lineage (NCBI taxonomy): Eukaryota > Metazoa > Echinodermata > Ophiuroidea > Amphilepidida > Ophiuridae > Ophiura > Ophiura sarsii. The sequence goes on along the minus strand of CM069452.1, from coordinate 7,604,567 downwards.
GATAGCAAATATATCAGAGTAAATTGTTATCTTCAGTGATAGCAACTTACTCTGATAGACTTGCTATCACTGAAGATAGCAATTTACTCTGATAGATTTGCAATCAACTGAAGATAGCAACTTACTCTAGACTTGGTGTCTACTGAAGATAGCAACTTACTCTGATAGACGTGCTATAACTAAAGATAGCAATTTACTCTGATAGATTTGCTATCTACTAAAGATAGCAACTTACTCTAATAGACTTGGTGTCTACTGAAGATAGCAACTTACTCTGATAGACTTGCTATCACTGAAAATAGCAATTTACTTTGATAGATTGGCTATCTACTGAAGATAGCAACTTACTCTATTATATATTAATTAAACCTGAGACTAATTAGTCTCAGATTAAACATGATGATGGCGAATTATTGAAATACTTTTAAAGCAATATTGGTAGGCTTCGGTACATACTATAATAAACCTGCTTTTATCAGGATGTTCACAATCTTATCGAAATGTCTTTGATAAACATTTGAAATTGACCTTGAAGTATTAATTCATAGGAATGATAAACAACATTCTTTATTATTCGAAGAATCGAATATAATTCCAGTTCTGTAAAGATTTTACGGAATAAAACTGTAATGTCTTTCTTTACGATAATTTGATTAAATCTCAGTTACCGCCCGACATAGTTTTTGCCGCGTGGCGCCTATTCTTCAAATTAATCTAATTTATTGAATAAATGTTTTGTTGTTAGATGCTTCAATTTTATACTTTCCCGTTTGAATTTCTAAATTTAAGCAGACTACAATTGGTATTTTAAATATAGCTATTTTATTTAGTCCGAAAGCAGGTACACTTGATACCCTCCAACTTTTTGTAGTGCAAAATGATGTGTTTCAGGCGCGCTAAATTGTCTTCGAATATGTTAACGTAAATATTTGAATTTAACACTTTCTACATGGTTGTAACTATAGTTTTACCATTTACAAAACATTTTTCAAAAACATTTCCCAATTATTCAAAGTCTTATCTAAAAAATTACAGAACCAATACTACTAGGCATGTTAAATTATAGCATTTACTAATCTCATAAGGTGACTATTGGGTCAAATATAAATTGCCAACACTTGGGGGATGTCAATGTTATTACATTGTTAAAATAATTCAAATTATAGTCGTGCGAAGATCTTAAACATGCCGAAAATAGTAATTATTTCGTAAACATTTTGAACTTTGACCTCTACTTTTACACAGACGATGACATGGTTACAATTTCGTTTCATATCCTAAACTCAACTAGGCCTATGTGTCTAATACTTCTCCAAATCTGAAGGCAATTGGTTGTATATTACGCCGTATATGGCAATATGGTCTGGCAAAGTTTCAGACGACAACAAATAACCAACCTAAAGCCGTTTAACACTTTCCACGCGGCAAGCATCTGTAGACGACATTCCAAAACTTTACAAAATGTTTCAAAAATGTTGAATTAAATTACCATTTTTGCATCACCAAGAGAAATGCATGGAAATAAGTACAAACATGCCTGGTATTGGTTCTGTAATCCTTGAGATAGACATGGAAAGTTGGGAAAGGTTTCTGAAAAATCTGTTTTATACAATAAAACCAATAGCCGCGTGGAAAATGATAATATTATGTCAAATTTAAAATAGCCAACACTTTGAAGATGCGATTCAGATTCACAGTATTACCTTTGTTAAAAACAAGTCTATTATGGTTTATGGGCGAGCAGAGTTCATCCGGGAGTTCATCAACTTGCCACAACATAGTAATTATTTAGTAAAAAATACAGCTTTAAACATTATTAGTTAATTTATTCATTTTATTTACCTTTCGAACATACATCTTACAAGGAATGATGAACAATAAATTATTAAAAATAATGTAACATTAACAATTTGGAGAAATTATTCTGGTAATAATAATTTTAGAAACAACAGGGGAACTATTCTGCTAATTAATAAAACAGTAATTACCGTCCCTACATGTATACAATCATGTACATGCAAGTTGGGGTTTATGACCTCTCCACAACAATAGCTAGTGTCTGACGCGTGCTCTGTTTCGACGCCACGCCTTACTCTGTTAGGAACAGCCCGGACTCAGAGTTGAGAGTAGCCCAATTTTTAGCAAACCACAGCACACTTTTTCAACACGCGGCACACAAGTCAAAATCAGAGGGAGCCCAATTGGGCGACGAAATAGCGGTATTGGCAAAACTGTTATCTGTAAATTATCTCGCAATTATGTAGTCAATTATCACGTCATCTGTAAATTATCTCGCAATTATGTAGTCAATTATCACGTCATCTGTAAATTATCTCGTCATCTCGTCAATTATCACGTCATCTGTAAATTATCTCGCAATTATGTAGTCAATTATCACGTCATCTGTAAATTATCTCGCAATTATGTAGTCAATTATCACGTCATCTGTAAATTATCTCGCAATTATGTAGTCAATTATCACGTCATCTGTAAATTATCTCGTCATCTCGACAATTATCACGTCATCTGTAAATTATCTCGCAATTATGTAGTCAATTATCACGTCATCTGTAATTTATCTCGTCATCTCGTCAATTATCACGTCATCTGTAAATTATCTCGCATTTATCTCGTCAATTATCACGTAATCTGTAAATTATCTCGCAATTATCTCGTCATTTATCTCGTCATGTCATCATCTGGTTAACTCGTCATGACCCTTCAGGGCCACCGTAGGAACGCATTTCTATTAAAATGAGTGATTAAAATATTTGATATTTTCATCGCGTATTTATGCTCGAACAGCTTTCATCGACCGTAAATTATCTCGCAATTATCTCGTCAATTATCACGTCATCTGTAAATTATCTCGCAATTATCTCGTCAGTTATCACGTCATCTGTAAATTATCTCGCAATTATCTCGTCAACTATCACGTCATCTGTAAATTATCTCGTCATCTCGTCAATTATCACGTCATCTGTAAATTATCTCGCAATTATGTAGTCAATTATCACGTCATCTGTAAATTATCTCGCAATTATGTAGTCAATTATCACGTCATCTGTAAATTATCTCGCAATTATGTAGTCAATTATCACGTCATCTGTAAATTATCTCGTCATCTCGACAATTATCACGTCATCTGTAAATTATCTCGCAATTATGTAGTCAATTATCACGTCATCTGTAAATTATCTCGCAATTATGTAGTCAATTATCACGTCATCTGTAAATTATCTCGCAATTATCTCGTCAACTATCACGTCATCTGTAAATTATCTCGTCATCTCGTCAATTATCACGTCATCTGTAAATTATCTCGCAATTATGTAGTCAATTATCACGTCATCTGTAAATTATCTCGTCATCTCGTCAATTATCACGTCATCTGTAAATTATCTCGCAATTATGTAGTCAATTATCACGTCATCTGTAAATTATCTCGCAATTATCTCGTCAATTATCACGTCATCTGTAAATTATCTCGCAATTATCTCGTCAGTTATCACGTCATCTGTAAATTATCTCGCAATTATCTCGTCTACTATCACGTCATCTGTAAATTATCTCGTCATCTCGTCAATTATCACGTCATCTGTAAATTATCTCGCAATTATCTCGTCAATTATCACGTCATCTGTAAATTATCTCGCAATTATCTCGTCAATTATCACGTCATCTGTAATTTATCTCGTCATCTCGTCAATTATCACGTCATCTGTAAATTATCTCGCATTTATCTCGTCAATTATCACGTAATCTGTAAATTATCTCGCAATTATCTCGTCATTTATCTCGTCATGTCATCATCTGGTTAACTCGTCATGACCCTTCAGGGCCACCGTAGGAACGCATTTCTATTAAAATGAGTGATTACAATATTTGATATTTTCATCGCGTATTCATGCTCGAACAGCTTTCATCGACCGTTTTTTAAGGCATAGAGTATAGACAATTACACTTCCAATCTATGAAAATCAATAATTCTAATTAGGGTCACTAGTGGTATTATTATTACGTATTGATTTCACACCTGTTGAATAGATAGAGTTAAGATGTTAACAATTACACTGGTTTCACCTGGCGGGATCTTCAAATCTTAGATTAATTGCAAGCAATTCATCATTCAGTATTCAATGTAACGTCGCGAAATCAGTACCCGTGGACAGAGTGAAATGGGACAGACGTTGTTCAAATAGCTGTTATTTTGCAACCGTAATGTTATTTGTAAAGATATTTTCAGCATAGATGGTCAAGATCATATAGTTGATAAATATTTTTTAATTTTTTATTTAAACCTACAGAATTTCAACAACAAAAAATGGCTTCAAAAAACTGATTGTTTTATTGAACCACCCTGTACAATGGTACCACAGCGCTTAACAAAATTAAAACATAAAATTAAAAAAACAAAAATGTTAAGGTCTTTGTTAATTTAATTCTCGCCAGTTTGTCCGAGTCTATATATTATTTTTAAAAAAACAGTGTTAAACATCACTCGCACTATGACGGTGGAACAAGTGAGTTTTTAACATCTTCTTAAATTGAGTCAGTGATGAGGCATGCCTGATGTGACGAGGTAAATTGTTCCACAGAAATGGGCCGGAGGCATAAAATCCTTTCTTGGCGGTAGTGAGACGAATTTTAGGTACAGTGAGAATCCGAGTGTCAGAGGCAGAACGAAGACCACATCTTTTAGGTACATATGTACAGTACTAGTAAGGTCCTTAATGTAAACATGATGTAATACATGTATTTTGATATGTAATGTACACACGATGAAATTATGTGAAATGTGAAAATGTAAAAATGCTGAAAAGCATATGAAAATGTGCTATACATGTAATGATATGCAATGTAAACATGCTGGAAAGCATATGAAAATGTGTTATACATGTAAATATAATGCAATGTACATGTAAACATGATGTGAAAATTATGTGAACATGAAACTATGAACATATATAAATATAAGTGATAGTAATAAACAATAAACGTTTTAAAAAAAGTAAGTTTCTTAAGATAAGAAGGCGCGCCATCATTGAAACATTTATATACAATAAATAGTCAAGATCTTGAACTCAATGCGCGTTCTAACAGGCAGCCAATATATATACCAGTAACATACCCATTATCCATATTTTTCAAAATATAATCTTGAACATCAAGTAAAGTTGTTGAAGTGGAATGGTTGGGTCGAAAACCAGATTGAGCATTAGATAATAAGCCTGCGTTAGTTAAATATATCATATAACATATAGTTGATCATGAACAGCCCTTTCAATAATTTTAGAGATAATTGGCAAAACTGAGATGGGTCTAAAATTACCTACATCGGTTTTATCACCAGATTTGAATATTGGTGTTACCTTAGCTTTCTTCCATTCATCAGGGAAAGTAGATCCATTCAGGGACAGGTTGCTGATATGAGAAAGGCAATTTGAAATGACGGGTCCAGCCAATTTCAACAACCTGACATTGAATTGATCTTATCCTGGTGATTTATTATTATTCATGTTACATATTTGTTTTAAGACAAACTCAGCTGATATTGTATAAAATTAAACTTATTTTCCATAATATGTGACTAGAGCAAACACTATTACAAGGACATTCGACATGATTATGTTCATTAAATTTACTACCAAGTTTATTACCAATAGATGTAAAGTACTTATTAAATTCATCTGCCATTACTTTACTATTTTTCTGAACATTTGTCATCTTTGTTTGAAATTGATGTTGGTATACTTAAAGTTTTGCTAGGTACAATTTTCTAAATTGTTTTTAGAAAGATTCTTTTTTAAAGATTTTTACTATCATGCATATTATTGACTACAGCTTCATTACAATAGTTCTTTTTCAGGTAAAACCTCATATTGTTTACTTTATTTCTGAGTGATTTAGCTTTATTCCAATTTTCCTGATTATTTGTCTTATGTGCCTTGGTTGGTTGGTTGGTTCCTGTCATGACTGACAGCTCGTGACCTTACAGATATTACGCCATAGATAACGGTTTTCAGCAAAGGAGTAACAATCACGGAGAGGGTGTCCAGTAATCAGTTTTATTTGATCAATCCACCGGGAACGTGGTCTGCCTTTCTTTCTCTTCCCTTCAATCATGCCTTGCATGATCATCTTCTCTATGTTGTTACCTTCGGACTTGAGATATGGCCAAAATAGCTCAGCATTTGGGTGTTGATAGCATGAAGAAGTCGTTATGTGCCTTAGCAAATTAAAAGTCCCTATCTTTACTCAGTCTTATGAAGGCCCCATTCATCCATTCAGGTAGACAACCTTTATTTATTTTTCTCTTTAAAAGGTGCATGCTTATCACATGCTTCAGTGAATAGAATTTGCCATTGATGAAGTGCGTCATTAACATTATTAATATAGCACATTTTACCCAAATCATATCATAAAAAATGCTTTAATCCAGTTTGCTGGCAAACTGAGCCCAAAGATTTTTATTTTTTGTTAATAATAATGAATCAAAATACGTAAAGATTATTTTCTGAGAGATACATGAACTTTGACCGATGATTTGTCCACGTAGAAGGCGTGTTTTCTTTCTACATTGGCAAACAGACGACGCTGGACACGGGCCGCATTCACGAATATTCAGGTTAAAATATGCGAACGAGGTTACGTGATCAAGTGAATGGGACGAACGCTTAACAATGGTTTAAATTCAAAAAATGATACTGACACTGGAGTTGGTTATCCAACTCCAGCGGTTTTAGGATGAAATATAGTGTGATGAATTTTATCGGGTTATACGAGGGGCAGTCAGTAAATAATGAAAGTGATCATGGTATGGGATGCATGAGTGATTCTATTGAGGGGATAATGTGATCAATACAAAGTATGAACCTTTGTCTTTCAAACAATACAGTTTTGGATTTTTAAGTGTGAACTATGACGTCATAGCATTGTCTCAAAGTAAGTACACTTGGGACACTGCTAAATCAGTTATTTGGCGGGAAATTTGAATTGTTTTTATGAAACACGTGGTAAGAAATGGCATAACATGACATCAGAAGCCGGTAAATCCCGAATTTTATTTAGCGTAAATATGATACAAAAGATAATAACTTTAATCCCTGTGTAATTTGGAATGTGTAGTATAAGAGGGAAAAGTAAGGAGAAGCAATTGAATAAAAGGTATACAAATATCAGTCTTTCAAATAGCTAATTTTCATTTAAAAATGCCCAGTCAGTGAATCACTAATATTGCGGAAAATCAAACAATTTAGGACAAATTCAAGCAATTAACCAGTTTGGAAGATTCCATATGATAGTTAACTAAGTATCTGAACTTATTCGCATGAAACCTGCAGAAAGAATGCGCATGCGCAGACGGCAGATAATTTTGAAACGGGCCCAAAATGGTTAAAATCATGAAATTTACCAGATAAAAGCTTACTGTGCCTTCAAATTCTAATCAGAAATAATAAAAAATGCTTAAATCAATGTGTAAACATATTGTGATAGTCAAAACGAAGATATACAGGAATGTATCAATCAAAGATGGCTGCCACAGCCTCTCTTATTACTGTTATCTTTAGAGCTACTAGATATGTATTGTGTCAGTAATCGTCATATAATTTCAATGGTTTGAGGAAATTTTATGAACAGCTCCTTTTGAAATCCCCACTATTATTGCTTTACATCCCACAACAATTTATTAAATTATAATCCCTCCATTGTTCTTTATCCTTTGTTGTTTTCTAAGGTATATTATTGCGGATTTTGCTAAATAAAAGCGTATTTGAGATGGTCCCTTCTTGTTCGTATTAAGGCATTCAGATCTAAAAAGAGTGTCAAACAGAGATAAGTGTGTATTCTAACTATGTGCCAAGTGTTATCTGTTTTTATGCTTGCATTCTCGAGATATACGCAAATGTATCAATCAACCCATATTCAACATATTACATATCCAGCCAAATAATTGACAGATTTCAGTCAGTGTCTGAAACCTATTGTGTTTATGTTAATGACGTTACATAACCAAAGGTATCTAACAATCCAAAAGTGTATTGTTTGAAAGACAAAGGTTCATACTTTGTATTGATCACATTATCCCCTCAATAGAATCACTCATGCATCCCATACCATGATCACTTGCATTATTTATTGACTGCCCCTCGTATAATCAATTAATCATAAGCCATAACAGACAAATCAATCACCATGCTAATTTGTCAGTACTAATTTACTAATTGCGAAATACAACAGTAGAGCGATATTGTGTAGCACTAATGACGCATGCAGCAAAGCAATTGTGACCACTGTATCTAAATTATTCATTGACGTGGTGGTTTCGAGTATTTTCATTAAGATGAATCAAATCACGAACAAACACTGCCCAAAAATAAGGTATCCACTTTTTTTCGAGGCACCCTGCGTTTAATTCTTAGAACCCTTAAGAAATTCAACAAGTGGGAAAGAACAGACATTTCCCCCGCGCAATTGGGCACCTCATTTGTCAAAATAGCACCAATATTGATGAAGCAGTCCCGTGGTTATCCGTTGTGCGCACTACGTCATCTCGACCTCAAGGCTCTGATTGGTTGGTGCTCAAACGTGGGAACTGAAAAACTCATGAGCTTTTCCACGCACCATCACGCCCACTGCGTCGGTGGTTATGGCGCAGCGGGAGCACTGCGTTTGTGGATACGGCGCAGCGTGACGATCGTTAAAAAGGTTTCAGTTTAAATTTGACCAATCAGTTGCTTTGGTGTTGTTGGTTGGCAGTATTTTGTGAGTTCAAGCATGCGTGCGCAGCCTGATCGAAGTGCGCCTACGTATGTCGAACTGTGGCCAGGAGATTATGTGCCGTAGGTCCATTGAGAACCCTGTGCCTGCACCTCTATGGATAAAAGTTGGGCCGGGATGCGATCTTTATTACCGTAAACAACATTTGATACCTGACGGAGTAAGGGAGCAGTTCCATTTGTACGCGATAAAAATTGCGAGAATGTTCCGGGCCCCGATGAGGTTTTTTATCAGGCCCCGATGAGATTTTTAGCGCAAACAGTTGCGAGAAGCAAAGGATTATTTATCGAGTAGCGTATTACCGTTTGTTTAAATATAACGAAAGATAAGTGGTCGGTATGTAAATAGAGCTTCGGGCTATTTATTCTAGTTGTAAGGTACAAATTCAGCATTTCATGTTTTTAGAGATAATGTTATTAATTATGGATGTTTAACGTAAATTGTATTATCCTCGTGTATTTGCTAAACAATGTCCCGCTCTATTTGCTAAACATACCCCAGGGTATGGCAGAGGCCTCGTATCGGGCCCCGATGTCTATTTTATCGGGGCCTGATGATTATTTTATCGCGAATCAACTTGAAAAACATCGGGTCCAAAACATATCAGGCCCCGATACAGTCGCGATAAATTTATCGCGTATAAATGGAACTGCTCCCTAAAGCGCATAGCACATGCACATTGTACAGCAATACATTTATACAGTGAGTGAGTACGGTTAATAAATTCGCGGCCGGGATCCAGGGTGCAGGGAACCAGCATACAGTTATAAGTGATACGCCATTTTAAACAAATGTGTCTTTAGATTGGATTTGAAACAGCCGATTGCCACTGAGGAGCACGGAGCGCAAGTGGCAGATTGTTCCATAGTCTCGGTGCAACACGCGAAAAAGATCTGTCAGTCATAAGTCTTTGTCCTACTAACTGATTCCTGAAGTAGGTATTGAGAGGCAGATCTCAGTGTTCTTTGGGGTTTGTACTGAAAGCAGATCAGCAATGTACGCTGGGGATTGGCCATTTCAAGGGAAGTGTCAACCCTTTTTTTAATGAAATATAGCAAGCACTGTAACTTTTAAATTAATAATGTAATGTACATAAAAGTATAAATGTTTAAAAAGAAATGAGTCAGAAAATCCATTTCTGGTATCAAATTTCACTAAAAATAGTGAAATTCATTTTTTTTTGCCGCCAAAATTTTACGGTCAACCAACTAAATCAGTTTTGGGTCAAAAATTCCAAAATGTTACCAAATCATCCAAAGCCAAATATAGGAATGCATTTTTTTTTGGCTTAACATTTTTTAGGTTTGAAAAAATTGACAAAAATGTGTCAAAAAGGTGAATTTTGAGATAAAAATCAATTTTCAAAAATCAAGAAAACAATAATTTTAAAACTTAAAATTTTTAAGCCCCAAAAAATAATCTGTCCCTAGATGTTTGGCTTTGGATGATTTTGGTGAATTGTTTTTGAATTTTTGACCCAAAACTGATTTAGTTAGGTTTACCGTACAATGTTGGCGCCAAAAAAGTGTTTTTTTGGGCAAAAATTTGAAAACACTATTTTTAGTGAAATTTGATATCAAAAATGGATTTTCTGGCTCATTTCATTAAAAAAAATGTATACTTTTATACATTTGATTATTGGTTTAAAAGTTTGGCGCCAAAGAGGGTTGACACTTCCCTTAAAGCTTTGAAAGTCAGAAGCAATAGTTGAAGATTATCCTCTGACGGATTGGCAACCAGTGCAGCTGGCACAATACCGGTGTAATGATTACGCTCTTTGGTCAGGCTCACAAGCCTGGCCGCTGAATTTTGGATTCTTTGAAGTTTGTTGAGTTTTTTGTCCGGAAGGCCATATAGAATACTGTTACAGTTGTCGAGACGAGACAAAATGAAGGCATGTACAAGCTTCTCAGTATTTGCTGCATCAAGGTATCGCCGAAGTTTTCCAATTCTATGAATGGCGTAAGCAGTAAGAGGCACTCCTGCACAAACTATTGACATGATTGGTCATACAAAGGTTACTGTCGAAAATTAACACCGAGGTCGCGCACTGTTTTGGATGGAGTTATAGCATGGAATCCCCGATCTTAATATCAATATGTCAGTAAGGTTCTTGGCAAAACGGGAAGACACATGCAGCAGTTCGTTCTTGGCATCATTTAGCATCGGTTTGTTGGCAGCCATCCAGGAACGGATGTCCTCAATACATTTGTCTATACTTTTGCTATCTCACTAACGCGATTAGATGGTTTGATTACGACATATATTTGTGTGTCGTCAGCATAAGAGAAGCTTGAAAGTCCATGCTTGTTTATGATACTGACATTGTTTATGATCATGATGATACTGACATTGATATTAAGATCGGGGATTCCATGCTATAGGCCTAACTCCATCCAAAACAGTGCGCGACCTCGGTGTTATTCTCGACAGTAACCTTTGTATGACCAATCATGTCAATAGTTAGTGCAGGAGTGCCTCTTACGCCATTCATAGAATTGGAAAGCCGAATAGATGACAAATAGTTCAGGACCTACAACATATTCATGTAAAGCTGATGTGTTCATCTTTACAATGATATCAAATTTGGGGGGGGGGGGGGGGGGGGGGTCACAATATGAATGTGCCAAAATCAACAATATTTCGTGCTCAAAAGAAAATCATTGTCGTTTGTTCAATGAAGTGTTACATTGACCACTAATACAGTGTGATGATCTATTGATTTTTAAGCACAAAATAATGTTGATTTGGCACTTTCAGATTGCGACCTCCCCATGTTCTCAAGCATGTGGCTTTAGCACTGAAACAAGGGATTGCTTCAAATTGGATATCATTGTAAAGATGAACACATCAGCTTTTAAATGATATACCGTATTACACTAAATGAACATATCCCGAGATATTTGAACAAATTGTGATTTAAAAAGATTTCCGAGCTTTTTTGAGCAGTTTATGAACAGAGAACATGAACCCGCATCACAAATACTTGTTGTATGTACATGTATGTTCCTCCCTGTTCCTGCAGCGTTCATAATTTACCTCGCCGTATCTGAACAAAAGAAAAGCCCCTGTCTGTTATATATTTTGTAGTATTATGGGATAAACGCTTGGGCTGCTGTGGATTCGTCCATAATGTATTGGTTTGATTCGACGGTTGCCACGCAAATAATATAAACAGTGTATTATTGTGCTCGTCACAATATGCTTACGAGTTGAAAACACCCAATTAATGTAAGTACAAGTTGAACTCAACCATCAATAATCATGATAATACTTAATAGGCCTGAATGATTGCCAAGTCGATTACTTTGAATGAAACAGCTCGTGTAATGTCATTCAGGTAATTCCTTATCTCGATTTTGTGAATACTTGTGCATAATACGCGCACTTTTGAACGCTGGATATTGAACTAATTATAAAATAGAATCGGTACTGCGTAAATATCTTCAATTGAATAATCAGGCAAATGCCAGTTTTTCAAAAGAGGGTTTCCAAATGCGTAGGGACTACAATGTTCTAATGATCAAATGATCACTTAGACAATCCTATTACGCATATTATTTGTTTCCGTAATGTCACACCATCGATGAACCCCGAGGACGGTACCCAAGCTAATTTTGATTTTGATTTTGTTTCAACATAACTTGCGTAACCAAAACAAGTTTAAAACATCAGTCAAAATCATGTTGCGTCATAATGCAGACCCGACAAAACAGCACTCCAATTATTGGGTGGATATTGCCAGCTCCTCATACACTTGAAGGGTAATAAACATGAAATACATTGTTCGAAACTGAACTTCATTTGGAGCGCTAGTGTTTTCGCCTTGATCATACAGAACAATATTTTGAACATCATGAGTGCCTGAAATTCAAAAATAACCCACTGATAGTATGTTGAACATAAAGTGCTCAACAAAATAAAGTCATACACTTTGTTTAGGTCCTTTAGAGTAACTTCCGTTTATTTTTTGACCAAACAGACTAGATATACATTTGGTTGAATCTTTCCGGCACAATTTGATACCAAAGTTGTCACCTAACAACAAAGATAAACCATGATTAGTACCATTTGAAGAAAATTAGTCACTTTTCAAAAGTCACATTTTCAATACACTACGCGGGAAGAAAAGACCACATGTTACATGTTCATAATCAAATAGCCCGCTCGCTCAGGCAGGACCCAACGCAGTTGCAGTGTGTCATCAATATCTGTTTCATTACCGGCCATTCAAGTGCCACGCACAGCATTTTCTCACAGCTTGCGTGCGTTGAAAATGTGACTTTTGAAAAGTGACTAATTTTCTTTAAATGGTGCTAATCATGGTTTATCTTTGTTGTTAGGTATCAACTTTGGTATCAAATTGTGCCGGAAAGATTCATCCAAATATCTATTTAGTCTATTTGGTCTAAACATAATCGGAAAGTACTTTAAAGGACCTAAACAAAGTGTATGACTTTCTTTTGTTGAGCACTTTATATAAATAATAGACCTAAAGTAATAGCCGTATCGATCAACTGTATGATGCCATTAAAGTGATCAAAAAAAAGAAGTTATTGTCAAGTTATGTGCATAATGCGTGCAATTTAAGACAAATGTTATGAAGTGGAGCCGGCGCTTGGGCAATTAATGTAATTAATATGTACACGATAGCTGGCTGTCGATAAGAGGATCCGAAGGTAAATACAAGGTGAGTCAAAAAAAAATGCAATGGAAAGAAGCCATTTTGATTTCAAAACCAAGTTGATTTTTTAAATTTTTTTAAACGTTGCAAGAATCCATATTTGATCCTAACTTTGTGTGAAAAATGAAGTCGATCGCATTTTCCCGTTTGTCTTTGGTGACCCGCTTTGCTGCACATTTTCATATTTGAATATCCCGCTAACAAAAAATTTCAATTGTTATTCAAATTCAGAATATATAAGTATTTCATAGCATGGGTAGGGGAAATTGATTATGTTAACTCACATGTAAACAAGAAAGGATGCATTAAGTTCTAATAACATCACAAATGTACTCAAGTTTCCAAATTTGAATGAGAGACACATTTTGCGATATTTTGCATATATTTTTGGTATCTCGTGGACAAACGTGTGAAATGAGTGACCGGGTAAAAAGGTTCACCAAAGGCAAACGGAAAATGATATTATTACAAATAAGGTATTCTTATAACGTTTGAACAAATTTGAACTTCAACTTGGTTTTTAAAAACAAGATGGCTTCTTTCCACTATTGCAGTATTTTTGACTCACCATGTATAAAGAGTGTGACATAAATAATAAATGATCCTACTATTGTAATTCCTTCCGCTCGTAATATACATTCGCTCAAATATTCGATGGCTTCTGGTGGTAATGAAAAGTGATGAAGTGTTACTTGGAAACGCATAAACACAAACTGACACGCTTCATTATCCAAGCATCCATTTTTCCAAATTGCCGGCAAATTAGCCTAAAAAATGACGGACACCATAACATGTGTCCCGATTTGAATTTTTGGGGTATGAGTTCACATTTTGAGCTACGTATGAAGTATGTATAGCAAGCCGGTCAAACCGCATTACATTTGACAGAGAAAAAAATTGCCGGCAATTTAGCCTAAAAAAATGAAAAAAATGACAGACTCCATAAAATGTGTCCCGATTCGATTTTTTGGATATGATTTCACATTTTGAGCTAAGTCTGTGTAGCTAACCGGTCAACACATTTGACGGAGACAAAAATTGCCAGCAATTTAGCCAAAAATGTGTCCCGATTTGAATTTTTTTATATGATTTCACTTTATGAGCTGCGCATAAAGTCTGTGTGACAAAATATTCAAATCGCAACACATTTGACGGAACAAATAACGTTCGCATTGAATTCGCAAAAAAAACCAAATTGCTGCTGATTTAGGCTAAAAATTGACGGATACCCCAAAATGTGTCCCGATTTGATCATTTTTTTTAATACGATTTCACATTTTGAGCTACGTATAAGGTCAGTCTAATGAACTGGTCAAACCGCAATAAAACCGCATATTTGATGGAACAAATGACGTTTGCATTGAAATCCCAATGATTTTTTTCAGCTGCTGATTTAGGCAAAAAGATAATGGATACCTTATAATGTGACCCGATTTGATATGTTGGGATATGATTTCACTTTTGAATCGAAACCATATTCGCTGCCTGCTACACTGTTATAATTTGTCACCACAATAATGTAACAACTCTTTGTAGTAAACACGTGTAGAAACACCGAAGAAATCAAATTTGAATAAATATTACCACCATACTATCCATGATAAAAGACACATTTCTCTAACACTGGGATACATTACAATAGTAAGTAAGCAAATACACGAAACAAATCACCAATAATGCGGCAGTCATCGAATCTGGTTCCGCTGGAATCCTAATGTACCAACCTCAAACAATGTCTACCAAAACTGCACAACCAAAAACCAACTGCCAAATCCGATAACCGCGAAAACCGCGAACAGCTCTAGTTTAACAATGTAGACATCTTCAAAATCCTGAAACACTTATAATAACATATAAAATAGACTAATAATATTGATCTGTGCCAGGAAATTACCAATTTAACTATAGATATAGTGAACTGCCTAAACCCCACCTTTTAGAGGGATAATCAGAAAGATGACTAAATTAGTTGATTCCTATATATAACTTCCAGTAAATCCTTGATCGCCTGCCAATGTTACTCTTGATTCTGGGTCTACACACAGAGCGTGTTTCCACTGGGACACTGCAAAGTAAACGGTAAGATAAAACGGTAAGATTAACCGGTCAAGTTAAGTAAGTAAGATTAACCGGTAGAGCGTGTTTCTACTGGGTAAGAAACCGCTAAGAATCGGTAAGTTTGCCCAGTAGAAACAGCCAGATACCGCTAAGAATCGGGTTTTATGGTAATCCCAAAAACCTTTACAAACCAGGTTTGGAACCGGTAAGAAACGGCAAGAAACCCAATAGAAACAGAAAGGCGATTCATCTTACCGTTTTGTGCCGTGAATGGCCGTGAACCGTGTCACGCTGGGTAATCTTTTTCAGGTGCGCTACATTTATTTTCACGCTTTTGGCGCTCGAATATTCTTTGAAGTTGAAGGTTAACACTTCCCATGCGGCAATCGTCTGCAAATGACAGTTCCAAAATTGCACAATCCCTTGTTTCAGTGCTAAAGCCACATGCTTGAGAACATGGGGAGGTCGCAATCTGAAAGTGCCAAATCAACATTATTTTGTGCTTAAAAATCAATAGATCATCACACTGTATTAGTGGTCAATGTAACACTTCATTGAACAAACGACAATGATTTTCTTTTGAGCACGAAATATTGTTGATTTTGGCACATTCATATTGTGACCCCCCCCCCCCCCATGTTCTCAAGCAAGTAGCTGAGCACTGGAATAAGCGATTGCTTCAAATTTGATATCATTGTAAAGATGAACACATCAGCTTTACATGAATATGTTGTAGGTCCTGAACTATTTGTCATCTATTCGGCTTTCCAATTCTATGAATGGCGTAAGAGGCACTCCTGCACTAACTATTGACATGATTGGTCATACAAAGGTTACTGTCGAGAATAACACCGAGGTCGCGCACTGTTTTGGATGGAGTTAGGCCTATAGCATGGAATCCCCGATCTTAATATCAATGTCAGTATCATCATGATCATAAACGGTGTTTAGGTCCTTTAGAGTAACTTCCGTTTATTTTTTGACCAAACAGACTAGATATACATTTGGTTGAATCTTTCCGGCACAATTTGATACCAAAGTTGTCACCTAACAACAAAGATAAACCATGATTAGTACCATTTGAAGAAAATTAGTCACTTTTCAAAAGTCACATTTTCAATACACTACGCGGGAAGAAAAGACCACATGTTACATGTTCATAATCAAATAGCCCGCTCGCTCAGGCAGGACCCAACGCAGTTGCAGTGTGTCATCAATATCTGTTTCATTACCGGCCATTCAAGTGCCACGCACAGCATTTTCTCACAGCTTGCGTGCGTTGAAAATGTGACTTTTGAAAAGTGACTAATTTTCTTTAAATGGTGCTAATCATGGTTTATCTTTGTTGTTAGGTATCAACTTTGGTATCAAATTGTGCCGGAAAGATTCATCCAAATATCTATTTAGTCTATTTGGTCTAAACATAATCGGAAAGTACTTTAAAGGACCTAAACAAAGTGTATGACTTTCTTTTGTTGAGCACTTTATATAAATAATAGACCTAAAGTAATAGCCGTATCGATCAACTGTATGATGCCATTAAAGTGATCAAAAAAAAGAAGTTATTGTCAAGTTATGTGCATAATGCGTGCAATTTAAGACAAATGTTATGAAGTGGAGCCGGCGCTTGGGCAATTAATGTAATTAATATGTACACGATAGCTGGCTGTCGATAAGAGGATCCGAAGGTAAATACAAGGTGAGTCAAAAAAAAATGCAATGGAAAGAAGCCATTTTGATTTCAAAACCAAGTTGATTTTTTTAATTTTTTTAAACGTTGCAAGAATCCATATTTGATCCTAACTTTGTGTGAAAAATGAAGTCGATCGCATTTTCCCGTTTGTCTTTGGTGACCCGCTTTGCTGCACATTTTCATATTTGAATATCCCGCTAACAAAAAATTTCAATTGTTATTCAAATTCAGAATATATAAGTATTTCATAGCATGGGTAGGGGAAATTGATTATGTTAACTCACATGTAAACAAGAAAGGATGCATTAAGTTCTAATAACATCACAAATGTACTCAAGTTTCCAAATTTGAATGAGAGACACATTTTGCGATATTTTGCATATATTTTTGGTATCTCGTGGACAAACGTGTGAAATGAGTGACCGGGTAAAAAGGTTCACCAAAGGCAAACGGAAAATGATATTATTACAAATAAGGTATTCTTATAACGTTTGAACAAATTTGAACTTCAACTTGGTTTTTAAAAACAAGATGGCTTCTTTCCACTATTGCAGTATTTTTGACTCACCATGTATAAAGAGTGTGACATAAATAATAAATGATCCTACTATTGTAATTCCTTCCGCTCGTAATATACATTCGCTCAAATATTCGATGGCTTCTGGTGGTAATGAAAAGTGATGAAGTGTTACTTGGAAACGCATAAACACAAACTGACACGCTTCATTATCCAAGCATCCATTTTTCCAAATTGCCGGCAAATTAGCCTAAAAAATGACGGACACCATAACATGTGTCCCGATTTGAATTTTTGGGGTATGAGTTCACATTTTGAGCTACGTATGAAGTATGTATAGCAAGCCGGTCAAACCGCATTACATTTGACAGAGAAAAAAATTGCCGGCAATTTAGCCTAAAAAAATGAAAAAAATGACAGACTCCATAAAATGTGTCCCGATTCGATTTTTTGGATATGATTTCACATTTTGAGCTAAGTCTGTGTAGCTAACCGGTCAACACATTTGACGGAGACAAAAATTGCCAGCAATTTAGCCAAAAATGTGTCCCGATTTGATTTTTTTTATATGATTTCACTTTATGAGCTGCGCATAAAGTCTGTGTGACAAAATATTCAAATCGCAACACATTTGACGGAACAAATAACGTTCGCATTGAATTCGCAAAAAAAACCAAATTGCTGCTGATTTAGGCTAAAAATTGACGGATACCCCAAAATGTGTCCCGATTTGATCATTTTTTTTAATACGATTTCACATTTTGAGCTACGTATAAGGTCAGTCTAATGAACTGGTCAAACCGCAATAAAACCGCATATTTGATGGAACAAATGACGTTTGCATTGAAATCCCAATGATTTTTTTCAGCTGCTGATTTAGGCAAAAAGATAATGGATACCTTATAATGTGACCCGATTTGATATGTTGGGATATGATTTCACTTTTGAATCGAAACCATATTCGCTGCCTGCTACACTGTTATAATTTGTCACCACAATAATGTAACAACTCTTTGTAGTAAACACGTGTAGAAACACCGAAGAAATCAAATTTGAATAAATATTACCACCGTACTATCCATGATAAAAGACACATTTCTCTAACACTGGGATACATTACAATAGTAAGTAAGCAAATACACGAAACAAATCACCAATAATGCGGCAGTCATCGAATCTGGTTCCGCTGGAATCCTAATGTACCAACCTCAAACAATGTCTACCAAAACTGCACAACCAAAAACCAACTGCCAAATCCGATAACCGCGAAACCCGCGAACAGCTCTAGTTTAACAATGTAGACATCTTCAAAATCCTGAAACACTTATAATAACATATAAAATAGACTAATAATATTGATCTGTGCCAGGAAATTACCAATTTAACTATAGATATAGTGAACTGCCTAAACCCCACCTTTTAGAGGGATAATCAGAAAGATGACTAAATTAGTTGATTCCTATATATAACTTCCAGTAAATCCTTGATCGCCTGCCAATGTTACTCTTGATTCTGGGTCTACACACAGAGCGTGTTTCCACTGGGACACTGCAAAGTAAACGGTAAGATAAAACGGTAAGATTAACCGGTCAAGTTAAGTAAGTAAGATTAACCGGTAGAGCGTGTTTCTACTGGGTAAGAAACCGCTAAGAATCGGTAAGTTTGCCCAGTAGAAACAGCCAGATACCGCTAAGAATCGGGTTTTATGGTAATCCCAAAAACCTTTACAAACCAGGTTTGGAACCGGTAAGAAACGGCAAGAAACCCAATAGAAACAGAAAGGCGATTCATCTTACCGTTTTGTGCCGTGAATGGCCGTGAACCGTGTCACGCTGGGTAATCTTTTTCAGGTGCGCTACATTTATTTTCACGCTTTTGGCGCTCGAATATTCTTTGAAGTTGAAGGTTAACACTTCCCATGCGGCAATCGTCTGCAAATGACAGTTCCAAAATTGCACAAACGGTGGCATTGTTTAGTATTACAAAAGGTCAAATGCCGTGGCCCATCGACTAGGATCGATAAACTTAGCGGTAACTTTTCGCGAGTAGAAACAGGGGGATTAAAAACTTACCAGTATTAATCTTAGCGTTTAATCTTAGCGTTTACTTTGCAGTGCCCCAGTAGAAACACGCTCATAGTGATCTGCCTACTACATGAATTGCTGAACAACAAATTAATTGTGGGTCTTGGAAGCTTACATACAACCCCTTACCCTAGAGAGGCCCTCAATGAGTTACATTAATTCGCTGATATAGTTTCCAGAAACATGAATAATTAACAGATGAGTGAATAAATAACTGCTCAAAATATACGCGTACATGTGCAGTGGGTATAATACCCACTGCACATGTACGCGTATATCAGAAGTTGGGAGAGTGGGGAGTGTACGCTCTATGGGCAGGTTCGCCCGCCACGTGATTCTCATCTTTGCGGCCACTGGTTGAATTTGGCGAACACACTATAGCTTCCCACATTATAAACGCGACGGATCACCGTAACATGTTTGTCATCTTATCATTAAAAAACCAAAAACCAGTTTTGCCTCGCAAAAGTGAATTTTCTTCCATTTTTCATATTGATATTTTTTCCAAAGATATTCGCAGAGAAGGTTTTAATGTAAACTATCATTAGGTAGGTATGGGATTGATTATGGATTTGATGCAGTTAACAACCCATAAATGTGGGACATCCGTGGTATAGGTCAATGCACTTATTGCACATACGCCCAATGATAATGGGGCAGGTACGCCAATAGGAATTTATATAGTTATGATTTTGCATAATTTCAAAATTGTAATTTTCTTCTTACAGGATAATTATAAAAATAGTTATCAGGAATGGAGTAACACTAATATGAGAGGAGAATATTATAAAATGTGGTATTTCTTATTACTTTTAAATTCTGGATTAAATTAATGAAGAATAAGGAATCTATATGTATTGAATATTATGGTACTTTGTGTAGCCTAATTCTGAGCCAAAGGCGAACTTGCCCTGGCTGCGCCTATGGGCGAACCTACTCCGGCATCGGGCAAGGTCGCCCTTTTGAGACACGTGTCTTTACATTAAGGCCTTGAATACTGAGATTATGGTCGTATGTAGCCAATATATCAATCTTTCACATGATATCAATAGGTCCATTCAATCTTTAAAATGGGCGTCTCTAGACCTCTTCAAATGAAAATGGGCGAACACATCCCGCTCTCCCCTACTGTGAATGTATTTAAATGTTAGACATTTCTCATCATGAGAGATAACGTGCTAAATAATTATCTGAATAAAAAACTGATGAGTGATTTAAAAACAGTTCAAATTGTCCTGTAACCATTGCACACATCCTCGTGCATGAGGATGGGAAATACCTTGTCTACTAAGAATGTATTTAAAGGAAATCCTAGCGCTCAGACATGTATAGCATTATTATTATAACTAGCGGGGACGCCCGTTCTTCGAACGGGCTCCCGCTAGTAGTAAGTAGCGCCTACCAGATAGAACACATACAAAATGAAATAACACATACATGTAGCTATACATACAAACATGTATCGCGAAATTGGTAAGAATACATTCATGAATTAAAATATAAAGCATCAGGCTTATTTCCTTACCTGAAATTTAATACTTCCCGTTATTACCCCCAGCTATATCCCATAGTTTATACTTCTAATTTAAGGAACCATACTATTTTATTTCACCTCGTGACCCTCTCTGTTACCCAATTTAGTATCACATTTCTTCATTAACCCCTGCCACCCTACCAAATTACTTCATTAAACCCCTCGCCCGGCCCGCCGTCTCCGCACCCCCCCTGCCATTATTCACACATCAACATCAGCGCGCGTGCATTGATTTGTCTAATTTCTCTCGAAACAACACATACGCATTTATTGACCTATAATTGTGACTAAACGAAGTCGGAAAGAAGATCGAACAGTTCGAAGCCTGTCACCCACCCAGTAGCGCAGAGTCTTCACTTTGGAGAGGGGGGGGGGGGGGGGGGGGGGGGGGGGGGGGGGGGGGGCACAACCGATTATATTTTGTATAATAATACATAGAGTTTGTCAATTCATTTGGGGGCATCACTTACATGCCGGGAGGCTTTCCCCCCTGATGCCCCAATATGAATTGACAAACTCTATGTATCATTCATTATACAAAATATAGTCGGTTGTGCCCCACCCCCCCCCCCCCCCCCCCCGGAAATAGGCCTACTGAAATGATCATCTCGGAAATTAGGCATGGGACAAGTGTATTTGAGTAGAGGAAACTAATAAGGTTAATCATCAGTCAAATTCTTCAAAACTAAACACATGTGATGTATTCTTAATAAAGTGTGTTTCTAATGGGACACGCCCTGTATACACCATGTTATTTTTTTAAAATGTATGATGGACTCTAGAGGTCACCATAACACAACCCATGAAATCCCCGTTTTCCTAGCCTTGATCAGGCTTTCTAAAATTTGTATCGGGTTGTAGTAGTCCGGGCTATGATACCAAACTCCTTGTGCATACTGATATTAATAAATAATAACAAGTCCTACACGCTTATTTATTTAGTGCGATAAACTTAGCATCCAAACTGCCGCCCCTTCACTGACCCACCAATTACTCACTGAACACGCCGGGCGAAGCCCGGTGTATTGCAAATGATCAAATCATCTGCATTAATTCATATTGTGTTCATAGTGGCATTTTTGCCTGAAATGTTCAAAAATAGCACATTTGAAACTCTTCTCAATTTCATCCTTGTTGAACGTCCGTTGGTGAGCGAGGTCACTCGCGATGGCTGAAAAAGAAAATAGAGACCATTTGCGTGACATGCTAGCTGACTGGGCAAGATGACTTACTGGATCGGCAACTTTACCTGTTATTTTTTCTCCCTAATAGCAAATCTTAAATGACGCCTGACGGTGATACAATGCAGAATTAAAAATCAAACCAACATGCAAAATATCTCTGATAATCATTCTTATGTTTAATATCATTTCAGATACAACGGGACACAGCGATCCCGACAGCGATGCATTCCGATGAGAGGCGCCATTTTGATTTATCCGCAGACAACGCCTATTGCCAACGTACATTTAGAACAAAACTTCGCGCCAAAATTATCCAGCAATACGAGTCATACTATGCAAAGAAGTTCGACGTTGATGTCATTAGACAAGTGCCCTATCGATCAGTATTATGAACCGTTCTCTTCCGTGTTTTATAAGAAATCATGCGCTATCATAGGTAACGGAGGCATTCTGTTTAACAGCAGTTGTGGCAAAGATATTGATTCGCATGATTTCGTAATACGCATGAATTTAAAAGACGTGGAACATTTCACTGATGATGTGGGCTCAAGAATAGACTTAATGGCAATAAACTGGGAGACTCTGAGGACACTTTCTGCTCATTTTACTTCGTTACAGCAGCGCAAAGAAGCTCTTGAGAAGCATGATCAGAACAAGATAGATCAGATGTTGACTTATATGAATAATTCTATACTTTGGTATACAAAGGAGACGGACGAATACAACAAGAGAACAGCCTTAATGAACGTTATACGCGGACTGAAAGAGACGGACCTGAACATAAATGTGGCTTACAATTGGGAAGCAGTTAAATTTGAAAAGTAAGTTTCAAATACAGAACAGTAAAGATTTGTGCGAATACTAATGCATTGAACATTCTTTTATATAGATCTGCAACATGACCCAAGCTAATTATCTCAAAAACGAGACGGCATAGTTAGTAAATACAAAAGAGATAAAAAATATTTTGCGTTACAACGCGAGAACCATCTTTATACGCATAAAAAATATAGTGCGGATATCCTAATTCTAACCCTAACCCTAAACCTAACCTTAACCTTGACCTCAACCTTAACCCTAACTCTAACTCTAACTCAAATCTAACTCTAACTCAAATCTAACTCTAACTCAAATCTAACTCTAACTCTAGCTCTAGCTCTCACTTTAAGTCTAACTCCAACTCCAACTCCAACTCCAACTCCAACTCCCTCCAACTCCAGCTCCAGCTCCAGCTCCAACTCCAACTCCAACTCCAACTCCAACTCCAACTCCAACTCCAACTCCAACTCCAACTCCAACTCTAACTCTAGCTCTAGCTTTAACTCTAACTCTAACTCAATCCTAACCCTAACTGTAACCCACCTCCAACTCCAACTCCAACTCCAACTCCAACTCCAACTCTAACTCTAACTCCTCCAACTCCAACTCCAACTCTAATAGTACTGCGGCCAACAGCCCCAAACGTGTCATGAACCCCTACCGGAGGTAATCAACTCCCATAATGTATCATTAGAAAGATATTTTCATTCCGCATCTGAAAATCATGGTTGTGAATTTTGTACCCGGGGAGAAGGTCAAGTAAAGGTCAAATAGATGTCATTCAGAGGTCACCAAAGGTCAAATATTGGGAAATACACTAATTTCAGCCACAATGTATCTTAATATCAATGGAAAATGTCAAATTTGGTGTCATCGTAAAGGTAATCAAATTGTCTATCATCCTATATCACTTTTAAGGTGGTTCCCGGCCATTTTATCTTGATTTTTAGCTAGAAGTGTCATTTTTGGGACTATTTTTCACCATTTTTAGGCAAATTTCAAATTTCTTCTCATACATTTTGCCTTCCTATAATAGCAAACGCATTTGTTACATTATGGATTCTTTTTTAAAAACTGCCCACATGACGTGTGTATATTGTCACAAAATATCAGTTTTCAAAATTCATAAGTTTAAAAATTATACCGAATGAAAGTCAGATACCCACAATTTCAGAAATTAGCAAAAATGCACCCATATTTATTGTCCCTGGATATGAATATCCATTTTTCTTAAATGGTCAGCTAGATGAATCCATTATACAAATGAAATTGATACAAATCGGGTATTATATTGAAGATCAACTCGTTTCCTATGCATCTTTATAATTTTTCAGTGTCCCCCGTGGCCATATACTTCTTAATTTTATGCCAAAAGTAGCACTTTTGACCCATTTGTGCCCGTTTTTAAGATTATTTTAACCCTTTTCTCAATCAATTTAGTAGACGAAAATCCATTCTTCAAAAGGCTTTACTTTTGAAGCAACCTTAAAAAGAATAACCAGCATGAATATATAAAATTAAACCTACAACCCTCGGGAATCTGAATTTTGTAGATGCACGTTACTCATGCATTAACTTATGTTATATAAAACTGTTCTAAATTCTTTTTATTTTGGTTACCATGGCAACCAAAAATAAATTAAAAATCCTAATTTTACTTGGTTTTTTAAGGTTGTGCATTTATGATATATTTTGTAAATTTAGTCTTTAATCCTTGATTGTTATTACTCTGTAGCTAAAACAAATGGTTTCTACAAAGAAAATGATTTTTTTTAATCAAAAACAATACTTTTTTATAATTTTACCCAAAAGTTAATCAAAAAATTGCAATTTCAAAAAAATTCAAAGAAAAAATAGAAAATGCTTGAATTTGGTTTGTCTATCACATAAGCTTTAAATTGAGTCATTTTAAGCACTCTCAAACATAATAATCATGAAATGAAGTTTCAAATATACATGACCACATGATTGAATTAACATATTCATCAATATCTTGACAAATCTGCAGGTTTTACAGTATATCGCAATTTGCTTAAATAATCGATACATGCATGTTCAAATCAGCTTATGAGTCTCTTACCATGAAAAACCCAGTACAAATACACCCAATTAAAGCTCCACCTGTCAAAGGTCTTTCTCATGGTGAGTCTTACTTAATTAAAGGGATGCGTGTATGAGTTCTTCTATCAACAGTCAGTCTTTGGCTATAGAAATACTTGCGGATTCGAGTCTGGACCTTGTTTTGACAAATTTCTGTGAGTATCTTCTTGTACACTGGTGCTTGGCCTTCTTGAACGATGTGTCAGGGATTTATCTCATCTATATTTTTCATTATCTGCTCTTTCTCTTCTTGTATTTAGTGTAATTCAGTGAAGTTCTGTAGCCGCTCTTTGTATGAGAGGTGTTTGAGGCTTGGGTCGGGGCTGGGTATAAGCTTGGATGCTAGTCCATTAAACTTTTTAAAGTGATGTCCTATCCTTCTTTAGATATGTGGGCACCACAGTGGCGTAGCTAAGAGGGGCGGGTGCCCCCCCCCCCCCCCCCTCCCACTGACAGAAAAATCCTTAACAATCCCTTACAAACGCCCTTTATGCCCTCGGACTCCCCCCCACCACCACCACTTACGTAAATTCATGAGTGGACTGCAACAAAATATGGGGGCAACCTTTTACGAAAATTTCAGAAATCTTGCCCCCCCCCCCCCCCCCCCCCCTGAAAAAAATCCTAGCTACGCCACTGGGGCACCAAGCTTGTATTGCATATTCCAGGTAGGGTTTGACCAGGGACTTGAAGAGAATCAACACTTACAACTGCTTTGCGTTTGTATCCAGAGTTCCATGTTATCATACCCAATGCTCTGTGACCCTTCTTTAGCTGCTGCTGCGCGCATGTGAGGATACTTTGAGTAGCTTTTCTATGAGGATTCTGAGGGTCTTTCTCTTCAGTTGTCTCTTTCAGCTCCGTGTTCTGCAAATGATAAGTGTGGTGGGTGTTGTGGTCTCTGAAGTATATTACACAACATTTATCAGCGTTGTACCTCATTTGCCAGTCTGTTCGTCCAGTTTTGGAGGTGGTCAGTGTCATGTTGCATATCCTCAATGTCTGTGTCGGTGCCTACTGGGTGGACTACTTTTTTTCTTCTTTTTTTTTTTTTTTTTTAGATAAAAATAACAAGGATACTAAGACCTGTCAATCACTTGTTTTAACTTGCTTAACGAAAGGGAAACAACGTAACGTTTTAGATAAAAAATAACATTTAATAGCATGTGACTTGCGACAAGGATACTAAGACCTGTCAATCACTTGTTTCACCTTGCTAAACGAAAGCGAAACAACGTAACGTTTTAGATAAAAATAACATTTAATAGCATGTGACTTGCGACATGGATACTAAGACCTGTCAATCACTTGTTTTAACTTTTTTTTCTTTTTTTTTTCCACAGTGCATATAGCACTCGTGCTTTTATTTAATTAACTCTTGTCATTTATACATAGTAACATATTAATAATAATCATATTATGTAGTTCATATAATTAAAACAATATATTCTTACTATCTTAAAGATTTTTAGTTACATATTACTTATTGTTTTGAAAATCATATACATGTATATAGTGGTAGCATAATAATCAATATCAAATATTCATTGCGTACGTACAGTATTGGCTTCACAGCTTTTCACAAATACGCTGTAGCAACACAGACTTTTGGTCTTTGATATGTTTTGCTATTTCAGTATAGAGTCTCACATCTTTTTTGAATATGATGTAGAGGTTCTTTCTGACTTTTAGAAATGTGCTCTTGTCGTTTCTGAATTTACACCACGTTTTGAAAATTGTGTATTTTCCCAAAGTAAGTAGAGTATTAACGACATGTATATTATCGTTGTCTCGTACTCTCTTTATCTTGAAACCCAGAATGAGTGTTTCGAAGTTTACATTAATGTTTCGATTGAACGTTTTATAGATTAATTCGGCTATATCGGTCCAAAAACACGTTAACAGGTGACATGAAGTAAATACGTAAATGTTGTTCCATGAGTGCCCGTTAGGGCACGAATGGAACAATTTATTTGTACGCCTACCCATCCAATAGTCCCACTGTGTCAAACTTGAGTAATGAGGGCTCACCAAGTTGTTATGATTTCATTACTTGTTATGATTTCTAAACACCATAACTCAAATATTGTGACATACCTGTCGACCAGGACACCCCCTAAAATGATAGGTCTAGTTCTTGTCTGCAGTGACAGTTAGCTTATACAGCACACAATACATGACATAACTAAGACAAGGGGATGAATTCAGAACATTGTCTGAGCATGGTCTGGGTTGGTCTGGCATAATGTAAACATTACCTGTCATAATGTAAACACTAGCTGTCTTTGTTTGGCCAGACATATCTGTCATCAGCTCCTGCCCCTTGTTGGTGGTTTATCTGGCTAAGTTTATTATTACCCTATCGTTGAATTCCTCTGGTATAAATTGTATGAGGATTTTTTTGTTATCAGTAGGGTATTTAACAAAGTGCCTATTTGACATCGACATAGGTACATTTTTCATGTCCAACTGAATATGGCCAATACTTCCACTGTAAACAAAGTGTCTCTAGAGCTGAAATCACAACCTTGAGTGTACAAATGTTCATAATCATCTTGTACATTGCATACGATACATAGATTTGAATTTGACATATTCCATTTATGTAGGTGGGTTCCACATGGTAAAATATTGTGTAGCAGTTTGAAATTAAATTCCACCAACCCCTCTATTCAAATGGTAAGAACGCACATTTTACCCCCCCCCCCCCCCGGGCTATGGAGCCCGGGCTATGGAGCCCGGGGTCAGTTGAGATCTTTTAATGTAAAAGATGCTAGGACTAAAAGATGTATAGCGGGTTTAACAAAAGCCAAAATGGCCGCCATAATGCCCAAACAGCCATTAAACTGCCAAAATGTCACAATCATTGACATTTTTGTCCAAATATGGTTCAATTTTGCCTCTCGTATACATTATTTAGGGCTTCATAGCGCGGGAGGAGGTACTCGGATTCGGTTTGGTTGGGGGTGTGCGGCTGGAGATGCAAACCCCTACCCATTTCTAAGGGCGATTTTGGAAAAATCGCCCATTATAGACCCAATTTTTGCAAATTATCTTGAAAATTGGGTCCATTTTCGCAATTTTTTCGCGAAAATAGACAACATTTTCGCGGAAATAGGCTTTTCCGGCATAAAATCATACCCCATGTTTAGGGATTTTTTTGCCAAAAAAGCGACCCGTTAGAGCATCACATTAGGCGAGTAACTCCCCGGGCTCTATAGTGAATAAGGAGCTTTTGTAGATGGCTCTTAAATGATTAGAATAGCCACCAGAAAGACAATAAAATCGACCATACCTGTCTACATTTCCATCATTAGACAATGAGTATAGTATTAGCCTATTAGGTCAGATGATAATGATTAACTTTAAACATTAAACCATTGAAGATGTCCATCGGATTGGTTAAATGTTTATCCAAATAAATTTAAGTAGTCCTCTTAAAGGTAGATAACCCGATTTTCAACTCGATGTTTTCTATTTTACATGAAAGGTCATCCTTTAAATTGTTGCATTCCAAAGTTTGAGTTGCATAACTCCAATGGTTCTATTTTTAGAAGCGCAAGGTCAAAAGACATGTGCCCATTGAGTAGTACACAGACTGGTTGGTGGTTAGCCACCTTTGGCAGTAATTCACCACATTTTAGCCTATAATTTCCAAATGAAACATTACTGGCCCCTAATATTTTACAGACATAATGAGAAAAATATGGGGATTCTTCTGATACCAAAATATCTTGATGTGAAAAAAAAATCATAGCCCCAAAAAAGTGATCGGGTCATATACCTTTAATGTCTACCTCGCTTTTCTGGTATATGGTTTATGATCTAGAACAGGGGTGGGCAACCTTTTTGAATAAGTGGGTTAGATATAAGGAATGAAAAATTGACTGGGCCGCACCCAACCAAATTTTCTAGCAATCGGACCTGCTGTTGATTTCAAACCTTTGATTCAGAAGACTTTCCAGCAATAGGTGTGTGTGTGCTTAATATTAAATCTATCTTCACAAAATCGTAATCTCATTACAGTACAGATGACAATTAATGGGGAAAATAGACCTGCGCACGTTGAGGAACATCATTTGTGCCGATAAATGCTTAGCAGCTAGCTGTTTTTTGATGATATAAAATAGATTGATTTTTTTCCTTTTTCTCAAGATATCTCGGGGGCCGTAGGTTGCCTACCCATAATCTAGAACATTGCTGTGAATAGTAACTAAGGACCTCTCTCACGCACACGGACACCCCCCCCCCCCCCCCCCCCCCCCCCCCCCCCCCCCCCCCTGGGCCCAAACTGGCCAAGAACTCATACATGCATTCATATTAATTGAGAATCATCATTACAAAGCCATTGACAGCTAGGTGAAGCTTTCATTTGATGTTTATTTGTACTGGTTTTCATGGTAAGAGACTCATAAGGTGATTTGAACAAGCATGTTTCGATTATTAAAGCAAATTGTGATGATAAACTGTAAAACTGCATATTTGTCAAGATATTGATGAAAATGTTAAATCAATCATATTGTCAGGTATGTAAATTTGAAACTTAATTTCATAATTATTATGTTAGAGAGTGATTAAAATGGCTCAATTCAATACTTATATGATAGACAAACTAAAATCAAGCATTTTCTATTTTTCCTTTGAATTTTTTTGAAATTTCAATTTTTGGACCAAATTTGGGGTAAAATTACAAAAACAAATATACTTTTTGATAAAAATGTGAATTTCTTTGTGGAAAACCATTTGTTTTAGTTACAATCAAAGATTTAAGACTACATTTACAAAATATGTCATAAATGCACAACCTTAAAACATAAATTTCGTGTAAAATTAGGAAAATGTGTTTTTTGGTTGCCATGGTAACCAAAATAAAAATAAAAAGGATGTGGAACTGTTTTATATAGAATTAGTTAAAGCATGAGTAACGTTTACGTGGAAAACGGTGTTCTGAAATATTTTATGTGTACGAAAATTTATAACAAATACTGTTTGCAAATTCTTTAAAATGCTTTCCACTTATTTTGTGGTTGCCATGGAAACGGGTCAACATTTCATACACGAAACCACCCATATCAACGGTGCATCTACGAAATTCAGATTCCTAGAGTTGTAGGTTTAATTTGATATCAATCATGCTGGTTATTCTTTTTAAGGTTGCTTCAAAAATAAGGCCTTTTGAAGAATGGATTTTCGTCTACTAAATTGAGAAAAGGGTTAAAATAAGCTAGAAAACGGGCACAAATGGGTCAAAAGTTCTACTTTCGGCCTAAAATTAAGATGTATATGGCCACGGGGGACACTGAAAAATTATAAAGATGCATAGGAAACGAGTTGATCTTCAATATAATACCCGATTTGTATCAATTTCATTTGTATAATGGATTCATCTAGCTGACAATTTAAGAAAAATGAATATTCATATCCAGGGACATTAAATATGGGTGAATTTTTGCTAATTTCTGAAATTGTGGGTATCTGTCTTTCATTCGGTATAAATTTTAAACTTATAAATTTTGAAAACTGATATTTTGTGATAATATACACACTTCATGTGGGCAGTTTTTAAAAAAGAATCCATAATGTAACAAATGCGTTTGCTATTATAGGAAAGCAAAATGTATGAGAAGAAATTTGAAATTTGCCTAAAAATGGTGAAAAATGGTCCCAAAATGACACTTTTAGCTGAAAATCAAAATAAAATGGCCGGGAACCACCTTAAAAGTGATATAGGATGATAGACAATTTAATTACCTTTACGATGACACCAAATGTGACATTTTTTATTGATATTAAGATACATTGTGGCTGAAATTAGTGTATTTCCCAATATTTGACCTTTGGTGACCTCTGAATGACCTCTATTTGACCTTTACTTGACCTTCTCCCCGGGTACAAAATTCACAACCATGATTTTCAGATGCGGAATGAAAATACCTTTCTAATGACACATTATGGGAGTTGATTACCTCCGGTAGGGGTAACATCTTTATTAAGGCCCTTTTAGGCACTTGGCCGCAGTACTATAACTCTAACTCTAACCCAACCCTATCCCTATCACTAACACCAACCCTAACTCTATCCTAACCTAACCTAAACCGTAACCATAACCCTAACTCTAATTTTAACCCTAACCCTACCCCTTATTCTAGCTCTAACTCTAACTCTAACCCTAGCTC
Source organism: Ophiura sarsii (assembly GCA_035610835.1). Lineage (NCBI taxonomy): Eukaryota > Metazoa > Echinodermata > Ophiuroidea > Amphilepidida > Ophiuridae > Ophiura > Ophiura sarsii. The sequence continues at coordinate 7,572,937 of CM069452.1, read as the reverse complement.
TAACCCTAATATAACCCCAGCCCTAGCTCTAGCCCTAACCCTAACACTAACACTAACCCTAACCCTAACCCTAACCCTAACCCTAACTAAACTGCTCACAAAAAGTATCGAAACACTTACAAATGATCCAATATATAACAGCTCGAAAAGGTATGCATTAATCGAAGCATATAACCAAGTGCATAATTTTGTTCTGCGTATTTTGATACCTCAATCGTTGAGATACGATGTTGCGGAGCGGATTTATTGTTATTTCAATGATCGTGGGTCCAGTTTCAAAAGTGACACTCATCCCTATTGAAAATCACGAATCTGATCATTCTAAACAGTAATGCAAACCTCTTTCTATAGGATGATTGTCACTTTTGAAACTGGACCCACGACCATTGAAATGACAATAACTCCGCTCCGCAACATCGTATCTCATCGATCGAGGGGTCAAAATACGCAGAACAAAATTATGCATTTGGTTATTTGCTTCGATTAATGCATACCCTTTCGAGCCGTTATATATTGGATCATTTCTAAGTGTTTCGATACTTTTTGTGAGCAGTTTATAATACATATAAAAGTATAAAATAATAGTGAAATGTGAAATGTTAATGGGTAAAACGAGCCCTAAACCATGCATTTTATGTTGTGATTTAATTTAATAAATTATATTCATACTTATTCTTTCAGAGACTGGAATTTACCGTGGCTATCAATAGCAACACAGGGCCTGAATGTCTATTCGATGGCGCGCTACTTTTGTCGGGACATATCCTTATATGGTTTCTATCCCTATAAACATACTGGCGATGGAAAACCGATCCAGAACCATTATTCTGAACATAAACCGGTAACGAGCTACACAACGTGGACACATAATTACATCAAAGAATTTCACCTTTTCCAAAACTTGGAGAAAGAAGGGGACATCAAGAAGTTGGTTTTAGGACGATGTTCCTCTAACTAAAAATATTAGCGTACGGGTGTATCATATGTATAGGGAATCAACTTATAAAAGAATTTACAACAGGCGTATACTTACGTACGATTGATTATTCTGAATGCTCCCTACTACTTGTGCCATTTATTATTTGTAATGCAACCTATCGTTTGCTGTGCTCACGGTCCATCCCGTAACCCCGTAGGGGCACAAGGGACAGACCCGACGTTCGGAGCATCAAAGGGGAATGGGGCTCCCATCGTTAACCACTGCTGGTCGGTTGAGGGTTCAATTTAGATTGAGACCCGCAGGGCTATAAAGCCGCATTCGCCACGTGGTATTCAGGAGAATTGAAATTGGTCAGATAAGATAAAACACCGGGTATAAGCTTGACTGCATACTTGCACGGTACAGACAGGTACAGATGGAACCATTAAAAGCGAGGCTCTCCCCTCACCACGCACTATCACGCCACACTGCGTCGTGCTTTCACGCAGGTTTGTGCAGCGCGTGACGCGGTTTGACGCGCGCGCGATGAGGGGAGAGCCTCGCTTTCATTCTAAAATGGCGATTACGTACAACTAGCGTATAGGCTGTATCTTTTACCATTGTGAAGTACATACACAGAGGCCGTACGTGACTGTACAATCGTACGTACGCGTGTACGTGTTTTTCAAACACCGGCGTAATTCGAATAACCAAATTCGCCGATAAAACCAGGTATGTTAATGTGTTTAACTAATTGAATCCTTTGTTTTTCAATCGATTTAATAAAGATTTTTAAATCTGTGTCGCGTCGATAAAACAAAATGTTTGATTTGAACAAAATATTGGCCTATGACCTGAAAAACATGATTTATCAATTGGGCAATTGAAAGTCTTAGAATTTCGGTCGAAAATGTGGGATTCCTTGATGTTTAAAGCAAGTGAATGAAAAACTTGGTTGAATTTTTTCCTTCTAGTTAGGCCTACACAACCGCTTTCGCCATACGTTTGGTAAACATTTATGAGCTCTAAACGTTTGACAAACGTTTTTGAGTGGTTTTGATAAACTTTTATTAAACGTTTGAAACTGTCAACCATTTATCAAACGTTTATTGGTTTTTGTTTATTCAATGATTAGTATTATTGTTTATTTTTCCCCAAGTTGTATGTTATACGTTTACATATTTACACTGAATATGTGTACATTTTTTATTGTTCACTTTGTGTTTTACTCCAATAAATATTTTATAGTGATTTATTTACCAAACGTTTAACAAAATAATTCGAGGGTAAGTAAGTTATCGCTTGTCGCTTTTTTTTATGCAAAATTGAATCACTTCATTTTGAAACATCACCGAATGAAGCAGACGACGGTGGACACGAATGGCCGTACATTTTGAATACTCGTTGGTTTCAATGTAAAAATGGATTTTGTTTAAATGACCCCAGAAAATGCATTATTTCATCCTAAAACAGCTGGAGTTTGATAACGAACTCAAGTGTCAGTATCATTTTTTTCTGTTTAATCCGTCGTTAACCGTTTGTCTCATTGGCTTATCACGTAAACTCGTACGCATAATTTTACCTTGAATATTTTTGTCTTAGTCTTAATTTGAAAAATGATACGGTATGCTGATATATAGAGTAGTTTTCATATTAAAGTAGAATAACAAGTTATAGTGTAGGAGAGGACACCTGAGCTATATAGGGATTAAAAGTAACTTTATTATCATTCTAAAGCATCAAAACAATTTTTACAAGCTTAAAAAGCTCCCCAACCCTCTATGATACAAGGTTTAATTTTTGGAATGAGGACAGGGCTTTGAGTATTGGGGAAATTATGGGGTAAAACAACAAGCTTTAAAATGTTCCATGAAAAACAATCATTCTTCTGCAGTAAAATTTCATTTTGAACACTAAAAACGTGATTACAAATCAACGCACATGATTGGATTCAGTTTACAATTCGTTGCAAGAAAATAATAAAGAAATGTTCATATTTTGTCAGGATTGACGTCAAAAAAGTGAAATAAAAGCGATAAATCAAGCATGAAAACAGAGCAAGCTGCCATCTTGGTTTAAATTCTCGAACCCAACAATCTTTTTACGCGATCTCTGATTGGTTGAAAAGTTGACGCAGTATTGTAGAACTGTTTCTATTGGCTGTTCATGTTGGGAGAATTGAATACCGTATCCGATCAGAATTGAATGTGCGATATCTGGGTTCGAAGGTGATAGAGAAAAAGAGTGATTTTTGCCAGTTTTCCCTTGTTGTTTAAAACTTTTTTCTTCCAACGAAAAACAGATTTAGAATGTTTGAAGGTTGTACTTTAGAATGTTTATAATTGTTGATATTTATTCATTTAATCCCTTTATAGTTCATCATTCTATTGGTTTATGTCAATCTCCACCATTTTCTGGTTCTACGAGGCTTCCTCCGTCATTATGGCTTTTTACGTCATTTTTTGGACCACATCCCCCCCCCCCCCCCCAACCCCCAACCCCCGCTTGTCAGTTTCTCACTCGGAGGCAATTCCAAATTACATGAAAATTCTGGCCGGGAAAAAAAACACCTTTGACCTCCCCCACCCTCTCCTGACAAGAGACCACAGATACGCCACTGACGTCATTGTTTGTCATTCTATGGCTTTGCACTCAATTCTGCGTCATTCTATATGTTTTTCTGTCATTCTTGAGTTTCCACGTCATTCTATCATGTCTATATGGCTTTATTTTGTCATTCTCCGTTATTCTATTGCATTCTTTGCCATCAGTTTATGTCATTCTTTGAGGGGTAGGGTCAATCCTTTCCGCGCCAGTGTTTATCGAACAACAACCTCTGACCGTAAGAGGGCTCACTTTAGCTCACTGCGCCGTGCAGACGATGCCGGGCACGGGCGTATTCACGAATATTCAATGTTAAATTATGCGAACGAGGTTACGTGATCAAGGGAATGGGACGAACGCTTATACAACGGGTTAAATTTTAAAAAATCGGATACTGACACTGGAGTTGGTTATCCAACTCCAGCCGTTTTAGGATGAAATAACTTAGTTCCAACGTGTAATGAATTTTATGGGGACATATAATCAAAATCCATTGTTACATGGCCGTTCGTGTCCGCCATCGTCTGGCGCATTGCGAAAAAAACCTCTCCCATCCGAAACCCAAAAACAAGCTATCCGGTGCAAGAAAGTCGTCATTTTGAATCGTCACGAAATGCTCCACACAGCTCATTAAATATACATATACTTCATAATTGTCTTGTAAGCCATCGGTCAATTTTGATCCCCCGCGAAACCCCACACGAAGAATTTGCTCATTGCGCATTCCTCTCATTTTTGAGGAGCACTATGTAATAAATGTATATTTTTGATCAAAAAGAGCATATTTTAGTGGTTTTATCCCCTTCATATGATTTTTGTGTTCTTATTCAAGTATATAGAACATTGTGAAAGTTTTAATTTGGTACCAAAACGGAGTCTATAGTTTGTACATTAGCATATACAATCAAAATAGGACATTTGGGTATTTCCAGTATTTCCAAACAATTTCGTAACAAATTGTTTCCCTAAACCTTTTGAACCAGCGAGGTCAAAAGGTTAAATGTTGATTTATTGAAACGAAAATAACATGAAATGTATGAATTGTTATCACAAAGAGCGTATTTCAGTGGTTTTACCCACTTACATACAATTAATTCTGATCTGTGTGTTCTTTTTCAGGTAAAACATTGTATAAGTTTTAATTTGGTACCAAACGGTGTCTAGCTTATACATTAGATGTGGGGGTGCAAGAATTGAAAGTCAAGCGAAAGTCAAACAAATGCGCGCGCAGCGCGCGAACAATTTTGAGTTCACATTTATTTGTGCTATGATTGAGGTACATTTTTGCTTCAAACAAGCTTCTATCCCAAACTTATTACATCTTTGGGACACATGCGCGTTTAGCGCTCGAAACATTTTCCGTCATAATTCCATGATTCCTTTTGTCAAACTAACGGACTATTAGGTGTTGTTTCTAAAATGTTCTATTTCGATCATATGCAAACTCAAAACATGGGGTGGGGGGGGTCTACATTTGATATTATGTCCACCCCACCTCAAAACATGGGGGGGGGGGGGGGGGCATGTCCCCCTCGTCCATACAGGATTGACGCCCCTGCTCCGAACCAAATTGATAGTTGAATTTCGACGACAAACCAGCGACGAACATGTTATTATTTCAGGCCGTTAAAACAAAGTATGGATACATTCGGAATTACCATGATTACCTCTCTATCCACCCACTTCCATGATCCACCTGCATTGAAAATTCATTCCAAATAAAGATGGTAGATTTCAATTTTGGTCGAAATGATCAATTTAAAAAAATTGTGAAATTACTAACCCTACTTGAGATATCCATCCGTCCATAGGACAGGGTTTATTTTTGGTCACCATATATCAACTTTTCACATACACTTGTATAACTATTTATTATTTGTATACTTTTGTGGGTGAAATTTGGAGATAAATTTGATTTTTAATCCGCAAATAAACCGGGATTTATTCTGCTGGAGTGGTTTTAACCTTCCTTTCTTTGGCGGGAGTTTTGAATATTGCTTATGTGGTGTGGGCTACATTGTTTGAAATGTTGGGGTAGTGGTAGAGAGGATTGATTGAAATTGAAAACACGTTTTTCGAGTATGTCTTGCCACGCAAGAACAAAAAGAGATATCTCAATGAAATTAACATTATAATATAGAAAAACATGTTCACCTTTATATTGCATGTGTTTAAACTTAAAACAATAATTATGTTGTATTTTTTATGTATTTTAGAAACACGGTACAGTTCTTTCTAATACACCCTGTACATGTTAGAACTCGATAGTTCATGCAATTCAGGCCCTAAAATAAGTGTGCTGCCAGCACATATGTGCAGCTGAGATTGGAAAATGTGCAGTTGAAATTTAAAAAAATATGGGCAGTTCAAATGGCTTATAGCATTCAATAATAAAAACTGACAATTTCAAAAAAAATCAGAAATATCAATTTTCCCATCATTTATAGTTTTGCTCAATGTTTCTGTCGTTGAGTGTAGGCCTATTGCCCATGAATATACCATACAGGTTGTGTGTTTCAATTAAAGCGTAGAGGTCATATCATTGGTGTTGGTTATACCATTGTCGTTGGTGTTGACATTTGGCCTTGCTATTGATTGGCAGACATGATCCGCCTGTTGTGTACATTTTTCCAGATGAATGTTGATAATGTGTACAATGCAGTGATGGAGTACTCGAGTCCGAGTACTCGAGTCCGGACTCGGACTATTTTGAATGTATCGGACTCGGACTCAGGCACTAGGATTAAGGAAAATTCTTTTCTAAATTTGAATTATCATGCAAAATTACCTGATTGGTCGGTTCCTGGTTGCCATGGCAACGATATCATGAAGTTGTGCGGAATGTCATTGTTAACCTTCGATTAAAATACCAGTATACTCCTAGTTAGCGTTTTTGAGTTACACTTGCAAGAGTGATTAGCCAATCAAAGGCCCTGTGTGGTTACCATGGCAACCAGAGCAAAATTATAGTCAATTTTGAAAGATTGCGATATGGGCAATATTATGGTAAACAACACTTATGGGTCAACTTTTGGGAAAGTTGTTAAAATTGACATCATATATACGGACTTTTGACCCCAGACCCCCCCCCCCCCCTTAAAAAGAAAAGTTTCTGAAAATCTTAGATTATGTTCATGAAACAAAAGTTCGTACTACTCTTGGTTATTTTATAAGTTGACGTAAACAATGAAACATCTATGTATAGAACTACTTCACCAATTGAACCATTATTTCAAGTGAACATAATAGAGTAGCAATTTCAATCAATTAGGCCTGCTTTCTAAAGATTGCCAACAATGTTAATAAACTGAAAAAAAGAGGAGCAAAACCAGATATTACAATACGGTATATCAAGAGATATCACTGAAAGAGAACGTCCAGAAGTATTTACCATACTCTTGGATGACCCGAAATAAATAACCCACTTTTAATACCCCATGGCTCACACCATTGCAATGGTTATAACTCATACTTTAAGATCCCACTAAAGAATTTCCTATTTATTCTGATCCAAAGTATAGCTTATGAGGATTTGAAGTTATTTTGAAGAGAAAATAGCTATAAATAATACAGCTTAAAATTGTGTTTTAAAGGGATTAAATTCAAAATAATATTTTCCACGGATGGCTATCAACCTATTAATAAACAAACAAAAAACAAAACAAAATGTTTTTTTTTTTTTTTCTTCCTTCTTTCATATTTGTAACTAATACAAATATATTCCTAAACAAAGTACAAACATTTGTCAGAATGATCACTTTCATTTTGTAAGTGTTATTGATTTAAATGAGATTTCAAGATATTGCTTGTTTAATAGTAAAAAAACCCAAAAGGCCTGAGACTAAGGGTAATATGAAGGTAAAATAGCTAACAAATACAACTAAATCTGTGATTTTAGCGGACCATTTGTTTCTCCATTGTACAGGGTGTCCCAAAAGTCTATGCACGTTTTTGAAGAGTCATATCTCATAAAATATAAATCATATGGTATCAATTTAACCATATTTTGATGGACAATATTTGGGAAATTATTTTGATACCAAACACAACCCTATTGGATAACCAACAACATTATAAAACTGGTTGAAATTTTTGGCCGTGTGAGACCCACCCATACCAAGCACTACACATTGTTGCTAAAACAGGTGCGCATACATTAACGGTATGAAAGCAACGTTGCGCATTAGTCACAGTTCACTGCTTACCTTGCAACATTAATGTTATTACCATACTCGGTCACTTACAACATAAATAGGCGTAGTAGTAGACAAAACATTGCACAGCAAAAGTCTTCATTCAAGATGGTTTATAGCATAGATAAGCGAATACAAATCGTATGGTTCTACGCTGAAACAAATTCAGTTCAGCTTACTCAACAAAAGTTCAGAAAACATTTTAAAGTGAAACGTGCACCAGGAAGAATATCCATTCTTTCAACTTAAAAGTTGGTGGATACATTTTTGAACACAGGAACTGTCATGATTTGTCTCGATGTGGTAGAAAAAAGACTGGTAGATCAACAAGTCACATTGATGTCATAAGACATGCAGTAGCCATAAGTCCAAAGAGATCTATTCGCTGTGTGATGTGTGTGTTCACATTTCTGTTACGTTATTCAATTTTTTAGGTCTGTGTTTTTGCATAAGCACACGTCTCTGTATAAATGGAAAACATTTAAACTAGATTTCACTATAGAAACGAAAACTATGTGTGATATAGTTTGTTATTATGATGGGATCACTGTAATGTACAATTTTAAATATTACAATTGACGGATCACTTTCCGTGTAACCAACTCTACCCGTCTTTTTGTTAATCTCAATAGGTATGGATTTATGAACTTTATTCCTCCGAAGTATAAAATTACATTTTTCCAGTAATACATATTTTACTTCTAGGGTGGCATTACAATCAGATGTTACTCCAATGTTTGGTATCAAAATTATTTCCCACATCTCCTCTTTCTAAATATGTATTCATATTTCTAATACGACTTATATTTTGTGAAATACAAAGCTTCAAAGTCGTGCATAGACTTTTGGGACACCCTGTACAATGACACCTACATGTACATGTACATGTACATGTACATGTACATGTAGGAGGCCTACTATGTAATTATTTGGATCATGTATCATTTTAAGTAGGGCAGAGAAGAAGAAAAAAACTGTCTCAGCTGTGGGAACTAATTTATTAATGATAGATTTTCTGCGAGAATACAGGATGGGTCAGAATTATTGGGAATCAGGACTGAGTATTCTGTATGAGTTGTCAGTACCATGGAAATTGTCATGAACTTGTGATCAATGTGTTAAGTTGGATAAGCCATTTTCAACAAAATTGCTGTTGGTAATTTTTTCTTTACAAATATAATTTGTTTGCCATTTTGAATAATGGGTTGATAGCTACAAATGTATCAGTTATCGTAACTAATAGATTTCTAAATTTGCTGTTACACCGAATGATCTGAATAACAGGGCAAGGTTGATGTCTGTGAACACCGAAACTGACTAGATTTGACCTGTATCTGACTGCCAAAATGAGTATTATTGGAGCCAAACAGGTATTGTATAAAATATGATAATAATAATAATAATAACACGGCATTTATATAGCGCCTTTGCCAAAGGATACAAAGCGCTGTAATATTTGATATTTGATTGATGTGTTGAATTACCGTGATTATCAGTACACAAATCAGACATTGTATTACAGGACAAGCTTGATTACACAGGCCCCTGACACCATGCTGACACAGGCATTTTACCTTAAGTTTGCGAAAACCAACCTTGGCCTGAGGTCATGAACATGATGAATGAAGTTAAATGAGTGTAAAATAATCATTGTTTCACCGTTAGATTCATAATATTACTATAATTTGTTACATCATCAGAATTAGGTAACTTTCTTACGGTGAGTTTTTAGTCCCCTCAAATTTTGCCAAAAGTCCTTGTTTAAATGCCTCCCTCTTTAGAAATTTTAATGTTCTTATCAATTCTCATTTTTGTGATACGATTCTGAAAACATATACTGTTTGGTACGCTTCATTGATCAAATGAGTCTTATGTCTGGTCTTATGACTGGCTCGAAATGCATGCGGTTTATCGTTCTTTTCACCATACACCATGATACACATGCCTTCACTATGCCTTCACCCATATGATGTTCAATAACGGCCATAAGGGACCGTTCATAAATACTTTGGTGGGGGGGGGGGGGGCTGGATAATTTCATTTTTGGTATATCAAAACTTTTTTGACCCCCTCTCGCCATGCCACAAACTTTTTTGACCCCTCCCCCTCTTGCCATGCTACAAACTTGGTTGACCCCCCTGTATTACTGCCTGCACCTGAAACCTTCTTGTCCCGGGGTCAAAAAAGTTTAAAACACTCATTAGTTTCCAAAATTTTCTGGGGGATCCGCCCCCAAACCCCTGCTTTACATGTATGCACATTATTTACGTAACGTTCATAAATCAACGTAAAAATAGCAAATGTCTACGGCCCTATTTTCATGTACTAGCCCAGCTAAAAAAGAATGAATGGCAAATTCATGTCAATAGCAAAAACATATTTAAAGCCAGGATATATAATTGGAGGGAGCATCATAATTGGAGTATTTGGTTTCAAAAACAGAGATCCGTGCATAAATATGTGAAGTTATTCAGGGGATTAAAAGACCATGGCACTAAACCAAAGATACCTGCAATTGAATTGGGAGTTCTGATTCTCTTAGATTCTACAACCTGCCCTCCTAGATGTGATGCGTCCATCAAAATAGAATATGAAACATGGTAAAAAAGAAAATCCCATAAAAGATATCATCTATGTTCTCTGAACTTGATAACAATAAACGCCCCCTCTGTTGGGGTTTTCAAAATTATCCAGCCCCACCAAAGTATTTATGAACACTCCCTAGGCCTAAGGTCATGAACATGATGAATGAAGTTAAATGAGTGTAAAATCTATGGTTGTTCACAGCCCTGTGTTAAACCTGGACCACTGTGTGGTTCTGATTTTTGTCCTGGGCCGGCTTCATTCAATCTACCTTCTTTTTTTCCTCGCATTGTACATTATAATTTATGTCAGTGATTGCTTGAATAAAGCCCGATGCATACTCCATTTCGCGGATGCGAATTTGTCGCTGCGACAACTTTTTGGGTCGAATTTTACGACCTTACCGAAAGAAAATCGAAGAAAAACCTTTCGCGCGACAAATTCGCTATTTCAACTTTAGCTACAATTCGCGCGCGACAAACGATTCTGATTGGCTGCTGGGCATGCCAGTCAAGGGGTTATCCCATCCAGGACCATGCTGTTGAAAATCCCCAATTTCATTCAACATAGATGCATTTAAAGAGAAACTCATCAATGCAGTACACGATTACCCAAATCTATATGACCTAAATAAGAAGAATAATTCATGGCAGACAATTATAGCCAATGATGTAGGAAGTGAAGGTAAGAACCACCGAAATCATATAATTTTAATGAAATGTGGTTCATACATGTATTGTAGGCCGTTGCATGCAGGTAAATCGGCCTATAATAGAATAAAGAGTTTTCGTTGTAAAAAACAGAACCCCCAAAAAGTTGGTCTATATTTCGAAGGGTCGTCCAATGCGTTATTACGTACCTATAGAGCTAAATACTATTTTTGTTAACATCAACATTACTTAATTTTATTATGGCCATTTGCCCCCTTTTTATTTCCAAGACCACCTCATCTTTTTAATTAATTTTCAATGTGTTCAAACATCATTACCTGCTTGTGAAAGTATCACTAAAATTCCTTTCCAAAACATTCGTGGATTTATATCCCTCTAATTAAATCCCTAAATTCATCGTAAAAACAAGTAACGGCAACTGTAAACCACGGTTTTGGCAACGGCAACTTTATCTTTGCGAAGATTGATTTATCGCGTGGAGTATAAACGGAATTTGTCGCGCGAAAGAAGCGGGAGCGAATTTGACGCGCCGACAAATTCGCGTCCGCGAATTGGAGTATGCACTGGATATTTAGATTGATTTACACTGATTTACACATGTACGCGAAATAAACCATATTCGTCGTATCTGTTTACGGATCTGGTTCCTGGTTTAAAATGACGATTCACAGGGACACCTTATTCATGTTTTTTGTGCTTCTTTTTGGCATTACCATTGGACTAATTCCGTGTTTTTTGCAAACGCTGAACACATTCAAGTGCACGTCACCAGTAACAAGCATTTCGGATAATACAAAGAGAGATGTTAATGTCCAAAATTTAAATAGAGCTGGAGAGAAAAGTTATTCGACAACTCAAAACCAGGATCACATCACACACGAGAATGAATGGCCATGGTAAGAAACTGAACTTTTACTGTTTTACAGACCTTTTATGCTATGTAGTCAGCCTCTCAGCCACGAACGGATGGGAAAGGGTGTTAACTTTCTGTTTGAGGTTGTTTTTATACGAACATTTTCCGGGGAACACGATCCCGCCGACCGTTTTTTTAAATGTGCTCAAACAAAGTACTTTTTCCGGGGGTGCTCCCATTTTTGGGTCAAAATTTGATATTAATTATTCTGTGGCCAATTATAATAAGGTTGGTGTCTATTTATATGTTTTCGGCTATAACCGATTGATTGCCATATATTTTAAAATCCAAAATGGCTACCGTGTGCCTGAAAATTTAAAATGGCGTCCAAAATGACACTTGTTTTACCAAATGATAACAGTGATAACAATGTCCTGGTTTTAGTGATGCAATTTGGAGCAGCAATAAAATCCCTTTAAAAGGGAAGAGCTAGTACAAATGAAAGAATTTAATATTTTTAGGAAAGCAGTTGGTAGAATAATGACATGTAATTGGGTAATCAGAGATAGGCACAAGAGCAGGCAGTGGACGTATTGGCAAATTTGGGCATGATATCAAGTATTGAATATGAAGACAAATTTGCAGTAGTCCGTATGTGAAGAGGTCTACCGAAATCAGACACAATTAGGCAAGATATCAAAATTGAGTTTGTAATTGATTATTGTAGTAGAGATCTTCCGCTTAACAATTGTACTTTTTTTAATCGGACTTCCCAAAGCGGGGTTATATCATTTTCAAGTTAATAGTCTATATGAAAACTCCAAACTGAGATATACTTACAATGTACATGAACTTTTAAATTATTATTATTATTATTTTTTTAAATATATTTTTTGGTTTGATTTTTTAATCTGAAACTTTCACATTAATGTTATACACACTCTGGAAATTAATTATTTACAAGAAATCTCAAAATCACCCCAATTAGGTTTTGGGCTATTTCTCAGTTTGGAGCTCTGCCAAATTCATTTGGTTTCGGTAGAACAGATACATATGATGTAACCACAGGGTTGTCATTTAGAAACATGTAAATATCCTCTAGTTGTTATTATGGTGCAATTTCTAATTAAGACTCTAAGAGGATGTACACATTTACTGGCAATCAAACAAGAAATACAAAAACAAGTTACATAAGAAGCATAAAACGGTTTCTTTATTTTATAATTTTATTAGAAACAAATGTAATGTATGTACACGATGAGAAGTTATGTACAAATAAAAGTTCAGGAGGGACCATATAATGTTGCGCACAATCAACTGAATCAATGTATGGTTACAAATATTTGCGTAGAATTGAGTTTTATGACATGTTCGAAACTTTCATTAATTCCTCTGTCAAACTTGACAGTGTGTATAGTATTACATGTATAATGATAGTTTATAACCCTTCACGAATGTAGTTATATCAAAGTTACAGGCATTATTGAAATGGTCAGACTCTTCATGCAGACAACAAACAGGTTTGACACAATAATTCAAAGGCGATGATATCCAGGGGATATATGAATTATTAGAGTTATAGCTCAACTAGTCGTATACAAGAACTATCAACTTTCAAAATTCACGCAAAAATATCCGATCTCTCAATATCACAGTAGGTCAGCCCCCGGGGGTCAGCCAGAGTTCAGATGAAGAATAGATTAATTATTAAAACCCAAGCGACAGCTCGCCCGGCCGCGAATTTATTAACCGTAACAAACATTTGGCAAAACACTGTATAGGCCTACATGTATTGCTGTACAATGTATGTGCATGTGTATACTATACGCTTTTACTCAGTCAAAATATCAAATGTTTGTTTACGGTAAATATCATAACCGCCCGGCCAGCACGGTTCTCGTCATCAAATCCTCGACACGGAGAGACGATCCCTTGTAAACATACAAACAGTACAAACCCCTCACGTCCAATAAAAGCCATCGACACAGATGGACTCGGAGGCACTTGTAATTGATCCGTGATAAAAATACACAACACAATGGTATCCAAGCGTCACACTTTTCGTCCAATCAATATACCCGTATGAAGGTGTCATTGGGCTGGACCCGTTTGACAATTATACCGATTTGGTCACGGTTTTCTGAGCCAAGTGACTCGAAGCCATTATGAATAACGCGTTGCTCTATCCCGGGGATAAGAGCGAGCCCTTGGGGCTAGCTCAAAAAAGCAGGAAGTCTAAACATAAAAGTGTTACAAATCCAAATAAGATTATGTCACAAGGACATGGTAATTGTAAACAAAACCATAAATATGCTATATCTCGTTCTTACACAATGTTTGACGAAAAGGCATTTCTAAGTGATTTAAGGTTAATTAGATGGGATAAAGTTATGTTGAATGGCGATGTTAATGTTATTGCTCTTTCATTTGAAACACTTTTTCTGGAAGTCATTGACAAATACGTTCCTTTAAAAAGACACAGGGTACGTAAGAAATCAGCACCATGGTTAACTAAAGATATCATCCAACTTATGCGTTACAGAGATAAACTTAAATTAATAGCCATCCGCTCAGGTAATGACATTGAAGTGGAAAGATTTTCGGGATGCCAAGAATAAATGTAATATTTTAGTCCGTACCAGTAAAAAACAATTTATAAATAATATTAATGAGAGTAAAAAGAATATTAAGAAAACTTGGGAGCAACTGCGTTTTGTAATACCGTCTAAAAGTAAAAACACCAGCATTACTTGTTTGAATACAGAAAATGGTTCTGTACATAAACCCATAGATATTGCAAATACAATGAATACCTATTTTGCTGAAATAGGGCCTAGACTTGCAGCAAAAATTACTACAGATGATCATAGTAGTAATTTCTCTCACAACACGAATACCAACTGCAATACTAATAAAACATTCAACTTTGAGTTTGTTACACATGATTTTGTTTTCAAGTATCTCTCTAAGTTATCAGATAATAAAACTACAGGTTGTGATAATATCCCGTCAAGATGATTAAAACTAGCAGCACCAATTATTTCACCAATCATCACACATAAATAATTAATCATTCTTTTACTACATGTACCTTCCCAAATAATTGGAAGAAAGCTAGAGTTACGCCTATTTTTAAGGCGGGAGATCCAGCTGATCCTGGTAATTACAGGCCTATTTCTATTCTACCTGTTATTTTAAAGGTTATTGAAAGGGCTGTGTCAAATGATTATCTCAATGTTAATAATTTGATTCATGTAAATCAATCTGGCTTCCGGCCATCATATTCCACTGCTTCAGCTTTAATTAATTTAACTGAAGACTGGTACAATGAAATTGATAAAGGTAATATAATTGGTTTATGTATGTTAGATTTAAAAAAGGCATTTGATACTATAAACCATGATATTTTCTTAGAAAAACCTAAGTTATATGGAGTTAGTAAATATGTTATAAATTGGTTTTGTAGTTATTTAAGCAATCGCACTCAATTTACATGTATTGATGGAATTTCCTCAAGCCCTAAGCCAATTCAGTGTGGAGTGCCCCAGGGTTCAATCGACGGACCTCTTGCTTTTCTTGTATATACAGGGTGTCCCAAAAGTCTATGCACGACTTTGAAGCTTTGTATTTCACAAAATAGAAAAGTCGTATTGAAAATATGAATACATATTTAGAAAGAGGAGAGGTGGGAAATAATTTTGATACCAAACATTGGAGTAACATCTGTTTGTAATGCCACCCTAGAAGTAAAATATGTATTACTGCAAAAATGTAATTTTATACTTCGGAGGAATAAAGTTCATAAATCCATACCTATTGAGATTTAACAAAAATACGGGTAGAGTTGGTTATGGGGCCCTCACATGTATCCGTGCGAGCTGGGCGGCCCCTTACCGTCTTATAGAAAAACCAACAGAGTCCAACACGGTGAACAATCAGCAAAAAATGTCCACGGCCGCATTTTTATTTTTTTTGTCACCGGGTTCATACTGTTCTATACCGGGTCCTTATCGGCCTGGAACCGGGCTCATACCACCTCCTCACCAGGTCCTCACCGGCCGAAACGCTTGGGTACCGACCGAACCGCCTTGATAACTACATTTGCCCTCACATGTATCCGTGTGAGCTGGCCGGCTCATTACCGTGTGACAAGTTGGTGCATACGGCGGCACACGGTGATGTCACACGGTGGGCCGTTTCCCGTCCGTTGAACACGTTGCCGGGACATTGACGGCCATCCGCGCCCGGCAGGACCCGGCAGGAATTTTGAACATGCTCAAAACTCTTGCCGGGTGAGCAAAAGCGGCGGCAAACGGTGAGAGCCCGGTTTGAGGACGGTATAAAGACGGCACACCCGTTTCGCGCCCGTTCGCATGGCGGTAATGGTAGGCGGCCACCTTACCGTCTAATAGAAAAACAACAGAGTCCAAACAATCAGTAAAAAATGTCAACGGGCGCATTCATCTTTTGTTGTGGCTACCGGGTCCATAACGTTATATACAGGGTCTATACCGGGTCCTCACCGGTCGAGTACCGGGCTCACCGTCCTCATACATTTCTAGCTTACCGTTCTTACCGGGTGCATAACACCTCCTCATCGGGTCCTCGGTCCATACCGTTCTACACCGGGTCTGTCCCGGGTTCTCACCGACCTTGTCCCGGGATCACCGGCCTCATACAGTTTTAGCTTACCGTTCTCACCGTGTCCTCACCGTGTGCATACCACCTCCATACCGGTTCCTAACCGGTCGAAACGCCTGGGTACCGGCCGAAACGTCTTGAATACATCATCAAACCGCCCTTTTCAAGCTGAGCGCTCAAGTCGCCGCTTCATTTGCATTCCGAATTCGTACGACCAACATCTATAATACTCTCTAAATGTAAAAGAGCTAAACCTCACTCTTTCGAGAGCTTTGGGAGGGACGGCTCTTTTAAGAAGTGAAGTTCACTCTTTTCAGAGTGATTTGTCACTCTTTTCAGAGTGATTTGTCACTCTTTTCAGAGTGATTTGTCACTCTTTTCAGAGTGATTTGTCACTCTTTTCAGAGTGATTTGTCACTCTTTTAAGAGTGATTTGTCACTCTTTTAAGAGTGATTTCCACTTTTCAGAGTGATTTGAACTCTTTTTAGAATGAAAATCGCTCTTTTAAGAGTAAAAATCGCTCTTTTAAGAGTGAAAATCGCTCTTTTAAGAGTGAACTTCACTCCAAAAAAAGAGCTGTTCCTCCTAGAGCTCTCGAAAGAGTGAGTTTTAGCTCTTTTACATTTAGAGAGTTGCAACATGCCTGCTGAGAGTCCGTTCCGCGAACGGTTACTAGGCTGCATGCGGCCATTCGCAGTCCGTCGCTAAGATGGTCGACGTCCACCACCGTCCATCACCGCCCTGCGAATGGGCGCGAAACGGGTGCGAAACGGGTGCGAAACGGGTGCGAACGGGTGCGCCGTCCTTATACCGTCTTCATACCGGGCTCTCATCGTTCGCCGCCGCTTTTACTCACCCGCCAGGAGTTTTGAGCATGTTCAAAACTCCGGTGGCCGGCAAAGTCCCCTGAACGTGTTCAACGGACGGGAAACGGCCCACCGTGTGTGCCGCCGTCCGCACCCATTTTTCACACGGTAAGGGGCCGCTCAGCTCACACGGATACATGATCCGTCAATTGTAATATTTAAAATTTTATATTACAGTGATATCATCATAATAACAAACTATATCACACATACTTTTCGTTTCTATAGTAAAATCTAATTTAAATATTTTCCATGTATACAGAGACGTGTGCTAATGCAAAACACAGACCGAAACAATTAAATAACGTAACAGAAAAGTGAACACACACATCACACAGCTGTCAAAAATGTTAAAATTTAAACTTAGCGGATTATTTTAATGCTGCTTGAAGGCCTCATCGAAGGTTGTTTTACCCATTTAGAATATGTTCCTGTGTTCAAAAATGTATCCACCAACTTCAGAATGGATATTCTTCCTGGCATGGTGCGCGTTTCACTTTGAAATGTTTTCTGAACTTTTGTTGAGTAAGTTGAACTGAATGTGTTTCAGCGTAGAACCATACAATTTGTATTCGCTTATCTATGCTGTAAACCATCTTGAATGAAGACTTTTGCTGTGCAATGTTGTCTACTACGCTTATTTATGTTGTGAGTGACCGAGTTTGGTATTAAATAACATTTGTTGCAAGGTAAGCAGTGAACTGTGACTAATGCGCAACGTTGCTTTCATACCGTTAATTTATGCGCACCTTTAGCAACAATGTGTGGTACTTGGTATGGGTTGGTCTGGCACACGGCCAATGACTTTCAACCAGTTTTATAATGTTGTGGGTTCACCAATAGGGTTGTGCATATGATTTATATTTTATGAGATATGACTCTTCAAAAACGTGCATAGACTTTTGGGACACCCTGTATTAATGATTTACCTAAATGTGTATCTCACTCTAAAGTTACCATGTATGCAGATGATACAATTCTTTATTATGCATATTTCTCAGTTGATGATATTATTATAAAATGTATAAATGAAGACCTATTGTCTGTAAGAAATTGGCTTCAAGTCAATAAACTCAGTTTAAACGTAACAAAATCAGAGTTCATGTTGATCTCATCAAGGCAACGTTTAGCAAATGTAGAAAATCATAATTTGACAGTACAAATTAATGGAAACAATTTAGCTAAAGTTGATAAATGTAAGCATCTTGGTGTAATTATTGATACAACTTTAACTTGGAATGAAAATATTGAATATACCCGAAAAAAGCATTAAAGGGCCTACACATGTTAAAGCGAGCGAAGCCTTTTCTTTCACATGATATTCTTAAAACTGTATACAGTGCCATAGTACTTCCTCATCTACAGTATTGTAATATTGTATGGGGAAATTGTGGCTTAACTTCAGCATCTCGTCTTCAAATTATTCAAAACAGGTCTGCTCGTATTATTTGTGGAGTAGCTTGGGACACACCTAGTCTTGAAGTTCTTAACAAACTTAAATGGTTACCACTTGATAGTAGACAAACATACAACTGTAATATTTTGTCTTATAAAATACTCAATGATATTGTAATATAGCTTAATAGCAACCGAAATGTATGATGAAAATATAATTATAACCATGTGATATGTGTTAGACCCGTAGTAACTCAGTAACCCCGAAATGGGTCCCAAAGTGGCTGCAAAAATTGTCAAATTCCATAAAATGGGATACTATCAACCAAAATGTATGATGAAAGTATAGTTTTAAGATTGGGATGTATGTATTGAGACCACTAGCAACTCATATCCAGTAAATTTGCATTGTAACAACATACTTTAAATCCAAGATGGCCACCAAAATGGCCGCTGTAAATGTAAAAATAGTCTATGAAGTGTATGATAATCCAAAATAGATAATTGTAAGAGTGTATATTATATCACATGCACCAAATAGTATGTTCTAAACTGATATTGCTTTTAGATATAAGGCCCACCTCTGTGACAATTTTGATGTTAAATGTAACACTAACAATAAACTAATACTTTTTTTTAGTTATTTTAACCTTTTGCAGCCATTCCTATTGGCTGTCTCAAGAGGTAATATACCTTGCAGATGAAATGCGTCATCTTAAAGAAGCTGGCCAAAAACATAGCAACCTATACCGCAAGTTATCTAATGAAATCCAACAGAAGGCAAGGAGGGACAAAAACAGTCACATCAACAAGCTGTGCAGTGAATTGGAAGTCCACAGTGCCCAGAATAACAGCAGAGATCTATTCCGTGGAATAAAGAATCTGACCAATACAACTACAGCCAAACTTGCAGTAATCAAGGATGAGAATGGCAAAGTTCTGATAGAGGGAGCAGACATCAAAGAGCGGTGGAAAACTACTGCAAGGGGCTTTATACGTCTCAAGAGGTCACTGGGATACAAGCAGAAATCGAGTGCAATGAGGAGGAGCCTGATATCCTTCTATCTGAAGTCAAGAACGCCATCATGAAGCTTAAAACCAACAAAGCACCTGGCATAGACGATATTCCTGGCGAGCTACTCAAAAACATTGACGAACATGGAGTTTCAATCCTGCTACAGCTCTGCAAACAAATATGGCACACTCGTATATGGTCTGAAGATTGGGAAAAAATCTGTTTTCCTCACCCCACCCAATAAAGGAGATGTCAGTGAATGCAAGAACAACAGGACAAAAGCTCCTATCCCACATGCCAGCCAAATTCTACTGCACACCCTTAATGAAAGATTGAGACCTCATCTCGAAAGAGAGTTTCCTCCAGAACGTATAGTCCCGTATAAATGCTTGTTACTATGCGTTCTTTAAGAATAACAAACAGCCGCATATACAGAAATGTAGCTATATCCCTGAAGAAAATATTTTGGGTGAAGACCATATGTCATCACTAATTCCGAAAACCACAATTTGTGTCCGAACAGTAACTACCCGAGTAAAAGAAATTCAACATTTCGGATTCTCACATGTGATCCTTTCTGCGCATGTCTGAAAACGGGAAAAACAGGCATTGAACTATCTAATTAGCTCGTGTATTAGAGGCGCAATTACCACGCTTTTTCAGTTGAAGAGGGACGCGAGTGTAAAATTATATTGAACTATCTAATAAAGCCATGTTCCGAAAATTAGTATATAGATGATAACCGATCAAGTTTTTGTAATGAATGTGTGAAGCACCGCGTTCCGCGCTAGCGCGGACAGGCAAGGGCGTCCCCAGAGGGGTGGGGGGTCACACCCCCCATTCATCAAATCTGTCGGCAAAATTATGGTGCTGTGGGCAAATCAAAGGAAGGAGGAAGAAAAGGGAGAAAGAAAAAAAGGAAAGAGAAAGGAAAAGGGAAAGAAAGAAGGGGAGAAAGAAAGAAAGGAAAAGGAAAGAGGAAAGAAGGGGAGAAAGAAGAAAGAAAGAGAAAGGAAAGAGGAAAGAAAGAAAGGGTAAGGGGAAGAAAGAAAGAAAGCCCTATAACAATTATCGTATGCGCAAATGATAATGTTGTGTCGGCATAATGTTTTGTTAACACAAATCAAATCAAAAATGAACAAAGGCAATGTAGGCATATGTATTTGTAGGCACTGTGAACGAGCCCATTTTTATGAGATTTTGTGTCGGCGCACATGAACAGCCTAGGCCCAAGTCTTTGTTTTGCTCATTGTCAAGACACGCAAAAAAATTGTGTCGGAATAGTATAGGCCTAGGCTAAGCCTAACGGGCAATGTGTGGGACCTGTATTGCCTTTTAATTATACTAACTAGGCTATTTTAACTAGGCATATTTCATTGTCGTTGTCAATGCAAACCCAAGTCAATAATGTCGCCAATGGCCAATCATGTTGGCACATAGGTTACGAAATATTAAATAATTCGCCTATAATTATGTAAGTTGATGTAGGCCAATTGCTCTCATTGTACTGATAGACTCTGCAAGCCCACTATCAGCCTATCACAAAAGTAAGTCCAACTCCAACGTTTAGGTGTCAATGCAAAGTAAGAACTTATAAGTAGACTCTGTCCTAACTTCGACTTGACACAGATAGTTTTTGACTATCTGTGGACTTGAACAATGCAAATTATCATTATAATTATAATTAAGACAATACGCACAACTGTCGTTATTTGCGTGAGACCAGGATTTGTGTGTGCACCAGGGGCACAATCGATATCTCACGTAATGGTATAGGTCTATGTGATGTCGGACATACAGGCTGTAGGCCTATCATGCCTATACTGAACATTTGACCATGTTTTGTTAGCATTATTCAACAAAAACAAGATGGCTTCAGGAAAGTGTTCCATGACCATTTTAGTTTAAAAACTGAAAATCTGTGTGCGCTTCGCGCGCTTCGCGCGCATTCTTTCTACAGGTTCCAACATTATAATGGATCTCGAACCAAACCAAATATTATATGGGGGACGTTAAAGACGTCCGATACTGGACCCTTTAAGTTTTAGAAATGCCAAATGTTGCGCGCTTTGCGCGTATTAGTTTCAATGTTTCATTATTCAAGCTGAACAAGATGGCTTCAGGAAAGATTTCCATGACCATTTTAGCTTAAAAACTGAAAATCTTTTTGCGCTTTGCGCGCATTCTTTCTACAGGTATCAACATTATAATGGTCTAGAACCAAACCAAATATTATATGGGTGACGTTAAAAACGTTATACTGGACCCTTTAAGTGTTAGAAATGCAAAATTTTGCGCGCTTCGCGCGTATTAGTTTCGATGTTTCTTTATTTAAGCTTAATTTATAGTATCAAAAGGCTTCATAATTCCATCATAATTCCATGATTCCTTTTGTCAAACTAACGGACTATTAGGTGTTGTTTCTAAAATGTTCTATTTCGATCATATGCAAACTCAAAACATGGGGGGGGGGGGGGGGGACTACATTTGATATTATGTCCACCCCACCTCAAAACATGGGGGGGGGGGGGGGGGGGCATGTCCTCCTCGTCCATACAGGATTGACGCCCCTGCTCCGAACCAAATTGATAGTTGAATTTCGACGACAAACCAGCGACAAACATGTTATTATTTCAGGCCGTTAAAACAAAGTATGGATACAGTCGGAATTACCATGATTACCTCTCTATCCACCCACCCAAATCCCAACCACCCTCCCTTATATTTGGTTGCTAAGAAATACCCTAAGTTTAGATAATACAGAAGCGTGGTCCAGCATCCACTTTGATTTAGTGTTGGGATTCCCTACCCACTGAAGCATTGAAAATTCATTCCAAATAAAGATGGTAGATTTCAATTTTGGTCGAAATGATCAATTTAAAAAAATTGTGAAATTACTAACCCTACTAACCCTACCTGAGATATCCACCCGTCCATAGGACAGGGTTTATTTTTGGTCACCATATATCAACTTTTCACATCACTTTTGTGGGTGAAATTTGGAGATAAATTTGATTTTTAATCCGCAAATAAACCGGGATTTGTTCTGCTTGAGTGGTTTTAACCTTCCTTTCTTTGGCGGGAGTTTTGAATATTGCTTATGTGGTGTGGGCTACATTGTTTGAAATGTTGGGGTAGTGGTAGAGAGGATTGATTGAAATTGAAAACACGTTTTTCGAGTACCGTATGTCTTGCCACGCGAGAACAAAAAGAGATATCTCAATGAAATTAACATTATAATATAGAAAAACATGTTAACCTTTATATTGCAGGTGTTTAAACTTAAAACAATAATTATTTTGTATTTTCTATGTATTTTAGAAACACGGTACAGTTCTTTCTGATACACCCTGTACCAGGGGTGCAAAAAGTTGTTTCTTCCTCAGGAGCATGGTTCTAAGAATCAAGATTTCCTCGAACAAACCATAACCATGGTAACATAAAATAACTTCTGCATCACTTCAAAAGCAAGAATGTTTACATAATATTATTTGTGTTGTCACATAAATCAGCTTAATATCTACTCATTCATTATGACAACGAAATTATGACCTCCCAGGAGGGTACATCATTAGAAACTGCGCGTTGTCAGGATTTCTCCGGTAGAGGGGGGAGGGGGAGTAATTCGTAGGTGCTCCTATATGGACCCTTTCCCCTAAGAAAACAATTTTCAAAAAGACAACACAAATCCGTTAAAATGTTCGATCAGGAGATTGATATTATGGACCAAACAGTGATGTTTAAGCTAGCATAAATCGCAGCACCCCCTAAGATGTTAAGATTTTGGAAAAAATATACAGATAGTGTCAGTTTAATATTAAGTTAAGGTGCGCAGAGCACCCCCTAAGATTTTAAGATTATTGAAAAGAATATACAGTGTCAGTCCAATAACAAGTAAAGGTGTTTTTTCAAAGATTTTAAGATTTTTGAAACAATGTACAGTGTGTGTCCAATAATAAGTTCAAGAGCCGGAGCCTGGAGGGAAGGGAAGGGGTAGGCTTACTAATCTATATTGTGTTATAAAAAGGGTATTGCACTACACAACGATTTAATATGACCAAGTAGAAATTGAACATGTACTGCAAAATTAGTTTCAATTGTTTAATTATTCAAGCATAACAAGATGGCTCTATAACGTTTTCTTGACCATATTAGTTAAAAAACTTGATTTGTTTGCGCGCTTCGCGCGTATTAGTTTCAATGTTAATTATTTAAGCATAACAAGATGGTTTCAAGAACGTTTTCTGAAACATTTATAGTTTAAAAACAATTTAGATCTTTGCGCGATTCGCGCGTTTTGTTTTAATGTTAATTATTCAAGCATAGCAAGATGCCTTCAGGAACGTTTTTGGACCAAACTTAGCGCACTTCAAATATATTAGTTTCAATGTTTAATTATTCAAGCATAACAAAATGGCTTCTGGAAAGTTTTCTAGACCATTTTAGTTAAAAAATTGGACATTTTTTCGCGATTCGCGCGTATTAGTTTCAATGTTTAATTTTTCAAGCATAACAAGATGGCTTCAAGAACTTTTTCTGGACCATTTTAGTGCGCCGTATTTATGTTCTATATTTTATTATTTAAGCATAACAAGATGGCTTCAGGAACTTTTTCTGGACCATTTTAGTTAGTAAAATTAAAAATGTTTGCGCGCTTCGCGCATAATTATGTTCAATATTTCATTATTCAAGCATAACAAGATGGCTTTAGGAACGTTTTCTGGACCATTTTTGTTAAAATAAGTAGATGTTTTGGCGCGCTTCGCACGTATTTGTTTTAATGTAACATTTTTCATCTTTCATTAGTGTCTCTCGTTTTTTATTGTTTTTATGAACCGAGCCAAAGTTTATTAAAAATATATGTAAATATTAATAGCAAGGAGAGCTTTCCTAGGCCATTCAAACATGCTAAAACCCAACAACTCTATGGGGCTTCGCCCCCCCCCCCCCCCCCCTTAAAAAGAAAAGTTTCTGAAAATCTTAGATTATGTTCATGAAACAAAAGTTCGTACTACTCTTGGTTATTTTATAAGTTGTGGTAAACAATGAAACATCTATGTATAGAACTACTTCACCAATTGAACCATTATTTCAAGTGAACATAATAGAGTAGCAATTTCAATCAATTAGGCCTACTTTCTAAAGATTGCCAACAATGTTAATAAATTGAAAAAAGAGGAGCAAAACCAGATATTACAATACGGTATATCAAGAGATATCACTGAAAGAGAACGTCCAGAAGTATTTACCATACTCTTGGATGACCCGAAATAAATAACCCACTTTTAATACCCCATGGCTCACACCATTGCAATGGTTATAACTCATACTTTAAGATCCCACTAAAGAATTTCCTATTTATTCTGATCCAAAGTATAGCTTATGAGGATTTGAAGTTATTTTGAAGAGAAAATAGCTATAAATAATACAGCTTAAAATTGTGTTTTAAAGGGATTAAATTCAAAATAATATTTTCCACGGATGGCTATCAACCTAATAAACAAAAAAACAAAAAAACTTTTTTCTTCTTCTTTTTTTTCTTCCTTCTTTCATATTTGTAACTAATACAAATATATTCCTAAACAAAGTACAAACATTTGTCAGAATGATCACTTTCATTTTGTAAGTGTTATTGATTTAAATGAGATTTCAAGATATTGCTTGTTTAATAGTAAAAAACACCAAAAGGCCTGAGACTAAGGGTAATATGAAGGTAAAATAGCTAACAAATACAACTAAATCTGTGATTTTAGCGGACCATTTTTTTTCTCCATTGTACAATGACACCTACATGTACATGTACATGTAGCCTACATGTAGAAGGCCTACTATGCAATTATTTGGATCATGTATCATTTTAAGTAGGGCAGAGAAGAAGAAAAAAACTGTCTCAGCTGTGGGAACTAATTTATTAATGATAGATTTTCTGCGAGAATACAGGATGGGTCAGAATTATTGGGAATCAGGACTGAGTATTCTGTATGAGTTGTCAGTACCATGGAAATTGTCATGAACTTGTGATCAATGTGTTGAGTTGGATAAGCCATTTTCAACAAAATTGCTGTTGGTAATTTTTTCTTTACAAATATAATTTGTTTGCCATTTTGAATAATGGGTTGATAATGTATCAGTTTTATCGTAACTGATAGATTTTTAAATTTGCTGTTACACCGAATGATCTGAATAACAGGGCAAGGTTGATGTCTGTGAACACCGAAACTGACTAGTTTTGACCTGTATCTGACTGCCAAAATGAGTATTATTGGAGCCAAACAGGTATTGTATATGATAATAATAATAATAATAATAATAACACGGCATTTATATAGCGCCTTTGCCAAAGGATACAAAGCGCTGTAATATTTGATATTTTATTGATGTGTTGAATTACCGTGATTATCAGTACACAAATCAGACATTGTATTACAGGACAAGCTTGATTACACAGGCCCCTGACACCATGCTGACACAGGCATTTTACCTTAAGTTTGCGAAAACCAACCTTGGCCTAAGGTCATGAACATGATGAATGAAGTTAAATGAGTGTAAAATAATCATTGTTTCACCGTTAGATTCATAATATTACTATAATTTGTTACAGCATCAGAATTAGGTAACTTTCTTACGGTGAGTTTTTAGTCCCCTCAAATTTGCCAAAAGTCCTTGTTTAAATGCCTCCCTCTTTAGAAATTTTAATGCTCTTATCAATTCTCATTTTTGTGATACGATTCTGAAAACATACTGTTTGGTACGCTTCATTGATCAAATGAGTCTAATATGTCTGGTCTTATGACTGGCTCGAAACGCATGCGGTTTATCGTTCTTTTCACCATTCACCATGATACACATGCCTTCACTATGCCTTCACCCATGATGTTCAATAACGGCCATAAGGGACCGTTCATAAATACTTTGGTGGGGGGGGGGGGGGGCTGGATAATTTCATTTTTGGTATATCAAAACTTTTTTGACCCCTCCCCCCTCTTGCCATGCTACAAACTTGGTTGACCCCCCCTGTATTACTGCCTGCACCTGAAACCACAGATAGTCATTGACTATCTGTGCTGAAACCTTCTTGTCCCCGTTCATTGTTATCAAGTCAGAGAACATAGATATGATATCTTTTTTGGGATTTTATTTTGACCATGTTTCATATTCTATTTTGATGGACGCATCACATCTAGGAGGGCAGGTTGTAGAATCTAAGTGAATCAGAACTCCCACTTCAATTGCAGGTATCTTTGGTTTAGTGCCATGGTCTTTTAATCCCCTGAATAACTTCACATATTTATGCACGGATCTCTGTTTTTGAAACCAAATACTCCAATTATGATGCTCCCTCCAATTATATATCCTGGCTTTAAATATGTTTTTGCTATTGACATGAATTTGCCATTCATTCTTTTTTTAGCTGGGCTAGTACATGAAAATAGGGCCGTAGACATTTGCTATTTTTACGTTGATTTATGAACGTTACGTAAATAATGTGCATACATGTAAAGCAGGGGTTTGGGGGCGAATCCCCCAGAAAATTTTGGAAACTAATGAGTGTTTTAAACTTTTTTGACCCCCCCCCCTCTGTTGGGGTTTTCAAAAACTTTTTTGACCCCCCCCCCCTTTGCAGAGTATCAACACTTTTTGGCCCCCTATAATTATCCAGCCCCCATCTAAGCATTTATGAACACTCCCTAGGCCTAAGGTCATGAACATGATGAATGAAGTTAAATGAGTGTAAAATCTATGGTTGTTGTTCACAGCCCTGCGTTAAACCTGGACCACTGTGTGGTTATGATTTTTGTCCTGGGCCGGCTTCATTCAATCTACCTTTTTTCTTCTTCTCGCATTGTACATTATAATTTATGTCAGTGATTGGTTGAATAAAGATTGATTTAGGGAGCGTTCATAAATACTTTGGTGGGGGTGGGTGGGCAAATTGGCATCCCGGGCATTAAAAAAAAAAGATCCCCCCTTCGAGAAAGTCTTATTTTTATTGATCCCCCCTTTCAGGGTCTGAAATTTATTTTGATCCCCCCCCCCCCCCCCTCCCCCATATGCCAAACCACACTTCTGTTACATTTGTAGGTTTGATGGGGTAATAACGGATTATGACTGAGTTGTTTTGAATATCTTAACTTCCATCAGCCTTTAAACATAGGCGTAGCCAGAAGGCTTGTTGCCCGGGGACACAGCACTGAGCAAATCGGCGTAGGGTCCAGGGGCCTGTTTAAGGGCCCTGTTGGCATCAAGGGGCCAATGCCCGGCGGGGTTAAGGGAGCATCGGCCCCTTAGAGCTGTAGGTTTTCTGACCTGATATCTTAACAGGCGCGCGCAGCGCAAGAAAAATTTGCTACTTTTAGACTTTACTATGATTGAGGCTTGCCTTCATAAAATCTGTATAAAGCTGAAGTAAATGTATGGAGGCCCATGCAAAATTTGCTATTTTATACTTATATTTTCATAGAGCTAAAGTTAATGTTTGAAGGCACATGTTTTATGTTTGATGATTTACATGTGACTATATTTTTATAAATTTAATGGTGCAAAATCGTTTCTTTACACTAATTCTGTCATGATTGGGATACATTTTGGCTTTAAACTAATTCCCGAAAGGTAATTGCAGTTTGGGGAACACGTGCGTACAGCGCACACATTTTTTGCGGCTTTTTTACATTAGAAATTTGTTTGATCCCCCCTTATCGGCAACTTATTTTGTTTGATCCCCCCTTTTTGAGGCTTATTATTTTTTTGATCCCCCCCCCCCTGAATTGCCCAACCCCCTACCAGAGTATTTATGAACGCTCCCTTACACACATGTACGCGAAATAACCATATTCGTCGTATCTGTTTACGGATCTGGTTCCTGGTTTAAAATGACGATTCACAGGGACACCTTATTCATGTTTGTTGTGCTTCTTTTTGGCATTACCATTGGACTAATTCCGTGTTTTTTGCAAACGCTGAACACATTCAAGTGCACGTCACCAGTAACAAGCATTTCGGATAATACAAAGAGAGATGTTAATGTCCAAAATTTAAATAGAGCTGGAGAGAAAAGTTATTCGACAACTCAAAACCAGGATCACATCACACACGAGAATGAATGGCTATGGTAAGAAACTGAACTTTTACTGTTTTACAGACCTTTTATGCTATGTAGTCAGCCTCTCAGCCACGAGCGGATGGGAAAGGGTGTTAACTTTCTGTTTGAGGTTGTTTTTATACGAACATTTTCCGGGGAACACGATCCCGCCGACCGATTTTTAAATGTGCCCAAACAAAGTACTTTTTCCGGGGGTGCTCCCATTTTTGGGTCAAAATTTGATATTAATTATTCTGTGGCCAATTATAATAATGTTGGTGTCTATTTATATGTTTTCGGCTATAACCGATTGATTGCCATATATTTTAAAATCCAAAATGGCTACCGTGTGCCTGAAAATTTAAAATGGCGTCCAAAATGACACTTGTTTTACCAAATGATAACAGTGATAACAATGTCCTGGTTTTAGTGATGCAATTTGGAGCAGTAAAAAAAGCAGGAAGTCTAAACATAAAAGTGTTACAAATCCAAATAAGATTATGTCACAAGGACATGGTAATTGTAAACAAAACCATAAGTATGCTATATCTCGTTCTTACACAATGTTTGATGAAAAGGCATTTCTAAGTGATTTAAGGTTAATTAGATGGGATAAAGTTATGTTGAATGGCGATGTTAATGTTATTGCTCTTTCATTTGAAACACTTTTTCTGGAAGTCATCGACAAATGCGTTCCTTTAAAAAGACACAGGGTACGTAAGAAATCAGCACCATGGTTAACTAAAGATATCATCCAACTTATGCGTTACAGAGATAAACTTAAATTAATAGCCATCCGCTCAGGTAATGACATTATGAAGTGGAAAGATTTTCGGGATGCCAAGAATAAATGTAATATTTTAGTCCGTACCAGTAAAAAACAATTTATAAATAAGGGTTTAACTGAGAGTAAAAATAATATTAAGAAAACTTGGGAGCAACTGCGTTTTGTAATACCGTCTAAAAGTAAAAACACCAGCATTACTTGTTTGAATACAGAAAATGGGTCTGTAAATAAACCTATAGATATTGCAAATACAATGAATACATATTTTGCTGAAATAGGGGCTAGACTTGCAGCAAAAATTACTACAGATGATCATAGTAGTAATTTCTCTCACAACACGAATACCAACTGCAATACTAATAAAACATTCAACTTTGAGTTTGTTACACATGATTTTGTTTTCAAGTATCTCTCTAAGTTATCAGATAATAAAGCTACAGGTTGTGATAATATCCCGTCAAGATTATTAAAACTAGCAGCACCAATTATTTCACCAATCATCACACATAAATAATTAATCATTCTTTTACTACATGTACCTTCCCAAATAATTGGAAGAAAGCTAGAGTTACGCCTATTTTTAAGGCGGGAGATCCAGCTGACCCTGGTAATTACAGGCCTATTTCTATTCTATATACCTGTTATTTCAAAGGTTATTGAAAGGGCTGTGTTTGATCAAATGATTATCTCAATGTTAATAATTTGATTCATGTAAATCAATCTGGCTTCCGGCCATCATATTCCACTGCTTCAGCTTTAATTAATTTAACTGAAGACTGGTACAATGAAATTGATAAAGGTAATATAATTGGTTTATGTATGTTAGATTTAAAAAAGGCATTTGATACTATAAACCATGATATTTTCTTAGAAAAACCTAAGTTATATGGAGTTAGTAAATATGTTATAAATTGGTTTTGTAGTTATTTAAGCAATCGCACTCAATTTACATGTATTGATGGAATTTCCTCAAGCCCTAAGCCAATTCAGTGTGGAGTGCCCCAGGGTTCAATCGACGGACCTCTTGCTTTTCTTGTATATACAGGGTGTCCCAAAAGTCTATGCACGACTTTGAAGCTTTGTATTTCACAAAATAGAAGTCGTATTGAAAATATGAATACATATTTAGAAAGAGGAGAGGTGGGAAATAATTTTGATACCAAACATTGGAGTAACATCTGTTTGTAATGCCACCCTAGAAGTAAAATATGTATTACTGCAAAAATTTTATACTTCGGAGGAATAAAGTTCATAAATCCATACCTATTGAGATTGAACAAAAATACGGGTAGAGTTGGTTACACGGAAAGTGATCCGTCAATTGTAATATTTAAAATTTTACATTACAGTGATATCATCATAATAACAAACTATATCACACATACTTTTCGTTTCTATAGTAAAATCTAATTTAAATATTTTCCATGTATACAGAGACGTGTGCTAATGCAAAACACAGACCTAAACAATTAAATAACGTAACAGAAAAGTGAACACACACATCACACAGCTGTCAAACATGTTACAATTTAAACTTAGCGGATTATTTTAATGCTGCTTGAAGGACTCATCGAAGGTTGTTTTACCCATTTAGAATATGTTCCTGTGTTCAAAAATGTATCCACCAACTTCAGAATGGATATTCTTCCTGGTGCGCGTTTCACTTTGAAATGTTTTCTGAACTTTTGTTGAGTAAGTTGAACTGAATGTGTTTCAGCGTAGAACCATACAATTTGTATTCGCTTATCTATGCTGTAAACCATCTTGAATGAAGACTTTTGCTGTGCAATGTTGTCTACTACGCTTATTTATGTTGTGAGTGACCGAGTTTGGTATTAAATAACATTAATGTTGCAAGGTAAGCAGTGAACTGTGACTAATGCGCAACGTTGCTTTCATACCGTTAATTTATGCGCACCTTTAGCAACAATGTGTGGTACTTGGTATGGGTTGGTCTGGCACACGGCCAATGACTTTCAACCAGTTTTATAATGTTGTGGGTTCACCAATAGGGTTGTGTTTGGTATCAAATTAATTTCCCAAACCTCGTCTATCACAATATGGTTAAATTTATACCATATGATTTATATTTTATGAGATATAACGTGCATAGACTTTTGGGACACCCTGTATTAATGATTTACCTAAATGTGTATCTCACTCTAAAGTTACCATGTATGCAGATGATACAATTCTTTATTATGCATCTTACTCAGTTGATGATATTATAAAATGTATAAATGAAGACCTATTGTCTGTAAGAAATTGGCTTCAAGTCAATAAACTCAGTTTAAACGTAACAAAATCAGAGTTCATGTTGATCTCATCAAGGCAAAGTTTAGCAAATGTAGAAAATCATAATTTGACAGTACAAATTAATGGAAACAATTTAGATAAAGTTGATAAATGTAAGCATTTTGGTGTAATTATTGATAAAAATTTAACTTGGAATGGAAATATTGAATATACCCGAAAAAAAGCATTAAAGGGCCTACACATGTTAAAGCGAGCGAAGCCTTTTCTTTCACATGATATTCTTAAAACTGTATACAGTGCCATAGTACTTCCTCATCTACAGTATTGTAATATTGTATGGGGAAATTGTGGCTTAACTTCAGCATCTCGTCTTCAAATTATTCAAAACAGGTCTGCTCGTATTATTTGTGGAGTAGCTTGGGACACACCTAGTCTTGAAGTTCTTAACAAACTTAAATGGTTACCACTTGATAGTAGACAAACATACAACTGTAATATTTTGTCTTATAAAATACTCAATGATATTGTAATATAGCTTAATATCAACCGAAATGTATGATGAAAATATAATTATAACCATGTGATATGTGTTAGACCCGTAGTAACTCAGTAACCCCGAAATGGGTCCCAAAGTGGCTGCAAAAATTGTCAAATTCCATAAAATGGGATACTATCAACCAAAATGTATGATGAAAGTATAGTTTTAAGATTGGGATGTATGTATTGAGACCACTAGCAACTCATATCCAGTAAATTTGCATTGTAACAACATACTTTAAATCCAAGATGGCCACCAAAATGGCCGCTGTAAATGTAAAAATAGTCTATGAAGTGTATGATAATCCAAAATAGATAATTGTAAGAGTGTATATTACATCACATGCACCAAATAGTATGTTCTAAACTGATATTGCTTTTAGATATAAGGCCCACCTCTGTGACAATTTTGATGTTAAATGTAACACTAACAATAAACTAATACTTTTTTATAGTTATTTTAACCTTTTGCAGCCATTCCTATTGGCTGTCTCAAGAGGTAATATACCTTGCAGATGAAATGCGTCATCTTAAAGAAGCTGGCCAAAAACATAGCAACCTATACCGCAAGTTCTCTAATGAAATCCAACAGAAGGCAAGGAGGGACAAAAACAGTCAGATCAACAAGCTGTGCAGTGAATCAAGGATGAGAATGGCAAAGTTCTGATAGAGGGAGCAGGCATCAAAGAGCGGTGGAAAACTACTGCAAGGGGCTTTACGTCTCAAGAGGTCACTGGCATACAAGCAGAAATCGCGTGCAACGAGGAGCCTGATATTCTTCTATCTGAAGTCAAGAATGCCATCATGAAGCTTAAAACCAGCAAAGCACCTGGCATAGACGATATTCCTGGCGAGCTACTTAAAAAAACATTGACGAACATGGAGTTTCAATCCTGCTAGAGCTTTGCAAACAAATATGGCACACTCGGATATGGTCTGAAGATTGGGGGGAAATCTGTTTTCCTCACCCTACCCAATAAAGGAGATGTCAGTGAATGCAAGAACAACAGGACAAAAGCTCTTATCCCACATGCCAGCAAAATTCTACTGCACATCCTTAATGAAAGATTGAGACCTCATCTCGAAAGAGAGCTTCCTCCAGAACAGGCTGGTTTTCGAAGAGGCCGTGACACCATTGAAAAAGCCACATCAGTGAAAAATGCGAGGAATACAAGCGAAAGGCATACCTTTGCTTTAAAGATTATGCCAAAGCCTAAGACTGTTTGGGATATGGTCCTCTCTGAATTGCGCTACAAGCTATAGGAGTCCCTCTAGCTCTTGCCCCTACCATCTGGTTCAACTACTAAAAAGCCTCTTTGACGGCCAATTGGCTTGTGTGTGTACTACTCAGGGAGACAGCGACTGGTTTAACCTCGGCGAAGGTGTGCGCCAAGGATGCATCTTCTCACCTACTCTGTTCAATTGCCGAGAATATCATGAGACATGTCCTTGATGGATTGGCTGGCGGCATATCAGTAGTTGGCTGGCAGCTTGACAAATTACGATATGCAGATGACACCACACTACTAGCCACTAGCCAGGAAGAGTTAGGATTCTTACTAAAGAAGGTCAAAAATGAAAATGAGAGCTTGGTTTTACGTCTCAATGTTGCCAAAACAAAGTTCATGGCCATCGGTGATGATGGAAACATTACCCCTCTTCTAGTTGACAGTCAAAATGTGGATCAGATCCCACAGTTCCTCGGATCTCTCATCATTCAGGAAGGAGGATGTCATACAGAAGCATGCGTCGCTTGGCTATGGCTAGATCTGCAATGACACAGCTCTCAAAAATATGGGCTGACAGAGGCATCACTATATCAACCAAGGTACGTCTGGTCAAAGAGCTCATGTTCCATATTTCAACCTACGGTTGTAAATCCTGGACACTGACAACTGCAAGCTGCAACAAAATCAATGAATTTGAAATGTGTTGTCGGCCCCGGATGCTACGGATCACCTGGGTCATGAAGAGAACCAATGCAAGTGTGCTTCAGGAAGTTGGTGTGATGACAGGGCTACTTGGGCTGATCAATTCCCAAACTCTGTATTTCGGTCTTATTGCCAGAGGAAATTGTCTAGAGAAGGTGATCATGCAGAGCAAGATTGAGGGTGCACGCGGACCAGACCAGGCCTGTGGTCGGACCTCCTACTTCTGACCGACGGAAGTGGCGTGTCATCACCAAAGTCACGAGCTCTCAGGCTGTGTCAGCCATGACGGGAAAACGTACCAACCAACCAGCCATCTTGAATATTTTAAAATACTCAAAATTGATACAGCCCTAGGCTTTATCATAGACATATCATATATTGAATGCTAGATTTGGGGGTATTGGTATTACATAGTATGGCCGTTTACAATACAAAATAACTGATTTAGGTCATTTAACATCAACTTAACCATTCTGGAAGCCATTTTGGAAAGTGATACAGAATCAAAATTGTCCCAGAGGTGGGCCTTATAATTACCTGAAAGCTATAGCTGAGCAGCTATTTCGTGAATATGATGTATTTTTTTTGAAGAGTCATATCTTATAAAATATAAATCATATGGTATAAATTTAACCATATTTTGATAGACGAGATTTGGGAAATTATTTTGATACCAAAAACAACCATATTGGTGAACCCACAACATAAAACTGGTTGAAAGTTTGTGGCCGTGTGCCAGACCTACCTATACCAAGTACCACACATTGTTGCTAAAATCAGGTGCGCATAAATTAACGGTATGAAAGCAATGTTGCGCATTAGTCACAGTTCACTGATTACCTTGCAACATTAATTTTTTATTACCAAACTCGGTCAATCACAACATAAATAGGCATAGTAGACAAAATTGCACAGCAAAAGTCTTCATTCAAGGTGGTTTACACCATAGATAAGCGAATACAAATTGTATGGTTCTACGCTAAAACAAATTCAGTTCAAATGACTCAACAAAAGTTCAGAAAACATTTCAAGAATATCCATTCTGAAGTTGGTGGATACATTTTTGAACACAGGAACTGTGCATGATTTGTCTCGATGTGGTAGAAAAAAGACTTAAAACAAGAAGCATTAAAATAATCCGGTAAGTTTAAATGTTAACATTTTTGACAGCTGTATGATGTGTGTGTTCACTTTTCTGTTACGTTATTCAATTTTTTAGGTCTGTGTTTTGGCTTGCATTAGCACACGTCCCTGTATAAATGGAAACATTTAAACTAGATTTCACTATAGAAACGAACATTATGTGTGATATAGTTTGTTATTATGATGGGATCACTGTAATGTAAAATTTAAATATTACAATTGACGGATCACTTTCCGTGTAACCAACTCTAACCGTCTTTTCGTTAATCTCAATAGGTGTGGATTTATGAGCTTTATTCCTCCGAAATATAAAATTACATTTTTGCAGTAATATATATTTTACTTCGATGGTGGCATTACAAACAGATGTTACTTCAATGTTTGGTTTCAAAATGATTTCCCACATCTCCTCTTTCTAAATATGTATTCATATTTTCAATACGACTTATATTTTGTGAAATACAAAGTTTCAAAGTCGTGCATAGACTTTTGGGACACCCTGTACATGTATACACTCCTGTAGACTCTTTTTACATTTATATCGGCCATTTTGGTGGCCATCTTGGATTTAAAGTATGTTATTACATTGCAAATATATTGGATATGAGTTACTAGTGGTCTAATACATACATCCTATGGTTATCCATAGTTAAAACTATACTTTCATCATACATTTCGGTTAATATTATCCCACATTACGCTACAAGGCCCGCATAGCAGCGCTATAAATTGATATAATATAAATAAATTTAAATATTCGCCTCCCATCAAAGCTGGTTGCTATATGACATAATTCTCGTGTGCAACCAACTGGCTGTATTGCAACGCCCATTGAGTAGTTTAAACGCATGAGCGTGGATGTAATTTGCAACGTAATGGAAACTCACCCATGCAGTTAGCAAGTAGTACTGCTCGTACACGCCCAAATTTAAATATACAACCAGGCAATCCTCTCGTAGTAATTGATAACAATAGGTTTACCAGACCGAATTAATAGCGCTCCTAAGCGGGCAATTTATGTCATGTTTATAGAATTCCGACAATTTGTTCAGTCATGTTGGGACCCATTTTGGGGGACATTTTGGACTGAATATTAGTAACTAGTGTTCGAATACATACATCCCATGGTTATAATTATATTTTCATCATACATTTAGGTTGATATTATCCCATTTTTATGGAATTTTACAATTTTTGCAGCCACTCTGGGACCCATTTTGGGAGCCATTTTGGCAGCAATTTTGGATTTTAACTATGTTAATAAGACGAAAAATACTGGATATGAGTTACTAGTGGTCTAATACATACATCCTATGGTTATAATTATATTTTCATCATACATATCGATTGATATTATGTTATTTTATGGAATTTTGACCACTATTGGCCATGAATTTGGCGGCCATTTTGGTTTAAAGTATGTTAACAAAACAAAAATACTAGATATGAGTTTCTAGTGGTCTAATACATACAGTCCATTGTTAAAACTACACTCTGATCAAGCATGTTGGTTCATATATATATCAATTTATGGGATTTTACCATTTTTGGCGGACATTTTGACGGCTATTTTGAATTTGTGTGTACTTGACAGCCATTTTGAATTTCAAACACGATTCATTGTATTCTTTGTCCCCCAACATGTATATAGACACTAAAATCCCAAAAACCAGGACATATTATCATTAAGTAAAAAAGTGTAATTTTGGGCGCCATTTTGAATTTTCAGGCACACGGCAGCCATTTTGGATTTTAAATTATATGGCAATCAATTTGTTATAGCCGAAAATATATAAGTAGACACCAACATTATCATAATTGGCCACAGAATAATTAATATCAAATGTTGACCCTAAAAATGGGAGCACCCCCGGAAAAAGTACTTTGGGCACGTTTTTACAAAAACGGTCGTCGGCGGGATCGTGTTCCCCGGAAAATGTTAGTATAAAAACAACCTCAAACAGAAAGTAAACACCCTTTCCCATCCGTTCGTGGCTGAGAGACTGAATAATGGGTGAAGGGGCCATCGGAGAACAAAAAATCACCCCATGTTTTTTTTAAGGGGTAGCACCCCCTAAGATTTTACGATTTTTTAAAAAGATATACAGTGTCAGTCCAACAATTAGTTAATGGGTGCGCAGCACCTAAGATTTTAAGATTTTTGAAAAAATATACAGTGTCAATCCAATAATAAGTTCAAGAGCTGGAGCAGGGAAGGGAAGGGGAGGCTTACTGGTATAAAACGGGTATATCACTACACAACAATTTAATATGACCAAAGTCAAGTATTTCTCACCTCTGACAGTGAGAGGGTGTGTGTGTAGGGGGGGGGGGGGGGGGGGGGAGTAATTCGTAGGTGCTCCTATATGGACCCTTTCCCCTAAGAAAACAATTTTCAAAAAGACAACACAAATCCGTTAAAATGTTCGATCATGAGATTGATATTATGGACCAAACAGTGATGTTTAAGCTAGCATAAATCGCAGCACCCCCTAAGATGTTACGATTTTTGAAAAAATATACAGATAGTGTCAGTCTAATATTAAGTTAAGGTGCGCAGAGCACCCCCTAAGATTTTAAGATTATTGAAAAGAATATACAGCGTCAGTCCAATAACAAGTAAAGGTGTTTTTTCAAGGGGTGCGCAGCACCCCCTAAGATTTTAAGATTTTTGAAACAATGTACAGTGTGTGTCCAATAATAAGTTCAAGAGCCGGAGCCTGGAGGGAAGGGAAGGGGTAGGCTTACTAATCTACATGTATATTGTGTTATAAAAAGGGTATTGCACTACACAACGATTTAATATGACCAAGTAGAAATTGAATATGTACTGCAAAATTAGTTTCAATTGTTTAATTATTCAAGCATAACAAGATGGCTCTATAACGTTTTCTGGACCATTATTAGTTTAAAAACTTGATTTGTTTGTGCGCTTCGCGCGTATTAGTTTCAATGTTAATTATTTAAGCATAACAAGATGGTTTCAAGAACGTTTTCTGAAACATTTATAGTTTAAAAACATGTAGATCTTTGCGCGATTCGCGCGTTTTGTTTTAATGTTAATTATTCAAGCATAACAAAATGGCTTCTGGAAAGTTTTCTAGACCATTTTAGTTAAAAAATTGGACATTTTTTCGCGATTCGCGCGTATTAGTTTCAAATACTTAGTAGGCCTAATGTAAAGTCATCCCCCTTTCCCCCCTGATCAATGTTGAATCGCCCAACTTGCCAAACATCAGCCCGTGGCCTAGCAACATTGATTGGTGTGGGGGGGGGGGGGGGGGGGGGAGGGGTATATTGAAGGGGGGCTTTCAGGCTAGCAGATGCAAATTGGTATTTTCACATGACTCTATTAACATGCGTACTATATGGTAATTAAACGGTGCAAACAATGGTCAGTGTTCGAACACCTTTTTTCTATGATTGAAGATGGCTTCAAGTACTTTTTCTGGACCATTTTAGTGCGCCGTATTTATGTTCAATATTTTATTATTTAAGCATAACAAGATGGCTTCAGGAACTTTATTTGGACCATTTTAGTAAGTAAAATTGAAAATGTTTGCGCGCTTCGCGCATAATTATGTTCAATATTTCATTATTCAAGCATAACAAGATGGCTTTAGGAACGTTTTCTGGACCATTTTTGTTAAAATAAGTGAATTTTTTGGCGCGCTTCGCACGTATTTGTTTCAATGTAACATTTTCATCTTTCATTAGTGTCTCTCGTTTTTTATTGTGTTTATGAACCGAGCCAAAGTTTATTAAAAATATATGTAAATATTCATAGCAAGGAGAGCTTTCCTAGGCCATTCAAACATGCTATAACCCAACAGCTTCAGGAAGCTCCGTCCCCTGAACCCCGCCCCTGGACCCCACTCCGTAGTGGTGAATTACACATTTGCAACACCCCCATACAAAGTATACTTCCAAGGGCCCTGCAACAAGGACTCGAGGAGGCCTATAACTGAGCACGCTTTAAAAATATGTGCATAAGCATACTTCCATGGTATAAGGCAACCACAATTCTTCTTCTTCGTCGGCCTTCGTCAGTTGTGACGATTGGCTGCCATACGATTACATCTCCTGATCATCTTTCTCCAAGCTACTCTGTCTTGTGCCAGACGCTTGGCCTTTATAAGACTCATACCAGTCCATTCCTTGATGTTGTCGAACAATTGTTTCCTTTGACGACCTCTTTTCCTGCTGCCTTCCACTTTCCCTTCTATGATGTGGAGTGCCAGTAAGCTACCACTGCCTCTAATGATGTGCCCGAAGTAGGCCAGCTTTTTTTGATAAGCTCTCCTAGCAGTTGCCTCTTTACACCAAGTTCTTTCAGGATACTTATGTTGGTTCTTTTCTCCTTCCAGTTAACTCTTAACATTCTTCTCCAGATCCACATTTCAGCAGCCATTATGCGATTTTCATCTGCTTTGGTTAGAGTCCATCCCTCCAGACCGTAAAGGAGCACGCTCCATACCAATGCTTTTACAATCTTTGTTTTAAGGTTTGTTGTGAGGTTGCGGTCATTCCATAGGTCCTGGAGTTCTATCATCCTTCCCTTGGCCATTCCAATTCTAGCTCTTATATCAGCTGTGCAACTAGCAGATGTGGTTTTCACAGAGCCTAGGTATTTGAAGCGACTAACTTGTTCAACATCCTCGCCATCGATTGAGATATTACGCACGGGCTGTTCTTGTCTAGTTGTTAGAAGTTTTGTCTTTTTGACATTGAGCTTGAGATTGAGCTTCCTGCCTGCATAATTTAAAGCTGATGTTAGCCTCTCGATGTCTTCTTCAGAGGTTTCAAAAAGTGCAGTGTCATCGGCATATCTGAGATTTGAAATTGGTGTACCGCCTACTTTTATCCCATACTGGTTAACATCAGCGTCTCTCACGACTTTTTCTGTGTAGGAGACGAACATGTGTGGTGAAGCAATGCATCTCTGCCTCACACCTTTACCTAGGTTGAATTCATCTGTATTTTCACCATTCCATCTGATCCTTGCCTTCTGATTCACATAGAGGGATTGAAGCAGTGCTACAAGATGTGCTGGAAATCCCATCTCTATCATCGCAGAGAAAAGCTTGATGTGGCTCACAGAGTCAAATGCTTTGGAATAATCTATGAACATGATGAAGGCTTTCTGACCTAATGATTCTCTCCATCAAGATCTGTAGACAAACCAGCATATCGACAGTACCCCTGCCTTTCCTGTAGGCGGCTTGCTCTTCTGGAAGTTCTTGATCTAGTTTGGCTTTCAGGCGTGAGATGATGATCATCAGTAGCACCTTACTTGTATGGCTGATGAGGGCAATTGTCCTGCAGTTGGAGCACTGTTTGCGGTCGCCTGATTTGAACAGCATGACAAATTCTTGCGTTTTACGGTCATTTGGCCAGTCGCATTTGATCCAGATGCATGTACATAACTGATGTAGTGCCTTAATTCCGTGCTGGCCTGTTGAGTGTGGCACCATACTCTCTCCACCTGTGCATAATATTTGATGAACCACAATTAAACAGTGAATAAAAATTCCTTTAAAAAGGAAAGGGGTGGTCATATAAATTTAAAGAAAACAGATAGGTAACACATGGTTATGTCATAAGTTTTATTTATCAATATAACATGAATGGATATCATTAAATCCTGTTAATAATACTATAAAAAGTCAGGACGATGTTAACGAGTAAGAACATTAAAGGGTTTTAGAATTCAAGTATGTTAGGGATCACGTCAAAACTCGACCGCCAGGCAACCGCCGGTTCCGCCCGGTTCTCACAAAACGTGTTATAATATACACACATAATGAGGTCAAATAGTTACACTCTGGTGAACACGACCGGTTGATAGTGCCTCGTCACACGCGTGAGCAATAACATCTTGAAGTAATGGGCTCTCAAGTCTCAGTTGACAACCAGTACAATACAGCTATTGATTTTCGCTGGGGTTGGCTTTTTCAATCTGTTTATAGCTCAATTAACTTTTTAAAATCAATACCGAACGTCCAAGGGTTCGTTATTATGATCGCACAGTAACAGATTGATAGTGTAAATTGATCCGGTTACGGCATTAAGTCAACCGGCGGTTGTTCAGTGTTGCATGCGCGAATATTCATATACCAGTTAAACAGTTGACCTGAAAGAACCGGGCGGAACCGAACGTAACCGGCGGT
The DNA here is from genome assembly GCA_035610835.1 of Ophiura sarsii. NCBI lineage: Eukaryota > Metazoa > Echinodermata > Ophiuroidea > Amphilepidida > Ophiuridae > Ophiura > Ophiura sarsii. The sequence continues at coordinate 7,531,293 of CM069452.1, read as the reverse complement.
CAACGGGCGGTCGAGTTTTGATGTCTTCCCTTACAACTTAAAGCTGGCCTACCACGTTGTCAGACTTTACCACACAATAACTGGTCACACACCTGTCACTTGGGGACTGACAGTACAGAGTTAACATGGAGATATTGTAACCTTGTCAAATCCCACTCCCCCCTCCCCAATATTGGCGTCGTGTCGGTTGAGATTGGCACTGTCAGTTCATTTGACCAGAGGACTCACGGAATTATGATGGTCAAAAGTTCACAGATGAAAATATTCGCGCGCTGCAAGCTTGTTAAGAGCAAAAATATATGTACCTCAATCGTGCCAAAAATAGGGATAAAGTTTTTAAAAAAAAATCGCGCCCTACGCGCGCATTTCTTGACTCGCAAAAATCGTGTTGGTCCATTTTCATTTCTCCCCCCCCCCCCCCCCCCCCCTGCAATATGAATAACCTAGCTACGGCAGTGCATAGCTTAAAACAATTTTATAACCATTTTATCTTTTTAAAAATGAGGTTTACTTTCATGATGCCAGTTGCTTGTGTGTGGTCAAAATACCTGAAAATAATATGGGTTTCAAGCCCACAAAAACGTAGCCAACGCTAGTTGCGGCGCGTATCCGTATCAAAGCACTGACTTGACTGAAAATATATTTTGACATGTCGCACTAATTTCCTTATTGCTCGCTTTCTCGATCATCATATAACATCAATTTAGTATCTAATTAATCCTGCAAAAAAAAAACACATGCTAGTGGACCATTATTATTATTATTTATCTAGATGCAATAGCGTCAGAGTACTTTGAATTTAAAATTTTAAAAATCTTTTTTTTCTTCGATTTCTCGACAGCGCAATTCAGAAGCGATTGTATTTTCCAGGAGTTAGGTAGTCCGATAGCCAAGTCTCTTCTGAATTGGTTAGTACAGCTCCTGTGATTGGTTGAATATTTACTAGCTATAGGTAAAAATTGGAACTCAACACCTAAAGAAAATACGAATTCTATAAAATTCGTGATGTCGCGGCATCGCATGTGTCATCACTTGGCCCAATAAGTGAAGCGTATTATGATACAAAACGATTATGTAATGCATACGCAATGGGAACACTGGAGGGCCTCTTGTGTAAATTGATAAATATAATAAACTCGAAACGAATTTGATGTACAGTGTACAAAGTATTATGTTGATACATACTTAATTGAGTTTAAAAATACGAATAAAGGAATTGGCTTGAAAATCAAGTGATGTTTTAGGGCTGTTGTTGTGATATTACATTTTGTTTGCTTGTTTTTGTGAACGCTATGCTACATCGTGTGCATAACAGAGGAAACATATCGTGAACAAATAACGTCGCAAAATATACCCTTTGCACGTTCTGTCAAAATATCGGTATTCGGTAACTTCATTAATACCCATCCGATTTCTACCGTTCAAAGTGGTAACTATATCAATAAAGCCACGTTCTTTTCCTATTTTGCCTTTAAACTTTCCTAAAGCAATAAAAAAACACGTTTCATTTTATAAAGCACAGTCAATGAAGATGTGTTTATTGATGGATAGTACAGTCCATGAATTGACCGCAGCTGTGTAAACAACTGTTATTTGATCAGACATGCAGTGTTGCTATAACCGCATCCCAAATGTCACCTAAAAGTCTCGACCCGCACCAAAAAGTAGCCCAATTCCAAGAATAGGGGAGGATGGGGCAACTTGACCGGTTAAGCATATTTCATGATATAAAAGCTTAAAGCTCGTGTAAATATTTATGGAATTGCTATGAAAATATCACCCATGTAACTGTTTACATATAACATATAATCAATGTTTAAAAATATCCAAACAAAAGGCCAATTACCACTAACTAAAAACTTTACTTGGCACGGTCTAGTTACCCCATCGTTGGGGCAACTGGTCCTATATGTTCCAACGGTTAGAATACACAGAAATCATTGATTGACAACACGGTAACTTAAGCAGTATTTTCTGTACAAACTCATTTCCATATTATTTAACGTGTAAAAATGATACAGGTCTCATGAAACCCATGTTTTATACAGTTTTCGTGGTTAACGTGTAAAACGCAGTAATGGTGTACAAAGCAAGCGCAATTTTCGACTGCACGTTTATTAGATAAAACGGTATGAACCTAGTTAAATGGTTACATGGTTGTGATATTCAGACGCCCCATACATTTGTCTATATATACCCCTTTCTTTAATGATTTTATTTACTTCATATAATCATCATTTAGTACTTATAATAAATCATCTTGATATTTAGCCAGCTTTTCATGTTACAGGGGAAGTTAGTCAATATGACAATGATGACCCAACGGTTGATATACACAAAAAGCAGTGGATAAAATACATAAATCATGATATTTCGTCATAGCAAATACCTTTACAGACACCATTCAAAATATAATAAAGATGTAATTCATAATACCGAGGCTTTAAACCATTCTAAAGCAATTTCATGTCATATTGTAATCCTTCAATATCAGAAATAGTGGTATTAGACCCGAAATGCCCCAAAATGTCTAAGAACTTGAAAGAATGTGAATTATTTCATATTCTATTCACATTTCAATACCGAGGCATGTTTTATTGACACTAACAACTCATTTTCAAAATAAATTTTACAATTTTGATTAAGTTTTTGCAGGCGGTCCAGTTGCCCCACACCCCTTCGGACCACTTACCCCAACAAATGACGTAGCACTTTGTCGAGATGAAACGTTATTAAAACACGCCTGTGACGTAATACATTTTACGCCAAAATGTTTTAAAACATACCACCATTTGTCATAATAATCAATAACTCCAATACATTTCAGAAAAAAAGGGAAAACTGCATTTTTGTTTTTAGCCATTACACAGATTTCTGTAGCCAGTGAGTATCTTTGAATTCGCAAATATTACGGCGTTCGGGTCCTACAAGTAGACGAGTGTCTTTAGATAAATAAGAAATGGTGTACTTTGTTATTTGCAAATTCATGAACTAATAACTCTACCAAATGAATACCCGTGATAATGATTTAAGTTGAAGCATTCTTTAAATGATAATATTGATCGGAAATCCAAACCACCAATGTCCCAAATTAGCAATATGCGCCATTTTACGGTCATTTCAACCACAACCTATGGTTTTAATCATATTTCGGAAAGTCCCTAAGCACACTACAATACAGCACCCATCAAATGCAATATGCACCTAGTATCTTAAGATGACTGTACTGCATGTATATATTTACTGTTGCATATCTGTCAATCATATAAAGTACATTAAACATGATCTAAACCCATCTTCATATATCGCCCATACTATCTGTGAATTTTCAATCAGTCACTCAACATGCTCAAGGAGTTAGCTTCAAAGATATGGAGAAAAATCACATGTGTAAATACCCTAAAGTTCCAAATGTTTTGGATTGTAGAAGGTAAAGATATATGTCAAGTATCAACAAAAGTCGTATTGTTCAAAAGAAAGCAGTATGCCCATACAATTACAAAATCCTTCATTTCGGTCCACTTGCCCCACGGTCCAGTTGCCCCATATTCCCCTACATTTTTCAACAACTTGATGATTTAATATTTTTAGGTAGAATATATATTTTTAGAGTTAAAAGTCCATTGATTACCTGTACAGTTACTTTTTTTGATGACTGTATAGTCGATCCATCTGAGACCGATCTTCCAATGACGTCACCCAGCCGTTCCATTGACTGAGAGAGGAGGCTATTTTCTGACGAAAATATCGATGGAATCTATGGAATCAGTTTGAATGAAAAATAGCCATAATAGAAAATAATTATGTTAACACTTTCCACGCGGCAGGCAGCTGCAGACGACATTCCAAAATTTCACAAAATGTTTCAAAAATGTCAAAATTGTTAAATTTCATCACAATATTTGGAAACACCATGGGAAATGCATTGAAATAAGTACAAACATGCCTAGTATTGGTTCAGTATACCTTGAGATCGATTTCAAAAATTGGTAAAGTTTTTAAAAAAAAATCATTTGTATATGTTAAAACTAATGGCCGCATGGAAAGTGTTAACACATACACTTGTCATTAAAATCCAGGTTGTACCATGATATTATGTTTAATTTACATACCTAGTGCTGATGAGTAGCCTAATCTATTTTATATGATATTGATATGTGATAATTTATCCAATACAAGTTCTCCATATTCGCGGAAATACCATTTTGCCAGTCTGTTTGTCAAATATACTATACCCTATAAAACAACATTTCTATCTTATTATTTGCATTAGGTCACCGCGTAAAATCCTGCTAGATTGTGGTGCTAATGTGGCTTCTACAGTAGAATTGTTTCGAAACACGTACCCTGGTGGACGAGACTACATCATTCACTCGTTTGAAATAGATACTCGCTTGTCGCCTTATTTTAGCCCATTCCAGAAACACGTTATGCACTGCCCAGTCGGGGTAGCCAGTAGTAATGGTAAGTCTTAGAAAACCTGTAACTTAATTTGATGGAGCTATAAAACTTTTAACTCTAAAAATATATATCCTACCTAAAAATATTAAATCATAAAGTTGTTGAGAAATGTATCTTCTCTATGAGATATTGCACGCTAGGATTGGTTAAATATTGAAGAAGTGACAATCCAAAATGTAAGGTAAAGTCACAATTTAATTTTCACTACCGGTAATCGAAAATGTTTCGTAGATGAGTCCGCGTGTAGAAAATAATAATGTGAAATTGAAAATTGGACTTCACCTTACATTTTGGAGTGTCACTTCCTTAATAATCACCCGATCCCAGCGTGCAATATTTCATATTAAAGAAGATGAATTTATCTACAACTTTATAATTTAATATTTGTAGGTAGGATATAAACTGCTCACAAAAAGTATCGAAACACTTTGAAATGATCCAATATATAACGGTTCGAAAGGGTATGCATTAATCGAAGCAAAATAACCAAGTGCATAATTTTGTTCTGCGTAATTTGACACCTCGATCGATTAGATACGATGTTGCGGAGCGGAGTTATTGTCATTTCAATGGTCGTGGGTCCAGTTTCAAAAGTGACAATCATCCTATAGAAAGAGATTTGCATTACTGTTTAGAATGATCAGATTCGTGTTTTTCAATAGGGATGAGTGTCACTTTTGAAACTGGACTCACGATCATTGAAATGACAATAACTCAGCTCCGCAACACTGTATCTCAACGATCGAGGTGTCAAAATACGCAGAACAAAATTATGTACTTAGTTATTTGCTTCGATTAATGCATACTCTTTCGAGCCGTTATATATTGGATCATTTCTAAGTGTTTCGATACTTTTTGTGAGCAGTTTATATTTTCAGAGTTAGAAGCCCATTTATTACCTGTATAGTTACTTTTTTGATGACTGTACATGCGTACATTATTGCAAGGGTATCGCTGAATAGTAATTATGAAGTGCAATCAAGAACTGTGTGTAAAATATTTCGTGACAACAACAAAATGGCTTCGATGCTTGCGTTAAATATTTTACTAAAATTTAACCAACGAAAATATAACCAACTATTAAAGTTATTACATATTACCAATGCGTTGGAGTTATACTTTATAAACTTATAAACTCAATGGGTACATGCATCAACGAACCTAGAAAAAGACCACATTACTATTTAGATCTAAAGTCGCTCTTTCAAGTTTCATTCATTCAGAGTTTATTTCCGTGAATTTATGGCGATAGTAATAAGTACCTACAATGTTAGAAAAAAGTGTTCGAACACTTTGTAGGTGTAATGTAAAGTATTCCCCCTTCCCCCTGATTAATGTTGAATCCCACAATTTGCCCACCATCAGCACAGGGCCTCGCAACATTGATCGGTGGGGAAGGGGAGGGATATGAGTAAGGGGATACTTCAGGCTACCAGAAACAAGTTTTGATTTTCACGTGACTCAAATAGCGTGCCTGTTATGGTCCAATAAGCATGGCAATTAGGGTCAGTGTTCGAACACCTTTTTCTATGATTGTAGTATTAATTTTGCAAATGTTAACGTAGTAGAAATCGTATGCTGTTTTGTTAAACTCGGATATCAGTACACAGCATAGGACAGTGCTATACGCACTTTCATCTCCTTACCAGTATTCAAAAAGGGCTGAAAATATATTTGTTTGCAAATATATAATGTGCTTGTATCATGTTGTATTATCCTACCATCTTGTATCTATTTTATTGTATGTTATCATGCATTGTTGTATTCATATAAAAAATTGCGAGGCATGGGATGCATTGTCAGATATAGGTAGGCATAGTCAGGTATGGTCGGGCATGGCCGGGAATGGCGAGAAGTAGCCACGGGAAATGGTTAGGGGGTTATGATTATAAATCCACCTGGTTGGTGTAGTTGCAGTGGGGGGGGGGGGGGGGGGGGGGGGGGGGGGGGGGGGTTGTAGGGGGTTTATGTGGTTTTAAAAGTACCGAGTTGATGCGGTTTGAGAGATAGGGGCTAATAAAGTAGCCACGGTAAATGGTTTAGGATTGGATATGGTTATATAAACCAACCTGATTGTGGTGGGGGTGGTGGGGTTGTAGGGGGTTTATAATGCCTTTAGGAGGGATAAGGTTATTAATCAACCTGCTTTTTTTGGGGGGGGGTGTAGGGGGGTTATGTGGTTTCAGAGGTAGGTAATGTGGCATAACCATCTAGCGGGGACCCGAGCGAAGCGAGGGTACGCCGCTAGTAATAATAAAAACAAATAAGAGTGCCACACCATCGCAAGTGCCACTTACGACGCGTTGGACTAAATTAAATTAATCACCACATACACTTACACTAGGTTTAAGGCGTGTAGCTATATTTTAGGCCTTGTGTCACCTTTAAAAGGATGTTTTTTCGAGCGCATACATTATAACCAATATAACAATCCTTCCATGATTGTACAATGACATGAGATTGGGGAAACAAAGGCTGCCAGCATACAGTTGCTGTAGTAGATTGTAGTACTCAAAAGCCGTAGTACTGACTGGTATGAGAGTAATGACATTGCAAATTTAAGCCTACAATTTCTTTTGTATGGAAACCCTTTATGTCATTTTTCTTTCTCTTAAAGGTAATATGACTGCATTTACTGAGTCTGCCTGGTCGCCTACAAAGGGTTTAGTCCGCGGTAAAGACAGGCAGTGGGGTGGAGGATCGCTTTTTGTGTCAGATGATGAGAAGAAAGATACAGAAACCGGTAGGCCTAAGATCTGAACTTGTTTAAAAGTACATTAAACTTTAGATTTTTCTAATTGGCTTTAAAAAAGCAGTAAGTACCTAATAAATATTAATTTGTGTGTGTTCTTATCATCAGAAGTTGCCAAAAATCCGAAAACAACTACAATTAACCAGAAAAAATCATATAGCTGACTTAACTGGTCCCTAGGATTAGGAACCCACCAGTGGCATTTGATTAATTAGATCAGATTTAAAATAATCTACCTGTTGGGAGTTGGCTAAAATAGAATTTGTAGTATGCGAGTGCGCAATTAAAAAGTCCGGCTAAGATTATAACAAAACTACCTTTTCTGTACCAAAATTTGGTACAGAAAACTCCTTTAATTTCCCAGAAAACAGGGTTTGAAATGCCTGAGTAAGCTTGGCTGAAAATAATATTGCCCCAAAACTCTAAATGCAATATAAGAAAACATATACCGTACTCCACTGTTAAATCTGTCATTCCTCACGCTACGAAAGCATGCGTTTAAATGTGTATTACTTTTACATTACCAGGAGGAATAAGGAAGCTTAGTATTCGACCAACTATTCCAATCGTTGATCTGTCCACTTGGATTCAGGAAAACACCCGGATAGAAGACTACGTGATATTAAAATTGGATGTCGAAGGCGCCGAATTCGACATAATCAAAAAAATGTTAAAAGAAGACACATTTAAATGGATCGATAAGTAAGTATAACTCATTTGAACTCATTTCAATTCTAGCATATTGCATCCATCACATACAAGCTTTCTACAAGTATTTCGTTTTGAATTGTAAGATGCTGCCCGCAAACATTCTATTTCATTTTTGGAACATGCTGTCCTTGCACTAACACATCATCTGAACGAAAAATCAATTGACAACCTGTTCATAACTAAAATTCATTAGAATTGTAACATACTGCTTTCTAACCATGCTAACCAAACTATCATTTCCCCCATGCTGCATCTCTATCCAAACTATAATTTCAACCAGATATGGCCTTCTTCTTTTTTTGCATTTGTCAATGATGATATGATATGTACTTCGTAATGCGAGTAGGCCTATCCGTTTTAAGATGAATTATTGGTCAGTAAATTTCCATCTCATAAATATTTGGGAACCACATCGGAAGACGAACAAGCGCATTGTCCAACGGGATTGTCCAATCACAAAGCACCGCGCGATCAGACGATTTCCCTCGTATAGATACAAAACCACATATTCACGTGAAATCTCTCTCTCCCCCGTTTCTGCTGTTATCAAGGCGACATCGTAGGGTGCACACTGATATTAATAGAGGCCCATAGGGATATGTACACAATTAATGATATAAAACCCTATTTTAGACTACTTCATTTTGAAATGGGACCTTTTAGAATGAGTTTTGCTTGAAGATGATTAGTTTTTCTCACCAAAAAGTGAAAACGGTAGGTAGGGTAGCCTGCTCGATTTTCCAAACGACCGCGCTGAAGAGACTACATGTCCTACCCTTGTTTCTAGTAAACAAGACAAATGAAATATCTTACAATTTACCTAGATGATGTATATACATTTTATATTCAGTGTGCATGGAGCCCGGCATGGAGGGGATTCCCATTAATCATAATTAATTTAAAAAAAATCCTAGGCATTTACACAATTGTTCTTACTGCCTAGTCTTTTAAATTTAGGAATTTGTCATCACTGAAAGCCAAACTGGAGTCAGGGTTACTCTATAAAGGGAGTCCAGCCTACATGTGACTCTATGTCAATATTGACTCTGTTTGGAGAGTCACATGACTCCCTTGGAGAGTCAACATTTACTGACTCCTTTGGAGAGTCATGATGCATGACTCTTCAAGGGAGTCTTGTGACTCTTCAAATGGAGTCAATATTGACATAGAGTCACATGTAGGCTGGACTCCCTTTCGAGAGTAATAATGACTCCAACTGGCTAAATAGAGTCACCGTGACTCCAGGTAGGAAAAAAGGGAAATAAGACACCGAGAACTGGAGGGGGGGGGGGGGGGGGGGGGGGGGGGGCTTTAATGTAATTGGTTCTTTGATGTTTATGTTCTTGCTCAATGTATTTGCATTTACTTAGTGAGCAATCACTCCCCTTCCTTAACCAGTGAGAAATATGCATATATCAATATACATTCAACGGTGTTAAATTAAGGCATCGACTTAATTGAAATAAATTAATAGGTTTAAATAAATAAAATGTGCAAATTAGCTCATTAGCATAATTGAAATGGTATACACGAGCATCGGTGCTAATTTTTGTACCATTGCAATTATGCTAATGAGCGATTTGTGCATTTTACTCGGCTAAATAAGACCAAGTAAAATATGCAAATTAGCTCCAGAGTCAGGATGACTCCTTTGGAGAGTCATGGGCGATGACTCTTTCCGACGGCTCGGATGACTCCTTTGGAGAATCAGGATGACTCCTTTGAAGAGTCAGGATGACTCCTTTGGAGAGTCAGGATGACTCCTTTGGAGAGTCATGGCCGATGACTCTTTCCGACGGCTAGGATGACTCCTTTGGGGAGTCAGGACGACTCCTTTGGAGAGTCAAGATGACTCCTTTGAAGAGTCAGGATGACTCCTTTGGAGAGTCATGGCCGATTTACTCCATTTCAAGAGTCACTTGACTCCAGTTTGGCTTTCAGTGATGCATACCTTGCCATTCTAATTTAGCAACGCTCTTAATGTTAGGGGATATCCTATTTAGTGTAGTGCACTCTGTAGCGTTCTCGGGTTTTTTCTTCATTTTCTTCATCAATTATTTTTACCATGTGGACTTAGTATCTGTGTAGCTGGACTTGTGAATTCTTCGTGTCTTCAACTTTAATTTAATTCGTGGATAGCGTGTTGTATTTCAAATAGTTCAATTGTGTGTTAAAGCAGCATGTTCATGATGTTGTACGACATCCGAAATCCTAGTTTCGAGTTGGTAAACCATCTGTTAATTTTTTTTGTCCAAATGATAATTCGGATCTTAGCTCCCAATCAAGAGGAGTAGCAATTCTTTTCAATAAGAATTTCGATTACATTATTCATGACGTAAAAATTGACCCAAAATGGAATTTTATTGTAATTGATTTAAGTTTTAATGATAAGAGATTTACTCTCTGTTCTTTGTTTGTATGGCCCAAATAAGGACACTCCAGACTTTTTTCATAATATCAAAAAAGGTCATAAATGAGTTTCAAAATACAAACTGTATTATTTGTGGGGACTGGAATTTAGTTATTCACCCTGATTTAGATACAGAAAATTATGTTAACGTTAACAACCCTAAAGCAAGAAAGGTGGCTTTGGAGTTAATTGATGACTTGAATTTAGTTGATCCTTCGAGATGTTATAATCCAAATCTCAAGCGATTTACTTGGCGACAACCCACTCCTTTGAAACAGGGCCGTTTAGATTTTTTCTTAATTTCAGAGGAACTTATAAACTTTGTTGAAAATACAGATATTTTGCCAGGCTATAGATCAGATCACTCTTTGGTTTTAATGGACCTTGGGTTTAATGATTTGGTTAAAGGAAAAGGTTATTGGAAGTTTAATAATGCTTTGTTAAAAGATATGGAATATGTTAATTAGTTAAACAAACAATTAATAATGTAATTAAACAATATGCAGCCACTCCTTATAATCCTGAAAACATTAGAAATATTCATCCCAAAGAAATGAATTTTGTCATTGATGACCAGCTCCTATTTGATATGCTTTTACTTGAGATACGGGTAAAACAATTTCCTATTCTTCATTCAAGAAGAGAGAGTTGCTAGAAAGAGCGTACGTTAACAGCCAGCAGGGAGGTCACGCTGCGTGTCAGATTTTGTTATACGCACGAAAACAATGGAGTCTCAGTGACTGCAATATTTGCTAGAAATAGCTTCGGAAAATGGTCTATTTGGGCATCTCAAAAACTGAGAAACGTGTTGAAAATCATGTAGAATTCTAGAGGAGGGTCATTAACATCTGCAGAACGGTAAAATGTATAGTATTAAACACGTTTTGTGATCAAATTTATGTCGTAAAATGTTGGAAAATTCACGTTTTGAAAATCTGTGGTCTTCGAAATTACAGGAATCCTAACTCATTCTAAACCTCACCAAATCATGAAATGAACCCTCGTCTACAAAAAAGTCCGTGTACGCAGTGGCGTAGCCAGGTTTTTCTCAGTGGGGGGGCAAAGGGGGGGCCGGGAGTTTTGGTGGGGGGGCAACAACCAAATTGAGGATTGAATTTCCTTGTGTTGTGAATAGGTTAGTCCCAAATTATTTCAACTGACATTTCCCACAGGGGGGGCAACAGGGGGGGCAGAGAACCCCACAGGGGGGCAGCTGCCCCCCCTTGCCCCCCCTTGGCTACGCCACTGCGTGTACGTATTGCTCTATCTGCTTGGAGATAGCGAAGACCACGCAAACTTCATAGCTTCATACAACAGAATGAAATCCGCCATAGAGATTGCATGGCGAAAATCGTAGAGATTTGCACTGCAGTCCTCTGTGTAGGGAGTGTTGACAAAAGCAAGGTCGTTTGGCTATTGTGTTTGTGCATGTTTGTGACGACTGACCCTATTTAACGATCTTCATAGCTTTCATATAGGGCTTGGTAGCTAGGTGGCCACTTAGCGGTGAACAATAGCGTAGGTCAATTTATCACCAAAACGAACCGCGCAATTTTGAACCGCGCACTTTGGGTACTAACACCGAGTTAAACTCCCGCGGAATTCGGACCGTCGGTTTCAAGAGTGATCTTGAGGTGAAATCAAAGTCTTTTATTGAGATCAATGTCTTGAAATACTCCTTATAATAGGACCTGTCTTGCAAACTTATTGAAACCGGTCTATGACATCTACAAGCAGAGCATTTCCCTTCGGCATTTTACAAATTCGTCGCTATCGAAAATGAAATGTGTCAAAGTAGTGTCTACATTGATATGCCAATTGCCAAACAGCTGTCTTAACCAGCGAAATTACACAATTTTCATTTATTTAGATAAATGAGGGTTTTAACAACTATTATTCTTAAATCGATTTTACGACGTGACCATATAAGTACATAAAGGACATTTTAAGAGAGAGCAAAATTTGGAACCAATGGCATTTCGTCCATTTGTTTATCATGCGCGATCGCATTCAATTTTAATTATATCTCAGTGTTTTCGGACGGCAGGCTAAGTATATTAGAATGGAAACTCTTTTTGAGGGAAATGTTTTTTAACTTGGGAACTACGTAACCATGGTAACTGTGAATTTCCTTTTATTATACTTATAACTAAGTGATAGTGGTCGAACGGGATTGGTATTTTAATTACATGCGTTTTATGTGTATATTTTATTGAGTTACGATAGACATTGTTCTTGGTAGCTCAGCGTCAAAGCGCTCGCTTTGATATCAGGAGGACCCGGGTTCGACTCTGATCAGCATCGACTTTTTTATACCTAATATATTTGCTTCCTAAAGTTTTTTGTCTTGTCCGTAAATTAGACACATTTTGCCGCATAATTTGAGCTTAACCACAGTTATATATTAAAACCAACAGATCCACAAAAAACATACAAGACAGAAAAACTTTATAAAGCAAATAGATTAAAGTAGCCTATGAAAAAAGTCGGTTCTCATCAGAGTCGAACCCGGGTCCTCCTGCTATCAAAGCGAGCGCTGTAACGCTGAGCTACCGAGAATAATGTATATCGTAGCTCAATAAAATAAAGACATAAACGTATGTAATTAAAATAACAATAACTTTGATCACCATTTTCCAGCTTTAAACCCCGCTTTAAACAATGCGGCAACTTTTGTCTTAACCACTCTGAATATTTCAAATATACAAGATTTCAAATAACTCGATATAATGAGCTACTGTGTTGATGGATTTTTTACGACGTTTGGAAATGAGGGATTTACAGACATTTTCATTTGAAATTGGCTACGATTTCTTCCAAATCATGTACGTTTTTCAGCGGATGTTGCATCATGATATCACATATTTCAGGACGTTCGTCACGTAATATATTGATTCGATGTGAGAATATAAAGGGGAACAGATATACTCCAATGCAGGTTAGTGGATCAACGATCAACGGTCTCGTTTTGTTTTAATGTGGGCATAAATACTTGTTACTTATTTTGATGTACGCAATCCAAATAAATTTGAATTGTTAGTGTTTATGTTAGGACGCCCTCGTAGTAGATAATTTGGGGTCAAATCGAAGTGGCCACCTAGCTATTGGGTGACCTAACTATTGACTGTTAATCACTGATATCGAGAATCTTGAAAAGCCGCATCCCATCCCGTATGGTAATATATTGGATGTTATAACTAACAAGAATGACGAGCTCAAAGAACTGAGGAGTAAAAAAATGGCATGCTAAGGTCACGTGTGAAATGGCTTGAAACTGGTGAAAAACCCTCTTCTTACTTTCTGAATTTGGAAAAAAGAAACTCTGTAAATAAGACTATCAACATGATTAATAGAATTGTTGGCGCTGACGGTATTGGTAAATGTACAAACAATGAAATTAAGGATGAGTGTTTTAATTTTTATGAGAAGTTGTATAATAGCAAAGAGGGCCCACCCCTGTCAGCTTAATGATTTCATCAATTCAGACAATTTCCCCCGCTTAAATGAGAGGCAGCAACAAGACCTTGAAGGTTCTATCCAATATGAAGAACTTCTTACGGCTTTAAAAAAGATGAGTAACAACAAGAGCCCAGGTTTAGACGGATATACAGTGGAATTTTATAAAATGTTCTTTAAAGATCTTTCCTGGTATTTACTGCGGTCCTTAAACGAGTCTTATGACTCTGGTAGCCTTCATATCACTCAAAAGCGTGGCGTTATCACCTTGCTTCCAAAAGGACAAAAACGTAGAGAATTTAAAAGAAATTGGCGCCCAATATCCTTACTAAACGTCTCTTACAAGTTAGCTTCATCATGCATTGCTAACAGATTGAAAACAGTGTTACCATATCTTATCAGTGACGACCAGTCTGTTTTTATGTCGGGAAGATTTATTGGAGAGAATATTAGACAAGTTTATGATATCATAGATTACACTGAATTAAACAATATTCCTGGTCTTCTTCTTTTAGTAGATTTTGAAAAAAGCATTCGATTCTGTGTCACATAATTTTATATTCAAAACACTTGATTTGTTCAATTTCGGGGATAGTTTTAAAAGATGGATTCGTGTTTTTTTATAAAAATGCCGAATCTGCAGTATTAGTCAATGGTCATTTAACCCCCTTCTTTGAAATCAAAGCAGGTTGCCGGCAGGGAGATGGTCTATCCCCATACATTTTTCTATTATGTTCCCAGATCTTAAATATTGCTATTAATAACAATGATAATATTCATGGTATAAAAATAAACAACATGGAATACAAAGTTTTGCAATATGCCGACGACACCACTATTATACGGGATGGGACTGAAAACTCACTTTTGGAAACTCTTAAGTTACTAGATGGTTTTTATGATATTTCCGGTTTAAAAATTAACATTGATAAAACTAGTGCTATATGGATTGGTGCAAAGAAAGATTGTAAAGAAGTCCGTTTTATATGAGGAGGGAAGATTGACAGGATTAGTAGAAATCAGATGGCTCGTCCTTATGAGAAGGGAGGCACCGGTATGGTTCAGTTTGATTCTTTTGCAAAAGCTCTTAAGATAACTTGGATAAGAAGAATTTTGAAGTATGAAAATAAGAGTAAAATTCACAATTTATTTAAAGTTAATGTCCCGTCATGTAATTTTGATTATTCATCATTTGAATATTGGAACCACATTATTCATGATTGTCATAATGATTTTTGGAAAAGTGTGCTTATTGCATGGAGGGATTATGCTTCAAAACTCAACCCTATAAATAGGGAACAAGTTTTGTGTTCCAGTATTTGGAATAATAGTAATATTGTTGTGGGAAATAGATGTGTACTGTACACAAGTTGGGAGAAAGTTGGTATCAAATATATTAATGATCTTCTTTCAACAGAAGGAGAGTTCCTATTACTTAAGGACATTCAAAATAAATATAATATTAGAATGATTTTTCTCCAATATCATGGGATGAAAAGAGCTATTCATGAAGCATTTTCACATCTCCTTTGTAGTTCAAATACCACACTTCCAAATCCTATCAAGGTTTTCATACCAGTATGATTCTTAAGGAACCCAAAGGTTGTAAACAATTTTATAACATTTTTATTACTGGAATAAAGGTTAAGTTTAAATGTACTGACAAATGGAACCATAAATTAGGTATATATTTAACTGAAAAAGAATGGTTGAATATTTGTCAGTATAACTGGAAATGTACTCAGGAAGTTAAACTCCGTTGGTTCCAATTTCGCCTTTTAAACAGAATCCTTTGTACAAATACCCTTTTAGCTAAAATTGGTAAATCGGTCAATCCAAAATGTACCTTTTGTAACGAAGTTGACGAAAACTTTGTTCATCTCTTTTGGGAATGTGAATTTACTATCAAGTACTGGAAAGACGTTCAAAACTGGATTAATAGCAATCTGGACACAAATATTCGGTTGGAAAAAGAAATGATCCTGTTTGGAAATTACCAGTACAAATATTATGTTTTAACAATATCTTATTAATCCTGAAATTCAATATTTACAAAAGCAGGATAAAAGAAGAAAAACCTTGTTTTACCTATGGAAAGAAAGAGGTGATAAATTTGTATGTCAACGAAAAAATTATTTATAATGCAGACCAGAATTTTTTTTGCATGTATGTTTAAAGAAAGAGGAACAATACACTGTCTCTGTATACATTTATGCAAAATACGTTCAATCTAAATAACATTTTGTTCATACACGAATGTACCCCTTGGTAAATATAATTTGTATCACCACATGTATATTTGAATTGTTTTTATGATGTATGTGATCTTTTCAGCGAGAGAAATGATAATAAAAAAACTATAAATGAAAAAGAAGAAAAAAACCTAAAAATAATTTTAAAAAATAAAAAAATTATTCGGATCAGTGCAATGAGCTATCTTCATATGATTTTTCAGAACATATCTTTCCTTTCCATTTGTTCCTTTCTGCAGATATTATGGAGAGTTTCATGTCCGGAAGACTGTCACTGGATGGACCGAGGAAGAGAAAACCAAAATGGTAACGCGCGTCCAGAATCAATCTCCAAAAATGTACGACTGGGAAGCGCAATGTAGAGAATACATCGACTTCAGCGACATGCATCCCATCAAGGTGATTAGCGACCATGATACATACATACATCTATACTGTACACAGCGCCCTACCTCGGGCATTAACGGTACAGTGCCCCTGAAACCTAGGGACATGAGTTTTTGTGTACACAGACCGGGATGATCCCATACTCTTTACGAAGGAGTCTGTGACCTTTAACGTGCTCGGATTTTGCTCTTCTGATGCACGAGACCACCATTTCTACTTGACTTCTGAACCACGAGGCAATTGAGACTAAGTACCTTGCCTAAGGATACAAACATGTTGGCCGTAGCGGGGCTCGAACTCACAACCTTTGTATCGTGAGACCTGCGATCTATCCGCTAGACCACACACGCTACCTCATGGCAATGACCAAAATTGAAACTACAATCCTGAAAAGAAACAGTTTTGTGTTAGCAATGGGAAACTATACTCTATTTGGCTTCCTCTGGACAGTGACGTAACTTAACAGGCGCAGCTTTTACGCACGCGTATGTATCTTCCGTCTTTCAACGCGCGCGTGTATACACCAGCGCCTCGAGTAGGCTCGCGCGTTATGTGCTGACATTTGTAGAATACGCAGTTACGTCACTGTCTCGTAATGGCCAAATAGACTAAAGTAAACCACCACCCTTCTCCCTGTGCAATGTTGAGAAATGTCACTGTCTTCAGCAGCAATTAAAGGTGTCCCATCACTGATTGATGGGGACTGGCAGTCAGTTTTACGGAGAAAATGTAATCGAGTAAATTAACACGTGACTCCTGTTGACCTGGTTTGGGGAACGAGACAAGAGTGTAGGAATATGAGGGGAACCCAAGTAATGGAAGGAAAACGGGATAGGGCCAAATTAATTATATTCGAGACAGTCTATAAACTATTTGGCTCTTTTACCAAAGGAAATACATATTCACTGACGGAAAACGAAGTTACATTGATTTTAAGACACGATTTGAGATCAGTGATGTTTAGTTGAAAGGTAGAGCGAGTATGGTAGCAAGGGTTACGTCAACTCCATCGACCATACATGTACATCCAAAGTTCATCAACAGCATGAATAGAATACTGTAAACGTGAACATTTTCGCGCTTCATTAATTTTCGCATTTTCGCGCTCCAACCAGCTACCGCGAAAATAAAATCACGCAAGTTTATTATGTGTATAAGTCTGTAATGAGCTTTCAAATCGCGAGTTTAAAAACAAGCGAAGTGGATGAAAATCAGTAAAGCGCGAAAATGTAATCGCGCAAAAATTACTACTTTTACAGTACTGCTGGTAATTCCGATCGACAATACTCTTCGATGACTGACAGCTTGTATAAATAACGTAATGCATTCAGCGCTTAACGTGGTCACCTGCTCTTAGCCACGTGTCCAACAAATTTACTCGATTAAATTTTTTCCGTATAGATGATGTGACCTGTGACGTAGCGACCGGTGGTATGCGTGCGCACCTACAGGGGGTGTGCTTTGTAAATTAAATTCACACTTGATTGATCATTACTTACGGTGTAGAATACATAGTGCAGTAGTCATGGTCTGCATCCCTAAGCACAATAAGAGACTAGATACTAAATATGGTTGCCCGGCGGTATGCGTACGCACCATAAGGGCAGGTGCTTTTAAAATTGGCGCCGCTCACAGTGATGAGTATTTTGCTTTTGAATAGTACGTATGCAGTAGTCATGGACAAGTACCCCTAGCATGTCTTCAGACCAGGCGCCAATCAACACTGCTGATGGAAACAACGGTCACATCATCTATACTATACCTGACTGATTGGGGAGGGAAAAAACTGTAGTTAAATAATGTATAATCTTGATTAAGTTGTTAAAACAACTAATCATGATTGTACATTTGCCGAGAATGTTGTCGCGGGTTCGACGCGAACTTGTGCCTTTTGTCAGCTGACACCAAGGGTATTACTTGCAAAAGCCCTGCTTTTAGGTACAGCAAAACTCGATACTCAGTCACTTGTTCGAAGGGGGAGAATAAGTCCAAAAGAATAAAGTTAAAACTCGGCTGTCGGAGGGGGAAACTGACATACTTTATAAAAAAATATAGGCCTATACGTCGTATAGAAAGAATTCCCTAAAATAGTCATCCATCTATGGAAATTACAAATATGCGAAAACATCATGCTACCAAACCCAACAACAGGGCTTACTGCCTCTTGCGATGTCGATGTCATAACAAAAAAGCAAATTAGAATACACGCAATTGTGATCAGATTTCTTAATACACCAATGTATCTCATCTGTACACACATCCCAAGTTAAATAAACATGATGAAGGAGTTATTATAATGAATTCTACACACTTCCAATGTCAACTCATCTCGAGAAAAAGGGCCGTAATTTACTCTCTCTTTGTGGTTAGATAGTGCCAAGCGTAGCTCACCGGCCAGTAGCGAAAAATGTGGTGCAAGGGCAGTCAGTATGCAACCACGCGAAAAGTCGTTCCTTTTCTAACCCAGCAAAGCGACCCGGAAGTACTCACCCGTAGCGATACCGCTTCGCAGTCATAGTTGACCTCGTAATAGCACGATGTAAATGAGCTCTTTTCATGATTATAATCACACATTTCAAACACATTTGCCATGAAATTGTATAGTAAAAAGGCATATTATGCAAATAATATTATCTAATATTATCTGTGAACTTCATGACATGTTGTATTTTCGGTGCAGATTATTGCAATCCGACAAACCCGAATTCAAGAAAAACTTGACGAAACTAAAGCCAAATTCACGGTAAAAAAGTCGCTTCTGAAGAATCAGGCATCAATTTTATCCATCGTATCATAATATTCATAGTCTTTTGTAACTAGAAACATGCTTACAATTTTATAAAATTATTTAGTCCGGTCAAGTGAATGCTTATAAAATAGCTCCTCGAATCTTGTCTCGATCTAAATTCATTTTGTAGCGTCGACGGGTTGTTGATCAAGTGTTTAAATCTCACAGTTATATTCAGATTTGCTTGATAGCTCAGATGGTAGAGGGCTGGCTTTGGGAGCGAGAGGTCCGGGGTTCGAAATCGATGTCATATATTTGTTTTACAGAAAGGCTATTCTGGTCAAAATGAATAAAATTTCACAATTTCATCACACAAAATGCATGAATTCGGACGTTTTCATTGGAAAAACGGTATTTTTTTTCAAAAATTTCAATAATGAATTCAAACGCGGGCATGAAAATGAAGCGCGGGCGTGTTACGGGAAACCAAAAATCAAGTTGGCGAGGCCTAACGGGGGATCGTAAGTTTCGTTTTCTGACCGAAAATCGGTGAAAATCAAACTCCGTTTTTCTTATCAAAAAAGAAGTCGGGCATCAATGTTTTTGATATGAAATTAAAGCTTAAGATTCCGTTAGTACGGAAATTGCTCTCAAAATATCGTACGAATTTTAGTCCAGTCAAGTGAATAGTTACAAGAAGCAAAGTCACGAAAGTTTTTAAATTCTAAAATTAGCGATAAAATCACTGTTTGTGGACCAAATATGTCAGATTTGGCATCATATTATAGAGAAAATTACGAACAATCCACCTACTTCTCCATCATGGCTGCCAGCTAACCCTACCTCAATTAATTCAGGGAAAACAAACTTCCCTTAATGTTTTAGCACAAGGTTGACATCCTGAAATCGATCTGTGCGTGGGTTAGAAATCGGCAAGGTCACTCATTAAAAACGATACCTGCGTGCTGACTGAAGGGTATGTGTAATGCTAGACGATAACCATCACTTTCGGGTGATGAATAGATGCATTTGGGTCACTAGGGTGGATGTGAACATCGGAAGTGGTGCGGTTTTTAAATATGACCAAAAATGAGTGACAATTGTACGTTTTTAAATTACGATTTTAACCAAGAAAAACCGTTTTATTCCTAAGGCGTTGAAGATGAAATTCGGTTTATCTTACTTAACTCCCTTATGTAATGCGCTTATACAGGCCTACGTAACACCCTATCTGCCCTTTGTTGAGATTTTGTTCAGTATACCGCACTCTATCAGACCGTCCTCCGGAAGTTAAGCGTAAACTGTCAATCATTCGTTGTGAATGAATATTCATTCATGACTATTCATGACCTCACACTATGTGATCGTCGCGATCCAGCGTCCTTCCCAACTGAAATACAAATAACGCCACGCCCCTCCTCTGTCACTGTCAGACGAAGCCATCCACAATTTAAAATTCGTATTTTGTTCGGCCACGTAAAAATTAATTTCAAATAACCAATTCTGAATGTTTCGTGTCATATAAGAACTAAATTCTGCTATCATCAAAGCAAATAAGTTTTACTCTAAATCACAATCAGCTTTTTTGACCATTGATGTACCATTGATTGACCATTGATTGACCATTGATTGTTGACCATTGACTATTTCTGTGCCACAAATCATGTTTTGAGCCGATAAAATCCACCACGTCTTAGGTCGTCTGGTTTGCTACGACCGTGATAGTGCGCCCCCTCTAAACCGTCCTCCGGTCCGTCAATTTAAGCATAGTAAACGGGGGACTTTGCCTTCGAGATACTTGTCCCATAGTAATATAGTCTCTGGCTTATAGCAATATGAAAAGATTGTCTACGTGTCAGGTAGGACACATCCGCTCCGGTCTTGTCGGGTGCTGTATCCCAAAATCCACATATTCACATAAAATATCCAGACAGGCCTGAAATTACTGATCACTAAACTGACAAGATTGCGAAAGGGCGAAAGATTTCCGTATTGCGCTAAGTGTTGATTCAATTGTTAATCTAAACAATAACATGCCCATCTATTTTCGGCAGGTTCCAGCTGACGCACCAGGCCAAGCTGGAGGTGTGTATTCACATTGCAGTGCCCAAAAAAAAGTTGCAATTATTGTAGCCGTTGGGATGAATATTAAACGTGCCCACAAAGTTGTCAGCACTATTCAAGCGTATGGAATAAAGTTACCCGTCATGCTGTTTGTCTATGGCGACTTTGCAGAAAGCTACCCGGAAGTTGTCAAGAAGTGGGCAACGAGATTCGACGTGGGAGTACGAGAAGACGGACCGTATCCTCACGGGCATTTTTCTATGTTGCAACCAAACTGGGTACGAGAATCACTAACAAGTGCCGAATTACGGTTGCAAGAAATAGGAATACAGCCTTCCTATTACTTACCAGTGAATATTACGGAGCCCATTGCCACAGCAGCACGAAACATGGGTTTCAGGATGGTTAAACCGAACGCTGAGTTTCCACCAACAGAGGGTGAGTGCAGAGAAGGGATAGGAATAGGATGAGCTAACTGTATTATTGTGACTAATATACATATTAGAGTAAAGCATTACATTGGGCAACAGTTAATGTTTATATAATGCAACCGGCAACCCACATTATATTATACAGGCAGCCGGTATTACAATGGAGTATGACCCACCATCTGTGAATGAACAATAACATTAAATATGTGGATCATAATTGAGTCTATTAATCATGTTAATGTGTAATAACGGAGCCCACGGGATACAAATAATACAACCTCCAAAAATTACATGGGATTTCAGACGCGTAATAATATAAAGATAAGTCACATCTTGCCATGAATTAAGTTTGTTGTTGTTGTTTTATTCTGGAAACCCCTAAGATTGACTTTGCATCCTTGAGCATATAGAGAGCCCAACTGAAATTGTGTTTGCTTAGTTTATTTCCACAGTTCTATCAGTTGGGTTGAATACGTAGAGTGTGTCTTAAGGGATAGTTGTTTTGTTATAACATCCCATTTGTTGTTGTATTGATATATTGTGTTTTATGGAAATAAGATTAAAATTGAAATTGAAATATCCCACAGGCAAGAAGGAATGAAATTGCCACAAATTAAATTTCTCAAAGATATGGTGTTTTTCATGAGTATTCCTTTGTCTTTAATTACAGGGCCAACATTGCTGACAATTGAGAACTATTACACGTTCAGGGATGTGGAGAGAGTGCCTAAGGCGCTGCGGTTTCTGGATACAAAAATCGTCCAGGGAAAATCGGCTATCCTTTCATTGGACACCGATTTACCGGATACGTGGATGAATTTAGTGTTTCTATTAGATTATCTTGTTGAAAATTCAGGAATGAAGATTGTCTCTTTAGCGGGGTGTATTGAGTGATCTTGAGTGGAAGCTCGTTTATATTTGTTTATATGAATCATGCCAATGTTATGTTCCGATATTTTCCCTGGCCAGTCGATATAAACATAGGCTGCAAATAAATTCGTCGAAAAAATTTGAGTCAATTAATGTCCACATTAAAGTCAATTGTATCTTAGTTTCACACAATTTCTTGTGTGTCAAATTTGATCCTTTTCAGAAAATTGTTCAATGCTTGTCACCGTCTTTGTTTACAATGTCGGCAAAAGCAATATCGTCTGTAGCCACGGCGATAAACGTCTTTCGTGGTTATTGTTGCCAAGCATGTTTTCAACATCGTTTACATTCGAGATAGCTCAATCAGTGCACCCGTGCAGGTAACGCACCACTTCATAGAGGTACGACTCGATAGAATGGAATAAAACACCAAAACATATTGTACGCGCGCGAATAGTATTGAATGGACATATAATTGTAGCTTTGGTACAAACAGTGGCATAGCCAGAGGGAAGGGGGGGGGGCAATATTTGTTCTTTGGTCATTGTCGATTGCTATTGGAACTGTCAGTTCATTTAACAAGGAGAATTCATACACACAGCCAATGATGTCCATTTAACTCTCAAGGAACTTGGCATATCTATAGTGTGCAATCAACTAAAAGGGGCCACAGAGCTTTCAGCAAGCAACAATTTCAAATATCAGCATTGGTTACCAACAGATACAGACAACAGACACCAAGTAACTTCAAATCGCAGCCAATGAACCTGATTAAGATTCAATGTTTTGAGGGCGCTTGTCGCAAATGTTATTCGAAGAAGCCGTATTGCGTGTTGGAATGCACAGTCAATGATGAATAAATCTGCTGATGTATGTGACTATATAATCAATCACAACTTAGATATTTTAGCAATAACAGAGGCATGGCAAAAAGGCGATGAGAGAGACCATCCAGTTTATGCCGACATCAGCGCTACTCTACCAGACTTTGATTTGTACCAGCTGCCCCGAATCGGAAAATCGGGTGGTGGTATTTGTGTCATCATGCGCAAGGCCTATGATCATGATGATGTTTAAGCGGTTCATCACAAGTACAATACGTTTGAATGTCTTGAACTTTCAATATCAAGTTGTGAGAGAGATGTCTTCCAGTTGTTTGTTTTGTATAGACCAGGCTCGTCCGCACCTACTAAACAGTTCTTCGAAGAGTTGTCATGCCTCATTGAATCAACTACGCTTGCTTCTGGTCAATTAGTTATAACTGGTGACTTCAATATACACATGGATGATCTCGACTGCCGTGAAGCAAAAACAATGAATGATATTTTGTTTTCAGCGAATTTAAAACAACACATTTGTGAACCAACACACAAGCGAGGTCATACGTTGGATTTGCTGATTACGCGGGAACTCCAGGAATCTGTTACCAACATTTTTGTTGTGCGCGATCTTCCATCGGATCATTTCGCTGTAACGTGTGAAGTTAAACTGTCACGTCCTCCTGTTACTAAGCGTGTCATCAAATCGCGCAAGCTTCATTCCATTGATTCGAATGTTTTTCATCAAGATGTTGCCAATTCTCTGAATGTTGACCTTCACTCTGATTCAGTCGACCAGATGGTTAAATCTTTCAATGCCACTCTCAGTACTCTTCTGGATAAGCATGCACCACTTAAAACCCACATGATTTCCTTAAGACCTCATGCACCTTGGTACAATGGCTGGAATCTAAACTTATTGTTGATGAGATTGCGTTCAGGGATCAATGTCGTCATTACAAGGACGTTCTCGACCGTGCAAAGACTGATCATCACTGTGCTGAAATATCTGCTTGTGACACTCGGCAGATGTTCAAACTTTTCAACAAATTGACAGTCTACAAACCTGCAAAAGCACTTCCTTCACACAGCTCTACGAAAGTTTTGGCTAATCGCTTTAGCAAATTTTTTGACCAGAAAATCAAGAACATTCGAAATCTGTTGGACGATGTGTCTGTCGAAGCCAATCCCATTTCAGATACCACAATTGTGTGCGAGAGTATCTTTGATCATTTTCAACCACTGAGTTGTGATGAAGTCTTTGCAATTATCAAAAAGTCACGCGTAAAATCTTGTTCTCTGGATCCTCTGCCAGCCGGTGTTATTAAAGAGCACTTACCTGAACTGTTGCCGTCAATCACTCGATTGTAAACCCATCTCTTCAATCGGGTGTATTTCCAGACTGTCTTAAGGAAGCTCTAGTAACATCTTTGGTTAAAAAGGCCAACCTTGACGTCGAGGAATTAAAGAACTATCGCCCTGTATCGAATCTCCCCTTCCTTGGGAAGGTAATTGAGCGTGCCGCCATATGTCAGCTCCAACTTATATCAAAACCAATGAGCTCTACAACAAAAGTCAATCTGCCTATCGTCAGTACCACAGTGTTGAGACTGCATTGCTTCGTGTAACCAACGATTTGTTATGTGCTGTGGATAATCATGGAGAAGCCGTCCTTGTTTTACTCGACTTATCCGCGGCATTCGACACGGTAGATCATGGTATCCTGCTTGGAAGATTAAAATCAAGGTACGGTGTCTCTGGCTCACAGCTGGTTCGCATCCTATTTGAAGAACAGAAAACCATCCGTGATTATCGATGGTATGGTTTCCGACCCCACAGGACTTGATTGGGGTGTCCCTCAAGGTTCCGTTGTCGGCCCTGAAATGTTTATTCTATATTCTGCACCAATCGAAGACATCATTAATAAGCATGACCTTTCCAGTACCTCCTACGCAGATGACACACAGCTATACGTAGTGATTACACCATCAAATCGCGATAGAACTGTGACCAAACTTGAGAACTGCATCAAGGATATTCGCTCTTGGATGGCACTAAACAAACTCACGTTGAATGACTCCAAGACCGAGTTACTTCATGTCACATCACGGTTTGCCAAGAACATCACAAAGGTAAACATCAACATCGGCAATACTACAATATCTCCATCAAAGGATGTTCGCAATCTTGGTGTGCTTTTTGATAGTTGTCTTACCATGCGCAGTCATATAAATAGTGTGTGTAGGAGTGCATCTTTTGCCATCCGGAAAATTGGGAAGATACGTCGATACCTTGATAAAACAAATACTAAAAAACTGGTTCATGCTTTTATCTCATCCCGATTGGATAACTGCAATAGTCTTCTTTTTGGACTCCCGAATAAAGACCTCAATAAACTTCAGCGCATCCAGAATATGGCGGCAAGGGTAATCTCTCTGAGTAGGAAACGCGACCACATCTCACCAGTTATGTGCAATCTACACTGGCTGCCAATTCGCGAGAGGATTGTTTTTAAAATTTTACTTCTGACTTTTAAAGCCCTGACCGGTCAGGCACCCATATACATCTCAGAACTCATTGCAGATTACAAACCGAGCCGGACTCTTAGATCATCATCTCTACATCTGCTCCAAGCAACTCCTAGCAAAACAATAACTTACGGCAGAAGTTTCGCGGTGACTGCGCCAAAGCTGTGGAATTCCCTAAAATTCCCGAAATCCACAATTAACAACTCAGTTTAAATCTCGCTTGAAAACGTATCTTTTTAAAACTGCTTATAACTTGTCATAATTGATGTTTTATTGACTTTTAAATCGCAATGTTTATATCAATAGCAGCTGATTGTATTATTCTCCGATGGCTATTTTAACAATTTTGTTTGTACTTTTTGAGGTGTTCTTTGCATTGTATATATTTATAATCTTTTTAATCATGTGTTTTAAATGTATGCGTAGTTTTTTAAGATCTTTATCATTTGTTTGTGAAGCGCATTGGTGCCGCTGCTTTATGCGCTATATAAGTGTGTGTTATTATTATTATTATTATTATTATGGTGTCGAACCAATCAGAAAGCAAGAAACTAAAATACGCGGAGTGCATTACAAGTGTATACTCCGCGTGTGCGCCGTTCACTGCGCGCACCACGAGCTTTGTTTTGATTCGTTGTTCAGGAATCGGTGGGTTCGGCGATTTTCACTTAGGGTGTTAGCAAACTTGTTAACATGTTTTTACAGGGTGTCTCAAAAAACCCGTGAACGTGTTTACCCAACTTATTGACCATGAACTTCTAGGATTTGGTGTAACAAGTATACAAGTTCATGGTCAATAAGTTGGGTAAACACGTGCACGGTTTTTATTGAGACACCCTGTATTCGTTTTTACATTGATCAAAAAATATGCAAAAAATTGTTCATTTTGATTTGTAAGTGTTGTGTATGAATTAGGTCAATACATGCGTACGTTTTGTTTCTCGAAAAATTTGAAAAATCAATGCACTTGCGCAAATGTTGATATGCTCACAATAGCACTCCCCCTTCGGGGTCGTGCCATTATTCACACATCAACATCATCAGGCGTGCATTGATTTGTCTAATTTCTCTCGAAACAACACATACGCATTAATTGACCTAGCGCACCCAGAAAAGTCGTTGAAGCATGCCATTGTATGGAATTGTATGTATTCAATCAGCGATTCAAATGGATTATAAAAGTAATGCATCAATTGTACCTTTATTATTGTTCAACTAAAATTCACCCACATATGTATGCGACACTGTGTGGCGAAAGAACATTTCATGTTGTCTATAATTCTTGGATGTATAAATGCCGGGGTATGATAAATGAGCTAACTTGAGCGTGGTGTATAAACAGCAGACGACGAAACTGCTTTCCGGGACTGCTTTACATATAGGACATGAAATATCTCTCCGCATTGAATTGGAACGTGAAGAAATTGACAATGCCTCTTTACTTTACTTTACTTTGCCGTGTTCAGGGCGGGGTGCAGTGTTCCTACGCATAGCTAAAGAGCGCGACCCAAAATATTTATATTCTGTTCTATTTTCAGTGTATTCTTATCAATCTAAAAATTAGAAACACTGTTAAGTTTAAGTTGTGCAGTTTTCCTGAACGATTAGCCAAAGAAAGGCAGTGTAAATGTGTTCTGCTGTTTTATTTCTGGTCACATGTCAGAAGTCTGATGTTGGCAACCACGCTGAAATCACCATCAATTGCAACAAACGCCATTGTTACGTACGTACATTAAGATGTGGTGATAAGTTGTAATCTATTTCCGATATATCTGAGCACGGATAGCTCTTAAAATTTGTCTATCAATTGTATAAACACAATTAATTCACACTGGCCAATGACAATCGAGATAGCATTATTGTTCAGTAGCACACAAAACTAAACCACCCAGTCAACAATGCAATTTCGCCTACGTGCGAAGCAATGCAATGGTAACGTGTGTGGCGTGACGTGTTATCAATGTAAAGTGCTCAACAAAAGAAAGTCGTACACTTTGTTTAGGTCAATTAAAGTAACTTTTGATTGTTTTTTTACCAAACAGGCTAGATAAACATTTGGATGAATCTTTTAGGCACATTTTGATACCAAACATAACACCTAGCAACAAAGATAAACCATGATTAGCGCCATTTAAAGAAAATTAGTCACTTTTCAAAAGTCACATTTTCAATTACTACACGGGAGGAAAATGTGTGTGTGCGAGGTTCACCCCATGCGTGACACTGTTATTAACCAGGATTGACCGGCGGGCAATCGATCACACAGTGCAGCCATGTACTACCTTGCATTGGGCGTACACTAAGTGAGCGGGATATTTGATTCCGAACATAAAGGGCATTATGTGCTTGTTAACAATTGGTGTTTTCTTCCGCGTAGTGTATTGGAAATGTGACTTTTGAAAAGTGACTAATTTTCTATAAATGGTGCTAATCATGGTTTATCTCTGTTGTTAGGTGTTATGTTTGGTATCAAAATGTGCCTAAAAGATTCATCCAAATGTCTATTTAGCCTGTTCGGTTAAAAAATAGTCGAAAGTTACTTTAAATGACCTAAACAAAGTGTACGACTTTCTTTTGTTGAGCACTTTATATGCATAGTGTACGTGGCACGGCCTTTATATCAATTCGGTTTCATATCTCACTTCGCGAGAAAAACCATAGGAGCAGCTCATTTGCATAGACACGGCGCAGTGACTGTATCAATGCACAATCATGCTATCTTAACTTGTCGGTAGATCCCCATAAAGTTACCCATAAATAATATCATGCTTTGTACTTGGAATCGGAACGTGTTGCAGCAGTTCTTAAATGGCGCCACCACGATGTGTGTTGCGTTATTAGCAATAACTGCTTTTCAGTTTGTTCAGCGTATTTGGCTCTCTATAGTCTTACATCCAACTAGATTGAGCGGGTTTAAATAACGATAATCACGGGTTACTATCATGGAGAACGACTCGGTGGATTGTAACCACAATATTTCTTGTGAATTTTTTCAAGAGGAGGCACCTCCAAACATTAAATATTCCAGCAATCCATCGTTTTTTGTCGGATGTTACTTGGCAGTCGTGGTTATAATATTTGGGACAGTTGGAAACTCTGTTGTTATGCGAATCCTTTACAAAGAGGTTAAACTCCATACGCCGACATACATGCTTATGTTCAATTTGTCCGTCAGTGATCTAATCGTGTCATGTTTTGGAACACCAATGTCTTGTAGTAGTTCTTTTATGGGCCGTTGGCACTACGGAAAAATTGGATGCGACTATTACGGATTTTTAAACTACTACTGCGGTTGCATATCTCTCAATAGTTACGCCGCGATTGCTATTATGCGCTTTTTTGTAATTGTTAAAGGGCAGATTATTACGAAACAGCACATACTGCGTCTAGTATGCCTAGTTCACGGTTACACGTGTATACTAACAGTAGCACCTTTATTTGGTTGGAATGCCTTTGTTTTAGAAGGATTCTACACGCAGTGTGATATAGCCTATAAAGTAAAATCTCCACTTTACATCTCGTATATATACGTTATGTTCATCGGGCTGTTCTTCGTACCTTTAATCATCATACAGCGTGTTTTTATTAAGCAAACCGGCTTTTACCCGTCTTATAAAGAGCAGGATAAAAGCCTGTTGCTCGTGTGAGAGACGTGTTTTTATTGCAGTACGATAAACAAACTTGCCGGCTGCCGCTGACCTCATTATAATAAATGCCAGTGAAAGGTCGTAAGCAGGTCACTCGCGATGCATTGTGGTATTGACAGTAGCAAAATGGCGTCTGCCGTACGACATTTACAGTGCGCTAGTCTGATGTACCCATTTCCGCTTACCATCGGCAAACGCGCTGAGCTGGAACCGTGCGTGTTTATACTGACGAAAGACTGCTTTTCCTAACCGGTTTCAACCGCTATTATCCTTGGTTTCGAAGGATAAAAGGCATCTAAAATCCAGGAGAAAAAAAACGGTATGAGCGGGCAAATGCCGGTGGTGGTGTGTTTTTACTGGGGGATTTTAATCCGTTAGCAGTCATATGCCTGCTTTTTTTCTTCAGTAAAAACACGCTGATAGTGTGTAGTTATGTTAGAATCATTCGTTATGTTACGGCTCATGACATCCAATTACAATTTCACCTTGTTTATAAAGCCCGACATCGAAGCAGTCCTCGCGCTACTGTAATTATATTGATGAGTTGCGGGGTATTTGTTGTAACCTGGTTGCCGTATTGCATCGTAATCATGCGGGCTCTTTTCGGCAACCCAAAAGATATATCTCAAATGGCATCGGTAATTCCTGCTCTTATAGCTAAATCATCAACTCTTTTCAATCCGTGGATTTTTGTTGGTTTCAACAAAGATTTTCGCGAAGCCTTAAGAAAGGAATGTATGTGTTGTCACCAATCTAACAGAATGTCTTCGTCAGAGAGCCATTGTCTGACTAATAATATACAAGTAATTGAAAATGTAAGGAGTACCTCATTTTTCAAAAACTCATAGGAAAATAATGATGGAGACACAGGTCTGAAAGAACCAACCCTCTTCTTGAACTAAGTAGTAGGATTTTGTAGGCGATGATAAGTTATCAGTGAAACATAGTCGGATCAAAGTATGCCTCTTCTAAGATTGTTCGCATGTGTCCAACGCACGATTCAAAAGATACAATTTATTCTCATACACACATGACATCCAATCAAATTTGGGGTGAGTCTGAGAGAGGTAATCATGGTAATAGGATGGTAGCCCAGATTCTTGCTAAACCTCGCTGAAACAGAGGAGAATGGAACGGGAAATTTATCGAATGAATAAATAAGCAACTTTGACATAACTTTCACTAGAGTTTAAGATACTAAAAATCGGACTTATCCAACTGAAGATACACTCCATTAGAGTGGGGACTTCATCATTTTGTCAAAGTGAAAATGCACTTTGTATTTCTTGTTTTTAATTCTGATACATACTTTTGAAGTTGCAAACATTTTTAGTTACAGGATGTAATTTTCATTTGCATATCATATTAACATATAAAATATGAGCTAAAGACGGTTTGTATTTATTTATTTTTCGTTTGTATTTTACAAGGTAGTTTGCTCTTAGTGTCGAAATAGATCCGAAAAGATCGATCGCAATGATGTGGTGCATCACATAATATTTGAAATATGATATTCATAAATGATGTTGTATTAACTGGTAATCTCGTATTTCGTCATTAATTTATAAATATAAGATGAATATACTTAACTACTAGTACTTCCGAAAGTAAAGCATATCACATCAGGATATGCCACTCTCAAGGTTTAATTATTTAAAATAGATGGCTTTATGTTAAATACTTTATCTGATATACATGTAACTGGCTAAATGTTGGGTATTAATGTACACTTTCCCATACCGGCCTGACCGTGAATGACGTATTCAACAGAAGAAATTACCTTAAGATTCCTAACCAGTAATTAATATCAGTTCTTGCAGAAGTCACTCAAACTTTTTTTGAGCTGAGCATCCTGAGTGATTATAGAATTAATAAGAAATGGTACTTATTGCTCCCAAATTATTAAAGTTGTATTTTAATCCTGATTTTAGGACTATTACCTAATACCACAGTGCAAAAAGAAATATTTTCAGTTTTGTAGGTTTTTTGAATGCATTTTGGTTGTAAATGTTCGGGTAACATTTATCAATTTTTTCTGATAAATGAGGGCGCTACACCAGTTGTCCAACTCTGTGGGCAAATTTCTCGGAACTTTCGGGGATAGCATGTATAATTGTTTGGATTAAATGATCAAAGATATCATGAAATTTAAGGAAAATGTCAAATTGAAAAATCCAGTCGCTTTTTAAGCGAGAAATCTTTTCTCATGTGCAAATGATTAATTTTTAAAGCATTCTTGGATGAATACATAAATAATAAGTTTCGTGGTAAACTTTTATATTTCAAAATTATATACATCCGTCATGCTCATCATTTTTATAAATACCAATGTAGAAACTATTTGGGATCTACTATTTGAAAACTCAGGTAACATAGTTTGTGAAATTATGCTTGCCTACATTCTGTAGCTTGAGCTTAATTGTTCCTTCTAATCATCAAATATTGTTGCTTGTACGGAACGATTGTTTTGGATTATAAATTAATTTCTCAAGTCATACAAATTACACATTTTAAATATAAATTATTACAAAATTAATAAACAGTACTTACATGGTCCGCTCAA
This sequence comes from Ophiura sarsii, assembly GCA_035610835.1. Taxonomy (NCBI): domain Eukaryota; kingdom Metazoa; phylum Echinodermata; class Ophiuroidea; order Amphilepidida; family Ophiuridae; genus Ophiura; species Ophiura sarsii. The sequence goes on along the minus strand of CM069452.1, from coordinate 7,499,215 downwards.
ATTATAAAGCACGTTCAAAAACAAATCTCCAAAGGGCGAGGTCTGCACACTGAAGACATCAGAAGTGTTGCTCCGTTTCTCCCAACAACAAGTATGGTCGACGTCACTGTACCCCCAAGTACAATGTCAAGACTGAATACATTATGTCCTTGCTAGCACAACAAAATCACATATATTTTCTGTGCAACAGCATCCCGGCTTATACAAGTTATAATTCTTGCGCCATGTATATCAAGTCAAACCATGATGCGGAAACCTAAAACCCTGATTTATTGGAGTTCATGCTACATGCTGAGCATGTCACCTCAGTGATGGTAAAATGAGGAATGGTTAAATTAACCCAGCCCAACATCCAAGAGAGAAATTATACAATTCAACAGGTGATACAATTCTACAGCTGGTTTTGAAATGATATAATTATATACCATTGATACATTTGTTATGACTCCCAACTCTGTGTATTCTCTAGTCAATAGTCAAACTTAATCCATCCCGAATTTACATATCAATATACCCTCTATAGTTGATGATTATCACCATCCTATTGTGTCCACATTTATCCAACTCTTGATCCCACGCCTGGGTGAATATCATGGTTAAGGGAATGGTCACTATTTTATGAGAGTGTATTAAGGGAACGGTCAAGATTATAACACATAGGGTTTGAAGTTATTATAAATCATTATTTAATATCAGAATAATTTATAAAATGGAGAAAATGGGCTTTTTGTAACAACCATTTTACATGTAAACGTATAGGGAAACCATTTAGTGGTGTGAATTCTGAAAGGCAAGGTCCACTCTGTCCAGTTCACCCAGGGTGAACATACTTACACCTGTTCATTTGGTGACAGATGAAATAGAGTTAAGATGGAGAAATCTCAACCTTGAGATATTCCCAAGGGATATGGCTGGTAAAAGTGGACCTAAAGGTTTAAGTCTCACCTACCCAGACATGGCATAACATGATAACATCGTCTTATTTTCATTAAACACAAAAGACTGTCGAAATCGGCCCGGTATAATATGGACATAAATGTTTTGTTTTAACACGGATACATTATTCGATAATACAAACATAGGGCGAATACATATATGGGTTAGAAATATATTGATTGACAGCAGATTCCAGCGACAATTCGCTTTCTAAAGAAGAACTTTTGAAGGTGAGTGACCGGATCACTGAAGTATTTACCGTCAAAATTGAGATTTTCATATCAGTGATCAGATGAAAGCCCAAATTGTTCGCATTACCCCTGCATTATCTTTTGACTGAGAGATATTTCCTTCAGATGTCAAAAGCGCAAAAAGTAGTGAATTATCCCCAAAAGTGGCAAAGGTTTGTGTACTCTGTGCTATGGGCAAATTGTAGGTGGATTATGAATGAATTGTTCTATCATGAACCGATGGAGTGATTTAATGCAACTTTTGGAATATTGTTATTTTTTATAATGTGCTTTCATGTACAGAAAACACAGTATGAAAAGGTCGGGTCATACACTTTTAAGGCAAGCTTCAAAAGAGTTTTAGACCATAAATACAGTCCAGCAGGACCATCTAGGCGTGCCTTGGATAATAGTGCAGATATGTCGCTTGTTTTCATTTAAAATATAAACTGCAATGCATGCGGGGGGCACTGAAATTGGAAAGGGTACGGTGTATGTGCCGCCCTGAAGGGGGAGGTTAAAAAAAACTCCCATGGTCAAAAAAATCGCACGGTCACAAATAAGCGCACAGTCAAAAAAAATTAGCACGGTCACAAATAATCGCATATTCAAATAATCGCACAAATAATGCACAGTCAACAAAAATTGGACAATCAGTGGCCACACAGGCCCCCCCCCCAACCTTTGCCCACGCTACTGCCAGCGCCCCCCACCTACAATGTTTTTTTACAGAAATGATATGGTCAAAATCGCAAATGTACCGACGGAAGCTCGTTTGTGCCAACAGATTTGATGAATAGGGCAGATTTTGCCGACAGATTTGATTAAACCCCCACCCCACCCCACCCCACCCTCTGGGTACGCCCTTGTTTACGGTGTGGGGGCGGGGGGGGGGGGGGGGGGGGGTGACCAAGGTTTTTTTAATTGGTACCCCAAAAATCGTAAAAGGTCCCCAATTTTTTTGCCGTCGTGAAATTCTACTTTCTGGTAAGTGGGGGGGGGGGGGGGGGGGGGGGGGGGGGGGGGGGGGGGCGGTAGCGATGTGGTTGTCCTAAAACCGGCAAGAAAAATCGCATGGTACAAGTGGCAAATGTACCGACGGAACCTATGCCTCTGAAAAGGTATAAAGTGGTACACAAAAAAGGTATATTGTCAAATTTTACCGCCCCCTCCGCCCCCCCCCCCCCCCTGTATCCGCTACTGAAACCCCCCTTTGCCCCCCCCCCCCCGGGTCTCCTCAACTATTGAGATAAAAGAAGAACACTTTGCGTTTCGTAGCGCAAACGTTTGTTTAGATTGGCCACGAAAAATCAAGTTTAAAATAAAATTCAACCCTAAATATCCAAGACAATCACACAGTGAAACAAAAACTTCAATGGAGGAATTATTTAGTAGTGTGCCCCCTGATGTCCTGTTTTTTGGGACCTTGAATTTAGGACAGTTTGTTTATAGCATCTGATCATCTCTCCTTCAGGAAGTCAACTTGACAAGATGATAAGATGTTGATCTCTTCAATTCAACTTTTTATAATGACGAGATGGTTAGATGACAAGATCCCAGATCTCATCAAGTCGACTTCCTGAAGGAGAGATGATCAGATGACTAGATCTCGGATCTCATCAAGTCGACTTCCTGGAGACGAGATGATCAGATGACAAGATTCAGGATCTCGTCAAGTCGACTTCCTGAAGGAGAGATGATCAGATGACTAGATCTCGGATCTCATTATCTCGACATCTGGGTGGCACTTTTAAGCTTCCATAAACTTGGGATAAAAATATAATTTAAAAGATACATTTTTCACCATAAAAAAACAACTTTAACAAAAAAAATTATATTGGGTCGGTCGTGTTTGGTTAAACAAACTTTTTTTTGCCTTTAGTATGGAAGTCTTGACCTTCAACTACATGTATTATTGTAAATGTCCATAACTTGTGATTCACGCATTTTGCTAAAAATACCTTATTTTTGCTCAAAATAAAATAATTAATTTTTGGGCCAAATACCTTATTTTGGGGCACATTTATAAAAAATGAAGATAATCTATCTTGTACTACACGTGCCAAGGAATCTATTGGTATTTGTTTGTTTGTCGGGGTGTTTGGTGTTTGTTTCTCTGTTTGTTTGCTTGGGTCCTGAAGGGACCAGACTCAAGCAAAATGCTCGGGCCAGACTTAAAACGCCTATATAAGGGAGCGTTCATAAATACTTTGGTGGGGGGGCTGGATAATTATAGGGGTTGGGCCAAAAAAGTTTTGATACTCTGCAAAGGGGGGGGGGGGGCGGTCAAAAAAAGTTTTTGAAAGCCCCAACAGAGGGGTGTCAAAAAAGTTTAAACACTTATTAGATTCCAAAATTTTCTGGGCTTCGCCCCCAAACCCCTGCTTTACCTGTATACACATTATTTACCGGACGTTCATAAATCAACGTTAAAATAGCTCATTTTTTGGCGCGCATATGTCCACAGACCTATATATGTTCATATACTAGCCCAGCTAAAAAACAATGAAGGGCAAAGTCATATCAATAGCAAATAACAATTGTGCGCTCATTGTATTGAAAGCCAGGATATATAATCTGAGGGAGCATCCTAATTGGTTTCATGAACAGAGATCCGTGCATAAATATGTGAAGTTATTCAGGGGATTAAAGACCATGGCACATAACCAAAGAAACCAGCAGTGGGAGTTCTGATTCACTCTAGGTTCTTCAACCTGCCAGCTGCCCTCCTAGATGTGATGCGTCCATCAAAATAGAATATTATGATACATGGTCAAATTCTGTAAAAAATCCCATAAAAGATAACATCTATGTCCTATGAACTTGATAACAATGAATTGGGGGGGGGGGGGGGGGGGGGGGGGGGGGACAAGAAAGTTTCAGGTGCAGGCAGTAATACAGGTGGGGGGGTCAAAAAAGTTTGTGGCATGGCGAGAGGGGGGGGGGGGGGGTCAAAAAAGTTTGTGGCATGGCGAGAGGGGAGGTGTTGAAGAAGAAAAAAAAGTGTTGATATAACAAAAATGACATTATCCAGCCCCCCACCAAAGTATTAATGAACGGTCCCTAAGCATGCTAGCTGAATGACGTGAAAGCAAGAAAAGATGGAAGAATAGAATGAAATAAAACGAGCCACTCCCAACAGATAAAGTTAACAATTTTGCTGTCAGCCTTCGGACATAAGAAAAGAATATACATAGTCTTGACCCAATCTCATTTGCAACACAGGCCTGGATTTTCAAAACTATGAGTGCATCTACAAGGAAACAGATATTTATGCATATTTGATTACAAATCAATGGTTACCAAAAGTACCGCTAAAACATGTTGACACCTACTTTAAAATGTATTTAGGAATTAAGTCATACAAAAGTATACCCCTAAATCTAGCAAAATATAATGTTGCACGTACGGTTCCCCAATGCTTGAACATAGCCTAAGTACATGTACACTTTACGTCTAGAGTTGATTTTGTGAATTATTGATCGAAGATATTGTTTGGGCGTACGGCGTTCTACTATTTATATTCTTGCCGGGTCAAAGCAGGTCAAAGGTTAGCCTTTAAATTTCCAGTGTTTTCGACTTTCATCGGATTACATCACATCAAAGAATCCCGAAAAGACGTCTATATCGTCGATAAAACTCTCTTTTTGTATTTATTTAGAACCAAAAAGTGCAACATCGAATAGTTGAGTTAAACAGGTGTGAGTATTCATAAGTAAATGATGAATTTTAGTACCGATCATTGTTTGATTTTGTAAGCTTATCACTAATCCATTCCTAGCAGGTGGCCGAATTCCCCAGCCCTGGCAAATTTGCCAGTGTACTGGCAAATATGCCCGCTAAGTGGGCATATTTGCCAGTATTTACAGTTAATCCAAAATTAGCGCTTCCACACAAAAAATGGCATGTTCTACCTTTCATATATCAATTGTTTAACTCAATACCTAAATATTTCGTGTCGCTTCAAAAAAATTCTTGGTTGCGTTTTGCCAGAAAAATGATGACATTTCAGTCATTTTGTGGCAAGTAGACATTTTTCCTGTATTTACAGTTAATCCAAAAGTAGCGCTCTCACACACACAAAATGGCATCTTCTATCCTTCCTATATCGATATCTGAACTCTATACCAAAATATTTAGTGTCGCTTGAAAAAAATTGGGTTGCATTTTACCAGAAAAATGATGCAATTTCAGTCATTTTTGGCCAAAATATTTGTAATGTTTGTAATATAATTTTCAAACTTTCATTGAAAGTGCTCTAACATTAACAAAACGGAAATCCTCAATACCTAAACATTTTGTGAAACGTCCAAAAAGTATTTTATGTTTTGTTGGAAAATTAATTAAATGTCAGTCATTTTGGGCCTCCAAAAATCAAGATATTTCATTGAAAGTTTATTTTAAACATTTGATAGAAATGGGACTTACATACATGTACAAAAAAAGCATGTTATATGCTGTTACAACAGCAACAAATTCAAAACATAAATACTTGGATTCACTTGGATTTTGTAATATCAGAGAAAAATATAAAAGCCTCAAAGTGTATTCATGAATTTTACATGAACATTGTCGTTTAGAATGAGGCTGGGCTGGTTGGCCTACCTTGCCCCTTCCTGCATTGCTCCTCAAGTTATGCCTGAGGTGCTACACGCTTAGTTTTTGCCATGGTTTGAATACACTATCAGCTGAGTAAATAGTGTGGCTAGTCCTGTTATGACCTAGCTGATCATGGCCACTAGCTATATATTGCATCATACAAACATACTAGTACATGTACAGATGACCACGCCTTTGATTCAAGAAAGGTATATTCAATGGACATTCATATGAACAATAGCAACTTTGAAATACAGGTGAACTGAACTAGTAAACAAGATACCTGGTAAAAGCTCATGCATTGAATTATAATTTGCATAATAAAAGCAACCATGCCAGGTGTATGGGATTAAGCAAGATTGCCCAATAGTTACACAAATGCCACATGGCCAGTCAGTTGGTAACCTGCCATCATACACTACACATCAATGCTCCAATCTGCATACACTACACATCAATGCTCCAATCTGCACACACTGATCCAACATCTTCTACCATCACATTATTTTACTAGATTCAAATATAAAGCATTACATCTCAGTATGGCTAATTTGGCTTCAAACATGATTGGTGTAGACATGGTCAAGGAATTCCAGCAGAGAAATGGGTGGGGTGCAGATTCTATTCCCCTCTCATTTTACTCTACCATCAAAAGGTATGTATACTACATGAAGGTGACATAATGTTGGTTCATAACAAAAAGCTAAGGAAGACATTTTCTTGTAGCTAATAAAGACCAATTTGAACACAAAAAGAGCAATAATCCTAATTACATACATCATCAGCCACCACCAAACAAACATCCCCTCCACAAGTTATGAAATTAATCATATTAGAAGCTGTTTCCCTGCACCTAATATCCAGAAAATGATATCAATAAAAAGCAAATACAATACCCCCCCCCCCCCTTGAGAAAAAACAACAACCTAGAATAAAATAAGGATTTTTGATTTTCCCCAGCACCCATTATTCAGAAAAAGACCCCCCCCCGGATAAAGACAATACCCCCTGCCCGATAAAAACAAACAGCCCACCCACACCTGAACAAAAAGACAATCCCCACACAGCCCACCCCAAGAAAAACGAAAGAAAAACAAAGAAAAACAAACAACAAAAAGAAACAAACAAGCCAAGAAGCACAAGATTGTCCCCCGGGGATTGTCCCCAAATCTACTAGAATACTCACAAGACCCCACCCCCATAACACTTAAAACAAGAAAAGAAAAGAAAAGAAAAACATTGATAAATAAACAAGTAAATAAATGTTTAAAAAATAATTCACCAAACAGTAAATACATGAATAAATTAATGAATAAATAAATAAAGTTATTATATAGAGTTATTATAAACAAGAAAACAACAATAAAATACCTTTAAAAAAGCCATTAAAACAACATAATCACACCCAAAACAAAAATATATCAACACAAAAACACCCAAAAAAAACTAATCCACACTCATGACAATAAATATATCTAAATAATTCTTCAAAAATCCCAAAAAGAAAGAAAAAGAAAGAAAAAGAGAGAGAGAACAAATAAAAGTTAGCCCATCACTATTTTAGGATATCCACAAACTTTTTTTCTCAAAGCTGATTGGTTGTCAACCCATGCATAACTGGTTGTCATGAAACCCAGCATATCATTGGCCACATACTCCCCTTGATATACATCAATATTCATACACAATTCAATAGGGATGAGAGTATACACTCCACCTATTTCTATCACAAAAATCATTATGGTACCGTTGTGCCCATCACTACTAAAACTTTTATACAATAGACAAAACTTTTGCTTGATGCTGAGTGGATGTCTCGGACACACCCCTTGTATTTAATTGGCTACAAGTACCTATGACATCATTTTGGCTAGTGAGCTCCCCCAGATATAGTGCTGGGAGATATCAAGCCTCCCAACACCAAAATCACCAACTGCTCTTCATCTCTTCAACAAACATCATAATTTGCTTAATTCAAACAGGAAATCAAACTTAAACCTTTCCCCAGCAGATTTTTATTCCATTGGAACAATTATTTTGGGTTTCAAACATGAAAAATAGTGAATTTATTACAAATTTTGTCTTGGTGGCCATGTTTGCCCACTTTATCAGGGGCCGAATTTGGCCACCTGATAGGATTGAATCAGCAGGCAACATCTCCGAATTTTGCAACTTGAACTTGGAGTGGACAAAAACATTATGTACTGCGCCATTGCTCGAATTCAATATTTGTTGATGTTTTGGAATGTTCTTATGCAAGTATCAATTTGAATCTTGAACCTACCCTCCTCAAGCCAAGCCTTCATCTGTATTCTATTCACCAGTTAACTAACTTAAACTTAGATAATCCTGCTGAAAAAAATATTACTTTGTACATGTTGTAATGTAGGTGTTTTTTTCCTGCATTTGCAATCTACTCTTTTACTTTGTCTTAGACTTAGTACAACAAGTCATAATTTAATTAGACTCTAGAGTACTTTGTCATCAGTTGTTATTATTCATCATAGAAAAATGTCACTCCATGTGAAATTCACTCTCTGCCGCAACACCACCATTCACCAACGTTAACTACAAGCTAGGAAGCAACACCCTCACTTCAGTGGACGACTACCCCTACCTTGGCCTGACGTTAACCACCACCATGTCATGGTCCAAACACATCAACGGAGCCACAGCTTGTAGAGCCAACAAGATTTTAGGGCTGATTCGTAGAAACCTGAGAGGAGCCTCTAAGAAGCTAAAAGAACGGGCCTATTTTACCCTAGTGCGCCCCCACCTTGAATACTGTTGTGCTATATGGAATCCATACTCAAAGAAAGACACCACTAGAATTGAGAACATCCAACGCAGAGCTGTACGATTCGTCCTCCACAGGTACCGCCGACGTGAGAGTGTTTCAGCCATGCTTGAAGAGCTACAGGGGTCTCTTTGGAAGAGAGACATAGAAGATCCAGCCTCTTCCTCATGAGCACAATTCGGCACCAGCTGGTGGCTGTCAATCCTGACCTATATCTCACTCCCATGGCACCTTCAGCTACCAGATCTTACCATACCAACAAGTACCAACCAATCCAGTCTCGCATTCAGGCCTACCGCTACTCATTCTTCCCTCGCACAGTCGCCTGGTGGAATTCTCTTCCAACTAGCACCTTGTCTTCACCATCCTACGAGGTGTTCAAGGGAACAGTAGCAGCAACCAATCCATAGATGTGGAAGACCCTTTTAAACTCGCACTTTGTATTATACTGCACTGATTAGCACCCTCGTTTCCCATGTACACAATGTCAACCTCTGCGTTACATCATAACTTAAGAACTTTGCTGAGTACAACGTAGAAGTAGAAGTATTTTGCATGTTTCACTATCCTCCCCATCCTAAGTATGACTTCTTTGTGCTTGTTCTTATACTACTCTTCCTCATCTATCTTGCCATTCGTTTAAATTTTTTTACAAATGTAATATTTCCGTGAAATTTAAGGTGAAATTCTAAGCCAATTCACTTCAACTTCACTTTGATTTTATTAATAGAGGCTGATAGAGGTACAATGTATCTCGAGTCGTAGATAGTTGGTTGCTAAAATGTGGAGCATCAGTAAATCTATTGAGAAAGCCTGAGCTAGGGGGTTCGGTCACTTCCGCCATCGTATTACTCAGTGGCGTAGCTAGGATTTTTTTCAGGGGGGGGCAATATTTCTAAAATTTTCGTAAAAGGTTGCCCCAATTTTTTTTCTAGTGACTTACCTCGTGAAATTCACGTAAGTGGGGGGGGGGGGGGGGGGGGGGGGTGAGGTCAAAAAATTTCGCACAGTCCAAAAAAAAATCGCTTAGTCACAAAAAATCGCATAGTAAATGTACTACATGTACAATTTTGCCTTCTATTTGGCTAATAACCTCGGTCTTTTTTCTCATTTTTTCCTATTTCCTTTTTTTCTCACCCCTTTTTTTTTAGGGTGGTGGGGGGCGGGGGCACAAATCGGGTTTTTTTCGTCAGGGGGGGGGGCATTTGCCCCCCCCCCCTGCCCCCCTGAGCTACGCCACTGGTATTACTAGAGTAGATTATGATTGCCACTATAGTAAATGGGAGAAGTTGAAATTTAGGTGAAGATTCACCATAGATTCACCACTTCAAAAATATAAATAGGCAAGAAATCTAATCTTTGACAACCCTGAGGAGGTTAGGTTCAAGATGCACATTGATGCCTGCATTAAACAGACATTACCTCTGGCAATCCTGTATTTTACTTTTAGGGGCATAAGCTGATACGGTTTATTCCGTCAAATCAATTTATCCCCCTAAAAAAACCAGGATTGCCTTGCCTCCAAGGGCAACATCATATTTAAAACATTGCGTGTGTTATAGGTATATGATGCGATCTTTTCCATGGGACGCCCTCTATCCTTGATTTATTTTTGGAAAGCAGACTTTCTTGCAGATTTACATTTCTGATCATAAATTATAAAACATTCAGAGGTACAGGGTGATACGGTTACTAATTACTTCAAAATCATGGTTTTAGAGTGTCAAATTTAGAATGAAAATAAACTGTCCTGCAGCAGGACAATCTATTTTCGACCTCTTTAACCCTAACCCCACTAGACCATACAAAATCATCCAAAATAAATATATCTAAATAATTCTTCAAAAATCCCAAAAAGAAAGAAAAAGAAAGAAAAAGAGAGAGAGAACAAATAAAAGTTAGCCCATCACTATTTTAGGATATCCACAAACTTTTTTTCTCAAAGCTGATTGGTTGTCAACCCATGCATAACTGGTTGTCATGAAACCCAGCATATCATTGGCCACATACTCCCCTTGATATACATCAATATTCATACACAATTCAATAGGGATGAGAGTATACACTCCACCTATTTCTATCACAAAAATCATTATGGTACCGTTGTGCCCATCACTACTAAAACTTTTATACAATAGACAAAACTTTTGCTTGATGCTGAGTGGATGTCTCGGACACACCCCTTGTATTTAATTGGCTACAAGTACCTATGACATCATTTTGGCTAGTGAGCTCCCCCAGATATAGTGCTGGGAGATATCAAGCCTCCCAACACCAAAATCACCAACTGCTCTTCATCTCTTCAACAAACATCATAATTTGCTTAATTCAAACAGGAAATCAAACTTAAACCTTTCCCCAGCAGATTTTTATTCCATTGGAACAATTATTTTGGGTTTCAAACATGAAAAATAGTGAATTTATTACAAATTTTGTCTTGGTGGCCATGTTTGCCCACTTTATCAGGGGCCGAATTTGGCCACCTGATAGGATTGAATCAGCAGGCAACATCTCCGAATTTTGCAACTTGAACTTGGAGTGGACAAAAACATTATGTACTGCGCCATTGCTCGAATTCAATATTTGTTGATGTTTTGGAATGTTCTTATGCAAGTATCAATTTGAATCTTGAACCTACCCTCCTCAAGCCAAGCCTTCATCTGTATTCTATTCACCAGTTAACTAACTTAAACTTAGATAATCCTGCTGAAAAAAATATTACTTTGTACATGTTGTAATGTAGGTGTTTTTTTCCTGCATTTGCAATCTACTCTTTTACTTTGTCTTAGACTTAGTACAACAAGTCATAATTTAATTAGACTCTAGAGTACTTTGTCATCAGTTGTTATTATTCATCATAGAAAAATGTCACTCCATGTGAAATTCACTCTCTGCCGCAACACCACCATTCACCAACGTTAACTACAAGCTAGGAAGCAACACCCTCACTTCAGTGGACGACTACCCCTACCTTGGCCTGACGTTAACCACCACCATGTCATGGTCCAAACACATCAACGGAGCCACAGCTTGTAGAGCCAACAAGATTTTAGGGCTGATTCGTAGAAACCTGAGAGGAGCCTCTAAGAAGCTAAAAGAACGGGCCTATTTTACCCTAGTGCGCCCCCACCTTGAATACTGTTGTGCTATATGGAATCCATACTCAAAGAAAGACACCACTAGAATTGAGAACATCCAACGCAGAGCTGTACGATTCGTCCTCCACAGGTACCGCCGACGTGAGAGTGTTTCAGCCATGCTTGAAGAGCTACAGGGGTCTCTTTGGAAGAGAGACATAGAAGATCCAGCCTCTTCCTCATGAGCACAATTCGGCACCAGCTGGTGGCTGTCAATCCTGACCTATATCTCACTCCCATGGCACCTTCAGCTACCAGATCTTACCATACCAACAAGTACCAACCAATCCAGTCTCGCATTCAGGCCTACCGCTACTCATTCTTCCCTCGCACAGTCGCCTGGTGGAATTCTCTTCCAACTAGCACCTTGTCTTCACCATCCTACGAGGTGTTCAAGGGAACAGTAGCAGCAACCAATCCATAGATGTGGAAGACCCTTTTAAACTCGCACTTTGTATTATACTGCACTGATTAGCACCCTCGTTTCCCATGTACACAATGTCAACCTCTGCGTTACATCATAACTTAAGAACTTTGCTGAGTACAACGTAGAAGTAGAAGTATTTTGCATGTTTCACTATCCTCCCCATCCTAAGTATGACTTCTTTGTGCTTGTTCTTATACTACTCTTCCTCATCTATCTTGCCATTCGTTTAAATTTTTTTACAAATGTAATATTTCCGTGAAATTTAAGGTGAAATTCTAAGCCAATTCACTTCAACTTCACTTTGATTTTATTAATAGAGGCTGATAGAGGTACAATGTATCTCGAGTCGTAGATAGTTGGTTGCTAAAATGTGGAGCATCAGTAAATCTATTGAGAAAGCCTGAGCTAGGGGGTTCGGTCACTTCCGCCATCGTATTACTCAGTGGCGTAGCTAGGATTTTTTTCAGGGGGGGGCAATATTTCTAAAATTTTCGTAAAAGGTTGCCCCAATTTTTTTTCTAGTGACTTACCTCGTGAAATTCACGTAAGTGGGGGGGGGGGGGGGGGGGGGGGTGAGGTCAAAAAATTTCGCACAGTCCAAAAAAAAATCGCTTAGTCACAAAAAATCGCATAGTAAATGTACTACATGTACAATTTTGCCTTCTATTTGGCTAATAACCTCGGTCTTTTTTCTCATTTTTTCCTATTTCCTTTTTTTCTCACCCCTTTTTTTTTAGGGTGGTGGGGGGCGGGGGCACAAATCGGGTTTTTTTCGTCAGGGGGGGGGGGGCATTTGCCCCCCCCCCCTGCCCCCCTGAGCTACGCCACTGGTATTACTAGAGTAGATTATGATTGCCACTATAGTAAATGGGAGAAGTTGAAATTTAGGTGAAGATTCACCATAGATTCACCACTTCAAAAATATAAATAGGCAAGAAATCTAATCTTTGACAACCCTGAGGAGGTTAGGTTCAAGATGCACATTGATGCCTGCATTAAACAGACATTACCTCTGGCAATCCTGTATTTTACTTTTAGGGGCATAAGCTGATACGGTTTATTCCGTCAAATCAATTTATCCCCCTAAAAAAACCAGGATTGCCTTGCCTCCAAGGGCAACATCATATTTAAAACATTGCGTGTGTTATAGGTATATGATGCGATCTTTTCCATGGGACGCCCTCTATCCTTGATTTATTTTTGGAAAGCAGACTTTCTTGCAGATTTACATTTCTGATCATAAATTATAAAACATTCAGAGGTACAGGGTGATACGGTTACTAATTACTTCAAAATCATGGTTTTAGAGTGTCAAATTTAGAATGAAAATAAACTGTCCTGCAGCAGGACAATCTATTTTCGACCTCTTTAACCCTAACCCCACTAGACCATACAAAATCATCCAAAATAAATATATCTAAATAATTCTTCAAAAATCCCAAAAAGAAAGAAAAAGAAAGAAAAAGAGAGAGAGAACAAATAAAAGTTAGCCCATCACTATTTTAGGATATCCACAAACTTTTTTTCTCAAAGCTGATTGGTTGTCAACCCATGCATAACTGGTTGTCATGAAACCCAGCATATCATTGGCCACATACTCCCCTTGATATACATCAATATTCATACACAATTCAATAGGGATGAGAGTATACACTCCACCTATTTCTATCACAAAAATCATTATGGTACCGTTGTGCCCATCACTACTAAAACTTTTATACAATAGACAAAACTTTTGCTTGATGCTGAGTGGATGTCTCGGACACACCCCTTGTATTTAATTGGCTACAAGTACCTATGACATCATTTTGGCTAGTGAGCTCCCCCAGATATAGTGCTGGGAGATATCAAGCCTCCCAACACCAAAATCACCAACTGCTCTTCATCTCTTCAACAAACATCATAATTTGCTTAATTCAAACAGGAAATCAAACTTAAACCTTTCCCCAGCAGATTTTTATTCCATTGGAACAATTATTTTGGGTTTCAAACATGAAAAATAGTGAATTTATTACAAATTTTGTCTTGGTGGCCATGTTTGCCCACTTTATCAGGGGCCGAATTTGGCCACCTGATAGGATTGAATCAGCAGGCAACATCTCCGAATTTTGCAACTTGAACTTGGAGTGGACAAAAACATTATGTACTGCGCCATTGCTCGAATTCAATATTTGTTGATGTTTTGGAATGTTCTTATGCAAGTATCAATTTGAATCTTGAACCTACCCTCCTCAAGCCAAGCCTTCATCTGTATTCTATTCACCAGTTAACTAACTTAAACTTAGATAATCCTGCTGAAAAAAATATTACTTTGTACATGTTGTAATGTAGGTGTTTTTTTCCTGCATTTGCAATCTACTCTTTTACTTTGTCTTAGACTTAGTACAACAAGTCATAATTTAATTAGACTCTAGAGTACTTTGTCATCAGTTGTTATTATTCATCATAGAAAAATGTCACTCCATGTGAAATTCACTCTCTGCCGCAACACCACCATTCACCAACGTTAACTACAAGCTAGGAAGCAACACCCTCACTTCAGTGGACGACTACCCCTACCTTGGCCTGACGTTAACCACCACCATGTCATGGTCCAAACACATCAACGGAGCCACAGCTTGTAGAGCCAACAAGATTTTAGGGCTGATTCGTAGAAACCTGAGAGGAGCCTCTAAGAAGCTAAAAGAACGGGCCTATTTTACCCTAGTGCGCCCCCACCTTGAATACTGTTGTGCTATATGGAATCCATACTCAAAGAAAGACACCACTAGAATTGAGAACATCCAACGCAGAGCTGTACGATTCGTCCTCCACAGGTACCGCCGACGTGAGAGTGTTTCAGCCATGCTTGAAGAGCTACAGGGGTCTCTTTGGAAGAGAGACATAGAAGATCCAGCCTCTTCCTCATGAGCACAATTCGGCACCAGCTGGTGGCTGTCAATCCTGACCTATATCTCACTCCCATGGCACCTTCAGCTACCAGATCTTACCATACCAACAAGTACCAACCAATCCAGTCTCGCATTCAGGCCTACCGCTACTCATTCTTCCCTCGCACAGTCGCCTGGTGGAATTCTCTTCCAACTAGCACCTTGTCTTCACCATCCTACGAGGTGTTCAAGGGAACAGTAGCAGCAACCAATCCATAGATGTGGAAGACCCTTTTAAACTCGCACTTTGTATTATACTGCACTGATTAGCACCCTCGTTTCCCATGTACACAATGTCAACCTCTGCGTTACATCATAACTTAAGAACTTTGCTGAGTACAACGTAGAAGTAGAAGTATTTTGCATGTTTCACTATCCTCCCCATCCTAAGTATGACTTCTTTGTGCTTGTTCTTATACTACTCTTCCTCATCTATCTTGCCATTCGTTTAAATTTTTTTACAAATGTAATATTTCCGTGAAATTTAAGGTGAAATTCTAAGCCAATTCACTTCAACTTCACTTTGATTTTATTAATAGAGGCTGATAGAGGTACAATGTATCTCGAGTCGTAGATAGTTGGTTGCTAAAATGTGGAGCATCAGTAAATCTATTGAGAAAGCCTGAGCTAGGGGGTTCGGTCACTTCCGCCATCGTATTACTCAGTGGCGTAGCTAGGATTTTTTTCAGGGGGGGGCAATATTTCTAAAATTTTCGTAAAAGGTTGCCCCAATTTTTTTTCTAGTGACTTACCTCGTGAAATTCACGTAAGTGGGGGGGGGGGGGGGGGGGGGGGTGAGGTCAAAAAATTTCGCACAGTCCAAAAAAAAATCGCTTAGTCACAAAAAATCGCATAGTAAATGTACTACATGTACAATTTTGCCTTCTATTTGGCTAATAACCTCGGTCTTTTTTCTCATTTTTTCCTATTTCCTTTTTTTCTCACCCCTTTTTTTTTAGGGTGGTGGGGGGCGGGGGCACAAATCGGGTTTTTTTCGTCAGGGGGGGGGGGGCATTTGCCCCCCCCCCCTGCCCCCCTGAGCTACGCCACTGGTATTACTAGAGTAGATTATGATTGCCACTATAGTAAATGGGAGAAGTTGAAATTTAGGTGAAGATTCACCATAGATTCACCACTTCAAAAATATAAATAGGCAAGAAATCTAATCTTTGACAACCCTGAGGAGGTTAGGTTCAAGATGCACATTGATGCCTGCATTAAACAGACATTACCTCTGGCAATCCTGTATTTTACTTTTAGGGGCATAAGCTGATACGGTTTATTCCGTCAAATCAATTTATCCCCCTAAAAAAACCAGGATTGCCTTGCCTCCAAGGGCAACATCATATTTAAAACATTGCGTGTGTTATAGGTATATGATGCGATCTTTTCCATGGGACGCCCTCTATCCTTGATTTATTTTTGGAAAGCAGACTTTCTTGCAGATTTACATTTCTGATCATAAATTATAAAACATTCAGAGGTACAGGGTGATACGGTTACTAATTACTTCAAAATCATGGTTTTAGAGTGTCAAATTTAGAATGAAAATAAACTGTCCTGCAGCAGGACAATCTATTTTCGACCTCTTTAACCCTAACCCCACTAGACCATACAAAATCATCCAAAATAAATATATCTAAATAATTCTTCAAAAATCCCAAAAAGAAAGAAAAAGAAAGAAAAAGAGAGAGAGAACAAATAAAAGTTAGCCCATCACTATTTTAGGATATCCACAAACTTTTTTTCTCAAAGCTGATTGGTTGTCAACCCATGCATAACTGGTTGTCATGAAACCCAGCATATCATTGGCCACATACTCCCCTTGATATACATCAATATTCATACACAATTCAATAGGGATGAGAGTATACACTCCACCTATTTCTATCACAAAAATCATTATGGTACCGTTGTGCCCATCACTACTAAAACTTTTATACAATAGACAAAACTTTTGCTTGATGCTGAGTGGATGTCTCGGACACACCCCTTGTATTTAATTGGCTACAAGTACCTATGACATCATTTTGGCTAGTGAGCTCCCCCAGATATAGTGCTGGGAGATATCAAGCCTCCCAACACCAAAATCACCAACTGCTCTTCATCTCTTCAACAAACATCATAATTTGCTTAATTCAAACAGGAAATCAAACTTAAACCTTTCCCCAGCAGATTTTTATTCCATTGGAACAATTATTTTGGGTTTCAAACATGAAAAATAGTGAATTTATTACAAATTTTGTCTTGGTGGCCATGTTTGCCCACTTTATCAGGGGCCGAATTTGGCCACCTGATAGGATTGAATCAGCAGGCAACATCTCCGAATTTTGCAACTTGAACTTGGAGTGGACAAAAACATTATGTACTGCGCCATTGCTCGAATTCAATATTTGTTGATGTTTTGGAATGTTCTTATGCAAGTATCAATTTGAATCTTGAACCTACCCTCCTCAAGCCAAGCCTTCATCTGTATTCTATTCACCAGTTAACTAACTTAAACTTAGATAATCCTGCTGAAAAAAATATTACTTTGTACATGTTGTAATGTAGGTGTTTTTTTCCTGCATTTGCAATCTACTCTTTTACTTTGTCTTAGACTTAGTACAACAAGTCATAATTTAATTAGACTCTAGAGTACTTTGTCATCAGTTGTTATTATTCATCATAGAAAAATGTCACTCCATGTGAAATTCACTCTCTGCCGCAACACCACCATTCACCAACGTTAACTACAAGCTAGGAAGCAACACCCTCACTTCAGTGGACGACTACCCCTACCTTGGCCTGACGTTAACCACCACCATGTCATGGTCCAAACACATCAACGGAGCCACAGCTTGTAGAGCCAACAAGATTTTAGGGCTGATTCGTAGAAACCTGAGAGGAGCCTCTAAGAAGCTAAAAGAACGGGCCTATTTTACCCTAGTGCGCCCCCACCTTGAATACTGTTGTGCTATATGGAATCCATACTCAAAGAAAGACACCACTAGAATTGAGAACATCCAACGCAGAGCTGTACGATTCGTCCTCCACAGGTACCGCCGACGTGAGAGTGTTTCAGCCATGCTTGAAGAGCTACAGGGGTCTCTTTGGAAGAGAGACATAGAAGATCCAGCCTCTTCCTCATGAGCACAATTCGGCACCAGCTGGTGGCTGTCAATCCTGACCTATATCTCACTCCCATGGCACCTTCAGCTACCAGATCTTACCATACCAACAAGTACCAACCAATCCAGTCTCGCATTCAGGCCTACCGCTACTCATTCTTCCCTCGCACAGTCGCCTGGTGGAATTCTCTTCCAACTAGCACCTTGTCTTCACCATCCTACGAGGTGTTCAAGGGAACAGTAGCAGCAACCAATCCATAGATGTGGAAGACCCTTTTAAACTCGCACTTTGTATTATACTGCACTGATTAGCACCCTCGTTTCCCATGTACACAATGTCAACCTCTGCGTTACATCATAACTTAAGAACTTTGCTGAGTACAACGTAGAAGTAGAAGTATTTTGCATGTTTCACTATCCTCCCCATCCTAAGTATGACTTCTTTGTGCTTGTTCTTATACTACTCTTCCTCATCTATCTTGCCATTCGTTTAAATTTTTTTACAAATGTAATATTTCCGTGAAATTTAAGGTGAAATTCTAAGCCAATTCACTTCAACTTCACTTTGATTTTATTAATAGAGGCTGATAGAGGTACAATGTATCTCGAGTCGTAGATAGTTGGTTGCTAAAATGTGGAGCATCAGTAAATCTATTGAGAAAGCCTGAGCTAGGGGGTTCGGTCACTTCCGCCATCGTATTACTCAGTGGCGTAGCTAGGATTTTTTTCAGGGGGGGGCAATATTTCTAAAATTTTCGTAAAAGGTTGCCCCAATTTTTTTTCTAGTGACTTACCTCGTGAAATTCACGTAAGTGGGGGGGGGGGGGGGGGGGGGGGGGGGGGGTGAGGTCAAAAAATTTCGCACAGTCCAAAAAAAAATCGCTTAGTCACAAAAAAATCGCATAGTAAATGTACTACATGTACAATTTTGCCTTCTATTTGGCTAATAACCTCGGTCTTTTTTCTCATTTTTTCCTATTTCCTTTTTTTCTCACCCCTTTTTTTTTAGGGTGGTGGGGGGCGGGGGCACAAATCGGGTTTTTTTCGTCAGGGGGGGGGGGGCATTTGCCCCCCCCCCCCCCTGCCCCCCTGAGCTACGCCACTGGTATTACTAGAGTAGATTATGATTGCCACTATAGTAAATGGGAGAAGTTGAAATTTAGGTGAAGATTCACCATAGATTCACCACTTCAAAAATATAAATAGGCAAGAAATCTAATCTTTGACAACCCTGAGGAGGTTAGGTTCAAGATGCACATTGATGCCTGCATTAAACAGACATTACCTCTGGCAATCCTGTATTTTACTTTTAGGGGCATAAGCTGATACGGTTTATTCCGTCAAATCAATTTATCCCCCTAAAAAAAACAGGATTGCCTTGCCTCCAAGGGCAACATCATATTTAAAACATTGCGTGTGTTATAGGTATATGATGCGATCTTTTCCATGGGACGCCCTCTATCCTTGATTTATTTTTGGAAAGCAGACTTTCTTGCAGATTTACATTTCTGATCATAAATTATAAAACATTCAGAGGTACAGGGTGATACGGTTACTAATTACTTCAAAATCATGGTTTTAGAGTGTCAAATTTAGAATGAAAATAAACTGTCCTGCAGCAGGACAATCTATTTTCGACCTCTTTAAAC
Organism: Ophiura sarsii; assembly: GCA_035610835.1. Classification (NCBI taxonomy): domain Eukaryota; kingdom Metazoa; phylum Echinodermata; class Ophiuroidea; order Amphilepidida; family Ophiuridae; genus Ophiura; species Ophiura sarsii. Next base: position 7,479,400 of record CM069452.1, on the reverse strand, counting down.
CATTATTTTTCTGTTCGAAATGAACCGTACGCTTTTCAATGGTAGCCAACTGCTTAATTTTTACATAACTCACAATGTGGCTGAATTCACCACATGATCTTGCCTGGTGTGTCTGTCAATTCTTCCGGAAAATCTCAATTATTCCCAGCTCTACCTTGATTTGTCCAAATCCAGTGGCGTAACTAGGGGGTGGTGGTGGTGGGGGGGGGGGCTGCCTGCCAGACGGCTTGCCCCCTGATACTCCCCCCAAATGAAATGACAAACTCTATAATATGTGCATACACAAACTAGTTGGTCATGCCCCCCTAATCACAGGCATGTCCCCCTCATCCCCCCTCACCCCCTCCCCCCCCCCCCCCCCCCCCCCAATTGAAGACCCTAGTTTTGCTACATGTATGTCCAAATCCCTCTCCAAATTCCAACTTGACAAAAATGTTTTAATCTCAGTTGGTAGGTCCCAGGTTCAGGTTCTGTCTGACATTTTTTCACTTGCTATCATTTAAGGCCAAAAACACCAAGTTTACTAAAGTTGGGAGTCACCAATTTGGGAGCTTAGAGCTCTCAGTGTTAGGGACCCGGCGCTGGGGTGCGGATATGGCCCAGGAATCGAATCCGGGGGGTTTTGCGGCGGTTTTTGTTGGGTAAAAAGTTCATACTTTGTCCCTCCCCCAATCCACACAAAAAACATAGCCGTGGGATCAGGTGGCTTTGGACATGGACATGGAACAATTCTGAAGAAAAAATGCCTTGCCGATCGGCAATTCACCAACCTTACCTGTGAGAAGTCCACAAATCTGTAGAACAGGGTTTTTTCTTTGTAGCCAAACTTCAAGATATAATTAAATTAATTGTATTATTTGATCACCCTGAGCTAGCACTTTATAGCACACATGCGCAATAATAATACTTTGAGTTACTACATGTACAGTACAGTGGCCAATTCACCTAAAAACTTGGTCTCCTAGATTAATACTTACATTTAAATTACTGTTATCAGGTTTATTATTTTTATATCAAAAACAGAATTTTTCATCATGTTTGCCGCAAGAGTAGCAAGATACCCAGTCGTCATGTGGGTGACCAACACATCGACACAAGTATTGCACAGATCTGGTACATCCTGTCTTGGGTCAAAGGTCAATTTAGTAACCCCAGTACAAAGGTATGCCAGCCAGACGAGATTAGGTGCAAAGAGAGTGGCCCAGTCAAAGAAAACACTGAAGGAGATGGTGCAAGGACCAGCTTCTGGCTCAGGTAATGCCCTGGGGGTTGAATTAGGGATTAATTATAGAGGGAATTCAAATGGTGTGGGGAAGAAAACTGTTTCCGCTGGTGCTTGGATTCGCACCTCAAGTTCCCATGCATAGAACCTCTTACTCGGGGCTCAAATTAATTGAAGGCATAGGCAATTGTCTTCGATGCCCAACCTACATGTAGTTGCCTTGATGTCCTCAATTTCTGTCTGTTTTCACTTCATTCTAAATTACACAATTGCCTTGGAGAAAGACAGTGCCCCTTTCAAATTGCCTCAAATTGCATGCCCTCTCCATTTCTCAAGGCCTGCTCTTACTAGGTCACTATGATAGTTAGTTGTGCTATGAAAAACAATATATTATTCACCATGATTGCACCATGATAATAGATTGAAGGAACACATCCATATTGCAAGATTAGGTTTCTCTTGGGTTAACGATCCCCAGCATGGAAGAATATCCCTAAGCCAGTATACTAGTGAGTAGACTAGTGAATAGTACTAATTATATAACGCATGAAAATATTCTAGCCATCTGATTGGTGGATACTACATCAGATAACACAAAATAGTTTGGTCCATTTCATGCTTGACGTCACTTCCCGGTCTTTTTTTGTCTTTCAAAAAGTACTATTGACCAGGCGGTCAAAAGTACTTTTTGAAAGACAAACAATGCCCTGCCTCGTACAATTTTGCCATAATGGCTTGGAGGATCGACTCGCCTGTAAGATTTTTTTCATGTTTAATTTGATGAAAATCGCACACAAATATATTTTCATGCATTATATAAAACAAATATGGACTGCTCTTTATTCGTGAAATGGGGTGAAATGAACTATTGTCCCTCGGTGATCTGGAGACCTAAGCCTACTATTTTCCCTCAGCCTTCGGCTCCAGATCACCTTGGGGCAATAATTCACCCCATTTCCCTCATAAAGAGTCCATATTTGTGTACTAATATATAGGATGTTGTCCACCCAAAACATGCTTTGAAGTTTTGCCCAAATGTAACACAAATTTCTTTTTAACACAAACTTACTAAAATTTGATGCCCAAGCAACTTTGTGTTAACAAGGTTTCACTGTACTAATGATAACAATAAAGGTGGCTCGAGTGACTCAAGTCATGTCAATATAGGTTTTATAACAGTGATTTAGGTCTTTGCTCTCAGTAAATTGAGTTATGCCAAATCACCAGAATATGATTGAATCAAGATGAAGTCATTGGTAAAAGTGGACGGACTCTTTATGATTTCCAAAGAGTATATGAAATCATGCCTCAAATTTAATAAATTTTCGAAGCCAAATACAAAAGACATTATTTGAACTAATGGTGAAAGAATAATTTTAGTTATGAAATACTATCAAGTACAAATAATGCAATATTTGATTCAGTAGCTTTGTTGGCCTTTGGGAAATTTGAATCCTGTATTAACCTTTGTCATTCAGGACTCAGGAGCATTAGTTTAAGGGGGGACTTAAGGAAGTTTTTTGTTGATGTTTGTTGGTGCTGTAATTATTGAACCATGATTCAAATGTATATAAAAGTATACCTTTTTGGAAAGGAAATTGATCAGAGAATCCAAATTTGGCATTAATTTTGACCAAAAATGTTGATTTTTTGAGAAAATCACAAAAAAAATCACTTTTTTGACCCAATTTTTTTGAACAAAGCTAACAAACATAATTTTGAGTTTAAAAAACCCCAAATCACTTGATGATGATGTTAAGACACTACTGGAGGGACGAAAAATTTTTTTTAAAATCTAATCCAATATTTTTTGAAATTTTGACAAAAAAGTGTAAAAAAAAATTAAAAATCAATTTTTTCACGTTTTTTGGCACTTTTTGGTCAAAATTTTCAAAAATATTAGATTAGGTTTTTAAAAAAAAAAATCGTCCCTTCATTAGTGTCTTAACATCATTATAAAGTGATTTGACCATTTTTTACTCAAAATTATATTTTGTTAGCTTTGTTCAAAAAAATTTGGGTCAAAAAAGTGAATTTTGTGATTTTTTTCAAAAAATCTAATTTTTGGTCAAAATTGACCCCAAATTTGGATTCTCTGATCCATTTCCTTTCCAAAAATGTATACTTTTATATACATTTGATTAATAGTTCAATAATTACAGCACTCACAAAATTCAAAAAATCAAATCAAAAACTTCCTTAAGTCCCCCCTTAAGCTGAATATTTTCTTACTTCCATCAAACCTTGGTAGGATTTCAAATGCCATTTTATATCGAGTAAATATCAATCTTAATTCAGAAATATTGCACTTACAATTTCTATTTATTCCCACTTTCCATGAACTATCACACTTTGATCAATTTAAAATGAATATTAACTGTTTGCACCATTAGGTATCAGGTACCATCTTATTACATTGCTTGCTCACACGTTGCTACATGTGACCATTTAAAACCCCAAACCTCCTAATAACTCACCTATGGACATTAACTGGAAGCCACAAAAGTCACCCATACACATCACTGATTTACTCAATGCCCCAAATTGGGTTTATCCCTGGTGTAAGACTGCACAAAATTAGCCTAGCACTTAAATAATTAAAAGCTTTATTCCGTGATAAGAGTCTTCAACTAGTCTTAATTCATGAATATCTTACTCCAAGGATACACCCCAAATTGCCAGGGCTTTTTGAAGTATTCAGTAAAAATTGCCCTGTGCGGCCCATATTACCATGGTTGAAAAAGGTAATTTACATTACTGGAATCTACAAAATTACCACACAGTACATAGAGTGCTTGGAGGGGTTAATAGCCACAGAATTATGTTATGCCTATGGAGAGTCAATTACTCAATGCCCCGAATAGCCACAAGAAATAATGATTTCACTGAATGCTACAAAAAGTCACACTCCTGGCACACTGTAGCCTTTTGGTGTAGCCTTTTAGGGCATCTGATAAGGTTAAGATTTAAAGACAAAATGTTGCCTTGCTTGACATTTATGAAGATGGGACTCCGCTATTTCTGTTTGTCCAGCATTCCAGCAGGTTACAGTCTCCAGTCACTGCACAACTAACTTTGGGCATTTTCAAGCATCAATTTTGTTTCTGTAGCTGCCCTTTTATGATTTAACAAACTTATACTATTATATAGAACTTGTCTAGCAAATTTAGATGGTGGACATAGTATTGTACAGCGGTGGACATCAAAAATGTATGCTCTTTTAATATGCTTTTTTATGTCCACCACATCAAAAATGTATGCTTTTTATGTCCACAACCACCTTTTTTTGTGTCTGTCAACCAATTCGAACAGTGCTTTGATCGTTCGGAAAGGCTTGCTAAATCTCTGATATTATTAATGATCTGTTTGGTAAAGAATTATGAGAACTATTAATGAGAAAATATGGTAGACCTACAGTGATATGATCTGAATACATCATTCTAAAATATAATAAGTTTCTATTTCTATCATTGTTTTTGTGCACAGCGAATGTGATTGGTCGAGGTGCAGTTGCAGGTGCGGCAGCAGTGGGCATTGGTGCACTTTGCTTCTATGGTTTGGGACTGTCAAAAGATGTTGGTGCAATAGAAAGAGCTGCGTAAGTCTAGTATTAAAATTCACTTACCATAATTATCCGAGTAAAGTCCCATGCTCAATTATAATTCCACTACCCCTACGTGTAACTTCAGGAATTCAAGAAAAATCTGTTTATTTATGTGCATGTTAAAGTTCATGTTAATTTTTTGGTCTCATTTGAAAAGTTAAAGTTCATGGAAACCATCGTATTTGAGGTCAAAGGTCACATAGCAAGGTCAAAGGTCATCTCATCTCACGTCAAGTTGTAAAATAGGCTGTTAGTGTTAGGTTAGGCCAACAATTTGTTGTTGTTATCACTTGCCCTTTTTTCAGGTACCAAAACTAAAATGAGATGTACTTGTTGTGGTAACCAAAACGGGGAACAAAAATCTTTAACATTTTGATGAGTATTTTTATTTTCTCAACACTTAAAAAAAAAAAATGAAAAAATGAAAAGTTTGATTTTCGACTAATATTTGTAAAAAAATGAAATTTTCAACAACAAAAATTGATGTTGACGAGGTCAACAGTTGAACAGTCACATACCAAGGTCAAAGGTCATCTCAGTTCATTGTGAAATAGTTTTTAAAAAAAATGAATTTAACTAGTACATTTTCATATGATAAAAAAAAAATCTTCAAAATCGCAATACAGGGAATTTTAAGTAAACTCCTTATTTTTTCTTCGGAAACCTATGCGATTATAATACCATCCCGACCCTTTAATCACACATTTTTTTTAAAAGTAAAAACCATTTGGACTATACTTGATAATTTGCATAATAAATAAATCATGCACATCATTAGATTTTCTTTCCCTGGAAGCGGATGATTCAAGATCCCCCTGGTTAAATCTATAATTGAATTAATTCTCAGAATGCTTTGTTTATCTTACAGTTACACCCTTCATTTTCCTGATTGATATGAAATCGCCCCTAGTTCTGAGGAAAGATCTGTTAACCAGAAGCGTCTTAACAGTAGCTCCTCTCTCTTATTTTGATCCCTGTGTGTTAGTTGTTACAGTCAGTTTACTGAGGAAAACAGTTATATCTCTGCAGTGTCACTTTTATACCCAACAAGAATGGGTGATACTTTATTTCAGTATCAAAGTCAAGAATGTAGTGTAGCTTGAATAGTAGGTATTGGTATCATGTTTCAGCATATGTGTAGACCTCCATTTAAGTTGGTTATAAATGTAATAAGTTTGCAAGAATCTACTTCTCGCTTATTTGTTTAGAATAATCTTTTTAAGAATGGATTCTCGGATTCTCGCCAAGTTTCTAACCCTGACGCCACGCTTATACCCCACATGGGGTAGAGTCACAGCAGTTTCGATGATCTTCCCGCATCGCATGGCATTTTGGACTGTAACCATTCTAAAACAGGGATAGAACATACATGTAGAACCACCATAGAACAATTTGCGCTCAGGTCTCACAGCTCTAGCGCACACAATATACTGGAGCGATAGTGATTGAAAAGCACTCACAAGAATCTGGTGTCCTAATGAACAATTCACATTGTTTAAAAACGCTAATCGCTCCATTATTTTAAAAGAAGTATGGGGATCAGCAACGGGCAAGAAATCAAACTCCATACTATAATACATTTTGATCAACGACTTTGCCTTAACAGTTAATCCAGCGTAGTGTAGTGGCCATGCTCTAGGGCTCCAACGCAGGAGTACCAGGTTCGATTCCTCACCAAACCAATATAATTAATTATATATTGCTGTTTTTGTAACATTCATGTTCCGGCAGCACTCATAGTTCACCTTGCGTTCACTTAGCCAGATGGGGGCTGCCATGAGAACAAAAGAAAAGTCTTATTTATAGTATTATGTTAAACACTTACGCTGCTGTGGGGTAGAATTTATAGGACCCCAGCTGACAAATACATAAGCTTTAAATGAAACGGTTTTAGGTTTGATTTGTATTGGAAAGTGGAGATGTTTGCCACTTCAATGTAATAACAATGCATAATTTTACATACCTGTCAACTTCTTTCCTTTGTTCCCTCATATGTTAATGTTGCAGATTTTGGCCACAGTATGTACGTAACAGGGTGAGGACAACCTACACATATTTTGGTATTGGGATAGCCTCAACGGCTGCCTCAGCTTTCGCCATGTCCAGGAACCCAGCCTTAATGGCAAGGCTAATGCCAAAATCATGGGTGGTAAGGATTGCTTCTTCTCACTTATCGATATTAAGCCTTTTTCGATATTAAATTACTTTCAAAGTAACTTGCTGTTTTTTGGGCAATTGAAGTACACCGCTGTTTTCAGAAAATTTGCAATGATGCCCCTTGAATAATTAATGTTGAAAACACTTACTGTTTCTCAGAAGTGAAATTTTGAGAATACTCACCAGTCACCATGTAGTCTAATTAATTATTGAACAAACAATTGTAGAATAGCGTACTGCGTAAACAAGTCCAAACTTGTCCAAACAAGGTACAAACTTAGTATATTTATCAACTGTCTTAAACGACTGAATCCTTTGTAATTATCCATATTCAAAATATTAAATTTATTTTATTATATGCTGTATTTGATTAAATTCAAGAAATATGTTGTTTCGACTTTATCACAGCCTCAGTGAAAAACAGCTATTTTATGTTGACATCGTGAATAAATAAAGATTATGTAAATAAAGATTATGTCCAAGCAGCAGTCGGTGCATATGCTGCATGATGCGTTCACACTCGGGCCATATAATGCTACTAATAAATAAACACAATTATGGGTGTTTCCATAACATGTACTGACCATTCTCTATCTGACCACTTTACCAACAAATAGGGTTATGGTTAGGGTTACCCACGCTAGAGCACTACATTAATCATGTATCTCGTAGCTGTGTCTACGCTTGTGGTAACTTGTTCATTCAATAATTAATCAGACTATAATGCAGAATGATCAATCTCAATAAATTGATTTCAATTTGGCGAGGGTTGGTGCTACATAGCATTTCGGGGTCATGGACACTTCTTTGGCAACCAGGACCCTCAAAATTTGATTTATGTGCAGTATCAGGGTCCAAAATGCCCCGTTTTAGTTGCAAATTTCACTGATTTTTTCTGACCAAGAGATTTTAGAGTTAGCGCCAACTCTGATTTGGTTGTGCTACTGGTAGGTGAGTGACATCATCGTTCACATGTCTGTTTCTAAATGTGTCAATGGAAAGTGTGTTATAAATACTCTCTGTATTCTAATTGCCTAAATGCAGGAAATGTTTGAAATTTAGAATTCTGAACATCATAATTACAAAACTTGAAATATGATTTAATGAAATGTTATTGCTCCCTGTTTTCATTTATAAAATTGAGAGTAGACAACTGTTTGATGATTCCATGCAGAGCTGGCATAACAGTTAAGGCTACAAATAAAACCCCTATTCTAGGGCCTGACCGACCCATTTTTTTTTAAAGAATTGGTGACAAATTCACACTAATTGGGTAGGGTAATGTGGCATAAGTGACTCCACATACTTTTGGCGCGGGGTTTGTGATCATGAGATTTTTTCTTTGCCTAATTTGTGATATTTTAGGGTCGGTTGCTGAGGGCAACACAAAAAAGAAAAATTGGCCTGATGCAGTAAAGTTTGTATTGAACTTTAAAAGTTCATATCAGATGGAAGCAAGAGACATTGGCTTTAATGTGAATATAAGATGGAAAGAATGTTTAAGAGTCCCCTGTGTAGCACTAATTACCATTTTGACTAGGGTTGCAGGTTGGAAATAACCAACGAACAAACACAAACAAAAAACAGGTGTGCACTGGTCTTCTTTTGTATTTTATGATATGCAAGTGCCATGGCATTGGATTAAAGTGTTAACTTCCTCAATTGACTAAGATGGAAGCTCCTCTCTGCCTCATCTCTTCAAAGAGCTTTCTTTACCTTATCTATACTCCCCCAGGCTTGGATCATGGCATGATTTAATTGAAACTTTGGGTTTTCTTCTTCCTCCTGTGCATGTCAATCATATTTCTTATTTTCTTTACTTTTCTTGGTACCATTGTTGTGATTTGCTCATAAATACATGAAAGAAACACCAGTATTTATGATTTGCACGACCCTAACCACCAAAACAGGTTTTTAACTGATATCGCAATTTTTAAAGAAAAACCAACAAATAAATCACCGGGACCCGACCGGGGACCCTCCGGACCCAAAACCGTGGACCCCATAGGCAAGCCACGGCTCTCAGCTACTCGTCCGTGCAGTATACTGCGCTCACTATATAGGCTCGATTGATTATGCCATCGAAAACTGTTCGCACAGGCTCTTGGACTGGTGATAGGCTTAGCCGTAGTAATTTGTAGTACTCAGTTAGGTTAGGGTTAATTAACTTGATGTCATCATTTTCACCCTCCTTCTCTTCCTAAATTACAACTTCATTAGTTACCTAGATTGACAGAAAACTTGGCTTTAATGTTTAGAAATCACTTTACAAATTACCATCAGACCTACATAGTGTCTCCAGTTCAGTGCATCTGCACCAAAGCTATTCACAACCTTTCTTTGTGTGTGATGTACTGCTTTATGTAAAATGCAATGAATGCTCAATTTTTTTCAATTTTCTTTCAATCTACAGGGAGGCATAGCCATGATGGGGCTGGTCATGTGTTCCGGTGTTGCCACCATGATGGTTCCATACTCAGAAGGTGTAGGTCTTAAACAGTTTGCCTGGCTTGGACATAGCGCCTTGCTCGGAGGAATATTGGCTCCAATGTCGCTTATGGGAGGTCAGCTTATCATTAGAGCTGCCTGGTATACTGCAGGAGTTGTTGGAGGTAGGTTGAATTTGGGGAGAAGGTTTGGAGGGACTTCAAAGAGTTAGCTTGGCTTGGATTTAACACCTTGCTGGGGGATATTGGCTCCAAGCCTCCAGTGATGCTAATGGCAGGTCATAATCTCAATAGAGCTACCTGGTATACTGTAGGAGTTGTTGAGGGCAGTATTTTGAAAGAGACAAACTGGGCCAGAAACTCAAATACCCTTTTCAAATGTGAGTCACCCTCCCTCTCATGTGAAAGAATTTGACTGACAAAGGAAATTTTAATAGCATCAACTCTCTTCAAAAAAGAAAGCATAACAAACAAAGTCATGTATTTCTATTTGTTCAATTTACAGGTTTGTCTTGTGTAGCAGCATGTGCACCCAGTGATAAGTTTCTTTACATGGGTGGTGCCCTAGGAATGGGACTTGGTGTAGTGGTCGTGTCATCCATAGGTAAGTCAGCTTAGCTGGATACATCATGAATATAAATTAATTCATTTTTCTTTGAATGAGCAAATTCATCTTATATATTATATTCTAATATGGAATGTTCATTTTACTAATCCAGTGTAAAGGTAGTCACGTGTACGTTTCGGATACGTCTGTATCCTTTATCAACACTTTTGATTGTGATGATCTTGACGACTCATGACGCTTTTTGCAGTCTTGGAGTTGCCAATTGATTTATCATCTGGGGATTTTTTGCCAGATGATAATAGAGAGATCAGAAAGAGAGGGACCTCCAAGATGAACCACGATGAGGGGCAGTACTACCTCACTCACATTTTTGATGATCTTTTCCATCGCTGCATAATATATATACACCCAACAAAATATGTAAGTTCCCCCCTAGCTTATACTAGAATATTTCCAAAAATATTTGATGGATTTATATAATTTTCAGCTAGAAAGATGCACCCAATTTTCTGTTTATTTATGGAAAAAAACCAGCCATAGCCAGTGAGATTTATTTAAATCCCTCAAATATTTTTGGAAATATTCTAGTATATGCTAGGGGGGAACTTACATATTTTGTTGGGTGTATGGGGACTGTATGTATATATTTTAAGACTGCATTTCCTTAACAAAAAGTTTAAGCCTATTCAAAATTAAAAAAACCAATACCCATACATTTCCACCGTTCGATTTACACTGTGTCGTATCGCGAAATGCAACACACTTTTTGAAGACTTGGGATACAATTGCACAAATATGTAGCAAAAAGTGTGACGCAAACAAATTGCCTACTTGATCTGTGATCACGTACCATCAAAGCCAAACCTACAAAGATTAAGTTTCATCTTCAAATTAACTTCAAAAAGTATGATATATCCTCAAGTTTAAATTCCCAATCGGATTGTACATATGGTCAAGACGGCAGGTATTATTCTGTTTTTTGTAGGAGTCAGAATAATTTGGTAATTAATTAGCGTAAATAAATCATGTTAGGATAAATTGACCGATACTCCCTCCATTGCAAACCAATAGTACACGCTGTACAACAGGAGGTCTGCTGACTGCTAGATTCAACACACAGCCGGTTAAGGTTGTTCCTATGGCTAATTTTTTATTTGATATTTTAATAGAGCTTGCCCAGCTCCACAATAATCTGAAATTTGAGATTGATCGGAGGTAAGGTTTTCTAGATATGACAATTTTATTTTCAAAAATGCATTTTAAGTCATTTTGAATTGTTTTGTTTTGTATTGTTTTTCGGCAAACAGAGGGCAGTATATTTTCTTTTGTTTTACATTGTTTTTTTGACTCCAGAGGTAAAATTTCTATAAAAAATTAGTTTTTTGTTATTGCTCTAATTTTTGATTGAAAACTCCATTAGATTCCCGCAGCACAGGAATTAAGGAGAGTTGTATAGCCAACATATACACCAAGTGGCATTGCATTTAGTAAAGTGAATGAACTTGAAAAAATTAATTAAGGGCATTAATAAATTAGCCTTATTTGTTGTTAATTTTTTTGTTTTTGATAATTAAGTACAATTAATTATGCACTGCAGATGTCTTACAGCCTCCCGCAGCACAGAAAACTTTCTAAAAACTATAATTAACAAGCTCCCAAAATGTCAGCTTTGTAGCATTTATACTTTTCTTGTAAAAATTAATTAAACATTTTTGCATAGATTAATTATTTTGCTAGGCCAGCTAGGGGGTAAAAAAAACAATAACAAACAAAAGAAATGAACTCTTAAATTTTGCTTCATTTTTGACAATAAAATTGTCATATCTAGAAAACCGTACCTCCGATCAACCTCAAATTTTAGATTATTGTGGAGCTCAGCACGCTCTATTAAAATATCAAATAAAAAATTAGCCATAGGAACAACCTTAATTAACACATGAATTGCGATGGACTCGCGAACTTCCGAAATGGGCTAAGCTTTTAATTGGCAGTGTTGGTTGTTGTCAATAAATAAATACAATAACACATTAAACATGTTAAATGTCTTGCATTTGTATGTAAAGGATGAATTTGTTTCAATTTATGTGGGCGAATTAAAAGTTATGAACTAATTGCTGAGTCTAATTGAGGCCATATTTAATGTTGCTATTTAAATTGTTTTCTTTATTGCTGGGTATTGATTCCCCTTTTACTCAATGGAATGTCCTAATGACAAAATGTTGAAAACTTGATGTACGCACGTGGAAAATGCCTGCCTGCACCGCTGTATCTTTGAGAAAATGCTGCAAGTGCAAAAGCAAAAGGGCCGCCGAGTGTACTCTACAGTTAAAGGCTGGCAGTAAGAATTAAATATTAAGTGGGTCTGGTTGGTTTTTGAGGAAAATAGTAGGCATGTGAGTAGATTACGATGTAAGTGTGTACAAAACATGAGGCTAAACTTTAGTAATGCCTTGATCATTGGAATCAAATCGTTGGAGTCAGTCAAATGAATTGACTTACCATAACTGACTTGTCTTGTTTGTTTATTTACCCAATTCATATAAACCTAAACGTGTAAAGTAAGTCATGAAATATCCATTTTATTGTATGAAACAAAACGCTATATAAAATGTGTTAATTCCTACACAAAATTAAAAGATACAAAAAAATGCTGGAAATCAACCGCTGTACATGTCTACCACATTTTCCTCATGTGACACAGGTCTTGCATGCGTGCTGCTACCTTAGAACCAGGTCACGTTTACATGCCTAGCATCTGCAACAACTTAGTTACATTTTGCGAGATATATGTTATTCCTGCATGATCCACCAAACTACAAAGATTTAACAAAACTCATGGTGATATTTAAGATTATTCTCTTAAATATTGAAGTTGATAAACGATGCTCTCTTTTAAATGTCTTTGCAGGTAGTATGTTCCTCGCTCCTACATCAGCCTTGGGGTCAGGTCTCTATGCCATCAGTGTATACGGTGGATTGATTCTCTTCAGTGGCTTTCTCCTCTACGATACCCAGTTGATCATGAAGAAGGCTGAGGCACATCCACAGTTTGGACAGGTTCCTTTCGATCCAGTCAATTCGTAAGTATTGGTTATTATTTATATCAACATAGGTTTACATCAGTATAGCTATCAACTACATGTTTCAATCTAAGGCGGCGATCGTCAGGTAACTGCATTTTTGATTCACTACTACACCAAGCATAGTATCTTTTCTGTGCATGGCTTGGTGGTCTGTTTCCATGCCTACACTTGCTGACCAGCTCATTCCTCTTGTTGATTATGTGCTTGTGAAAAATGTAAAAAGATTAAACCAACGGACGCAGGAACAAAACACACCAAGTCTTAGAAAACTGATACAAGGGGATATCTCGAAAATGTAAAATGCAAAGAATAAAAGCAAGATACACCAAGCATCAACAAGGGATAATAAAGTGCTAAAACAGTGAAATATACTAAGGCAAGCAATGAGAACTACTGTGCACTAAAACTAATTAACAATTAAACATGGATATGCACTGGGACAAGCAGTAAAACTTGCTGTGCAATAAAACAAGTTACTACTGATGTGCTTTTGGTTATTGCTTTTCCTGCACAAGAATGAAACACAAATTTTGAATTCCAGAATCTTTTTTTTTAGTTGTTTGATTTGCGCATTATGTCCCGTTTTATTTTAATGTCCCTCCCTTTGTCATTCAAGCTTCACACATACTTAATTAGATAGCCTTGTTTTGCATGAAACACTGTGTGGGTAGTAAGCTGTACTGTAATGTAAACATATGTAGATGTATTGCTTTACCTAAATGGTGTTGAGCACTGTTCTTAGTAGTTGGAAGTGATATTTTGCATGTGTCATTTAGTATACACCTGCATCATTATCTGTATGTTATTAAAAAAAATGCATGAAAGTGGGAGACATAATATAGAATCATTTAGGATATTAACTAGATTTAAGATCGGTCTGAGAGTGAAGTTTGCAATGATTGTGTTTATTTACAAATTATTGTATCACTATCATTGAGGCAATAAATTGTCTCTGTGGGTGAAAAGTCTTGAGCCCATAATTTGCAGAATCAAGGCTCATAACGAAATAGTCTCAAAACTACAAATCTCTTTCAGGAATGAACTTGTATCAATGAAGAGCTAATTTGGGTTGGAAAATGATTTGAAATAAAACCTGTCAAAGGAGGTGTCCAGCAAGCTCAACATTGTGCATAACATGTTAGTAAAATCGCATAGTTACGAGGGGGTATCAAAAAGTTTTAGAAATCACCCAAAAGTGAAGGAGCCTGAAGCTTCATTTTGTTATGTGATCCTTCAGACATCTTCACTAAGTCCCTGTGCAAAGTTATACATTTCTCCTACTATTTATTACCTGTCCACAGACCGCCATTGTAGAGATCCTCTGATTGACCGCCATTGATTGATTCTCAGATTGTCTCAGATTGTGTTATTCCAAAAACAGCAATAAATAGTTTAAAGTGTTGACAGAAAGGGTCAAAGGTCATGTAGGGGTCATTAGAGGTCAATCTGTGTACGCCCCATGTTACCCATAACCTTATTGTCACCAAGCTTGTTTGTAATGACCTTTAACCCCTTTCTGTCCAAACTTAAACAATTTATTGCTATTTGGGGAATAAAACAATCTGAGGCAATCTGAGAACCAATCAAAGGCGGTCAATCTGAGGATCTCTACAATGGCGGTCGGTGGACAGGTAATACGGGGACTTTCGATCTCCGCAAACTTTAAAAATGGCATGTTGAGAGATGGCAGTATTTATACGTTTTTATGATAAGTATGATTTTTTTTCTATATAACTACACGATTTTGGCTCAATAATTATTTTACTGACATAAAATGCACAATGTTGTGCTTGCTGGACACATCCTTTATGAAATTAATGTTTTCAAGGTAAAAAAACCCTTGATGTACCAGTATAATTGGGTTGTGTTTTTGTTAATTTGAAACTCAACATGCTAAGATTTTGTCAAAACAGCTCAGAAAAGACCATGCACAGGTCTAATCTGTTATAAGTAATACTAAATTGTTGAACAAAAAATACCAACGGAATTCAAATTGAAGTGTTGTTTTTCTATTTCTTCTTATTTTACAGTGCAATGGGCATCTACATGGACACCATCAATATCTTTATCAGGATCGCAACTATTCTCTCTGGATCACCCGGAAAGAGGAAGTAAATTTTTATTCTGTAAAACGGAAGTAAATTGAACTATGAAAGTGCTATCTATCTATGCAGGACAAAAAGGACAGTCAGTTAGATCTACTTTTATCTTGTAGATATGTAAATTGAAGATGGACAGGCAGACAGTAATTGACGATCAGAGCGCTCCTTGCGATGCACTGCATTCCTAAACAATAGGCGCACAACGCTGTCATGGTCCCATGGTCACGCAGAAGCCGCATAGTGTGCAAGGGAATGGTGTGAAATGATCAACAATTATTTGTTTTGATTATAATAGTTTTCCAGATTGAAAAGCCGTAACAAACAAAATCATATAACTTGAAAACAGATTATTATTTATAATATATGGTATAAGGTATTTTACCAAGATCTGCACTCAGTGAAAACACAGGTGGATGTAGCACAAATTTAAAACAAAATTGCAGATATACTCAGTGTTAACTATTTAGGAAATTGGGAGTCCTGGGTCTGTATGCACAAAACTACTTAAACCTGGTTTAACTTTTAACCTGGTCTAAATAAAGAATAGTCCTCCCAGAAAGGATCTTTTTATACTTTGATGAGCTCATTCTACATTATAAATGAACCTTATAAGGGACACTACATTTCAATGTTATATTGGCCTAATTAGGTGACTCCAAAGTCAATTATATTTTTGGACTTTGTTATGGTGCATATAAAGGATATGAAAGAATAAAAGGGTTCTTCCAGAAGTTGTGATCGTCATTTAGACCAAGTCTAAGAGAAATCATACCAGCACTCGGAAACAAACTTGTGTGGTGGTCATCCAGTCAGAAACCTTTTTTTTGGGGGGGGGGGGGGGGGGGTTCTAGTTTTTTGAGTTTCGATCACTAACAAAAAGAGTGTAATGATGCTTTAAATTGAAACCATGCCTCTAAATTTGAGACTATGACTTTAAAGGTAGATGTTCCGATTTTCAACTTGAAGTTTTCTATTCTACATGAAAGGTCATCCTTAAAAAAGTCGTGTTCCAAAGTTTGAGTTGCATAGCTCTAATGGTTCTTATTTTAGACGCACAAGATACTGTGAACTGTACCCATTGAGTAGTACGTACACAAACTATATCGGTGGTTACCACCATTCGCGGTAATTCGACGTTATTTCATCGATTTCTCCGTAATTATACCGATTTAGGCCGTCAAATTTCAGTATGATGATGAGAAAAATACGAGCTTTCATATGATATGAAAATCTCCGTATGTTTGAAATAATTCTGTGTTACGAAAATGTGATCGGGTCATCTACCTTTAAAATGGAACCAGACCTTCTAAAATTTAATGATACGGCCTCCAGATATAATAAGAAATATCACATATTTTTTATTTTCAGATTATCTCAAAATGTTGAGAGAACCATTAATTTAAAATGATACTTATGCTGGAGTTGATCACACTGGAGTTGATTTTCCAACTTTAGCAGTTTACAATGCCATGATTTAGTTCCAACATGTAATGAAAATCCATTTACATTAAAACCAACAGTGTTTAAGAAATGTACAGCCAATCGTGACCATCTGGCGTCTTTGGCCATGAACATGCCTTCTACAGTCAAAGAGTGTCCAACTGTTAGACGTTATTCTCATGAAGTGCTTACTTATTCAATATATTGGTTTAGTTAAAATGAAAATGTTTGTACATGTACATTAGAAACAGTTCGGAGGTGTATTTTATCAATTAAACAGTTCAGAAAATGGAAACTGGGCGCTTCTTCAGCCATGATGCTATCTTATCGTGAGCTTGGATGCGTTCGTAGAGAGATTTCAGTTTAGGAAAAGCGTCCAAAGTGTCTGACTGCTGTGTTACCATAAATTCTGCACAGCATAGGAATACTATATCAGCAATGGAAAGCTACAAAATGTGAAAAAATACAATGACCGTTAATAAATAATATTACAATTATCGAAAATATGTCATATCGATTCCGAGACAAAAAATAATGGGTGTTGTTGATTCTGTTGCACAATAAATGTTTGAAATTAACTTACAAAATTCAGAAGATTGTTCATAGTTCCACACTTGATTTATTTTTGTTTTAATTTGCCAAAGATGGACTTATTAAATCACCCACACACACACACACAGCACTATCGACCGAATTTCATATTTCATTAATAGATAATAAAGAACATTGAAGATATTTTGATTCCATGCGATGACCTTTTACAAATACACTGATGAGCCAAAAAAGAAACTTATACAATTTTAACAGCTCACCAAATAAAATTCTGTGCATGAAAATGTACCAAATTTGGATACAATATTACTGCAATGTATTGCTTCAAATGGCAGTCAATAACCAATTGTTTGCTTCAATGACACAAGAGAAATGTGCACTGACTCGGACAACGTCTTGCATCACAGGTCACAGCAAACAATTTCAGCAACATAAAGTTAAAAACATTTCAGCGAGTCGAAACAAACTCATATCCAAACAAACAATGAAGTAATTAATAACGGGTATGTCCACCTCCAGCTTGCAGGCAAGCTGTGCATCTCCTTCTCATGCTTCCAATCAAGTTCCTGATGGTAGCTTGGGGAACATTGTTCCATTCTTCCTGTAGTGTTGCAATAAGTGTTTGTCTATTGACAGGTGGATTGTCTCTTCTTGATACACATAACACTATGGACCTTGATTTTAACAATGGTGTTTTATCACTTATATTTGCGTGCAATCATATGCAATATCTTTTTATAACTGTTTTTACTGTTGGTCAATGTTTAATATGGTATAATTTTAGGCTTTTTAGTTGTAGTTTTTAAGATTTTACTGTGTAAAGCGCTCAGAGGCCTTTTCTTGTGTTGGGCGCTATATTAAGTACATTATTATTATTATTATCATCCAAGCTCATCCCAGTTATTGACTGCCATTTGAAGCAATACATTGCAGTAATTGTATCCAAATTTAGTACATTTTCATGCACAGAATTTTATTTGGTGATCTGTTAAAATGTTATAAGTTTCTTTTTTGGCTCAGTGTAGTAGGAATTCAACCCAATAATACATGGTGTCCCAGAATGATCTATAATAGGCCTACTGTGTGCACACACAAAATCAACATTGCATTCCAAATATAATGCCTGCAATATAATCATCAAAGAAAAGTAACTTACCAGGTAATAAATGTGCTTATAACTCTAAAGGTATAATCCCTCCTTAATAATATCAATTTATAAAGTTGTTGAGAAATCTCTTCTCTTTAATTTGAGATACCGTATGACCGTGAATATTGATATCAAAGAAGTTACAGTACCAAAAGTAAGATAAAGGAACGGTTTTACACAAATTTGCAGTTTATGGGCAAATTATTGACTACTGGTTAGTGCTAATTCTAATTCACTGATCGACAGTGAGTGACGTACCCCCTCCCGCATTGTTCCAATCACTACAGCACACACGCATTACCTGTCATAGTCTCCCCCGAGTTAAGGAGAAAATGCACAAATGAAAATCGGGGTGTCTACTAACCTAAGACCTAAGACCTAAGACCCAAAACCTAAGACCCAAAACCTAAGACCCAAAAACTAAGACCCAAAAACTAAGACCCAAAACCTAAGACCCAAAAACTAAGACCCAAAACCTAAGACCCAAAAACTAAGACCCCCTCCCAAATGTCCTAAAAATCAGTTTTAAATACACGAGGATAGTTGATAAGTTGTTTAGAGAGGATGACGGATCATTTGAATGTACTGCTTACATTTTGGATGTGACTTCCTTCATATTTTAGGTAGAAGTTATACTTTTAGATTTATTAAAGCACATGGTCAGTTCTAGTACTTTTTGATGACTGTACGATGTGGAACCTGTTTCCTACATGTACTTGAACTATCAATTTCATCACACTATCTTCATCCGTTCCAATATGACAGGCAGGTCATTATTGAAAACCTGGCTTCTTTTTCACTTTCGGCATTCCATATTTCAATTGATAACATTCACACCAAACTTCGTAACTGCCATTGAACAATTCCCTCATACTTTTCAAATATTGCTTCATAGAACATCACAAACAGTTATGTCAACAAATTACGTGCATAAATGAAATGGTTTGAGCCAAAATTTAGCTCAAACAATGAGTTTTAAAAGAGGTCATTTTGGTCAAATTTAGAATTTACTATTTTTACTAAAGAATCCACAATTTGTGTGGACTTACTTTATCTCCGAGGAAAAACCCGACCCCTTCTTTGCATTGACAAAGTAGTTTCTCTAAATTCTTGAGATGTTTTGGTGCTGTCTCCTCGTAGTAGACCTTTGTTATTTCTTTCTAAAATAAATCAAATCAATATTCACAAGAAATAGAGGTAAACATGTTATAGTGTCACATTTTAAAACATGGCAAAATGTGAATGACAGATATTTTAATATCAAACAAACAAACACTAAATTAGATTATTTACAAATCGCCTGTCATCAAATAGGCGTTCGGCGTAAAACCAATCGTGGATACAAAATTCCCTGTATGACGTCCATAATCAGTGCAAATGATGGGACTCAATTCATCAAAATGTATTTGAGTCGATCACTATCATTATCTCTTGGAACCATTGTAACATATTTGTATGTGAAATCGCAAGTCTTCATTTAATCGAATAGAACCATACAAATGTGAGTAGACCCTATACCTTCTTTTGTTCGTCTTTTTCTCCAAATAGAGCTGCAAGAGGTTGGACCATATCGTCACAGCATTCAGTCACTATGTCTGCCTCCAAAGCCTCCCAGGAATTGCTACCATATAAACCTGACACAAATCAAATAATATCTTATTATTTGTCAAAATCGTTGTAATACAGAAGTCAACAGTGGCGCGGCGTAACCAATAGGTTTTTCATATTGGGGGGGGGGGGGGGGGGGGGGGGCTGTGGGCAAAGTTAAAGTGAACCGACTTTACCAGCAGGCTGTCAACCTTTGAGCCCCTCCTCTGGCTACTACGCCACTGGAGGTCAAGTTCATCTTTAACTTTGCCCACAACTTTGCTGTGGGCAAAGTTAAAGTGAACCGACTTTACCAGGCTGTCAACTTTTGAGCCCCTGTTCTGGCTACTACGCCACTGGAGGTCAAGTTCATCTACATCAAATTTGCCCTCCTGTGCGCATTCTTGTTTTTCCGTTGGCCACCGTGTAAAACAAATCATATGCAGTACTGAAAATGTCAATGGTGAAAGTTTTATTTTGTATTTGTGTACTACAACATGAAGACGTGAACGAACCATAACTGTTGGTTAAAGTTCGATTATTATTTATTCTTGTATTAACCTATAGAGGCCAAGTTTTTAAAAATCACAAGTTTTTAAAAATCACATTTGTATCATTTCAAAAATACGAATAACTCGGAATTCGCAACATCCGATGAAATCGCATGCTTTTTAATACAATTTTATTGGAGCCCTTCTGTTCGTGGAGGCGTTCATTTCGGAGTTAGAGCTGTGCATGATCATGGCATATGGAAGTTTTTTGAAGACAAAAAACTAGTAGAGAGAAAAAAAACTTGACCCACTGATGAGCCAAAAATAAGATTCTGCGCGACCCAAACTTCCATGCCACCCCCTGGATATCAAATGGTGCGTCCCTTACTGTATTCACTGCATTATCAAAAGCTGTAATCAACGGTACTTTTAACGTCACGCTTTTCACCCATGCTTTCAAGCATGGGGTCTTAGTTTGGTTTTCGCTCAGGGAGGGGGTCTGATAAGGAAGATAAGGGCATGTGAGTGAAAACATATTTGTGTATGAAATCACACACCTTTTGTTGATTTCAGCAATTTAAGTGCAAAAATGAAAAGAAAGTACTAGTACCAAAGTTGGTTTAGTTTCATGTTTGAATGGAGGAATTTCATTCAATATTAACAAAGTTATGATTTTTACTGACAAATAACATATTCTCTCTTCTAATAAAAGATAATGTAACTTGCCTAGGGTAATAGACCACTAACACATGTGGTATCTACATTGTGCCAATTTTTTTTCTTTTCGCACCGAGTAATGACACCGTGAAAATAAGTGATAGGTATTTATCCTCCAACTTTGACCAACCTAAAGAGCAGTTTCATCTTTTAAAAAATGAAATGATTAAAATCGGTGACTTCCATTTATTTTATTTTCTATCTTTATAAATGGAATCATCTTGGGCATGGGTTATCCCTTTTAAAGGAAGTTTTTATTTAGGGAAGGTTGCAATGTCTTCCATGGTGTATGGATTGCAAATGGAATAGCCCATTCAACAACTTACCGAACTCTCTTGCCACATATCTTGTTATCGCTTTGCTCTGTCCAACAACCTTCCCATCAACCTCAAGTATCGGCAGCTGGCCAAACGGTGTATCTGAGAAGAAAATACAACTTGGGATAAGTAGTAGGCCTAGTCTTATTCCATGTATTCCCTGACTTTTAACTTAAATAACGAAAGTTATCACTATCGATCGTAGCTGGTTATAATTTACAACCTCATCCACAAAACAGTTATAATGGTTTATTAGATTTTATAGTCATTACTCCAATTATTTGTCTCCTGAGCCGTTATTGGTAGTAGACCGAGAACACTTCTGAAGAAAAAAAATCAAAAGCGCTAATATACCCTCGGAAATGTTGAGATTATTTTTCATTTTTACTGATTTCTTTTTGAAGAAATCTGACATGAGAGAGTTTATATGTATATCATCTACGGTATCTAAACAAGGTAAAAATATTTAATTTAATTTTTTTGAGAAATCTCGCTGTGCCCCTTTAATGTCAAAAGGTTATGAAAACATTATTTTTACTTCATTTGATAAGAAAAAAGACAATCTTCATTTTTGTAAAGAGTGTCTGTATTTACACACAACTCGTCATCACATTGCTATAAATTCCTTTGATGGGAAATGATATGTTATATTTTAATCGTTTTCGGGCATAACGGACGTAACAAGGATTATTGAGATAATTTTAATACAAAATTGACCAAATATTTGGACATTATTTGATTTTTGATTACATTAAATTGTATTATTATTTTTTATTATTATTTATTATCTTTACCCAGGGTTGCCCGAATCAGCTGGCCGCTGTTCTTACTCGGGGCTCTGCACATCAATACATGCTTAAAAATATTGACTTAATATAAAATACATGAGACATAACAATGACAATATGATTATGTATAGAGTACCCTATGGACAACACTCATAGATCTATCACATAATGCATACAATAAAGACATATTAAAATTATTTGATTACATATACACTTCATTAAAATCAAACTGAAGAGATCTATTTCATAAAAGCTTGACTATGATACATCGAACCATGGACTTATTAGAAGTCCATGATCGAACACATTAAATTTGTATACGTAGTATAAGGCTAAGGCTTTTTTTGTATGAAAGAAAAATTAACCTTTTGAAAAAAAATGAAACTTACTTGGTTTTAGCTCTGGCCATTTTTCTCCTTCAATCCGTATATCTTCAAATGGCACACCTGCGACTTCAAACGCAATTCTGATTGCCTCGGCTCGACCCCGACCATTAAAGTAAGTTAATTTGTAGTTTGGCATTATTATTTAGTACTTGTTCAAATGAATTTGATACCAAGAACTGAAATTCTATGTAGTCATATGGAGTCTGGACTGATCAGGTATTATTGGCCCTATATATATATAGTTTAAAATCAGTTTTGAATCCAATATTGTGTGTAGATTGTTCGGTTTACTTAAACTTTACAAAGCAAATATCAAAAGGGCAAGGGGTGTGTATGTGATCTTGCAGATTGTGCACCGATGTGGTCAAATACTAAGAAATGGCACCAGCAAATTAAAATGGTAACAAATAATAGCAGATCTGAGCTTAAACTGGACATCCCTGGGGTAGAGGATAAGGATGTTAAAGGCAAAGCCAACTATATTAACAGCATGTTTGCAGGTGTGTCTGAGCACATTGAACCACTCGACACATCCCAACTCCCAGCATATAGACCTGCCGAGTCAGCGCCACCTTATCTGTATCCCTGTGAAGTCTATGCTGAGCTCAAAAAGGTGAATCCTTCCAAGGCTGCTGGTCCCGATGGGATAAAACCACAAATCGTTAAAGAATTTGCTTACGAACTTAGCATTCCATTAACTGATATTCTGAATAGCTCTCTGATTGAAGGAATTGTACCAACTCAGTGGAAAGAGGGCATTGTAGTACCGATCCCTAAAACAAAGCCTCCGAATAAGGACAAGTTAAGACCTGTGTCCTTAACTTCCATTTTCGCTAAAATAGCCGAAGGTATTGTTTCACATTGGATCCTTCATGATGTTCAAAGTTTAATTGATGTCAATCAGTTTGGCAATGTCAAGGGTGTTTCTACTAGTCATTATTTGGTCAATCTTATCCATCTCCTTCACCAGGGCGCTGAGCAACAACACAATGTTAGCACAGTTGTTCTCACTGATTTTTCTAAAGCATTTGACCTGATAAACCACACCCTTCTCATTGACAAAATGATTGACATGGGAGTGCGCAGATCCATAATACCCTGGGTATGCGATTTTTTGCATAACAGGCAGCAATGTGTCAAATTTAATAATACCCTTTCTGATTTTGTATGTATTAATGGCGGTGTCCCTCAAGGTACCAAACTAGGTCCACTTGGCTTTCAGATCGTCATTAATGATGCTGCTGTAGATGCTAGGTCCAGTTATTGGAAATATGTTGATGATATGACATTTGCTGAAAACCGCAATTTTGCTGAACTTGGCAACCTTCAGGAGGATTTGAATGATTTAAAAAAATGGTCAGATGCCAATTGTCTGAATCTAAACCCTGCCAAATGTCAAGCATTGCAAGTTAAGTTCGGTAAAGACACACCGCGTCATTTAGATTTGAGAATTGGTAATGAGGTACTGCCGTATGTTGAAAAGGCTAAAATTCTTGGTGTACTTATCCAACATGATCTCAAGTGGAACGCTCAAATAGATGACATGCTTTCCAAAGCCAACAAGCGCTTGTTCATGTTACGATCTCTAAAAAAGTTTGGCTTTGATCAAGATGAGCTTACTGTCATGTACAAAAGTTACCTCAGACCAGTCATCGAATATTGTGACGTTGTATGGCATCCTAGTATTACCAAGAAACAATCTAAGACTATAGAAAGAATTCAAAAACGGGCCTGTAGAACTATCTTAGGCCGCAAGTATCATTCTTATTCTGATGCCTTAAGCATGTGTGATCTTGATAGTCTGGAGGAAAGAAGAGAACATCACTCTCTCAAGTTTGCCAAAGGTTTAGATCAAAATGTCAGGACTGAACATCTTTTACCACCCAGAAGAAATGAATGTCACAGTTTTAACCTACGTAATTCAAGTGCAATTTCCCAGCCTCGTTTCAGGACAAAGAGATTTTTTAACAGCCCGGTACCATATTATGTCAGACTTTTAAACAATGAATAATTTTAGAATTTGTGTGTGCAATCAATAAATAAATGAATCTTATTATTGTTATATTTATGAAAGTGTGTGGGAGAGGTGGGGTGGGGGGGGGGGGGGGGGGGGTACGTGTGGGTAAGGCTGTTTGAGGGTATGTGTATGTTCATCTCGTGAGAGGATCTTTTTATTGTTAAATTTATGAAAGTGTGTGGGAGAGGTCTGGTGTGTGGGGGGTGGGGTACGTGTGGGTAAGGCTGTTTGAGGGTATGTGTATGTTCATCTCGTGAGAGTGTTAATGGTATCACATGTTTTATATAAATGTGTCTTTGTATTTTATATTTATATTTTAATGTATTTCTTTGAATGTATTTAAATGTTTTTATAATATTGTAAGTGCAATGCAATTTGGCTTTTAAGCCACGATTTTGTAATTTTCAATAAACCAATCTATAAACTATACCTGAATGTCATAGCACTGGACTCGTGCCTCCTTCTTATAAGGCCCGAAACTTTGACCCTCTGAATTCGTAGCAAAAACCCTGCCCTGCTTTATGTCGTTGACGAGGCACTGGTAAACCTGGCGATGGCCGAGCGTGTTTTTGCCCGTGCAGAAAATTAAGAAGGGATCAACTCATGTCTGAAGGCTGACAGCAAAATTGTTAACTTTATTTGTTGAGAGTGGCTGTTTTTAATAATAATTCAACCAGCATGCTTATATAGGCTTTTTAAGCCTGGCCGAGCATTTTGCTTGAGTCTGGTCCCTTCAGGACCCACGCGTGTGTCTGTACGGACCGACCGTGTAAACAAACAAACAAACAAACAAACCTTTGACTTCAGGTATCAGACTTGGTGGGCATCTTAGGCCCAAAACGTTTTCTGGAAAAGGTACACTGGTACCCAAAAAATTGTAAAAGGTTGCCCCCCACCCCAAAAAAGTAGTCAGCTCAGAAGATTTGAGGGGGGGGGGGGGGGGGGGGCTGAGAACATTATTTTTAGCCAAAACGGCCCGAAAAAATGGGCGTTTTCCCAAAACAGGGGGAAGGGGGAGGGCGTTTTCCCAACAAAAAATAAGTACATTTGTACACAAAAAAGGTACATTTGTCAGCAAAAAAAGGTACAATGGTAAACAAAGAAGGACTTTTTCAGATTTGGGTTTAGTTTTAAAGTTTTAAGGGGCGTCCGCCGCCCCCGCCCCTCTCCCTAGTTACGGGCCTGTCCAGAAGCATCCCGGCACCGATGAACATAATGTAGTAACTTGGTGGGATGGTACCCATGCTTTATCGTGTGCATTTGTAATATGGTAACGTAATACGGGTTACATTCCTTAAAAATACGATCACAAAACGGTAATTTCGTTAGGCTGTTCGTTACTGTTTTCTCGAATTGCACTTGCAAATAACACTGGCATTTATTTAGATTCATAACCGGTATGTTAAATAGCATTAAGAAGAAAAGTAATCATTCTAAATTATGAAAAGGTGATATAGGAAGGAGTTTATGTCGTGGTTACGTAGGGTTACACTCAGTGAAATTTGCGACACAATTCAATTCAAAATATTTCACTTTGAGAGATGCAAAATAGCGTGATGCAAAATATTGCTCTCCTTAAAGGTAGATGACCCGATCACATTTTCGTAACACAGAATTATTTCAAACATACGGAGATTTTCATATCATATGAAAGCTCGTATTTTTCTCATCATCATACTGAAATTTGACGACCTAAATCGGTATAATTACGGAGAAATCGATGAAATAACGTCAAATTACCGCGAATGGTGGTAACCACCGATATAGTTTGTGTACTACTCAATGGGTACAGTTCACAGCATCTTGTGCGTCTAAAATAAGAACCATTAGAGCTATGCAACTCAAACTTTGGAACACGACTTTTTTAAGGATGACCTTTAACGTTGAATAGAAAACTTTAAGTTGAAAATCGGAACATCTACCTTTAATATAATAGTTTTATATGTGTGCGACTACTTGTTTTACAACTGATGACAGCCATCTAGTCATGAAAGTGGACAATCCCTTTATGAAGCAGCCATATATATATTTCATACTTTTTCACATACGCTCTCGATCGCTCTCCCTTTTTGACCAAGTTTTTTTGGAACACAATGTAGATTGATTTGATTGATTGATTGATAGATTGATCGATACATGAATATTTGAATATTCAATTAATCATTATCAATGCATTGATTAATTGAGTCATTACAAGCATTAGCAATTGTTACATTAAAGCTGCGTTAATAATAATATCATGGCAGGTAATTACCTGCCATGATATTATTAATAATTATTTCACAATTCCCAGTTAGTTGCACACATTTTTCTCTCTTAAATTTACCAGATAACATGATAAAGAAAATAAAGAAAAACAAAGATTACATTTTATTTGACCTCGCTCGACCTACATAGATGGCTAACGATTGAGTGAGTCAGAGTCAAAAGTCCAATACCATTTATCATGTTTATACCGTTATCAGAATACAATGGTTCAATATTGATCAAATTTAAATATTTTGATGTGCCAAGATGTGTTCCTTGCAGCATGGCATGGGATGTTCTGGTTTAGTGCGCAATGTGGGCAATCTGATACTACTACTATGATAATCTATTGTCATGCTGCAAATAACATATATTATGCGTAATAAACATTACACACGAGCATCTAGAGGTACTGTAAACAGTAAGGTTATTGTATTTACTACTACTAGGATAATGGTGATCCTGAAATAAACGTGACATCGATAGCAGGTAAGTGGTCTATTTCAACTTTTGTTATATTTTACTATAAAATATAACTTACCACATTTTAATCCGTACCCTAAATACTCGCCTGCAGTATCGCATGAAGCATAGACCAATGGTGAAATGAGGGAGTCATCAGTAGATCCACCAGAGGTCTACACGACAAATCCTACCTACGTCCATCAGGATCTAAAGACTGTTGGAAGCACTCATACTTCCCAAACACAATCAAAGATTGAACAATCTACCGCAACAACTAGTCTCTATCGCTGAGCCAGGAACTTTCAAAGAAGCTGTAACTAAAAACACTACAAACAAGAAATTAACCGCATCTAAATAACACACCGCGCACAACCAATTACTTCTCGCTTGGCTCCGGATGGAGTGTTGAGAAGCATTCTCACAGTCACAGATAAAGATACGTGGTTTACAGGTTTATACAGGTTTATTTATTTCGCATATATACAACATATCAATACAAAGTCAGAGCAAAAAATATACAAAACAATAGCATATTATGCAAGGCGTCGTTGAAAAAAACTCACGAAGAGCTTACACGTGTCAACGACCCCTTTGGAAAAATGGTAATGGATGAGATAATACAAATAAGCAATTGTGTTACAAAGATAAATCAATATAATAGGGAGATTATATAAGTAATAGGGAGATTATATAAATATTATGAAAGTATAAAGTAATATTTTTAAAACTTGGTTGGTAGGGCATAAATTAAAAGATTGAGCCATATTTTGAAATAACTGATTGGCCTATAATTTACTAACCACTCGAAACCATATTTATTTTTCTTGAAGATAATCTAATGGAAATCCAACGAATCATTTTCTTTTCAAATTTCATCCAAATTAATAATAATAGTGCAAGATGACTAAACATCATTGTGCGTTAAATTAGTAGGTTTTTCCCTGAGGCCTTATGATTTGTTCATTATCTGATAAAATGATAGGTAATTCACTTTATTTTAAACATGACCAATCGAGCAAATTTTCTAACTGATTGGAATTTTACGTAAAGTAGCATTTTTCGTTTCATGTATAAAATGTAAATTCAAAAATTTGAATTAATCCCTAAAATGATAAAAATGTGTTGTATTTAGCAATTCCAGAAATAAATTCAATAAATCAAACTATACATGCCCACCTGTACAACAGTATTCAATAAATAATGATTTTAAAGCTGATTTATAGAGTTATTCAATTCTGGTCGGTGAAAACAACTTCTTTTGTTTTTGACAAACAACACGATTTTAATAAAATATCACGACATTCAATACATCATTTGTAAGTTAATTTAAAGAGGATATATCACCCTTTTTAATTACATTTTAAAACGTCTGTATGGAGACACCTGACTACGGCTCGGGGGACCATTGATCCTTTAATACCGGTGCGAATCACATGATTTTTTTGCATTATTAAAGCAGCATTTAGATGAGCTAAGTACAACAACCAACAAGTCAAACGGGCGTCCTGAAAATAATTCCCGTCACGTATTTATGATGTTTACATGTACGCCGGTTGTGGAAAATCAACGTTATCCTCCATTACAGGGCAGTTTGGAATCATACGCGGCGATAGATGATCATGTTTAACAGTACCATACATGTTTTGATGCTTATTGATGGTAGAAACTTAGGAAACAACAATGGTAATATGTAAACAAAACAAAAGGTTATGCCGCAAACGTAATGATGTTCCCCTCAACGTGCTCAAAGCAAAACATTTTATTTAATTCCTCACATTTCAGATTTGTACATGAGCCATATATTTTGAATAGGATGGCATAAAATGATAAAAAGTCTATATCACATCGAGCTGAATCTGTCCTATTTATTACCGAACTAAGGAAACTTAAATTTGTAGCCACGTATCATTTTCTCATGATTTGAAAAAAAAAGATATTCAGGCTGACGGTGTATTTTAATAGTGTTCAAAAACATATCGACAAATCAACATCAATTTCGATAGCTCTACTAATTTGTATATCTTTCTCTCTGCAGGAACATAAATATATGTACGCCTTTACGGATATATTTAAACTGGTGGTGCTAACCCCCACATTAGTTGACATTCTACTACACACACACAGACGACACCGAGTATGTCTGGATATTTCCAGATTGAGTTCACGGCAGATGGGCCGTTAAGTGACGATGACGAAGATGAAATGCATGTGCACTACCAAAAACCACCACCACTACCAATATCTCCAATTCAACGTATTCCAAACCCAGAATCTCCAAGTCCAGACCTGGAATATCCAAGTCCAAGAACTCCAAATAGTAGTGCTATTATAGACAGAGGTCTTCCAGATGCTCAGAAGAAGAGCACCGATGCACGCGCACTAACAGGTGTACCATACAACGCGTTTTTGTTTCTTTACTGTGTTTCTATTTTAATTACGGGATGTATTTGCAGAGCTTACTTCCACGGCATTTTACGCCTTATTCAAAGAACGGTTACCGATGCTGAAATACGTGTAATGGCATTAGCCTATGATATTGGACTTACGTTTGGATTGTTGCCGCTCTGTTTTATCACTACCGGCATTCACAGACCAAAATTACTCGGAATTGGAGCAGCCTTGGTAGGATTTGGGTTTCTTTTTGCCTGCCTCCCGTATTTTATAATGAAAACACAACTCTCAAAAACTAGTCTTGAGCGAGATGATTATGAACTGTGTGTTGCACCTACGGACCATTTTCGTGTCATTAGAGTAGCATTGTCAAGCAATGATTCCGGTATCTTGACAACATCATCGCCAACGGCATCTGATGGTTCTTGGAGCACAGTTTGGTTAATCATAGGAATGCTTATATCTGGTGCTGGTAGCGCACCTCAATTTGCTGTCGGTATACCTTATATTGATGATTCAATTGAAGGACCAGTTATCCCAATTTGCATCGGTAAGCATAGTAATCTAGTCTTGCCGCAATGTTTATAGGCCTCCATTTATGTTCTTTAGAGAAAAATATACACACAATTACTACAATAGATGTTCATAATTTCGAGAGCTCATTAATGGTAAGGGCTAGCGAATCAAACATGGTACATTATATAGATGCAATAATACCATAGGTCTTCCTAGATCATTCATTGCATGTTTATAACGGGGAATTTGCGGATCGTAGTACAAGTTTTTAAAAAAAATATTTCAATGTAATTCATCTTCTATTTTATACCACACAGCGTTGGTCATAAGTTCATATTTTGGAGGTGTCTGGGTCGGCCAATTGGCATCGTACTTCATGTGGCATCATATCAATGAATCAGATCCTGAAGCATTCACACGTTGGTGGCTAGGTTTCTTTGTGGCTGCCATGGTGGTATTCGTCAGTGGACTTGTGATGTTTATGTTCAGAGATCCCGGTAAACGACAACCTGGGATACTCCCGGAAAACAATACATCGTCAGGGATTGCAGATCAGGAAGAAAGCTCATATTACCAACGTTTGAGGGAAAATAGTACCGATACTGGTAGGTTTACAATTGTCATTTTCAGACACCAGTGCAGACGGCTTACTCATTCCATACAATACAACAACAATATTCACAGTGGGTGAGTTTGTGTGTGTGTGTTCAGTATCGGTGGTCGGTTATGCCATATTGATTACCCATTTGGAGTGGCGGCTTATCCGTGGTTATATAATTTGTAGCGTTTCGATATTAGTATAAATGGTATAAAATTTCACCTACATGTACCCGTCTCGTCACCTTTGTTGAAATGACTTGACAAGAATATATTATGTTCCACTGCCTACATCTTTAAACCAGCGATTTAGTTATTGCCGGTCATATGTTCTCCAATTCCCAGATTAGGCAGGCCATTGGTCACTATTTTGACGTAAATCCCACACGTGGCCTTGTTAGTCAACAATTATAGTAGACTCAGGGTATTTGGTCTTTAATACAAAAGTGGGCACTGGTACGTAATGAAATGTAATTTCTCTATGGCCCCATTGACGTAACATATATGACAATCAATCTCCATGATCAAACATTTGACTCCTACGTGTATATATTCTCGATAGTCGTTACAACATTTACGATTGCCTTTTCTAAAGAATTCCATTAGTTCACTAAATTTATACCCACATTCCATTTTCATATCAATTTATCATACCTTTTAGCTCATTAAGAATATGAAGTATTATTAGAAATGGAATCACATCAAATGCTCAAATATTAACAACGTTAGGAAGATGACTGCTCGAGGACCAGACATAAGCCATACGGTCAAGCACCGAGTTCAATTCAAAACCTGACAGAACAATACATTTGAACTGAGATGAAAGCTTACATGATAAGATGACAACGCATTTGGCTAAACCTCGCCTCTTTCATTGTTGTCATCAGAGTTAATATGCAAAATGTAGTATTCCACTTGAAATTCACAGACGGAACATCACCATCTCCCTCACAGGAAGTGTGAATTTCAAATGGCGTTACCTGAATGGGTGATTCCATTTGAAACTTACACTCCCTGTGTTGAGGATTAAGTTGTTGTTTTCCCTAAGGGGTGCATGAATTTCAACTGGATTCGCCCAATACTTAGACGACCTTTGGTTATTATATTATAGATAATGGTGTGATATTAATACCCAGTAGAGTCTCGAGACTAGCACGAAATGCGTCTTTCATTTCTTTGGTTCTCGGTGGGGCTCTGGAAGTTGCGATGATGACAGGACTGCTCATATTCCAGCCTCGTTACATAGGCACAGTTACGGGTGTTGGTATTGCACCTGCACAACTGTTTACAGGTAAGTGTTTGGCAGAAAACAAGAAACTCCTTTTGAAAACTTTGTTTATAAGCACTTTGAGGACCACACACAACCACAAAATGATCATGCAAGTGAACTCCTCAACATCGATCGGGTGTTTGCTTAGAAAACGCTTGGATCGATTTACCTAGGGGGCCGGGGATGGAGGTGGCGGGTGGCGGGACCAATATGAAACTGGTTTTTATTTTAGCTTCCAAACCAAGGTGTTCATCCTCCACCCCCCCCCCCCTCCCTCCCTCCCCATCGGCACATCAATGACCGTATATTAACTCTCCGTTGAGAACATGGTATTTTACACTTCCCTGAAAAATCACACTTTTCTATGATCCCTATTCCATAAATATCGCTGTTTGATCGGTATCCACGATCACAGTGGATCCTTATTGCTGAGATCACCTTGCCCGATCTAACCCCTAACCCGTCTGCTTTGATAATAGTTTTGAGAAATCTACACTATAGAATAAAGGATTCCTGTGCGCAAACAACTAATCAACAGTGAACAGCATTTCGTTCATCTTGTGTTAAAATATTGTGCAAATTTCACCTGAAGCAAGTCATAAGAAAATTAAGAAAAAATACAGATATAATTACTTAAAATTGCATCAGATGCAGACACAGATATCTTTTTCGTAGTCAGTCGGCGATATAATAATACTTTTATGCAACCTCTAAATTGGGTATCGTTTATTGCCTCTATAAAGTTACCTTACGGTGACGAACAGTATATCCTGGATACCAATGGAATATCTTCACTGAGTCAAGTTATTTTATGTAACTCTTTACCAAATTGGGTCTCATATTGCCTCAGGCTACTGTAATCTACTTTACCCTAATGACAGATAGTAAATCTCAATGGAGATATAATTATTTAAGGCAGCATACACCTAATGCACGATGACCTTTATTCTGTGTCTATTACAGGTTCATCCATTGTGGTTGGGGTAATTATCGGGCTGCTAATAGGAGCTTACGCACTCTACTTCAGAAAATGGTCTCCAAAGAAACTGTCACGGATCGCTCTAATAGCAAGCGTTCCAGCACTGTGTATGACGTGGTCTCTCTTTTTCTTCCATTGTGGGGATCCTAACATTACTGGAGGAATCATAAGTAGTCAATCAGTAAACCCTAGCAGGTAAATATAGTGTTTATTACGCGAGATATGAGAGTGGTTTCGAACCTTTTGGCACACCCTGTATCATGTTTTCGGCCCGGGCGGATTTTAATGTCAGCAAAGAAGGCTGTCACTGACAACCGGCCCCTTGCTATTTTGGACTGGAGCCCCTTGAGGCCAAAATGGGATGCTGTACTGCTAATACTTGTATTGTCTAAGGACACTGTATATTCCTCTTTGCTCCGCCCTATGGACCCAACGTATGAGTTGAGCATGTTGATGGAGCTCGCTACGCTCACTTCAATCAGAGACACTGAAGCTTGGATCAGGTCACATGATTCTATGATAACATGACCTTTTTCCTTAAATTTGCATAAAACCTCATTCATTTTTAGTAAAATTCACAGTTCACCTTTATTCTAACCTTCCTCAGTAATATTCATCAGCTGGTAGACCAAGTCAATTTTACAGCACCATGTGATATTAATTGCCCATGTTCTTCCGTGGATCTCACTCCAGTCTGTGGAACAGATCAACTGACGTATCTGTCACCATGTTTTGCAGGCTGCAAGAATGTTATTGAAATAGATGAACCTGATTTTGATGGCCTTAAAACACTTGTGAGTATATATGACCTTGACGATCAATGTCTTAAATCTTAATTATAGTAATGGACGCACATACAGTAACATACTCTGTCACAGTGTACACTACGTTGATGATTTTATATTCTTTGGGCCTGACTGATTAATAAAAAGGTATAATGACCGTTCTATACAACCTGAGTAAGTGCGCATATTCCATGACCTTTTTTATTTAGTCCTACGCGAGCACACTGTACCGATGACTTTATTCCAGTGGATACACTATGTCGATGATTTATTCGCTATGTGCTTAGTGAGGTCATTTCATGGTGAAATCTTAACGAGTTACTTATAACCTGCTCATTGTCAACCTGAGAAGATGACCTACTCATGGGGCTCTTTTCATGGTAGAAATATAACGTTACAATGTTTTCCGGAAATCCCTTCAGCTTCATTGAGATACAGTTTTTGTATCTATTGCTCCGTTCTATAAAAATAAATGGAAAAGGAATAAAGAACACAACTACATGTAGTATTTGAATCCTGAACTGACTTATCGTGTTAAGCTCATTGCATTGTTAATGCATTTTAGTATCAATAGCTATCTGCGCTACGCTCCATTGTTCGTCAGGAATTTTGGATTAAGATTCTCTCTTGTAATATTTATCACGTTTTTTCCGCAGAATTTTACGGACTGCACGTGCGTGAATGCCACACAATCACATCTAGGTAAATCCGCACTATCTGGAGCATGCGCAGTTACATGTGATCCTGCTTGGTTATATTGGCTTGTGCTCTGTACGCTCTTTATATTTGCTGGAATCCAGTACACACCACAGATGCTATTGGTCATCAGGTAGGTTGATAAGTCTTTATATTTGCTGGAATCCAGTACACACCACAGATGCTATTGGTCATCAGGTAGGTTGATAAGTCTTTATATTTGCTGGAATCCAGTACACACCACAGATGCTATTGGTCATCAGGTAGGTTTGTACACTCTTTATATTTGCTGGAATCCAGTACACACCACAGATGCTATTGGTCATCAGGTAGGTTGATAATTAACCGTGTTATTATAAGAAGGTTTTGTTTAAATTATTATTTCTTTACTGGTATGTTATTTTTTTAATGATTACATCACACAGTCGTAACAGAATCCATATCTAAGGTTTGATGAATAGATAGAACAATAGTAACATGTACCAGTGGCGTATAGACACTAGACAGAGGGGGTAATCAAGTTGGTCATATTGTCGGTAGTCCGTCGGTACTGTCGTTTCGCTGCTTTTCATATTTTCAAAGTGATATAAATACAGATCTCTTTATGCAGGCTCAGTATGTGAGACAACTTTAGCCGATCTAACCAATCAGCAACTGTGTTACAAAAAGACAGTTCTTGTTTTGATTTGATTTCTCTTCATATGAAATGTGTTTTGTTCTGCAGATGTGTAGTGCCACGAGATAGAACAACCGCATTGTGCATTCTGGTCATCACGTGGCATCTTGCGGGTAAGTCAATAGGCTTACAGGGCGTGAATGTTACTTAATATTAAATAATAATACAACTTGTATGATTTGTTCCTCTAAAAAATTGCATGAATTCCATAAAAAGTGTGTCTAATTTGTTTCATATAGGCCTAAATATTGACATAGTGCTCGAAATAATGTCTATAATTCGTGCGACATTCTTATTTCATAAAGCCTTATGGATGTGTATTTTAAAGTATTCAATTGGTTACGTTTTAATAAAAATAGATATTATTGAGAATTTGAGAGTGTGCGATCGATTCCAGGGGATTTCACCAGTCAGTCCTCTGGTCGTGTTTATGTGACTGTTGAACGCGGCGACATT
Organism: Ophiura sarsii; assembly: GCA_035610835.1. Lineage (NCBI taxonomy): Eukaryota > Metazoa > Echinodermata > Ophiuroidea > Amphilepidida > Ophiuridae > Ophiura > Ophiura sarsii. The sequence goes on along the minus strand of CM069452.1, from coordinate 7,443,697 downwards.
CCCGTATCATGATATCCAACCGAATGCATTATCTTCCATACACTTGATCTTTACCTCTTTCTTAAAACGTATTAAAATGATAGCACTTTTTTGTACCTACCTTTTGCAGGTTACGTTCCAGCCCTTGTATACTTCAGCTACGCGTTAAACAAATCATGTATCCTGTGGTCTGACGTCAACAACCAAAAGTATCACCAGTGCCTTATCTATGACTCCAACACTCATCATTTATACATCTGTACTCTCGTGGTCTTCTTAAAATCTTTGTGTGTTCTCTGTGCCGGGGTCACCTACAGATACACCAAGGACACTCAGGAAACCCAGAATAGAAATTGGGTGCAATATGAAGCCTTGGAAATGGAGTCTGTCTCGCACAGTACGAGGAATACAACGGCAGATTCACCAGCTTATATTTAGAACGGGTTTCGAGAATCACGATTTTGGAATGTGAAATTGGGGCCGATAATTGTGCTTCTGTTGCATTCCTTACAAATTCTTCATATTCCAATCGAATATGCATTCTTTTAGTTAAAGGAGCAAACTTCCAAATACATGTCCCCCAAAAAGTACAACATCTGACCTCTATCTAATAAAGAACAGACCATGATCCTATATAAGATGTGTATCACTACAAATTTGTTAATAAACCCTGATAAATGTTGAAGAATTCGAAATAGACATTCGTAAACATTCTATGTTAGGCTACATCCTATGATCTGACGTCATCAAACAAACCTATCACGAATGTCTCATGACTCCTGGACCAGTACGCATATTTAAGGGCTCAGCAGACTCCACGCTCCAACGCTGAGCGCAAGCGTTGACCGTCAACGTTGACCAATCAGGCTGCGTCATTGTGTTGTGGTGGAGCTACTACGCATGTGTGAGAGCGCAAAGAGTTCGAGCGTTGTGGACGGTCTGCTCAGCCCATTACTCTTTTGGTTTTCTTTAAATCTCTTTCTGTTCTCTGTGCCACACCAATGACACTCGGGAAACACAAAGTAGAAATTGGGTGCACTATTAAGATTTGGAAATGGGGTCTTTTCAAGCACAATGGAATTCGATGTCAGAGTCACCTGAGATATATTTAACATTTTAAACGTAAACATCGTACGGGTATACAGAAACCAAAAAATTGGATAGATTGTAAATGTTACGACGAAGTCAACTATTAGCCTGAACGCACAATTTTATTTAAACACTTTTTGTCGAAAACAAGTACTTAGTATAAACCTAAAAAGTATAACCATCTGATTCTTTGGAAACTCGCGCGAATGAATGTAAAAACGACATGTCTGCATCCAAATCGCTGTATTTTAATTTGAATATACTTTCCTTCTTTAGGTATTTTTTCTCGGCATCCTTTGCCGATGGCGTGTGATTTGCCAACTTAACGGTGATTGGCCAAACAGTCTCAACAACAACCAATCAAAAAAGGTCCCCATTTTTTGGACTTTTGATAAGTTCACTATTTTATTTAAAATGCTAATAATATGATTCTTAGATTCGAATCGACTATCTAAAACAACTTAATTGATTATCCTAAATGAATTCGGAAGTTGCCATCCATAACAAACTTCTCTCTTTTATATATAATTATAGAATAACTTATTTTTATACTGTAAATGTTATGTAAACATATATGTTTTGGGGTACGGTTTTGAAGCACTGGAGTACTTTTATTGGAATTTGTGTAATGTATAATATATTCCAATTTGCCATTGGTTTTGTGACTTATAAGTAAAAACTCGTCCATTATAATATGCCACCGATTTTCTCGAAACAAAGTTGGTTTCGAAATGATTTTTCGTTAACTAGTATAAAAAAACACAAACAAAAATGATTCATTATTGTTATTTGTTTTCTTATACCAGTAACGTCAAATCATTATTAATGAAACGAAACATTTTTTTTTTACAATTGTATAATCTTTTTGTTACAGTCTCTAATAGTGTAGGCCCTATAACTCTATTTTAGAATAATGATGTTACACTTGACACATTTTGTATAATGGTATGGTATTTGAAGATCCTTTTAATCTCCCTGTCGATTGACGTGACAATCATGACAATCGTTTAACATGTTTAAGTAACTTATACAATTTGAAATTACATTTTTAAGATTTTTACACGTGATGTAATAAAATTGAAGATACAACCACTGCAATTATGGATCGCAGATACGAATGAAAACATATATATTATACGAGGGTCATTCAATAAGTTCTACCTCCTCAATCATAACTTCGCTAATATGAATGTCAGCCTCATGACATTTGTCGTGATTATAGCTCTGAATCATAGCTACACATTTATAGTAAATCATAATTGATATCTGTTTCACTTTTGTTATGATGCGCTCAAAAACGTCAGAGAGAGATTTTGGACAACGGAAACGGAAATTTACCTTAAAAATAAATACAAGTTTTTAGGGGTTTTTCTGTATTGTAAGGTTAGATATAAGAGCACGATTTAAATACTGAAAATGGAAATCAATGAATGTTATCTGAATAAAGTACAGTATTATCATGTACAAATAAGATTGTAAGCAAAATTAACGCAAATAGTGTAATATCAACTCGAATGTATTGCTATGCCTTTGGCATACTGGAATACTGATAATCAGTCCAGTTTTCGTTGTTATGAGTCAAGCCACAGTGATGCCTCGTGTGTAAGATATTTAACATAATAGTCACTTTATGAGTTGTCCTTATGTACAACCTCTAGAATAGTCAATCAGGTAATCAATGATAGAAAATTATCTCTTCACGAGACTAATCCGTCCATTTAGTCCTGTATACTGAAGATCTCTTAGTTCTTTATGAAAATCAAATAGGGCTTTGCAGGGATCTCTAGGGGAGATAAACCTATTGGTTGTCATGGTCTGGTTCTGTCTAACCACAGAGGGCATATTTTTCCTAAGAAATCAGTCACCTTTATTGTTTATAGTCTGTTAAAGATATATGGGACAATTGGAACGGTTATAATTGATCGATAGGTACGTTTTGTCTCCTATAATTAGCCAAATGAATATCACTTAGGCGATATTTGCTGTTTTTCATCCGTTTCCGTCACACTTAATGAACGTTTGGTTTTCACTGCATCTCCAGAAAAGTACAACCATTACTCAGATCAATTTACAATGAATTTGTAGCTGAGGTTTCAAGCTACAATTGTGTAATATTTCATAAGACTGGCTTACACAATAACAAAGGTATGAGGTAGGAGGTAGAACTTATTGAATGACCCTTGTATATAGAATGATTTTACAGCATTTGGAAATTACTATTGGTACCTTTTTCGACATTTATGCAGCTCATATATATTTTGTATTTATTTTATTTTTTCGAGAGTCTCGTCCTGATTTTACTAGAGTTGCAATATACCCAGTGGGCATTTTTTTAAGACGTTGTATCAACGTAAACAAAGACGTATGTTACCATTTGGGGAAAGCCCTATTTTATCGAGAATGGATCTCTTTTCCATCGTGACGAGTCTTCTCTTCTCAGGTCTTCTCGGAAAGAAATACAGTCATCATGGTCATACAGACATAGCTAGAAAATGAGGAACTTAGGAGCCTGGTTCCCGGAAAATGTTGACTTTGGAGGACATTTTAGCATCGGAGCCTTAGATGTAGCGTAATATAGGCCTACATGATAATTATACGTACGTAGTATCAAGTCATTTCTATCGTAGCGGAAGGGGGCGTCCATTTATGGACGTTAATTGCTAGCTAAGATTAAGCACGCAATGTCCAATTAGGGCGGAAAGCGTATTGATGATGATGATGATCAAGCTTATCCTATCTTTAGCACTTATGACCTCCCACCAAGCCACTTCTTCACAATATAGGCCTACCACTGTAATGAAAATATCCATTCTAAGATTTCTTCTAATAATTTTCCTGATTGGTTCTCTGATCTAAAAAGCTAAAAGAGTGATAATCACACTCTAATGCACTCTTCCAGTGCATGTTGATGGTGTCTGAGCTCCACGCGTATAATATATATAGCAGCTGTACATGCATTATACAGTCTCACATGTATAATGTATAATTTTAAAGATTTGTATCTCTCTTTAAATAAGTCGTAATGCCAATATGAAAATATTGTTGGAAAAATAAAACTACTTGTAGATAGAATCCTTTTATTATATCCTTTTTGAGGCTCTGAAACATAAAACACACGCAGGTTTGGCCACATAACTCGCAATTACCATAAAATTATTTGATTTGCTGGATACTATGCTTTTATATTAAAGTGCAGTTTTACAGTTCGGGGAACTTTCGTCTGTGTTTTGGCAAAACAGATACTTAGTAAATGTCATTGTAGGTTTGGTACCAAAATAATTCTACAAGTGTTCTCTATCCAAAGACACTTCTCTGGGAGCGCATTTTTTCTTACAACTGTTTAGTTTTTTAAAAAATTGACCAAAAAGTGTCAAAACAATGATTTTATTTACCTCAAAAATGCGTTTATTACCTTTTTTTGTCAAAATCTTAGAAACTAAACATTTTTATGTAAAATTAAAAAATGCCCACATAAGTGTCTTTAGATGATTTTGGTGTAATTTCGGCATTTTTGACCGAAACTGATTTTGTTACGTTGTCCGGGAAAAAAATAGATAAAAAAACCCCAGATTTTTTAGTGAAATTTGATACCATAAATGAATTCTCTGACTCCATACCATACTTTTATATCACAATAATAGTTCAAAAGTTACAGCGCTTGATAAACTTCATGTAAAAAGGGGGGTGTTAAAACATCCCCTTCATCTACCTCTTCTGAGCGATGGTTGTCTTTTTTAAAGACTCTTCTTGTTATATCTCACCTATTATTTAGTAATTATAAGCAAAACAATGTGATTTAATAGTATAATTATAGTAGTCACTTTTTGAACGACAAACATTTTTGTTTTAAAAAAGCTTAAAAGCTTTTCCGTTTTCCTATCCACACCTATTTTCTGCCCTTTCTTTTCTTTCCCTTTCTTTCTTTTCTCTCCTTCTTTCGTTTCTTTTTTTCGTTAAAACGAAATTCCATCCTTCCTTCTGTATCGACCGGGCCTGTGCCATAACCGATTTTGGCTAAATCAAGCCACCATCGATACAGCCAGCCACCGCTGCCCTGTATTTTGTAATTTTTTTCAGTTACATCAGCATGTTTAGCGCCCTCTAAAGTTGTATATTGCCCTTTGGCCGAAAGCGGAGAAACCCGTTCTTACGCCATCTTGGGCTAAAGTGTGTGAAACGTGAGGTGAGTTGAGAAAATTTAAAGGGATTAAATGTGTTACTCTTAAATTTTAATACTTTTATAACAACCGTGTTGTGCTCAGGAAATGAAGCTTGGTAAATAAACACACGGGACTGTTTGGATTGTATGGGGTGGCTATGAAATCAAGTGATTTTGATAGCTACCGGTGTAGGCTATCCATTTCATTTAGTTACCATTCGTTCGTTCGGGTTCGGTATCCAATCGATCATGCGATCTTCCTTCCTGCTGCACGTTAGATTACAGCATGCATTGCATGTCTCGAAATTGTTAGGAGTCTGGAGAGATATTTAAACACCTACCTGCCACGCCCACTTCGGGCCCCCTTTTAATCAAAGTAACAGAGGCTTGAATTGGCTCTGAATCCTAGCTCTCTGTCTATATAGGTAAATTAATAATTGAACGAACACAACTAAGCAGCGTATCGCGTACATTGCGTGAAGCGCGCACAACCATTCGCGTGATAATTTCGGGCGCGATCATCTTTGTACTGCGTTCGCGTTGTTCGTTCAATTATTAATTTACCTATAGTTATAGTCTGTCTGATATATCTCCGAGTCTTGTTGAGGGCTAGTAAAACTGAAAGTAAAGCCTAATTAAATAATAATTATTATGATGATAGGGAGTCCACCGAAACGGCGATTTTCGATTTCCTATAGGCTATAGGCCCTATCAATCTGTTTGCATGTTTGTGTGTGAAATGTAGCTCAAAAAGTAATTCATTATTTCTCACCTTTCCCACCTCCAAATCCTATTTTAAAAAGTTGTGTAGCACTTAAAAGTTATTAAGGAAAAATCTTTCTATAATATAAAATTTAGTAAGTAAAAATGATTCTTTCTTATATACACTCGTCAAAAGAAGTTCCTGGACACTCATTGAAGTTCAAATATTTCACATAAATACTTAATATAAATTAAACAATTGCATGTCAAAATATTAGCAGACAATAATTCTCTATCATGTCTGTATGAAATTAAGATGTACGCATTCATGCATGGCTGAGCACATTCATTAAGCAATGGTAAGGTGCGTAAAAGGAAATTGCAAGAAATGAGCATTTACAGTCATTTGAATGGAGGGATTATCCAATTTTTTGCAATCTTCTTGCCATTGTCAAGTGAATGGGATCTGCCATGCATGAGTGATCATGTCTAAATTCCATGTTAAGCTGTTAGAGGATTACTTTCTGCTTATTTTGATATACAATTATATATATATAATCATATGGGTCATTCCATGAAGTTGGGTACACAAAGTGTGACATGGGGGTCAACATTTGAAATTCATTTTATTAGAATTCAAGTAACATTTTCAAGTGCTATAATATGTCCCATTCCCCAAATAGTTAAAGAAATTCATGAATGTTGACCATTTTTAATGCCACAGTACATTTTCCGTTAGGATGTCTATTTCGTTTCACATGTAACATGGACACCAAACTCAAAACTGTAATTCACCCAGTTATGCAGTAAAAAGATGATATGGTTCACTTACATATCTTATTAAACAGGTAATTTGTATCCATAAACTGCTATTGAAAATTCAAAATGAAACCTGTGGACAATTTTTGTTAAATCATAATATACTTTGTAACCAATACTGTCTAAATGATGTCTTTTTATGATGAACCCTTTTTATAATAAAAACATTGTTAATTAGGCTGAATTTTAATCCAATTTAAAGAAAACAGTCTTCAATTGTTATATCCCACACCTTGGGTCAAGTTGATATAAAAATATATGGTGGTTTGTATGTGAGATAGCGTTAATGGGCTATATTTGCCCAAGTTTCACATGTAACTGGACACCAAATTCTTTGGTGTCCAGTTACAGTGTGAAACATAAATATGTTCAGTAACATATTTATGGCCAATGAAAGTACATGTTTTAGTCAGATGTTAATCTAATAATGATTTTATTGACAATGCACAACTTAAATTGTTATTCTGTAGGCAAAATATGGTTGTAAGATGTAAAATGTGATTATACATGAACTAAGATTTCATGTGTAACAAATGTACATGGACACCAAAATATTAAATTCCAATACATTTGGTTATATTTAATTGTGTGTATCCTCAAATGCTCTTTAATCAAACCAACATGGTATTAACTTTCTATTTTTGTTTATAACACTACCACCTATCCATTATTTGAAAATTCTTATGCTATTTTGGGGTAAAATTAAGGTTTCACGTGTAACTATGTCCCTCGGACACCAAAACATAATTTGCCCCATATTTCCGAAATTGAAAGTGGGATTCAAAACTTTTTGTTATGCATGTTATCTACCCATGAAAAGCATTAAGTAATAGTGATTTGGTGAAGATGGTGTTTCAAATATAGCAAGGATTCAACTATAAAACTATCACACTGTAACATATTTGGCGGACACCAAATTATGTGCCATACTTTGAAATTATTATAAAAATTTGAATTTTGGAATTTCAATTCAACTTGGACTTTAATTCTTTTCTATGTCAAGAAGTCTTGCAAAATTAATTTGAACCAAAACCAGGTAACATCTATTATGGGTTTTATCATCAGTTCGTGGGGTTTCATAGTAACGCAATTTTGCGGACACCAAATGTTACATGTGAAACCTTTTTTTGGCATTCAGTTCACGATGTGCTAAGACCAAAAAATATACAAAATGTATTTAAAATATTCATGATTAGGCTCTAAACAATTAGTCTGACCAACTAAAAGGCCAGATTAAGTGTTCAGAAAATGTCCACACCACTTTCCATGACCCCCTTCAAAATGTCACAACATTTTACCCAAAAACGTGATAATTTTTGCTTGTTTTTGCTCAAAATGACTGTGAACACTTTATCCAATTCATTTAAGTTTGGTATCATTTGAAAGCTATCTCAATACTCTACAATTACAAATCATAATAATTCAAAAACCTATACTGGTTTAACCAAAAAAGATAATTTCATCACTGGAAATTGCACCATTTACAAAGTGTACCCAACTTCATGGAATGACCCATATATATAATTATATATATTCTATAAAATATTAATTTAAAGGTAGATGACCCGATCACATTTCCAATTTTCAACTTGAAGTTTTCTATTCTACATGAAAGGTCATCCTTAAAAATGTCGTGTTCCAAAGTTTGAGTTGCATAGCTCTAATGGTTCTTATTTTAGACGCACAAGATGCTGTGAACTGTACCCATTGAGTTGTACACAAACTATATCGGTGGTATACCACCATTCGCGGTAATTCGACGTTATTTCATCGATTTCTCCGTAATTATACCGATTTAGGCCATCAAATTTCAGTATGATGATGAGAAAAATACGAGCTTTCATATGATATGAAAATCTCCGTATGTTTGAAATAATTCTGTGTTACGAAAATGTGATCGGGTCATCTACCTTTAATAATTTAAGTGTCCAAGAACTTCTTTTGCCGAGTGTATGTTTAAAATCTGCTTGAATTCAGTGTAGGCCTACATTCGAGACATACGACAGTCATACGTGGCCGTGCGCGTTTGTCCGTCGCCATCTTGGAAAAAAAACTGGTTTTGATTGCAATGTATTCAGGGCCATGAACAATTAACCTCTGACCCAAATGTATTCATGATCTTCTTGTTATTGTAAGAAAATAAATGCACTTATGAGTCGTCGTATATTTTGTTTCTCTTTCATTCTGGTTTGGCTCAGGCTAATTCTAATCTAAGTACCAGCTAGCTGCTAGATGGATATTATCAATTTATACTTGGCCTGGGTTAAGCTTGTGCTATACATCCTAAAAGCTCCATAAATTTGACTGTAAATGTATGAAATATAGTATTATTAACGATATCAAATCACTAGGCCCTAAATCCCAGCGAAAATGCACTGAAAAATATGCGTCGAAGAAGTTGCATACAATATGGTGAGGTTGATTCTTGTCGGGGTTCGATTAACCCAGCACACTAAATCGGTGATCGGATCGGCCAATCAAAGATAAAGAGGAAATTATCGGCGATAGGCGTATCCAGAACTTGAGCTGATCGGTTAGACACTAGGCTATATATAAAAAAATATACAAAATGTTATAAAACAAAACTGTCTTCATTTCATTTGCAGGCCGGTCGAGTACAGCAATAAAGCCAAACTAAAACATCATGGCAGTACCTCCAGTATACGCAGATCTTGGCAAATCAGCCCGTGATGTTTTTGGAAAAGGTTTTGGTAAGCATGTAAATTTTCTCTTTTGTTTGTTGTTTGTTGATGATTTACAGCAATTTCACTGGCTTTATTTCTCGAGGGTGAAAATCCAAATTGATGGCCAGAACGTGTGCTCGTGCAGTGTTTTGGGCAGTAAAACAATGAAATTGTCAACATTTGTCACTCTTGAGAAAAATGTTGAAGGGTGAAAATCAAAAGTGAAGGGTATTTCACCCTTTGTATAGGGTGAGTGAAAACACTGGATTTACATCCTTTTTCTTTGTTTGAAATAAGGATCTGTGCTGTTTTGGGATTACCCTCTAGTTTGGATGGATTCTTTTCAGTGATCGATTTATGTGAACAAATTTGTGTAGCAAATTGTTGTCAAATTCCAACCGTCTTTAAAAAAAGTGTCGCATTGATATAATGCATAGTATAATTTATTAAACCTGCTATGCACTTTTAGATTGTATAGCAAATTCTGCCAAGTGTGGAGCATTTAGCACCGCAACTCTGGATAAATCGTACACAGATTCTTTTGTATAGAATCATGGTGATGACACGCGAAAGATATCTTTTGTTGCTTTGACCATACGATGTTTGACGTTTACAATTTCAGCGATTCAGCTCCGACTCCTCATATTCTTTTACATCATTGCAAAACATTTGAAATTGATATTAAAACAGCTCAACATTCCTACTTTATCTCAATGATTCCATCCCTTTCACCAACAAGTAATACATTAATAGATTATGTTTTCCACAGGATTCGGGTTTGTGAAATTGGATGCCAAAACAACAACTGGAAGTGGTGTGGTAAGTTAATTTATTAATTAAATATTAACCAATTTATTAATTAAATATTAACCAATTTGAAAGAACAGTGTACACAATTGGGGGCAGTATTTAAAATGTGGGTTTATTCAATAGAAGAGGGCGTGGGTAAAACCCCGGAAAAGGATAATGTGCAGTTAGGCAGGCCTTCAGGGTTCACCATAGTTTTTTTGTAATATTCTGCAGAAATAATGTTCAATTTAAAAATTAAAAAAATAAGTAAAACTTGAGTTAACTGTTATTATTAATGATTGCTAAATGCTAATTGCTATTGTGTTTATATAATTGCAATTTAGTTAGGTCTTCAACAGTTCAACTAACTACACTTAAATGGTGTTTTTTTGGTTCAGCCTGCCACAGGTTTAATGACCTATTTATTTTATTTTTTAAATTAAAGTTATTTTGTTCTTGTATGGGTTTTTTAATTTGAAAATGTCAAGCCAAATTCAGGTCTTTGATATATTTTCCAAACAAACAGCCCCCCAAAATGAAATTCACCAAAACTCCTATAAATGTAGAAAATAGAAGTCAACCTGTTATTGCAAATTGTATCAATTTAGATCACATGGTCATTGGGAAATGGGATTTGTAACATGAACTTATGAACCCAACAAGGAAATGACTCAATATATAGTCCGTGCGATTCTGTAGTGGAAGTCACACTTGCTGTTTCCATGTACATGATTCACTCACAGCCAGACAGGTAGAACAATCATAATAACCACTTGGGATATCAAATTTGTCATAAAATTGGATTTGTTTGATACCAGTAGTGCATCAACCATGTGACCAGACAGTGAATCTATCTGTATACACAAAACACCAACAAGATGATGTGATGAACCTCTTGAAATTGAACGATGTTTAAAAAGACCTAAAGTTACACGTCATATTACTAGATGGTGTTTTTTTTTAACTTATGGCTAATTGGAAAATAATTGGTGATAGTATGTGGTGGACAGAAACAAGTGTTAACCTCACATAGGAGCTGATATCGGCTACTTCAGTTATTAAATTAAATCAAGATGTTTAAATTGTTTCAGAATCATATGTATTATAAAACGATTTAAAACTCTTGAAATTGAACGATGTTTAAAAAGATGAAGATCTAAAGTTACACGTCATATTACTAGATAGTTTTTTTTTGAACTTATGGCTAATTGGTGATAGTGTGTGGTGGACAGAAACAAGTGTTAACCTCACATAGGAGCTGATATCAGCTACTTCAGTTATTAAATTAAATCTAGATGTTTGAATTGTTTCATAATTATATGTATTATAAAATGATTTAAATTGTTAATGGCATATTATCTCCTGTGACCAGTTACTAATGTTATAATAAACAAGCACATGTCCCATAGTTTACTTTCAAATATTGCTTGCTGCACTGTCTTTCTGAACAGTTTCATATTTCTTGTTTTGTTGTATTCAGGCATTCAACGTTGCTGGATCCTCCAACAATGACACTGGCAAGGTTGACGGAAGCCTAGAGACCAAGTATTCATGGAAGGATTATGGTATGTATGTTTTTGTACTACAGGTCATCAATCCTGCTATATAAGAAACTTGCTTTCAATAGACTGCAAAGCATTTTTTAATTATGGCCAACCCTCGGGAGGGGAGGGGAGGGGGTAGTACAAGTATGCATGATAAGTATGCTTATCATTGAATATTTTGCATATTTTAATGAGCTTGGGATCGTTTGTAAGGATGATTCCAGCTTCAAATATTGCCAGAATATTGGTTATTTTTGCAATGCATGAACCAATGACAGAGGTTCTGTGTTCCACATTTTGTAATGATATGTTAAATGTATTGAATAGAGATAGTCTTGATTTCACAAAACAAGTGTTTAAATTCAGAAATATTTGGTTTCACTTGAATCACTTCTACAGGTCTCTCTTTCAAGGAGAAATGGAACACAGACAACACACTAGCAACAGAAGTAACAATTGAAGATCAAATAGCCCAAGGTCTCAAGCTAACATTCGACACTAGCTTTTCCCCAAATACTGGGTAAGATTAACTAAGATTTGATACAAAATTTCACTTGTACGTTTGTAGCCATTTTGTATTGAAAAAAAACTTGTGATCAGAATGACTATACTATGGAACCTAGTTAGACACAAAGCTGTCCGGGCTTTTAACTTTAGTTGTGGGTTAACAGGATTTGATGTCTTCAGGTTGTATTTTATAATGTAAAATTTAGGTTTGGTACTTGAAAAACACTGTATCAGCAGTTTTGTGTTGTCAGAGTTAGTGTTAAAGGTGTCCAGCAAGCACAACTTAGTGCATTAGATGTTAGAAAAATAATTATCGAGCCCAACTAGCGTAGTTATATAGAACAAGACATCATACCTTATCATAATAACGATTAAAAAAATGCCATCTCTCAACATGCAATTTTTAAAATTTGCCGTGATCAGTAGGCCCGGTATCAATGATATGTCATGGTTATTGGTGCTATAATTTGCGCAATGCATTGTATAACTATGACTTCATTGATACCAGGACTTCTGATTGCCGCGAATTAAAAAAAATTGCATGTTGAGTTTTTAATAGATTTTATGATATGTATTATGTTTTGTTCTATATTATTACGCAATTTGTGCTCGATGATTGTTTTTCTAACATACTGCACAATGTTGTACTAGCTGGACACCTCCTTTAACAGGATTCCACTATACTCTTTAAGTTTGAAATAACTGACACTATATTCATTCACTTCACTGTTCCACAATTCTGCCATACTGTTGAAAAAATTCACTTGATATAGGTGTTGGACTGTGTTTTTTATATTAAAGTGTGAAACTAAACTTGATAATTACTTCGCTTATATATTTTTTTCAGTAAGAAGAGTGGCAAAGTAAAGATTTCATTCAAGAGGGGAACTTACTTCTCTCATTTGATTATTTTCAGCAAGAAGAGCGGCAAGGTAAAGACCGGATACAAGAGAGACTACGTCAACCTCACCACAGACGTAGACTTTGACTTTGCTGGACCCACCATCCATGGATCCGGAGTATTCGGGTAAGAAGAAGTTAGGTTTGGATCAGGGTCTTAGCCCGGATTTGAAAGTTGCCTGCCCAAATTTAAACACTTCAGTAGCATCCAATTAATATGAAGCACGCCCTCCAGTGCAAATAGTAGCCCAATATTTACTTTTTTTACATTGGTGTGTTTCTAATAAATTAGGGATATGGAGTTTTTTTATCGTGTGTTCAAAACTGCCCGCCCATAAGACATTGAGATTTTTCCACCAGTCCACTTAAGAAACTCATCGTCCAAAAGACAGGTGGACATGTGAATCCGAATAGGCGAATACTAAATCTTAAATGGTAATAGCATCGACTGTGAATAATTTTCACATTATTATGCATTAGAAATCTGATATGGGTCATCTAGTAAATTCTGGTGGTTGTATTTATGCACATGATCCGTTGGAGGCCGAAAAGTTAATTGTCAGATATTCAATGCCCGCCCATAAGACATTGAGATTTGTCCACCAGTCCACTTAAGAAACTCATCGTCCAAAACAACGTCCGACATAACATGTATCGCATCGCAAAATGCGACACAAAACAGCACTGTTTGCGACGCTACTGTAAAGTGGCGTCGCATATTTTGCGATGCAGTATTTTGACTAAGAAGTACGAAAAATGTCCAAGTTCTCACTTTAATTGAGAAATACCTTCAAGTAAAATGCGTATAATGTACATGTACCGTACTTGTTGGAGATATTCAGTTAATTATAACTTAATCATGGAGTTATTAATAATAACGCCTTGTTATAAATTAGTAAAAATAATATTTATGTGCGCTATTTTATTGCCTATAAAACTGCGACACACAATTTAGGAATTGCTACATAAGTCAAAAAGTGTGTAGCAGTTTTTGCTACGCAAAAATAGAGCCGAACATCTGACGTTGGTCCAAAAGACAGGTGGACATGTGAATCCGAATAGGCGAATACCGAATCTTAAATGGTAATAGCATCGACTGTGAATAATTTTCACATTATTATGCATTAGAAATCTGATATGGGTCATCTGGTAAATTCTGGTGGTTGTATTTATGCACATGATCCGTTGGAGGCCGAAAAGTTAATTGTCAGATATTCAAGATTAAAACTTTGATTTGAAATTATATCCACAAGTTTTGAGATCAGCAACTTTTTAAACTTGAGATGCAGAAGCGAATGGACGCACGTCACATGAGGTTGAACGCTCGTTTACGCGAGTTCAACCTCACCCCAAAACAGTGCAACCGTCAATCGTGGTTCGCACTACGTAATCTCGACCTCACTGCTCTGATTGGTTGGTGCTCAAACGTGAGAACTGAAACACTTGTGAATAAACATGAGCTTATTCATGCACCATCACGCCCACTGCGTCGGTGGTTACGGTGCAGCGGGACCACTGCGTTGGTGGTTAAGGCGCAGCGTGACAATCGTTAAACAGGCTTCATTTTAAATTTTACCAATCAGGTGCTTTGGTGTTGTTGGTTGGCGGTATTTTGTTAGTTTTCAAGCATGAGCGCGCAGCCTGATCGAAGTCCGCCCACGTATGTCGAACTGTGGCCAGGAGAGAGATTATGTGCCATTGATCCACGATCCTTCAACTCATTGAAGATCACCCCATGAAATATTGACAAACCATTCGTTGTTCCATTGGCAGATGATCCAGGTACCAAATAAAACGGGAATAGTATTTCTGTTTTATTTTCAGCTCTAATTAATCATGATAACAGACTAAAAACTATACACAAACTTGTTTATTTTTCAGGTATGAAGGGTGGCTTGCTGGAGCCCAAGTGTCATTCGATACCTCAAAATCCAAGCTTACTAGGAGCAACTTTGCAATGGGTTACAAGACTGGTGACTTCCAACTTCATACTAGTGTGTAAGTATTTTACAGAAAGGAAAGTTGTTGGGTTGTGGTGGCTGTGGCAGTATGTTGTTCTTCATCCTGTAAAGTGTTGCCCATTCCAAATAAACAACAACATTGTATGTCAATCCACTGACTGATGCATTTGCTTATATCGAGGGTTGAGCGCCAGTAGGCCTTGAATCAAAAATGCTATTTTGAGATAATCAACTTTCAAATATTTGGGACTTGTTACAATGCACTGTAGCGCCCAACTTATAACTCTAATTGTAGTCAAATTAAGAGTGTTCATGAGTTATCTCTTTATGGTTCTGAAAATCTAGGTTATAACTTATATGGATTATTTTAGTACCAAAATATCAATTTGCCCAAAAATTGAGTTACGACCTTCTGGTTCTCACCCCTCCATATATCTCTGCTTATTTCAAATAATGACAGTGATGTTGCATCGATAAAGTTTGGTAAACAACAACATTGTATGTCAATCCACAAACTGATGCATTTGCTCAGATATCTCTGCTTTTTCAAATAGTTACAGTGGTGTTGAATCGATAAAGGTCGGTTATGGGTGAGTGCAAAAAAAATGGTACCTTTTACTTTTTAGCACCTATCACTAAAATAAAGGGGTTTACAGAAAAGGTAATTATTCTAAAATGTGTGTTAGATACCATGCTTTTTTGTGTCATAAAATGTTTACCGAAGCTCCTTCAGAAAAAAAGTTACGTCCATTTATGATGCTAAAAACAGTCAGGAGTGTAACACTTTTTTGGGACATTGAAATTGAACATGTAATTTCTGTAAGCCATAAATAATTAAAACCTTGTTCAATCTGATTCCTAATGAATCTTGTAATAATATGTACTCATTAGTTTCATTTTGTTTTAGTTCAAGTCAAATACAGCTATTCTATGTGCTTCAAAATGTCTTGTTTATCAATGAAGTGTGCACTTTTTAAAAAGGGAGACAAATTCAAATTTTACGAAAAAGTCAGTCATGTAAGAAAGATTGACAAAAGCTACCAATTCTACTTTCCCTTTTTCAAATGGGTACAGTGTTGCCTTTCACTTAATGGTAAATTGACAAGTGTAGATTGCATTAATTACTGGATGTATGCAGATAAAATGTGACACCCTATGAATGTCAGGAGTGTAACATTGACTTTCATCCTATTTTTTAAAGTTGTTCATCCAGATGAAATTGAGCAATGGTATTTATTTTATGTCATACCTGGTGTAAATAAACTATTAGTAATAAAGGTAAATGTGATTTGTTCTTTGTGTCTGTTTCAGAGTGCATAAAGGTGGTTGTCAGGAGTGTAACACCATTGCACGCAATGTGTAATGTATTTATCATGACATTAAATACCACTTAAATGCAAATACTGACAAAATTATCAATAGTACATCAAATCAAAATAGTATTTAATCACTGTTACAATATAAATCATGACAATCAATAACACTGTAACTTGATCACAGGCCCTGTCATACCTGCGTGACATTAAGAGACCCTACATTATCCTTCAATAATACATAAATATTTTCAAACATTTTTAGTCAGCAATACCATATACTTTTCAGCATTATGTGATATTGTTTAATGAAAACATAGTTCAAAATATGTAAGTACAATGCTTATTTAAAACATGATGTGTGTTATATATTGTTGTTACACTCCTGACATGTATTTAAAGAGCAACAAGAAAGAGAATAAGAAAGGCATACCTAGCAAGATAATCAGATTTTAGAAATAAAAATAATAAAGCCTATTCATAGGAACAGCATTAAGGGCAGTGTCAACCCGGCACTTGTTTCAAAAATTGAATTTCATATTTCTCTATTATTTTATACTTTTGTATGTATTCTATCATTACCATCATAAGTTACTAATCGGAAGCGACTATTTCCTGTTCTTTTTGGGTGATTTTAAATTGCTGTCTTGGTAAGTTTGAGCCAGTAAAAGGCGCATGGTTATTTGGCGGGAATTTAAGCGGAGTTCCGCGCTTTTCAAATGTTGCGACAACTGTTCGATCATTGCGTCGCGCGCTGAAACTTCCCGTGCGTAATACTAGACGCGCCGCTTAATATCCGCGACATAGACGCGAAAAACAAAAGAGCGCAAAACAATGTCTAAAAATGTAAACAAAGGCCAATCTTACGATCATTTAAATTTCAGTTTTCTTCCAATTTCTTCATATTGTGACAATATAAATTGAATCTGATAGTTTATTTTGATTGTTCATAATAGTATACTCGCTTTTTAGGTCACACGCCCGTGTATTCCGTGAACATTTAGCTTTAAATGGTGGAAAATGTCAATATTTTTACTAAATCGATGTTTTCTTGAAGTTCAAATTTGAAGGAATTTTACGATTTTTCAGACAACATAAGTAAAAAAATATCAAACTATCAGGTAAGCTTTTACTACCATTGTGTAGAGGACTTTCAGCGCTAGGAGGCAAATTTTTATTTTTTCGATTATGGATTTTAAAGTCGAGATATGCATCCATTTCTAGCGAAATGTATGCAAACAAACATGACTTTTACACTTTTCCGATGTTTTTAGCAATATTTCCAAAACCAAGCCTTATTTTGGAAAAAGAAAAAATTGCCTCCTAGACAAAATTGTCTAGTTTACAAAAATGTTTATTAGAACAAATTACCATTTTTTATTTTATAGGTATGCTGTCTGAAAAATGTGGGGTAAAAAATCGCTTTATGGTTCATTTCTCAAAATGTAGTTTATTTGGTATCACATTGATATCACCATCGGATTCCTTATCAAATTTCCTTTCTATAAATGTATACTTGTATGTACTTTTATTCAATATTCTCAAACTTAGAAGCAAAAATTGATCATCAAAATAATAGGGTTGACACTTCCCTTAATTGAATGGTAAATATTGCAATGTTCTAGTACTTACTAATTTTAGTTGTTTGTCATTAACAAGAACTATCTTATAAGAGAACAGTAATAAAAAAAATAAACAATTGCACTTAATCCACAACCTTATAAAAGAACAGAAATAAATAATAAATAAATGAATATTAAATGAATAAATACCAAATAAATAAATATATAAATAAATAAATATATAAATAAATAAATAAATAAATAAATACTTGAGAATGAAGCTTGATATTGAAGTACTAGCTGAACTGAGGAAAAAGTTGTGAACAAATGATGAAGTCTGCATCTAAATTTGAGAAATACTGATTACAGTTCATGACAGTTTTTGGTCATTATATTCAAATGATTTTGATACTGAGGAGAAATTTTATTGTACTTGAGTAAAACCAACAAATACCTTGATACACTTTTGGAAATCTGCAGCAGGACTTATTGCTATGTCAGGAGTGTAACACTTTTCAAATTGCTTAAGTTTATAAACCTCAATGATGATAAACCATCTTAGAAAAGAAATACAATTAGCATGCTTTTGTGTAAGATTATAGTTTTAATATAGTTACAATGTAGTTCACTTTTGCTATTGTTGGATCGCATTTAATATGTTACCTTGTAGTTGTCGTCTGACGATTGCGTTAAGCATGAAACTCAGAGTAACGACTCCCTTTCTCGGAAGGTCTAAACTTTGAATTTTTTTACCTTGTAGTTAAGTAGAATTTCAATTATATGGAGGCATGGGTACCATGCCCTCATGAACCTAGTTGACAGTTATTAATTTGAATAGATTAGTTGTTGAAATATGAAGCAACCTTCAATTCATTCTGTATAAAGAGGCTGTGAACTAATGATCTTCAAACTCTAATGTATGGGCATGTACAATTCATATGTCAGGAGTGTAACACAAGGTAAAGAAATAACTATCTGCTGCTTGATACTAAATTGACTTGGCAGTGACATGTATGATAAGGTCCAAATAGTCAAAAATTAGATATATGCTCAACTTACATGTTTGGTTTGATTAACAATGGTTTAAAATTGAAAATCTGCATATTTGTTTGCCAAAGTGATACATCTGAACTGATTTTCAATATGAATAATGATGACAAAGTTGGGTGATATCCATAAAATGTGTGTACTTTGTTGGTGGTAAATGTGTTGTATGTTTAAAAACCCAAACAGTTCCTTTTAAAGCAATGACAACAACTTGTGATCTCTAGAACTGAGAGTATTTGTCAGTATATTGGTATGTCAGGAGTGTAACATTAGGTGCCCAAAGTATAAATACATATCAGTATTGTACTGACATATGAATAATTTGCTCCAAATTCTTTGTGTGTTTATCAAAATAACATTTTGCTCCATTAAAAAGTCTTTTAGACTGATTTTCTGCTGGTAGTATTGGTGTTAAAATATACCTTTTGTTGCTTAATGAGAAAACAGTGTGAAAAATTAACATAAGTTGGTACAATGATTGTCAAAGAAGACTACATTTAGTATGTATTATAGTTTTCTTGGTGCTTTATATGTTTGCCAATGTAAATATTTTGTTTTAAAACAAGACAAGGGTTTTATGATCCATAGAATTACAGGTATCTAGGAAAATTGGCATGTCAGGAGTGTAACACAAACTTAACAAATTGAAGCACTTTTTTCCCTGTGCACTATTTTGCCAAGAATTATGTTATGAACTTGAAACTTTCACTGTAGTTTCAAGTTAGTGTTGTTTATTATGTAAATATGTTAAAAAGGTCTGTGACAGTTCTCCTTTTTTACTGTGAAAACTTTTGCATCCCAAAGTAGGCAAAATCAAGTGATTTCTACAGAAAAATTGATTTTTTTTCAATTTTTTGAGGTACAAAGATGCTTTAAAGTCATTTTATATGTTAAAACATGTTAAAAGTATACTTTGAATATTAAAGTTGTGTTGGTATGCATTATTATAGTTAAATTTAAAAAGAAACAGTGCTTGTGTGATTTATCATTGAAAATGTGCATATTCTGTAGTAAACATGCTGAAAAAAAATAAATTGAAGGATTCAGACTGCCCCTTGAGTTATTTCACAAAGTTCAACATACTAACTTCAAAGTAACACAAAAAAATTGTTTGAAAAGTGAATTTGAAATTTTGGTCAGAATGTCCCATTTTGGTACCATTTTTTTTGCACTCACCCTTATTGCAAAGTGGAAAATAGAATATCAAGGGTTTAGTGCAATAAAGGGCTACAAACTGCATTATTTAGCCAAAATGAGATTTAGATGTTAAAATGATCCGCACAAGATCAGGAATCTATTATGAGAAAATAGTAAATTCACCTAATCAAAAAGGTTTGAATAGCATTTCTTTTAACTTGTCAAAACAAATAGGTGACAATGATGGGTACAAATCTTTAATTCACTTTTTCTCAAAATGACTGAAATTCAGATAGCCCTTTGTTGCACTAAACCCTCGATATAAAAGTGATATTAGATTTATTTAGCGAAAATAAAAACCAGTTCCTCCACAAAGTATTTGCATCATAGTTTAGTCCTCTTATCTTTTTTAGGGGGTGGTACATGAGCATTTCCACTGTTTGGTTATATATTATTTTATTTATTTAGGCTAATTCTTTAGCATTGAAGATTATGTATGTTACAAATATTTTGCAGGGTTAGAAATTTGAGGAGAATGCCTTCTCGCCAAGATTCTTGCTGAACACACTATTTGTATGGCGGAGATTTTTGCCAGAATCTAAATGGATATTCATGCAACCTTTGATGATTTTCTGACCCTGTTTTGTATTTGAAAAGCAATGAATGTTACAAAATAGGCCTACTACCTTTTCAAAGTTGAACTAAATTATATTATTTTTATTCACATTTTGTATGCAGAAACGAGGGTTCAGATTTCTGTGGATCAGTATTCCAGAAAGTAAATGACAAGCTTGAAACAGCAATCAATGTAGGTTGGACTTCAGGAACTAATACAACCAGGTTTGCTCTTGGTGCCAAATACACATTGGATGCCGACTCATCACTGAGGGCCAAAGTTAGCAACACCAGCCAAATTGGACTTGGATACACACATCAGCTGAGAGATGGTATGTTCAATCGGAAGTATTTCAAAATAATTCTTTCTCAGATAAAATCAAACAATGAAATTATATGTATATAGTGTTAACACATTCAAAGCTAAAAGTTAGTCAAACATCCCCAGTGTCTCTTACCGTCTGACCGCTCCCATAACCATCCAGGGTCATAGGGGCACTGCATGATGGATTTCTTCACCACCTCCCTCCATCTGACTCTGTCACCAAGGACAAAAGAACAAAAGAGTCCATTCTTTTCAACCACTAACAATTATCTAAATGGGTACTCCAGTTTTTTCATGCCAAAGTAACATTGTGATGATAACAATATATTCTTGTCAAATCAATTTAGTTTCTTAACCCTAACCCAAGAACAAGGGGAGGGGGTAAATAAAAATGGGAACATTTATGTCCGCCGGCCCCGGGAATTGAACCCGGGTCGGCCAGCCGCGAGATTCCCCGAGATATACAACCACTCAGCCACGGGGGGAGGGCTTCACAGGCTAAAAAATCAGAGACCATATATACCCGTATTTTAGTGCCACATGAGATAGAACTTGTGCGCGCGCAAGCCAAGTGGTGCTGGCCGTGTTGTTTCTGTATGGCGTAGTAGGGTTAGGGTTATAGAAATGCACTGTGTTGTGTCGTATTAACCCTAGAACGTGGCAGTGGGGAGGGATAATAATAAATGGGAAAATGTATGTCCGCTGGCTTTTTTAGTGCTACATGAGATGGAACTTGTGCGCTCGCAAGCCAGGTGGTGCTGGCCGTGTTGTTTCTGTATGGCGTAGTAGGGTTTGGGTTATAGCATGTTGTCGCTGTTCTGTCAAAACCTTGAATGTTTGCCGGTCTTTCTGCGTGTATAAAGTAAAACTGCCAGATGGTTATTTATTACAAAGTGTTTCTTTACACATGTTCAGGAGCAGGAGAACCTACAAGGTCTTGATCGGTGTGTTTTGCCTTTGAACATGTGTAGAGCAGACTGCCAAAAGGTATGAAGTATTACTTTATACATGCTGAAGGGCCAGATGGAGATAACGAGGTTTTGACAGAACAGCGACAATGTGATGATATTGTACCCATTTGAAAAACAAAACTAAAGATCATTTAAAACCTTGTCCATGGAAGTTATCAGAAGTGCTTATCATTAACAATTGATACGCTCATGGTGCTGAATTTTAGGCATTGAAATGTGCTGCTTGTGAAATGTCGTTATTCAATGGGAAATGGTACTTCACGTCTTTGACGAAGTAAAATGCATAATTCAGTTATGGGACACTTCATTTGACCGTGTATACCTGGGAGCTAAGTACACTTTATTCTGAAACTTGTTACTCAACCACCATATTCCCTCTTGTATCTTTTCAGGAGTTAAACTTACATTGTCCGCCCTTATTGATGGAAAGAGCTTGAACCAAGGTGGACACAAGCTCGGTCTAGGCGTGGAACTTGAGGCATAACACCGCCATTGCATGCATTGTGTTGAAGCAAGCAGTATCTATTATAAGGATGGGCCACAATAATTCGTTGGCCACATGGCAGGAAAGGAATGTATTATAATGACTCTTAAAAACAAAGTACAAACACACACAGTATCTCCAAAATTATTATATAAATATAACATATTATTAACTAACAGATTCCCCGCCAATGCAAGTGTGTTTATAAAGAAACGGATTTACATAATTTGTGGTGTGTATATGGTTGGAACATGGACATTTCCCGTACCAGCTCAATATTATGTTGTGGTGTGCTTTTCACATTCTATTACACTCGAGAAACGATGGTTTGAATGAACGTGGTGTATGCTCTCCATTTTCATTTTCAGAGTGTTGCAGTTTTCAATTTGTGCTGCATGTTGTCCTTACAATACCCAGGTAGTGTCTCCAATCGCGTAATTTATGCAAAGTAGGGCCTATGGTTCTTCATTATTATTACAATCTTGTGTTGTTCAAGACATGAATGTTGGTGGTAGAGGGATGAATGTGGAGTTGTGCAGGTCGCTGTGCTTTTGGTTAAATCATCTCTCACTTCTAATTAAATAAGGCAAATACAAAACCATGGGTTGTCTTGATTATCTGAATGTGCAAGTGCTTACTTACTTGAATTGGCTCAATTTCTATGTGACCTCACTGCATGTTGTAGATCTGGATGCTGCATTAGTGTGAGGATCTCAAGCAATAATCACTTCTTTGTTTGTGATTTCACCTTGCAACTTGAGACAATATTGATGAAATAACCAATTGCACTGAAATTATGACAACTTGTTTGTCACTAACCTGGCCCAGCTTAATAAATCAAAACAGTCTCACACTTAAGGTATTTGATGAGTATCTGGTTTGTTTTATGGTTAGACAATTTCAGCAAAACCTAACAAGGAACACAGGTTCAGCATTTTCTAATGATGTTGCAAGTTACCCACACTTATTTTAAGTTGCACCTGCTATCACTTTCTAATCGGAGTATGGTTGATGTTATACATTGTGTATTATATTAATAAACATCGTAAGTGGTATTTGTGATCAAAACATCATTGTCAGAGAGACTCTACAGCTTCAGTACAAGTGGTGGACTAATTTTTTCCCCTAAAACAAATGGAACTAACTGACAATAATATGAGAATAGCGAGACATACAATTTAAAACTTGATGTTGCGAAGTGTTTGAAGTGTTTGAACTACTGTCAATTCATTGTTATCATGAATAAATGTTCATATTATTAAGATTGAATGAATACAGTATTCCTATTTCAAAAAGCGTGATGCTTTTTGGGCTAATTTGGTCTTTCTGAATGATGGATGCCATTCTTCAAGCTTGTCAGTTAGTCTCTTTTGTAAATAGTGAAACGCAACATGGCTAGGTTGAATTATTGTCGTGGGATCACAATAAAGGTACCCTCTGCTACATCAGTGTGGTGGCAGGACATAAACCCAAGATGAATTCTCCATTTTCCCTTCCCCAGTGTGTTATTCTGCTTTGAAGTATGATTCTGTTGCAGTTAAGTACTAAAAATAAAAATATTGCAAAATCTAATTTCGAATTTGAAATCAAATTTTCAAAGTGAGATGCGTTGACATGTTTTGGAAGGTTTTTAAACAATGTAAATTTATTTATGAATCAAATCTGGTTTCAAATTTGAAGAGATTTATTGCCGAGAGACATGTACACTGGTACAGTAGTCCAACAGTCCAAATATGTCTCTGTTTCACTACATCTGCATGCCCAGTGTCGGCTACAATGATATCATATTTAACTTTGTTGAAGATATACACAGATTGGAATGATACAACTACCCACATTCATTGTAGTATTACAAATAAAACTTCCCAGATATGCAAACGTGGTGGTCATGGTTGGTTTTATTAAAGCTTATGATTATTTGAATATTGTTCCGAGAGCTGTCATGTGATTACACTAATTTGCCAATATCGCCTCCAATATTTCTACACAAGATGTTTACTTTATTTGTTAAATAGATTTGTTTGATAACCCTTTTTGCACATCCATGGAACCAATGATATTGATTTTTACTTGTTTCGAAGTTCAGCAACTTGCTTGAAAATCTGACTGGCAAAATCATTTCTATTTTGTCCTCGAAAGTCAATAGAGCATCACTATATGGTCATGTTTTTTATACTGGGTACAATTTGTGTTACATGTCCCTTTTTCCATAAATTAGGTTCCTTTTTCAGTTAATGCATTATATCTGAAAAAGTTTACATTTAAAGTTGGTAAACGTATACATATTCTGAAAGCATATACTGTAACGGATGCAAATAGCATACAATCAAGTTGATTATACAGGGTGGCCCGAAATTGTACAGGGTGTAACAAGCAAAATCTTCTAAAAAAGAAGGGTTTCAATAATTACTTACACTTTGTATATGAAGTGATGAGAGAAAAGTTCAGTACAGATTTAAAGTAGTTTAATAAAATACCCATCCAGACATATGCAAATTAAATTTCATTATGAATCTGAAATTCTACATACAGGGTGTCTAAAAATGTGTTTATTTAGTTCCGGAAAATGCTTCTATTAACTACATTCATACAAAGACTAGTATTTTAACAAAATTCAAGTAGATTTCAAATAAAAATGCATCAATTACATGAACATTGATTGATTTTAAAAGTCACCCTTTTCTTATGTAAAGTTGTTAATTTTAAACATATAGGGTGTTTAAAACATTAATTTAGGTATACATAATTATCTACAAATCATTAATTGAATGAATTTAAATTTGCATCTGAAACATGATTTTACATTCCAACTTGAAGTGACAAATGCTTAAAGTGGTATGAGTTTCAAATAATGTTCAATAAAAAGGGATCCTTTAACTACAGGGTGACTCAAATTTTCCCAATGGCACATGTTTAGTGGCATACAATTAATTGCGTTCATCCATCTTGCACCTTCATGATGTGCAAAGCACATTCAAATGAACAAATTAGGTTAGTTTCCATGTTTGAACCCAGTATTCAAATTTCAAGAGTCTGATTTAAGATTGAATTATAAAATGTTTTCGTTTTAAGTTGTATTCAACATATAGGGTGATCCAATGTTGATTGGCAAACTGCTTATGCTGGTCATCCTGTACTAGGTCAGGTCAGTTGCATTCCTAAGAATGTAATAGTTCTCCTGAGTTTACAAGCTTGATAAAAACCAGCAGTTTTTTACTTATTTGTGGTAACACAGTTAATACAGTTAAAAATTAAAAACAAGAAATAACACCACACAAACGCATTTAACAAAATGTGCTAATTAACATCCAGACAAAACAGAATAGGGTAAAGTCGCCTATTTTCGGTCAGTGCCTATTTTCGGTCGCTTGGCAAAAAACGTGTAATTGCATCGGTCGTCGCCATTTAAAAAGCAATACCGGCATCAACTGTGCGGGGGCTTTTTAGCTGTCTGTTTATAACGACGAGGTCATTCATTACACGATTTGGGCGAAGTGACCGAAAATAGGCGACTTTACCCTACATGAGGTTAATTACATATCTTTTAATTTTTAATTAAATAGTTAGATTTATTTATTCAAAAGGGTACCTCAACCTTTCTATACTTTTAAAATGGACAGTTTGGTGCAGGCAAATGTTTGCATACACAGAAAGAAAAAAGTGAGTCATCGTAAAATGAGTCACTACACGGACAAAGTGACTCATTTTGAGCCATAGTGTGTCACTACACGGACAAAATGACTCATTTTTCGAGGACTCACTTTTTTTCTTTCTGTGTACATTCACAAACTGCGACCAACTTACGTTTCTTAACAATTTTTTGAGCTTCTTAATGCTAATTAATGATTCCTTAATTAACTAATTATAATATTTGTATTTCAAATATGCTTCAATAATGTTATGTCTTCAATATAGAATTGTACCAAGAGTGAAACCAGTGCAATTTATGTTTGCCCAATGTATATTGCACCATACTTGTTCAACTATGCACTCCTCCTCCGCATACTCCTCCTCCACATACTCTTCCACCCCTGACTAATTAGGTTTAACGAACTATTGTAATTAACAGAACCATGGTAGTTTATATTTTTCTTTTTAAAATAAAGGCCAAATACTTTCTCATCAAAATAAGACCAAATTTGAGTATGTGTGATAAAGAATAGCTAAAATATATGCATGCAAAGTAATAATATGTAGTGCAAATGTAACAGATCCACCTTTTTTGGGTACCCAGTATAAAAAACATGACCATATACAAGTTGGCAATAATAAGGCAAACTTTTTTTGTGTGTGTGTTGACCATCTCAAAAATCAGGGTCGCAAGATTAAAATTGTACCCAATTTGGTAAAATATTACTATCTTCTGCTTGAAATGAATGTTTGCTTGAATGAACCACGATCAGGGATATTTGTCAGCAAAAATATGAAGAAGGAAAATTGTGCGATCGAAGGACTTCCAAGATTTTTGTCACTTGAGGGCAACACGACCATTTTGTTTGGGGCCTAATTATAACACTTCATTGAACAGACGAAAGGGTGGTTGTTTGAGCGCAAAACAGTCGTGATTTTGGCACATTCAGATTGATAGCTCTTAAGTGGTCGAGGACTGAAATAAGTACTAGCTTTGTTGATGTGCAACGAATGAGCATTCATAACCTTTTGTTTAGGAGTGAATTTTCATAAACTTAAATCAGGCCCTCAAATGTATTGCCTCTGGCAGCACATCATGATTTATAACAGTGTTTTCACTCACCCTATACAGAGGGTCAAATACCCTTCACTTTTGATTTTCACTCTTCAAAATTTTTCTCAAGAGTGAAAAATGTTGCAAATTTCATTGTTTTACTGCCCGAACACACGTTTTGGCCATCATTTTGATTTTTCACTCTCGAGAAATAAACCCAGTGAAATTGCTGTATAATTTAGGAAATCACAGTAGGTAATAATTACTTCAATTGAGCCCATTAGCCTCGGCAAAGTGTTCATTTAATTTTGACACGGCTCAGGCCAAGCTTGTTACTGGGTCAATTTGCACTGGAATTTCAACATTGTCAAATTCATGAAGTGTCTACGAGTTTTCATCAGGGGGTAATGCTGTCCGTTTGGTAGTGTTCCTCAAGTTCTTTAAAAACTCCATA
Organism: Ophiura sarsii; assembly: GCA_035610835.1. Taxonomy (NCBI): domain Eukaryota; kingdom Metazoa; phylum Echinodermata; class Ophiuroidea; order Amphilepidida; family Ophiuridae; genus Ophiura; species Ophiura sarsii. The sequence continues at coordinate 7,415,972 of CM069452.1, read as the reverse complement.
AAACCTGTTTGAAGAACAGAAATACAAAGAGCCGAAGTTAGAGCAGGGTGTCCCAAAATGTTACCACTGGGTTTGGTTAGATAAAAGATGTATGCCTTTTATAGAATTTCAATATGGGGTAGAACAGAAAATATTGCGAGAAATAAGATTGTGTAACATATTTGAGGTTTGGAGTATATGAACTGATGATAGTGATATGAATATGCAGCAAGCAAAGTATCTATTTAGGTATGTCGTGTGCTTAAAAAGAACAATGCGTTTAACATTGTGTGCGACTTGTTTCATGGATTTCTATACAGTGGCGTGCGCAGGATATTGTGAGTGGGGGGCCACCTTGCTATAAATGAAATTCCTCCGACTATTTGAGTAAAGAACTGCGCGCGTAGCGCGCGAAAATTTTCGAATTTACACCTTTTTTTGCACGATTGAGGTACATTTTGGCTCTAAACAAGCTTCTACCAAAGAATATTGCATTTTGGGAAGACATATGCGCGCGTAGCGCGCGAAAATTTTTCATCTGTGTTTTTGACTATCATAATTCCATGATGCCACTGACCTAGCCTCCTTCTCAATTCCCCCGACTGGCCTAAGTTTCCCCCGACTGACTCAATAGTGGGGGGGCCGCGGCCCCCCCTTTGCGCACGCCACTGTTTCTATAAAGCTATTGCAAACAGAAATCGGACGAATTCAAATATATGTATTAGAAATATTTGAATTATCTTTGGCTTCTTTCCTAGTATGATATAATTATGCTGTTGCTACAATCATGACAATATAGACTAACAGTACCCACATTTATAACGGGCCTTTTTAAACATGCCAGTATGTGAGCAAGACGCACGTAATATCAGCTCCACAACATTTCAATGTGATTTCATTCAATAGACATGATTGTCCCGGTCGCGATTCAATGTCTATGGTGCGAGTCTGTGTCCTAGGTAAGCCGCTTTAAAATGTTTTATTCGTTTATTGCATGCTAGTTGTTTTTTCTCCAACAGAGATACACCAAAATCAAAAAATGACAACGCAAAACTGAATTGATCCGATATCTGTTTATGACGAGCAATTTTTGGACACTTTGTTTTCAAAAGCTTTGAAACAATAATTATAATACCAGGGAGGTGTCAAATAGAACACCTCCCTGATAATACCAACTGCAAAATATTACCTTCACCAAGTTGAAATTCAAATGACAAAACCAACTATAGAGAGCGCTATATATAATTATATATGGATCCAGGGATGGATGGATCAGACGACGATGGACACGGTGCCCAAGTTTGCCTTTCGTATGCTAACACAAAATCGCTGTTATCTGTTCAATAATTCCAAATATCTATTGTAAAACTTATTACTTCCTCCTAAATTCGTTGGAGTTATAAAATAACTTAAATTATTACACTGGCCAACCCATAATACTTGTATACGGAGTAACGATTTTAGGCTCTTTCGTATGTTTATTTTGTCTTCATCAGATTGACATATTGGAAAAAACATGGCCGCCTTCGTTATGAAATAAAATCATTTTATTTATAATTTTAATTAAGGACTCGCTAAAGAAAGAAAAGACTTTCTTTTAATTGAAAATAAAGACAATTTAAATTCATTTTTGACAGTACTGGAGACATTGTAACTTTCTTGCATACAATTTTTGAAAAGTGCCACTTCTGAAAACATCATTTTGGAAAAATGTGATTGTTTCGGACGAAGTGAAAATGCCATTGAAAAAACCCTACTTATGATGGGTAGCCAAGCGTTTCCCCTTTTCATAAACGTGATCGAATTTTAGGGGGGGGGGGGGGGGGGGGGCGGGGAGACTAACTTGACCCCTATATATTATCGACATCGTATTAAACATCAATGGTTCATACATACCTGTTCCTCCAGTCCCACTTAATCCTTGGTTTCCAAACTTGTGAAGCTTGTTCTTCTGTTTGCTGGACATCGCAACGATGTATCTTATTATACCAAAAAACAATAGCAAAAGAGAACATCACAGTTACATTACATTTGACATGTTTGATGATTTCAACATGTTGAAGTAATAATGAAATTTATGGCAACACAATTATGTAATCTATGTATCTTGATCAATTGATCTTCGTAGGTAGGCCTATGAATACAAGAGCGGTCCATTTTACCCTCGTTCTCCGAAGGGGCCGGGTTGCAACACTTCGCATAGAAGGTAATCTTTGGAAAACATGTTGCGTTGTTACTTTAGCATCATAAACTTGCACCCAGCATTCGGTTCAATAAGTTTGGGGAAATGTAAGTGGTTTAACTCCATTTCCATCCAATTTCAAGACCTGGGGGGAATTGAAACCAAATTAGTATGAACATAGACAATATTCGCGCTACGCGCGCCGCAAAAAGTGACGTGTGTCCCAAAACTGGCGCGAAAGCACGAGCTCGATAACTTATCAACAGTGCTCTAAACCCACCGGACATGCCGGACACAAATTGGTGCACGAGTCGCACCAACCCACACAATGTATTTACAAAAAATACAATAACTCATTTCCACCTTTTTGCCCGGTGGTTTGAGATGTTTTTCCTGGTCAATGAGCTGTTCTTCCCGGTCAAAGCCGTCAGGGGGGAATCTTCTCCCCACCCTTGACCCCGGGAGATACGCTACTGTTACTTGGGTTCATACCTGGCAGCAAGCTGAATGTGATAAGACCGGAATTGCTCCAATGCCGTTACACATCTGTTATACATATTCCGAAGGGTATGGTTCTCACCTGCTGTGATGACTGTATTGTGAAAATATAGTATGAAAAGGGTATGTCATGATGAGACTTTTTAAAATAATATTTTGATTGTTTTCTGTTGATTACTACAAAACACTAAACATTAACTAATACTATACTGGTAATATTGGCCACATTGCATGCAAGAGAAAGTACAAGCAAGTGATTTTTCGAGTAAAAGCTCAAGACGCTTAGACGGTCAATGACTTCATGCATGGGAGATCAAATCCTGGACTGGACTTTTTCTCTGTAAGGTAACTTAAGACAATCTGTCCATATGTGAATATGTCAGCTCAGTACACTGTTACTACAGGGTGAGTCAAAATCGTCAGGTCCCGTTTTCAAATAATCAGGAAAAATACTTTCTGTACATAATTGGTCATTTTTCTCATTGTTTATGAGAGTAGACATACTTCTTCATACCTGACTATGTTTTCACGACAAAATCATATTCCACGCCAGATTTACAACATATAAAGACGCGGAATCCAAAGTGTTCCAAGTTTGGTGGTGGATGTTAACACTGCTGTATAAATTAGTAATTCATACAGCACACTACACTGTATAACTGTTGCAATTTATACCAAACATGTTTTTTGTTGAATCTCTGATAAATCAAACGATATTGCATGCAAAGTATTTAAATGGGTAAAGTCGCCTATTTTCGGTCAGCGCCTATTTTCGGTCACTTGGCCCAAATCGTGTAATAAAAATGACTTCGTCGTTATAATCTGACGACTAAAAAAGCTCCGCATAGTTGATGCCCGGTATTGCTTTTAAAATGGCGATGACCGATGCAATTACCCGATTTTGTCCAGTGACCAAAAATAGGCGCTGACCGAAAATAGGCGACTTTACCCATATTATAATATAACTCAGTATTGCACAAACATATTTATAAATGGACTATGCACTTGGCCTGGTAAGTTGTCAAAGCACAACCTGTTTAAAGATATAAGATCTGTTTTTCTCTCAGACTTCTCTCATATCAGTTCGATTAAAATAACAAGTTTTAAAATACTTTGGTCAACATTTTGTTAACACTCAATAATATTTGGTATAGGTTATCTCTGATTCAAAAACATGACCGCAAGGACAATAGAATCTCAGTTTCCTATTGTAAGTGATGTGAATACCAACACGCCATTGATTGACTTATTCAAAAGGCGCGCGTTAAAATTTAACATCCATAGATAAGTTGGAACAGGTTTTATTTCACAGAATTTGGAAACATGCACATATCTCCCGTTTCGAATAACCAATTTGAATGAAATAAAATTCAGGATATAGTTAGTAATGCCACCTGGCTAGGCAAGTCATTAAATATATTCATTTTTGCAATGTAACTGGTTAAAAAAAAAGTGAAATCGGGACCTGACTATTTTGACTCACCCTATATACACCAACGTTTCGGCTGCCACCGACCCTCGTGAGGACGGTAGTACATGTATGTCATATAGCATCCTATACCGTATAAATAGCACGGTACAGCGTGATTTCCGGTATACCACATGTATGTGATACGACATAATGATATATACATACCGTAATCTGTAATGGATGGACCGCGCCCAATAGCAGCAATGAACTCTCTGTGATTTGGTGGCATGTACTCTCGAAATGTATCCGTCAGTGTTTCTACATAAGAATGGATGAACATGATAAATACACTGTACATCAACCATGTTTCAAAATATATCATGGTAATATAGGCCTAAGGAGAGCTTTGTATAATAGTCTAGTCGAAGAGCTCCTATTCATAGAGCTCGCTTGTCTGTTTCAGTCACTCCATTAAAAGCTTACCAATGATTGCCCTATAAGATGACTGACTCCACCCATCAATGCCCATACGATGGTTCTGGTTATACCAACATGTGAGAGCTCAAACACTTTAACATTGTCATATTTACGGTATAGATTGTTCCAATGGCCATGGGTATATCTTGGCAAATTCAGCAGCTGGTCACTTGATCGAGACAGATTAATGCTAAGTATTCAGGTTCAAAGGACACAAATATAATGCTAACCCAACAGTACTAACACGAACATTTCGTATATGAAACTATACATTAATGTTAGCGATGTCATTAATGTTTGAAGATCAAATGTTATGATTTAGCCAATCCAGTCAAGATGCTCAAAAGACCCTCTTGTAGAAGAGTATACCTACTTTCCGAATTTGTCGGATGAACGCCTAATGCCGCGTCAAAACAAGGAATGGTCGAACTTTGGGCTGCACTTCCACCGACAAGCTATTATAAAAGTAAAATATGTGTAAAAAAGACTGCTCAGACAAATGACACCGTTGGTGCGAAATAATAAGTTACGGACCCAAACAGACGACGGTGGCTACGAACGGCCGTTAATTTTGAATTTCCGTTGGTTTCAATGTAACAATGGATTTTGATTATATGACCCCATAAAATTCATCATAGGTTAGAAGAAAAATTTTCCAATCCAAAACCGTTCGGGATGGCTAATCATCCCAATTGTAAATGCTATTTTTTGAATTTAAACCGTTGTTAAGCGGTCGTCCCATTCACTTGATCAGGTAACCTCGTTCGCATATTTTAACCTGAATACTCGTGAATACGCCTATGTCCAGCGTCGTCTGGACCCAAACGTTTCTTTTCACGATTTTCGTCATGGAGAATCATAGCACTTGTAAACGGTTCTGCTTTGTAATATTATAACCATGCATGATAACGATAAATTATAATTGTTACCTGTTTCGGTTCCGAGCTTACTCCTTCATAAATCAGACCTTGTAAACCTTTATTTTTGAATGCTGGACTGTCCCATCTGGTGTATGAAATCATAAAATAATATATCGACATTTATATAAGCGTTATGATTAGGGATGGCATCCAGATTCGTACGGATTTAAAACCGTAGATCGGAGTGGGTAAACGCACAATTCACAAACGGACAGTTTTGTGTAGATAAACGGAACGCAGTTAAATAATGACCAACCAGTACGTGTTTAGCCATGCTTAGCGAACGCATTGAACAACTCCGACCCGTGAACGGACAGCCAGTGCGTTTACCCTCTCCGATCTACGGTTTTCAATCCGTACGAATCTGGATGCCATCCCTTACCGATCATATCAACATTTAAAAGCGTTACGATTACCGATCATAATTACCACTGATTACGAGAAACATGTGAAATGCTTTGAACATGTTCAAGTGTAAACAGACACAATTTCGACACGAGCCTAGCAAGATATAACATTACAGATTGAGGTGCTTTTATTTCAAACTTTTCAGAAAGTTGAATCACTTTACAATTATACGGTATTCCTTCACAAAGCGTAGGGAAATCATTCGGTCGCAATATGAAACAGTTTGCCGGACATTTGGTGAAAGACCGTAATTCAGTTACTGGGGAAGAACCTTGGGGAAATGTCTTTATACTTGATAGCAACTGCTACTTGTGGAGAACAAATACGATGCATCATTTACTCTCGGATCTGACTAAAGGGAAGAAAAATACTGGCATAATGTTGGAATGTCAATCTCAGATATACCATCGACAACCGTATCATGATCATCAGAAACACTCGATCCAAGAGCTTATATATGACGGATTAATTAGAGCTAGATATTTTAAGTATATGCCTAATAATAGCGCTAGTTGTCTTACCCGGACAGAAAAGGACGCAGCTTGTTATAAAACACATCGGGATCACAGCGTTCTGCAAAATAAGAAAAGTGTTGAACATATGAACAAGATGTTGCAAGCTGTCAATAGAGACAAAATCATCTATTTTTTCATGCCGGTTGCTGAATATGGTTTCAAATTCAACTTTACTAATATCCAAATCTTACCATGCATTCGACTTGTCACATTCTTCATTCGGATCAATGATGATTCTATTGCCGTGAGGGCCTCTATCAATCGTCCAGAATCTTCTCTGATAATAGCCTGTTCAAGATAAATTCAAATATTCAGCGTGCTGAAACAAGTGCATGAAGTGGACTTTAGGTCCGGATCCCAGCAGACATAAATCAATTACACGGTAAAAAATAGAACCTCATTGTAATTGTATTTGCTGCGCTTTAATATTCCGATACATGATAAAGCATGCATGGAACCTAGGACCTGGGAAGCTAGAAAGGTAAAATCAGCCCAATTTGGACACGTTTGACCTCAGCCACCGGGTAATGACCCTGGTCCCTGGTATTGATTCAATCCTCTCACCCAGGTTGGCAGGTTTCTGGACAAACTCCCGGGACAAACTTCTACATCACTTGATAAAGAAACACTTACTTGTTGAGCATCGACTATTGCTTTTAAACCAGGTCCACATTCCATCTCAACGGCTACGTAGACCATGAAGAACCAATTGGAATGGGTACCACCAGTTAGAGTAATGATAGCCTCAAAGTTCCTGATGGTGTAAGTTTGAAATAAATAGACGATTGCTACGATATGAACAGGGAATGGTCTTGGAGCATTTACGTGTGACAATGGAAGACTGGATGATCCAATGATGAGAAAATAAGATATCTTCTACTATCATTGAAGGTGTTCAACATTAGGTATGGGAAAGGAAAAGTCACAGTCATTTCATATACCCTCTTATAAGAGGGTTAGGAAAGACGTTCCGAAAATAGACTGCCAACAAAACCCAACACAAGCTGGAAAGTGTTTCCAAGTACTTGTTGCAGGATTCTAAGAAACGTAATTCCCTGATATTGACATGTTTACTTTTGTATGCCACTATACAATGTTTACGGTTTGCTGTTACAAAGTCTATCTTTATAGTTGGTCTTTATAGCATTTTAGTGTAATTTGAACCATAAGTTGCAAACGTGTTATTTGTTTGTTTGTTTGTATGTTTGTTTCCATGCATTGGCAAAAATGGGAGTACAAGGCTTGGATAACATTTGATAGAACGGTAATCACTTCATTATTTAAAAACCAAATACTTACTCTAATTCTGGAGGTCCTGATGGGTCTCGTAATTTCCAATTAGCTAATCCAAAACTCATATTAGAGAGACTTGGTGGAACGCCAAAATACTCACTAACGCCGGCGAATGGAATTGCCAAATTGCGTGGTAGTACCTTACAGATGATTATAAATTAGGATTTATACGATAAACAAGAAGAGTCTTAAAAAATAAAACATCGCATAGAGGGAGTTGAGTTTGAATGCAAGCAGAAATAAAGGAAGAGTATCATAAAGAGAATTGTGTCATACCAAAACGAGCACTCTCAGTTTTCTTGAAATCAAGTTTCAAGATTTGTTTAATCATAGAGTCATAGTAATATGTTCATGATTGTTTACATAAACTAACACCCTGACCATGATGTGAGGTAAAGGTCCCACATTGGAATATTTTGTAGACTTATCACATCAAAGTCAACCAGGGACAAAAACAACAAATTAAGTAATGATTAATAAATAATTAATTAATGATTAATTAATCGTTTTGTCTGGAAATCATGTTTTTTTTGCACCTACGAAATACTATAGGCATACTAACTACCATCTGAAACCATTTATCTTAATAACCGTTATTCAACCGTTTTCCCATAAATCATTACACTTCATGGTTCCTATACGCACCTTATCTATTTCATTTTTCGGCAATCCCTCAATGCCCCTGTAACCGTAACCGTATGGCCTAACTTATATACAAACTTACCTCAGGAATAGCATCTTCTCCCATTACCCACACGTATCCATGTGTCAGAGCACTCAACACAACCTGCGCCAACCTCCATTGCTTATGACCAGATAGACGGGTGTGATCTAAAAGTGCCATCTACGAGTAAAGGGACAATGGTAAAAAGAAATCTCATTTATTTTTTAAAGATTGTTATCCTTTATTACCTATGCAAACAATTTAAAAATACTGCTACCATGCTACGAAGCGTCACTTGGTCACTGTCAATTCTAAAATTCTTGTTTTCTTGGAATTGGATGTAAATTTTAAATGATGGTCTGATTGGTATATTGCAGCGTTATCGTTGACGTACCTTAAGATCCCGGATGGGATGACCTTGAAATGCTACATTTATACTCCATAAAGGATATTGTTTGGTTGGAGTTGCAACGAAGAGGATGCTTACCAGTATTAAGAGTTTTGATATAATAGGTCAGATTTAAAGTTGGCTTTATAAATGTGGTTTGTCGACAATGTTTAAAATAGAGGTTCCAATTGGAACCGGTTGGGATCCAGCAAGACTGTAATACTAGACTGTCAGAAGAAACTACTATTTGAGGATCGATGCTACTAGTGAGTGTGTGATCCATCATGATAAATGCGAGGGAAGAATCATCAGAATGTGTCGGCAGGGCCAAAGGACTTAACAGGAATTCTCCCCTGAGGAAGTGATGGGAGCAAGTATATATTCTCTTCACTTACCAAAATGAAGAACTTCGAAACTCGACCTGTCGTACTTTGTAACACAGGAGGGGTGGGTACGTACTGGTGGGAAGGTATGGAGCAGCAAAAATAATTAGGCAGTTGTATTACGTACCTTGTGTACTTCATCTCTGAGTGTTTCCTTGTCAATCAATTTCTGCAGGTTTTCTGCTAGGTTCATCCATGGATGGAAATATTCTGGTAAGGTAGTCTGTAATACATGACAGTTAAGCCCATTATTCATACCCTTTGAAAAAATATGAGTTTTTTGCATTTTTCTCATATCTGTACCAGCTGGAGTGGTGGAACTTTCGCTTTACACAAAAGACAGTAAGTTTGCAAGGCAAGTACAAATCAATATATTTGGGCTCAACATTTTTTGCATAATAATAGAATTGAACAAGAATTGTGTTTTAATGCCTGTCCAAAATTATTCAAGTCCCCGGATTGAGGCCATTTGTTGTGATAATACACCTGTTGTTGACATTCCAAACGTTCTAAGTTATATTGTGTGATATAGGCTTTTATATTGTTATGCAATTATTCCATGATGTGTGCATACAATGTGGATGTATTACAAATGTTTCCTATTGAATGCACAGTGAGGGATATTATAGGACAACACTCTAGCTCTTTGTCAGCATGGCGAAGAAGATCAAAGAACTTAGTCTGAGCGACCAGTTCTAGTCTAGCCCAGCAACTTTGATTCAAACAGTGAAAAATCCTTCGCATGAGTCTGAGGTTTGAGATTGGTGTATACAATGACAATTAAACTAGTGTATGTATAAGTATTTGGCATGGCACTGACTAACCATAGTACAAAGGTACACTACAGGTATAGTGTTTCAAATATTAACGCGTAGGCCTATAGACCTTTATTCGTATTTAGGCCTGCCATTGTAAATTTTAGTATTTGAATGCAAACTTCGAATATTATTTATTCGTACACGCTCCGCGCACAATTTTATGCACCGCTCGTATACCAATTCCAATCTTATCGACGTTTCACTTACCAAAGGATCTTCAAGGAGAAAGGCGTACTTCTCTGAAACATGGTAGTCTTCAAGACGAACAACTTCATTTGGAAGATCACGCGATTGTAAAGTCATGATGATGAACTTTTAAAGGTTCCCCTCCACAAATATGTTGCTGATTGTATAACTAGAACTAGTCTATCTCAGTTTCACGCAACCATCACCTGGGTCCACTCTGTTGATCTCTGATCTTTCTAGATTTTCTTGACATTGACACTCTGCATGTGGTCAGTAAACATATGAGTGTATTATCTACTCAGTGCATGCACGACCAATGCGCCATGGTTTGTGCAGTCATGCATGTACTATAGGCCTATATACCAATCTTAAATTCGCCAGAGAACTGAGCAATAATGTATCAAGTTATTTTCCACGTATGTATCCATGTTTGATCAGTGCATTGGTGGTGTACCAATCAATACAATTGGTATGACTCATTAGTATGACCTTTTCCAATGTTATCAAGCTCTTTTGAACTATTATTGTGATGTATACAATTACAAGTATACATTGTCATGATTGTTGGAAAGCAAATGAGTCGGAGAATCCATTTTGGGATCAATGTCAATAAAAATGCTGATTTAGTGTTTAGTATTTAAAATGTTGACCAAAAAGTGCCAAAAAGGGATTTCTTACCTCAAAAATGCTTTCTTGGTCAACATTTTAAAAGCTAAACAGTTTTATGTTTAAAAAAATATTCCTAGAGAAGTAATGTGTCTTTAGATGATTTTTGTGCAATTTCAGCATTTTTTACCAAAAACTGATTTTGCTACGTTAGCAGCCAATTTTGAGCCATAAACGTGTATATAAATACATCACATTAATAGTTCAAAAGTTACAGCGCTTAATAAATTTCATGCTTCGGGGTTAACAGCCCCCTAACCCCCATTAATACATATGAACCATGTAAACGAGATTATTTCCATTCTATAAAGATGAATGGATTAAATTGAACAATGGAGTAAATTAGCACTGGTGTATTGTTAGTTGTAAGTATAATGTTTACATAAATATTATCAGTATTATCACTGATTATTATCCGGCTAAATTATATGTACTTTGAGCCGGACTGTGTCACATATGCACAACAAAAGTTCCTTAAAAGGGTGAGACAAATCTCGATAACGATATTCATGATGAAATAATAATTGTCAAATACATAACACTGCCCATCACCGCCTTAAACACCAAGTCATAGACTGGGTCCAATCCGAAAAGGGGTTTCAAAAAAGAAAAATCTCAATTTCGACGACTATATGCTAGAATAATAATGTTGCGGCCCCCGATCAATCATTTTCCCCATCGATAATTGTAATGGCATCAGTAATCTTTATATTAAAAGTCAACATTTTAGATTGTTGGGGGGAGGGCAAATTGGTTTACAAATAGTAAAAGTCAACGTTTTAGATTGTTTGGGGGGGGGGGGGTGGCAAAACTTTTTCTAGTGCCCCCGTTAGCATGGTTAGCGAGATTAGTTAGGAGTCCGCCTGCCACGCCGACGGCCGCGCCCGGGTTCGATCCCCGGCGCGGGCGAACATAGATCTATCTTTAGATCCTTTGTACCCCAATCTCTGACTGCCCACAGTGTCCATATCCGAGGCAGCATACATGTAGATCTATAAATCCCAGTGACCAGTTCTAGCCCAATGCATGTTCATGATGCAATAACCAACAAAGTGGTATTTACAGTTCAACAAAAATAAGTTCCCCTTCCCTTTAGATCAAAGCCTTTAGATTATGCCTGATATTTTTAAAATGAGTTACTATCGGAACGAGTTTTGGCACACATGCACGTGTGCACAGCAACACTAGAACGAGGCTACAACTACGCAGGTGTCGTAATGCTTGAATGAGTACACATTGAATGGAGGAATACCTGAATTCAAAAGTTGCTAAATCATGTATTGAAGGAGGGTGGTTAAGCAGCTTGAACCAGGGTCTTGAACCAGGGTCTTCGCTTGAACACTGCATTTTTCACCTTTTGAAATGAGGTACTAATATTCCTCCAGTCATGCTCATTCAAGCAGCACAACAACTGTGCGGTGTTCAAGCAAAGACCCTGGTTCAAGTTGCTTAACCATCCTCCTTCAATACATAATTTGGCCACTTTTGAATTGAGGTATTCCTTCATTCAATGTGTGCTCATTCAAGCATTACAACACCTGCGTAGCTAAAGGCTCGCTCTAGCGTCGCTGTGCACATGTACATTATGTGTGCCAAGTTTCGATGGAGTAACTCATTTTAAAAATACCAGGCATAATCTAAAGGGGAACTTATTTTTTGTTGAACTGTGTACTATATAAATATAGTAGCTGAGTAATATACAGTATAGTATGATAAATCAATGTCTTGGATAATGTAAAGCCATTTCTTAGGCTGGTGGAGGCTGGATGTATGTATGAATACATCTAGGGCGAACAGTGAGTTGAGTCGTCCCTGGTTGAGTAAACGTTTTACTCAACATTTTAGCAGTGAGGGACTTATGTGCGCCAAGTCGCTTGAAGCTATATGACCAAGATAAAGACCGTGTAGTATTATACAGATCCGACATGGTATAGAGGGAAGTAGTGTGAATTACTGGCCCCGAGGTGTTGGATGAGTGCGTCTACTTCCCGACGCGTAGCGGAGGGAAGTAGACGCACTCATCCAACCGAGGGGCCAGTAATTCACATTACTTCCCGATATAAACCATGTTGTATTTGTTTTACTATTTATCATAAATATTCATCACGAACTTATTATAAAAAGTTACAACTTAGAGCTTAGGCCTACCTTGTTTAAATAGATAATCCAAAATGACACGGCCGGTGTTTCCAATCAAAAATCCAATGGAATTCAAATTTCGTAAACAGCAAACAGTCAATATGAACGATGTCAACATTCAAAGTTCCAATAAAACGTCAAGAAATAACGCTGTAGACCGTTACCGTAACGTTTGCATTGATCTCTTTATAGCGTAGAATTCACCTCCTTTGCCTTTTTTGGTACGGATCTCGGCGTAGAACTTACGAAGTATCTTATACATTAAGACGGAGTTGGTCATTTTGTTTCCGGTTGTAGTTGTTTTTTGTACCAGGCATCAGTTCCACACCACGCCACGAAAACTTACGTACTTGGTGTCATTTTATCCCGTTATTCCTCTTATTGTGCTCATCGACATTGATTTAGGTAGCATCATCACGTAAAGTGTCAAATAATATGATTTTTCAATTAATTAACACGGAATTGTGGGGAATTAGAGGTCGTAAGGTCATCGGAATTACAAGAAAAAAAGTTGTTGTGAAACAACGCCATCTTGGATTAACGGAAGTTTTTGCCAATTTATTTTTTCAACGACGATATGATTGAGCGCCGTTTGACTGGCGAAAAACCCTTCAGAAAAGAAATTAGGTGGCGCACCTAACGCAAGTACACCAAATTTCAGAATCATCAGATACCATTAATCATAACCTTATTCCGCATTTCCCCTAAATTAAAAGTTGCAAATTTTCATCAAAATCAAATTCATCAAAATCAAATCACGGAAAAAACTCAAAATTCGGCAGCTTTGCAAATTTTTACATGGTGACAAATTTTCGATAGATTTAATTATCTAGATACAATCCAGTCCCTAAAATCCATATGAAATGAATAAAATCAGGTTTATTTGTGAACTAAACTTATTTCCTTGCATGAAACAGTGCTATTGTAATATCAAACGCTGATCAGGTCGTATCTAAAATAATGAATCATGTGAATAGGATTTCTGCACCAAAATGTTACTGAGTGATAGTGATACTGTGTTACTTATAACTTATGCACTTATCAATTGCAAGCCCAGCCGCTGGGGGGACCCGGGCCATGGCGGGAACCATACACGAGTGTACACAAAATGGTGTAGCGGGGACGTACGCTAAGGTACACAAACGTACACCCCGGGCGCTTGCTATATATTAGATAGAGATGCGATGCACTTGACGGAATAAGCCTAATAAAACATAGGGAACACATAGAAATGCATTCCGTTAACTTATAGTTGCAGAAAGAAATAGGCCTAAGCGACATTGGGACTGTAGCCGGGTGAATACTTTGTCCTGGGAAACATGGGAAATGGGTGGCCGGGACTCGGAACACTTTGTCCCGGCCAAGGGTAGGGATGTTCATATCATTGACTATTATAATAGAGGGCGACATTTAAAAAAAAAAAAGTTGACCAAAATATGTAGAAAACTCCATGTTTACCTCTTTTAAATCCAGCGGAAAAGTACGAAACAAGCTGGGTGTATTCACTGATGTCTAAATAACCCCACACAAGCAACTGGACATCATGAAAGTAAACCCTTTTTTACCTAAAATGATTTAAAATGTGCATGACTTGCCCAGTTTTCAGCAATATGAGGCAAACTACTTTTGGTATAACTTTTTTATTATTCAGCCTGCAGACAAGGTTGAACCATCATTTTTTATTGTAAAGTACTTTGTTTCCATGTATTCCATTTTCAAAGATATAATTTTATTTTCAAAATGTTATGACATGCCTACCAAGGGGGACGGGACTGTATCGGGGACGTACACAAAATGGTGCCCGGCCCTGCGGGGACCGTACATGACTGTAGCCGGGACATCACATGGGCAATTTGTACGTCCCGGCCCTAATCCCCGGGTCCCCCGGGCCGGGGATGCAATTGAGAAGTGCATTAGGTCTGAGGTTTAGGTGTTATTTTTTCATTTTGCAAAAAACATATTTCCGATGTAAAATACACTTTATAGTACTACCAAATAATGGTGTGCACGTCTATTAGCCGGTCACTGTAAAATATTTGGTTAAACCACACTTTTGACTCATAATTATTAAAAACAATAGCAAAATTGATCTATAATCTTGAAAAAATAGTGTTTCGAAATAATCAAAACTCTTTCAAACTCTTGCGTACTGTGACACATCTTCGAAAAAGACTAAAGCTGAAAACATACTCCACCTACATATACGCTCCAACGCTGTGCTCTGGCCCAACGCTACACGGTAGCCAGCGTTGGGCCAGCGCTGTTATCATACTTTTTACGCTCAGTGCAGCGCTATCAAGTTGACCTGATTTGAACATGAGCGTTGGATGTAGTGTTCACTCTCTCAAAAAGCGTTGATTAATCAAATTAGCGTAAAACACCGCTTGCTGATGCTGATCAAGCGTTGTCAAGTTCAACCTTTTCATAAGCTGGGATGCGCATGTATGAGAGCGCAAGCGTTGGAGCGTAGGTTGAGTATGTTCGCAGCTTTACTTCATTCCACTCGGCACAACTGCAGAATGCTACATTTCATAAATCCAGGCACAACTAAGATTTTTGCCATGCCAATTTTGTTGAAGTTGGATGTTTTTACCAGGGAAGAGAATTGGGGGGGGGGGGGGGGGGGGGTGGTGATTGGCCAAAGTGGACCTTTTTACAGAAATATGGACCTTCAGTCAACTAAAGCCTTTTTTACGTTCATAAAAATCAGTGGGGAATTTGAATACATCGTAGCCAGAGGAGGGGTGGGGTGAGGGCGAATGCCCTCAAAATTAGAGTCATGTCATTGTCAGTTAAGATTTCCCACTGTCGGTTGAGATTGGCAGCGTTTGTTGTGATTTTGTCGGTTGAGATTGGCACCGTTTGTTGTGATTTTGTCGGTTAAGATTGGAATGTTGGAAATTTGGTTATTGAATGCCAAGGTTTTTCTCTCACAGTTGCGTCAACCATGCATTAACCTAGCTTCACCTGTGCGTAGCACGGGTTTTTGCTAGTCTTATACATTAAGACGGAGTTGGTCATTTTGTTTCCGGTTTGAGTTGTTTTTTGTACCAGGCATCAGTTCCACACCACGCCACGAAAACTTACGTACTTGGTGTCATTTTATCCCGTTATTCCTCTTATTGTGCTCATCGACATTGATTTAGGTAGCATCATCACGTAAAGTGTCAAATAATATGATTTTTCAATTAATTAACACGGAATTGTGGGGAAGAGGTCGTAAGGTCATCGGAATTAGAACCTGAAATCGCGTTGTTATGAAACGCCATCTTGGATTTTGCCAATTTATTTTTCAAGGGCGTACACCACTAATTCGATAATACGCGGCACTTCCGGCAAAGTTGAGTACGATAATAGTTCCTATTTGACGGAAAGAATGGTAGCAAATGAAACTAATCATTATTGTTTTTGTGTCAAATTTGTGTTCTGCGTATTCCTAAGAATGTATATTTAATGTTTCAAAAAGAAAATACGTGATTTTAACTGAAACATAATTTTACGGACCGATTTACACACACGTTGCATGCACGGGTAAAAGCCGACTTATAAGTAACAAAATCAGTACACTCTGACGTGCCGGCTTCTAGCTAAAAATCCACCTGATGACCCGGGGTTGAGTTTCAGATATGTTATAAAATACCGTTTGTGTTAAAACATATCAAAATTTCAGAGAAAAATTCGCGAGCTAACTCAGGTTAGAGCGATTTGAACACAGCCTCCAAAGCATGTAAAGTCTATGGGAGCCGAATTAGTGATGTACGCCCTTAAAGGTACACATCACTAGTTCCCGGTGGTTTCACTCGCCAAGGGCATGTGCATGGTAACGAGTACCAACAAAATACATGCAGTCTTGGGCGGGTTTTTTAATCACAAACTCGCAAATAATGACCGTAGGCCTACTTCAAAGAACCCGTGTGAGCCAATGATTTCTTTACTTTTTTTACGATTTTCCCCCCATTTTGCCCATGAGTTAGACAACGGACCATTATAAAAAGAAGTTGGATGTAGGGAAATTGAATATATTCGACTTCTTCTTGATTAAAACAATGTTTTGGTTTCACAAAACTTCATATTTTTGCAGTATAAAAAGGTAAACCCGCCTTTTATTAATAGGAAAATGCGACATTATTTGAAATACGGTTGGGGGGGGGGGGACTTCCGACTCAGAAAATAGTGTAGAGGTCTATAAGATTAAAAGTTTCTTTAACTTTTCAATTTTCAACCTGACATATCATCAGTGCTGCAACAAATGTAGTACATTTCTGTCAGATGATGTCCGCCCAACACCGTTTGACAACTCGATCAAAGGGTGACGGACGATCGCGGATATCGAAATTTACTAGTTTTGGGCGAATTGCATTATGTGTCGAGAGTAATTTATCACTTAAAATGCTTATCCTTTCGGGCAAAATGTGTTATATTCTTATATTGTTCATTTTTTGAAAAGTTTCAATGACTTCATACAGTATAAAATCACAAAACTTGCCGATGCACGGGATGCTATCTACTGAAGACAGTAGGCCTACTTCGTGTGCATTCCACGCGGCACGGAGATAGTTTTTAAAAAACACGCGCAAAATACAAATTTACGCATGGCGATACGCCTCTTCAAATGACTACATCTCTAAAACTATATTTCAGAATTCTATAAGATTTGGCATTTAAACTCAAAATTTAACACTGAAAACAATGGTATATGATTGATATGACTTTTGAAAAAAAAGTGCTCTTCAAGGGCGTACACCACTAATTCGATAATACGCGGCACTTCCGGCAAAGTTGAGTACGATAATAGTTCCTATTTGACGGAAAGAATGGTAGCAAATGAAACTAATCATTATTGTTTTTGTGTCAAATTTGTGTTCTGCGTATTCCTAAGAATGTATATTTAATGTTTCAAAAAGAAAATACGTGATTTTAACTGAAACATAATTTTACGGACCGATTTACACACACGTTGCATGCACGGGTAAAAGCCGACTTATAAGTAACAAAATCAGTACACTCTGACGTGCCGGCTTCTAGCTAAAAATCCACCTGATGACCCGGGGTTGAGTTTCAGATATGTTATAAAATACCGTTTGTGTTAAAACATATCAAAATTTCAGAGAAAAATTCGCGAGCTAACTCAGGTTAGAGCGATTTGAACACAGCCTCCAAAGCATGTAAAGTCTATGGGAGCCGAATTAGTGATGTACGCCCTCAACGACGATATGATTGACCGTAAATTTCGCCATTTGACTGGCGAAAAACCCTTCAGAAAAGAATTAGGTGGCGCACCTAACGCAAGTACACCAAAATTTCAGAATCATCAGATACCATTAATCATAACCTTATTCCGCATTTCCCCTAAATTAAAAGTTGCAAATTTTCATCAAAATCAAAATTGTGGTAATCACGGAAAAAACTCAAAATTCGGCAGCTTTGCAAATTTTTACATGGTGACAAATTTTCGATAGATTTAATTATCTAGATACAATCCAGTCCCTAAAATCCATATGAAATGAATAAAATCAGGTTTATTTGTGAACCAAACTTATTTCCTTGCATGAAACAGTGCTAAAGCCTATTGTAATATCAAACGCTGATGTCGTATCTAAAATAATTATGAATGAATAGGATTTCTGCACCCTGCACCAAAATGTTACTGATAGTTAGTGATACTGTGTTACTTATGCACTTATCAATTGCAAGCCCGGCCCCTGGGGATCCGGGGCATGGCGGGAACCATACACGAGTGTACACAAAATGGTGTAGCGGGGACGTACGCTAAGGTACACAAATGTACACTCCGGGCGCTTGCTATAAATATTAGATAGAGATGCGATGCGCTTGACGGAATAAGCCTAATAAACACATAGGGAACACATAGAAATGCATTCCGTTATAGTTGCAGAAAGAAATATTAGCGACATTGGGACTGTAGCCGGGTGAATACTTTGTCCTGGGAAACATGGGAAATGGGTGGCCGGGACTCCGTACACTTTGTCCCGGCCAAGGGTAGGGATGTTCATATCATTGACTATAGAGGGCGACATTTTTTTGGAAAAAAGTTGACCAAAATATGTAGAAAACTCCATGTTTACCTCTTTTAAATCCAGCGAAAAAGTACGAAACAAGCTGGGTGTATTCACTGATGTCTAAATAACCCCACACAAGCAACTGGACATCATGAAAGTAAACCCTTTTTTACCTAAAATGATTTAAAATGTGCATGACTTGCCCAGTTTTCAGCAATATGAGGCAAACTACTTTTGGTTATAACCTTTTTATTATTCAGCCTGCAGACAAGGTTGAACCATCATTTTTTTATTGTAAAGTACTTTGTTTCCATTCCATGTATTCCATTTTCAAAGAGATACTTTATTTTCAAAATTTTATGAACATGCCTACCAAGGGGGGACGGGACTGTAGCGGGGACGTACAAAAAATGGTGCCCGGCCCTGCAGGGACCGTACATGATTGTAGCCGGGATGTCACATGGGCAATTTGTACGTCCCGGCCGGCCCTAATCCCCGGGTCCCCCGGGCCGGGGATGCAATTGAGAAGTGCATTAGGTCTGAGGTTTAGGTGTTATATTTTCATTTTGCAAAAACCATATTTCCGATGTAAAATACACTTTATAGTACTACCAAATAATGGTGTGCACGACTATTAGCCGGTCACTGTAAAATATTTGGTTAAACCACACTTTTGACTCATAATTATTGAAAACAATAGCAAAATTGATCTATAAACTTGAGAAAATAGTGTTTCGAAACAATCAAAACTCTTTCATACTCTTGCGTACTGTGACACATCTTCGAAAAAGACTAAAGCTGAGAACATACTCCACCTACATATACACTCCAACGCTGTGCTCTGGCCCAACGCTACACGGTAGCCAGCGTTGGGCCAGCGCTGTTATCGTACTTTTTACGCTCAGTGCAGCGCTATCAAGTTGACCTGATTTGAACATGAGTGTTGGATGTAGTGTTCACACTCTCTCAAAAAAAGTTGATTAATCAAATTATCGTAAAACACCGCTTGCTGATGCTGATCAAGCGTTGTCAAGTTCAACCTTTTCATAAGCTGGGATGCGCATGTATGAGAGCGCAAGCGTTGGAGCGTAGGTTGAGTATGTTAGCAGCTTTACTTCATTCCACTCGGCAAGATTTGCCACTGTCGGTTGAGATTGGCAGCGTTTGTTGTGATTTTGTCGGTTGAGATTGGCACCGTTTGTTGTGATTTTATCGGTTAAGATTGGAATGTTGGAAATTTGGTTATTGAATGCCAAGGTTGTTCTCTCACAGTTGCGTCAACCATGCGTCAACCTAGCTTCACCTGTGCGTAGCACGGGTTTTTGCTAGTGATTCATAAATCACGAGTTTCAAGCTGCTCAGCTTCAACAATGTTGAGATCCTTGGTGCTACAATACGTGAAAAAGATGCCTACTGCTTTCTGTATAACAGCTTTTGTTTGTTTTGCATCTTTTCCATCAACAATAGCCTTTGCAAATCCTTCTCTGACAGTTCAGCGAAACGACTAGCAGACGACGCCATTTTGACAACAACAGAATAACCATGCTCGTCGCCAGAATGTTTCGTTCAGGGGATGAGACTTAAGGTGCGGTAGTAGTCTCCTAGGGGTGCGATAGTACCCTTATTTTTTCCCCGCGTCTGCGTTTTTCCCGTACGCGAGGAAGTAGGCTAAATACTGAAGTGCGTAGTTAACGGAATTGACCAATAGGAAACCGCAAGTAGCTTATGAATATTTATGATGTATAGTAATTAGCCCTGTCACCCCTGTCAGGAAGGGTTAATGAAAAACAATAAATACTTCATATGTCTCTAACCAATGTTTCTAGTAGGCCTACTTACTATTACTACTTATGTCGTTCTCGAACGGTCCTCGTGATGGCTCGCCAAACTACTCTGTCCCTCATGCATGCTTTCATCTCCTCAACCTTCAGTCCTGTGTCTTTCGCCAAGACGTCCAAGTATGTTAAGGCTGGGCGTCCGACAGATGTATGTCCGTGCTTGGGCCTCCAAAGCAGAAGGTCAGACACTATTTCATTTTCTCTTCTCATGCAATGCCCGGCAAATTTCATCCTTCGGTCTGTGATGTTTTCTGATACCTTTTGTAATTTTCCATAGGCCTACAGGTCTTTGTTCGGTACCTTGTCTTTCCAGCTAATGTTGAGTGCAGTTCTCAGCATTCTAGTGTAGCACCCATCTAGAGATTTCTTAAGTCTGTTGGTGATGGTCCATGTTTCAGCTCCATACAGTAGAACACTTTGAACAGTAGCTTGGAAAAGTCTGATTTTTATTTTTCGACAGAGGCTGGATTTCATATTATAGAGGGCTATCAACTTGTCACAGCATCTGCTACTAGAAATAGACAAGGAGCTGCAGTGGGTGGAGTTGGCATCTTGTTAAGTCCACGAGCACAACGAGCCATATCCTCAATCTGCTACATAAGCACCAGAACCATCCAAGCAACTTTTAATGGCAATCCAAAAACTACGGTTATATGTACATACTCTCCCACCAATGTGGCAAGTGAAGATGAGGTAAGAGACTACTATGACGAGCTGAAAGAAACTACCAAATCAGTACCGGCCCATCATTTCTTGACAGTAATTGGGGACTTTAACGCTCGAATTGGTAACGACATTGCTCCTTTTGCCTACCATGAAGCCACAAACAGGAACGGGGAGATATTAGAAGAGTTTGCAATGGAAAATAACCTAGTTATTACAAACACCAGATTCCAAAAGAAAGTAACAAAACTATGGACCTGTATTCTACCAAGTGGATTCAGAGCACAACTTGACTACATCCTGATCAGAAAGAAATGGCAAAATAGTATTCTGAACACAGAAGCCTACAACTCGTTTGCAAGTATTGGATCTGATCATAGAATAATGACCTCAAAGATTAGATTAAGCCTACGAGCAAACAGCAAAACCAAGCCAAAGAAAGTGAAATACAACTGGAATAAGCTTGTCCAAGACTCAGAACTGCAAGACCAATATTCTGTCGAAGTCAGAAACAAATACACACTACTAAACGACACATGTGATGACAATCCAACAGTAACATATGGAAACCTTATCATAGCAAATCAAGAAACTGCCGAGAAACTACTACCAAAAATATGTAAGAAGAGGCAAAAGGCACTGTGTTACAGTAGGAAAGTAGAAACTGCCAGAAAGAAGCTAAGACAGAAGTATGAAAAACATGTCACAGAAGACAATAAAGAGTCTGCACATGAGTTTGAAGCAGGTAAACGGGAACTCGACCAAGCCTATGATGAGGTCAATTCTGAATACCTGGACAAGAAATTAAAAGAAGTGGAAAAGGCAACCCTAAACATGCAACACAGATTATCTTGGGAGCTCATTAACGAAGTAAGTGGAAGGAAAACCTCTAGGACTGGAATCCTGAAAGGAAAGACAAAGGAAGAACGTGTCAACAATTGGTACTGCCACTTCCAACAACTCCTAGGAAATCCACCGGTAGTGACTGGCAAAGATGAAGACATCCCAAAGATTTTCGAAGAACTACCAATTAAGTGTACTGCCTTCAATAACACCGAGTACCAGAAAGCCAAGAAATCTATCAAGGAGGGGAAAAGTTTTGGAGAGGACAACATTCCACCTGAACTCCTGACAAGATGCAATCTTGATGATATACTGGACATCTGTAATAAGGCCCTCCTAGAAAAGCAAAAACCTGACCAGTGGGCAATATTGAACCTGATTCCAGTCCCAAAATCTGGTGACCTAAGTCAAGCAGGAAACTACAGAGGCATATGTCTGAACTCCATTGTGGCCAAGACATACAACAGAATGATTCTCAACAGAATAAGACCTCACCTATGAATTACTACGAACTAACCAGAATGGCTTCCGCGAGGGAAGAGGCACTACCTCACACATTCTTGGGCTCAGGAGAATCATCGAAGGTATACATTCTAATAATCTCTCTGCAGTCATTACATTCATTGACTTCAAAAAGGCATTCGATCGACACCATACATCGTGGGGAAATGATCAAGATACTCAAAGCATACGGTATCCCACAAGTCATAACAGATGCAATTGATGAAACCTACAAAAACACAAGAGCCAAAGTGATATCACCTGATGGCGACACGGAACTGTTCGACATCCTAGCAGGAGTACTCCAAGGAGATACCCTTGCACCCTACCTATTCATAATCATCCTTGATTATTGCTTAAGAATAGCTATCAGTGGGAGAGAAGAGGAACTAGGATTCACCATCAAGCCTAGACAAAGTCGAAGAATAGGGCCAAAGAAAGTCACGGATCTTGACTTTGCAGATGACATATAGCGTTACTATCTGACACTAAGGAGCAGGCACAGAAGCTGCTGAAATATGTTGAGGAAGCAGCACTCAAAACTGGGCTCCACATGAATGCCAAGAAAACCAAATGTATGGTATTTCACCAAACACAAGCAGTACAGCTAAAAACCTCTGACGGATGTAACCTAGACAACGTAGAGGACTTCAAATACCTGGGAGCTTGGGTTGGTAGTAGCCAGCATGACATAAAAATACGCAAAGCACTTGCTTGGAAGGCCTGCAATGCTCTGAACAAAGTGTGGAAATCCAGCCTAGTAGGCCTATCACTGCTAAAATGTTGAGTAAAACGTTTACTCAACGTTGAGTAACTATATGCAACAGTTCAACAGTTGAGTAAACTATGCCAAATAGTCAATTGAGTAAAATGTTGGGCATTTTTACTCAACTTTTGAACATATTGGGCATTTTTACTCAACTGTTGAACATATTGGGCATTGTTTACTCAACTGTTGAACTATTGCATTGAGTAAACGTTTTACTCAACAGTTTAGCAGTGAGGGACTTATGTGCGCCAAGTCGCTTGAAGCTATTTATATGACAAAGACCGTGTAGTATTTTAGCCCTGTCACCCTGTCATGAAACAACTCAACACCAAGTCATCAATAAAATATTCACTCTCGTTCTCTGAACGATTGCAACTATTATATTATAGCAGTATCGATCTGAACATTATGCACACATTAGGGTGTTTCCATACCAGTGGTAAATTTGCATTGTCTATATCCATAGGCCTATATATGGTTCAATATTCTGTTATAATAATGTAATGGTTAATTTTCATTTGAAAATCTGATTAAGTCCATAAAGTCATGAAAGTTGCACTGGTATAACACCACAACATGTATATTATATCAAAAAACTCTTCTTTTGGTGAAAATCCGGCCACGTCCTACAATTTTGGCAAAAAGTGTGACTTAAAAAGACAGGGTCAAACTATAAATAATATGGTGTTTTGTTTAGAGTAAATTGTGTTATCTGTAGGCTAAATGATAACAAACTATATAGTTTCGAATGTTAAACACATTTTTCATAAGCAAATGACTGAGTAATAATAGAATGCATGGCAATTTAACCGTCAACGTGTAACATTTGGTGTCTCAAAAACCCGTTACACAAGGCAGATTTAGTCAAATTTAACAGTGAAAATAATATCCATCCATCTTATTTCCCTTTTGTTGATTTTACAAGCCTCTCTGATAGTTTAAAGGATAATAGAGTTGTTAGACTGAAATTGCAACAAACATAGAAAATATAGCTGTTCGTTTGAATATTACGTTTGCTGTCTCCAATGTAAGGCAACATTTGTAAAATTTATTTATTTGTTTTAATACGGAATAAAGCAAAATTCACTGAATAAAATTATATAAAAAAAAAAAAGTCAACTGATTTTACAAATGTTTATAGGAAGAAAAAAATCGCGTCAGGCTTCGTCTGTTCCCTGCAGGGAGTGTTGGAGAGCGCCCCCATTTGAGATTGGCGACCGATTTTTTAGCAACTGAATAAGTTTTCTGGGCGCACCACACCAAATATCTTTCTCATTGAAATACGTGTAAAAGTGCCATATTTCAAGACACATTTTCTACCCTCCGGTTACATTTATTGCATACTTGTCACCTATGACCATTTTCAGTAACATCTCAACTTTAATTTAAGCCTTGTTTCATGAGGGGTTATTAAGCTAAATTTTCCGCTACGGACCTGCACACAGCGCCCTCACTTTTTCACGTTTTCTGGCATGCCTGTTCACCATTTAGGCAGGTGCTTACGCCCTGGGCACTATTTAGGTCGATAAATTAAAAATATCGTATTTTATCATTGTAGGTGCAACGGATAGGTCCCACTCGTTCATTTAAATACAAACATACCATCCCCGGAGAAACAAATTGCCCGAAAACTTCACATTTACAAGCCTAGTCTTCGTGCTTTTCCGGAACTATTATAGGATTACACGAATTGCGCATTGATTTGGTGTGGTGCTCTCTTCTCTTAAAAAAGCACGTAGGCCTACTTGCGTACACTTCAATTTCATAATTCTAAAATCACGACGGAAACATCATCCAATATTCTGGCGTATAATAATAGTGATCGTATTGATATTGATAGTCTGAAAGGGACCGATGAAATATGATCAACTTGATATCCTATATTAAAAAGCAGGCTTAAAATGTAGCCTATTTTATTTCTTTGAACGTACATCATCGGATTCATCCCGTACATCATCTACTTCGTTCATTGTTGTGTAATGGTGTTTTTTTGCACCCATGAAAATATATTCAATTCATGATAGGATCTTGGGAATTGCAAATATTCAGAATGTTATTATTTATTTTATTAATAAAATAAATAATATAATAAATATGGAAGCTTAAAATTGATAAAATAACAATATGTGCTCCCCAGATATAGCTCTATGATAATATAAATATGTTGGATAAAGGCTGCATTTGTGATTACGTGAGTGGCAACAGCAAAAATGACCATTATTAATGTTCATCTTGAATTGAAGTAAATTATATCATGGACTAAGTCCATGATTATATAAACACTGTAGGGCCTACTTCGTGTCCCGGGGTTTTGTTGTCCGGCCCTATAAATAGTTCCAAAAGAAGGAAAGAAAATGGCTTGTAAAATACCCAACCCGCGGCCTTCCCTCTCGCTTCATAGCTCATGTTCATATCGAGGAGTTATCATATCAAGGTATTAATTATGAATGAAAGGAAATCCTTAGAGTTCAGAGTATTTATAGGCGTCCAAATCTTGGCCCAAAATAGCAAGGGCGTGGTTAGTGTATGGTAAACATACTAAACCAATAGCTGGCGTGCGCAGCTATTATTTTGTTTCGCCCTTGAGTTTCCCATCCCATCGATCGATACTATAAAGTACATGCGTTGCCATATTGGAAAAAAGAAAAGAAACTCAATTTAGAAAAGTGCAATTTTTATTACGCGTTCCCAAATTAATGACTACATGCGATGTTTCAAAAATTGGAGGGCAAATAAATGTTCTTGAAACATTGGCGAGGGTCGGTAATACACTTAACATTTGTTTTCCTGCCGTCCCGATTTTGGCACCACTTGGGAAAGACGCTATTGTGTTAGGCCTTGAGAACCTTTTTTTAGGCAATCCTTTTTTCAATTGGCCACTAATAAAGGATTAGGATTTTTTTCTTTTAGTAAACAATGTAAAATCACCATTAAAAGAAAGTGCAACCGACAAGATTGCGAACATTTTCCAATTGACACTTAGTATTTGCTATGATTGAGGTACATTTTAGCTCTAAACAAGCTTGTACCAACAAATATTGCATTTTGGGGACACATGCGCGCGCGCGAAAAATGTCCATCTGTATACCGTTTTTTGACCATCATAATTCCATGATTCCCCAGTGTCAAATGAACTATAGAATCGCAGCCTTTCAGTTCCTATGAGTCCTAGAGTCACCTGGTGATGTACAAACAATAGGTTGTTTTCAACAAGTAGCCTCCCCTGAAAGATATTGGGTGGGAGTGGGGGTGCCTGATCCGCTTATGAATTAACATCCCGCATGTTAGTGAGTGTTCGATCTCTCGGGGGAGGGGGAGGGGGATGACTTCACACCATCGGCTATTTGTTCCTATTACATGCATTTTTCAATAATTAAGCATTTAATAAAAACGGACTTTAAAATGATATTTCTGAACATATACGCGCGTAGCCCGCGAAAATATGCCATACCACACTTAATAAATTCATCGGAATTAACGTCGTCCCAGGAATTAACCAAATGGGTTGAACTCCGGAGAGCGCCCACCCCCCCCCCCCCCCCCCCCCCCCCCCCCACCCTTTTTGGACACGCCACTGCACGGGCCGCGAGGTGGCAATCTTTTGACCCTACCCCCATATAATGTATCGTTAACAACAACAACGTTGCATATTATAAGGAATAGGATAATAAAGCATAGATCAAAATGAACAAACAAATTGAGTGATCAAATTAAAAAGATTGAAGAAAGAGTATTTTTAATAACTTTTGGATTGGATGGATACATTTCCAAAACTGACCATGCAAAATGTGCTAAAAGATTCTAATCCCTTGCGTTTAATAATAACATATTAACATCTTGTGATGTGATGATTAATAAAAAAATCCATTGAAATGGAATGGGGGCGATCCAAAAGAAAGAAGCATGTTTTGTAACCATTTTTTGAAGCTGATCTGTTGCAAACCAAAATACCAGGAAATGGTGTACCGTATGTATTTTCCATAATTCAAACCAATACAAATCAAATCACCCCAGTCCAAAATAGTACAGGGGGGTACCGTCTGAAGAACAATCTAGGTATATGACATTGTTCAACTAACCCCTTATTAGACAACCCCCAACAATTGGGAGATTTCTCCTTAATAGTCAAACCATCTGTGATCAAATAAGATAAGCTATGTCTCTCTGTGGGGAGTCTAATAAACATCTCTCTAAATGAATCATCAACTTCTACATGCATCAACTAAACAAATAAGTTGACCCCAGCACAGACTGCGGGTACTGTTAAAATAAACTGCATAGGTGCAAGTAATTTACAAAGACTACAAACATGGCGGCCCCCAGTTATGTCTAGAAAGACCTAAATGTGTAAGTTTTTGCAATCCCATGCTATAGGGTGGCTTCGCCCCCAAAAAGTATATTTTTCACAAAATAGAGAGTCGATCTGCTACTTTGGGAAATGTGCGCAAGAAGCGCTCACAAAATGTCATTATTTAATGCTACTAACTTTTAGACCGCCCCCTCCAGTTACCCAACTGTTGGACCCCTTGTTCAGAATTCAGATGCCCAATACTTTTAATATTCACTCGATGGTATGAAAGTCTTTTTCATGACCTGTAACGTGAGATTTCAAAAATTCCGTTTCGCGAATTGGATTGGAAATAGGCTGGCAACTGTGACTCATATACGAAAAATAATTGGTGTTTTGGTCATCATCAACTCGCTGTGTGCAGGCTGTTGGGTGAAGCACTGCATCTTTAATATTTTTGTTTTATTCATAATATAGCAGAGGCTTTCCAGCCTTCATTTCACTTTTAGGTCTCATGGAGGAAGCAACAGCTGGTGCTGCTATGACAAATTCTGGGATGAGGGTATATAAAATAGTACTACTAGGCCAAGGCGGTGTAGGCAAAAGTGGTGAGTAAGCTTATCTTTCTTCATTCATATTTTTTATTAATTTTGTTTTATTATTATATCTTAACTAGTTAACTGTGTTTTCATTCGTTCATTTTTCAATCGTGCAATGACAGATAGGCCTACATAGTACATGTATGTACTACATTACATTATGAACACATACTTTTATAAATTTTAGCCTGTTGTCTAAACTACAGAAACGTTTGGAATTATTTCACATGATCATGAACAATATTATCATTTATTGATCATTGAATTGATGGCTGTTTCTGTTGGAGATCATATAGGTGGGCCCGGTCATCCAGGTACTTTGTACCTTTTGCCGTTGACAACAAACCAGACATTTTAAACCTATCAGTGTTGCGTTCTACTCTCCCATACCCAACAAGGGATCGCATCACGCTACGCTATCTACGCTGTGTAGTGTGTAAACTGTAATAATGTAAGAGGCTTTTATTTACCTCTTTGGCTTGTGGTCAACGGCATGTGACATCACTCCGTGGCGACCTATAGGCCAATGATGATCATCAGCGTTTTAGAAATAAGAGAAAAAACCTGGTCATCCAACGTCAATGGATAACCCAGCAAAAGATGTTGGTTATCTGCCACTATAATAGTCTATAGTCTATTTGTTGTTATCTGCAATTGTTTATGTTTTGGTGTCAAAATCTTGGTTGGTTATCAGTCAGATTAATCAGCAAGAAATTTGGTCATTTCGGGTGCATTCTTATCTTTATTTTCGAAAGCTGATGATCATATGGGCTACAAGTTACAATACTATCGATCATATTCAAAGATATATAGGTGGCAATTAATATGATAGTATATTAATGGTGCTGATGTGGACAAAATTGATTTTTTAATTTTTTACATCTATACTAAATACTTACTTAAAATGTTTACCAACGACAACGTGGGTCAGATTCAAATTCTGCAAGCCCTCAGTTAATGTCTTTCGACTTAACGCATTAACGTGTTAAACCAAATAAGCCATGACTGATATCATACGAATAGCACAGGGATCATAAAGGAAAGCTATGCATGGTTACAAACTTTGCTTCAGTCATCAGGTTATCAGCATTTGAAATTGATGCAGAACCTTGGTTAAAGTTTAGAGGCCCTGTCAAAGAGGTGCATACTTAAACTCTGGTGCGAAAAACACACTTGACATTACAAATCAGTTGCCAGTACTGTCAGTTGCCAGCTTCCAGTCTGCGACTTTACCACCTGCAGCAGTGAGAATCCTCAAACCCATTGCTGCTACCCATCAACAACTGTTAGTGTAGACTCTACTTTTACTTTTTAGTTACTTTTACTTGCACATCTTTGTTTGATAGTACATAGTGCACCCTGCGCGGCACTACATAGTTAGTGCACCCTGCACGGCACTTTTTAATGTTTTTCCTTGGACAAGCTTTTACTGCTTAGTGCTTAGGATAACAACATTGAAGATCAGGGGTAGCGCTAGGTTTTTAAATTAGGGTTTTTTAGAACCCTGAACCCCATAAAAGTTCCCTGTTGAAGATTGAAGCAGTTTGTAATACATAACAAGTCTGGTACAAATGCCAAGGCTTTGGTGTTTAATTATATGAGCATTTTACACAACAAATGTCATTTTTTCAATGCTGATACTATTACTATAGTTTAATAAGTTCCAAATTGGCGAGAAATATTTAGGTTTTATCTCTCCGTGTGCAAAAGTAATTGTACACGCTTTTAAACAATGGAAATGGGCACTTTTCATCTGTAAGCACATACCGCGACAACAATACTTTACGATTTTAACAAACAAGATGTCAAAATCACCGTAATTAAATTTTCCGTCTCCTGGTATTTTCATTTTTAGGATATGAGTAACAATTTTAAAATTATAGGTGCTTTTACAACAGCCGAGTTACTTTTTTTTATGTCTTTATTATAGTCTTTAGTTAGTAGGTGCCTAGGCTATCTCTATCAGGTCTCCATAAAGGGTAGCCCTGAACCTCTGATATAATACATAGCTATTGCACTAATCTAACACTAAACAGTTGAATGTATTCTTACAATTACATGTACATGTACACCTTTGCAAAATGGGATAAAGGCTTTAATTATAATAATGAATTAATTATATTGTTGTCATCAAGGAGTCCATAATTGTGTGAAATACGATGACTCATGACCATTTGTATTTTGTCTTGATCCTAAATTGGCTCAACATACATGTAATGTCAGCAAAATGAGTCTGTTCAAATGAAATAATTCTTGTAAAGTATTCATTTATTGACATTTCTACCCATATCTTGCTTCATGTGATATACAGACTAGTCACCGCTTTCTCTTCAAAATGTATTTAAAAACAGTTTTAATCAACACATATAAATGAATTGAGAACAAATCAAACAACCTACAGGTATTACTTACAAAGTAAATTTTCCCCATCAAATACTCTATACTCCACAGTTTATACCAATACCACACCACACAACAGCTGATTTTACCTGGCTGGGTTTTCAGTTTTGCCATTACATTGGCCCAAAACCCCAATACATGTTGATTTGTTTATCAACTAATTCACCAGGCCAGGCATTGTAAGAAGAGTAATTGGAGAATCTCATTCCCAGGACATTTGGGTAATTGGTGGGAAATTTTGCTTTTCCAAATAAAGAATACATAAGAAATGGAGTGAAATCTAGTCTTCTTTCTTTGTGGGGAATTATGGGTTTTTTTCCGGGGATTTTTTTTTTCTTCCCTGGGAATTTTTTTTCTTCTTTCTGGCCCGGCAATTCATGTTTTTCACACCGACCTGATTATCAATATTCTCTGGATGCCCGTTCACTCTTTTGTAGTACGATATGGTGGATCACGAAAACTGATCCCCATTCTGTGTGATCTTACAATGGTAAATGAGTGGTAGTTGTTAAAATACACAAACATAAATTGGTTGGCTAGGCTCCTTACACATTTTTGTTACCCTCCCCTCCTGTAGAAATAATTGTTTTAAAGGCACAACTTATGTTATTTACATATTATTATAATTATTTATCACTGGGCTACTTTTTCCCAATTGAGCACTTTCCCCTGTGCAAGGCTGTACCTGGTCATTTAGCCATGGCATCAAACAATGCCATGCAGTTAGCCAGGTGTGCTGTCATACAATAAGTATGTAACTTAAAACCCACAGCACAGGCAGTTAAGCACAGACAATGGAATACAGAGCACCAAGTTAGATTTGCCCTGCCCTGGGATAGGTGACCTTACAATGGCATTCATTGATTTGGAAACAGAATAACAACAACATTGAAATGAAACTGTGACAAAAAGCATATTTTTCACAATGGGAGCGTTTGAGTTTGGAACAAACAAGAGCATTCATCTAAGAATGTGTGAACAATTGATCTGTAATTATATGATAAAAGTGGTTTATTTTGATATAGCTTTGCATTAATCCCTTATGCTTGTCTTATGTCTTTACACTTTAAATTCAAACAACACAATTGTGATTCCAAGCACAGATAGTCTTCCAAGCCAGTCAATATAAACATTATCAACTAATATCTGTATAATCACTGGTTTGTGTGTTTAAACAACACCTAAAATGGTAAGCCTACATGTACATCCTTGCAAAGTTATGCAAACCCACACATATTTTGAAGTTTTATTTTAGTATTATTACTTGTGTAGGCC
The DNA here is from genome assembly GCA_035610835.1 of Ophiura sarsii. Lineage (NCBI taxonomy): Eukaryota > Metazoa > Echinodermata > Ophiuroidea > Amphilepidida > Ophiuridae > Ophiura > Ophiura sarsii. The sequence continues at coordinate 7,383,849 of CM069452.1, read as the reverse complement.
TATGGTGAATGACCTCCACAGCCACAGGATGTACAGGGTACTACTACTAGTATATATACACACAGGAGAGCAGATTCAAATTTAATGATGAAATAACTGGGGCGTTGTTGTTTTGTTTGCCATCGTTGGTATGGTCATTCAGGTTTTTCATATTATTTGTGTTTATCTGGGGGGGGGGGGGGGGGGGCACTCATGTATAAAAGTTGTAATCATCCGTGTGAATCCACTCCCAAAAACTACCCTTAACGTGGATTCTAGTAAAAGAAGGAAAAAGTGACCCTTAACAAGGATTATAGCTCGACAATCATACTCACAACAAACGATATAGGTCCTCAAGACAGTTTAGACTGAAAAACGTATGAAGTATGGGTGATTCATTATTGTTATGTAAATTTGTCTTATAATATAGGCTTAACCATTCGGCTATTTTTACAAAGATGACACATGACTATTGGCCCAAGCAATAGTTGTGGTCCCATGTTGTGGTCGTAAAAAGCACCCTTATTCCGCGTTTTTTTCACGCGGATGATTACAACATCATACCTGACTGCCCCCATGGTGTTTATGCCTCATAAATAATTCTTTGTATTGTTCTCATTAATTTATATTACTTTTTTCACCCAGAGATTGTTACAAGATGTACACTATTTGTTTCCAAATATATTTTCCCTTGGAATTTGTAGTGTACCGTGAACCTTGTTGAGAAATTTTGCATAAGAAAATGCTCTAAATAATTACATGTGAATGTGATTGATGAGTTATTGCATGCATTGTGTTTCAATGGTTGGTTGGTACAAGGACAATAATTGTGTTGTTCAATCAAAGCCTAATCAAAGTCCAATCAGAGTTCAATCAGACAGTATTACTTGAATATAAGTAACCGATGTCGAATATTTGAATAAATCTGCAAAATTAAAATATGAATATCTGTTTTTAGTGGTTATGTTTTGCCTACGATTCAATGGTATTATAGACTAACACTATATACATACATTGTATATTCACTATGATGATTGACTCGGTCTGAAGTAAAAGAAATTGTAAATAGGTGTATTAATTTGGTTATCACATTATATTTTTATGTCACAATCCCATATTTTCATGAGTCAGTCAGATGTATTTATTTGGTTACTTTAGTTATATGCCTATATAAAATTGTGGATAATACATCAAATGTATATTGTATATTGACTCAAATACTTATAAATATTATACATTGTTTTTAATCTCATTGGAATCATCTTGCATAGCTAAGTCCGATTGTAAACAAGTACAGTGTGCATGTTGTATCTCATTCATAAATGGGTACAAAGTACAAACTTATCACAACGACAATCAGTGCATTCAATTGAAACTAGCCTTCACTACTTAACACAGGATTTAATCAGCCATTTATTTAACTGATAAATAAAAATAAATATCAGCCATTAAAGGTAGATGACCCGATCACATTTTCGTAACACAGAATTATTTCAAACATACGGAGATTTTCATATCATATGAAAGCTCGTATTTTTCTCATCATCATACTGAAATTTGACGGCCTAAATCGGTATAATTACGGAGAAATCGATGAAATAACGTCGAATTACCGCGAATGGTGGTAACCACCGATATAGTTTGTGTACTACTCAATGGGTACAGTTCACAGCATCTTGTGCGTCTAAAATAAGAACCATTAGAGCTATGCAACTCAAACTTTGGAACCCGACTTTTTTGAGGATGACCTTTCATGTAGAATAGAAAACTTCAAGTTGAAAATCGGAATGTGATCGGGTCATCTACCTTTAACTGATAAATAAAAATAAATATCAGCCATTAATTCAACCAATAAAAAGAAGACATTTTTATTTATTTTGACCCGAAACAAGTAAAGATACTGTGGAGATAATATTAGTCAATAAATCCAAGTTCAATTTTGGGGCAATGCTGTGTGGGGGTTCCTCACAGCAGTATGGATAGACTCTGTTAGATGATGCATGTCCACCTCCGCATCACATTCACTTTGGTTGTTATTGTTGTATACATACAATTTATAGCGTGGTAAATATTGCTCGTTTTTACTTTCCATAATGAAATATCATTCAGTAGGCAAGAATCAGCAACTTCATTGACATTTAGCTTTTTGATATATTTTGTATTCATATCAGCCGCATGTATAAATAACATTGACAAACCCAAACCATTTTAATGGGTTTTTGTATTGCATCGCAAAAAATGGATTAACTAATGATATTATTGGCAAAAATAGCGTGGGAATTAGGAACATTTCCTGAATAATTCAATACATTTTATTCTCAAGTAGTTCCGATTAAACAGTTAATTTGCAGTGTTTGCAAGCTCAATAGCCGCCTAAATCAATTTTCACCTTTGAAAATTGTATTCAAGATGGAAAAATGTTGAAAATGTCATTGTTTTACTGCTTAACACTTTGCCATACAGTAGCGCAAATTTTGGCCATCGTTGTTGTTTTTCACCCTCGAAAGGTTTTCGCTGTGAAATTAATGATTTTATGGGTGTTTTCTGTTGCCAAGTTGCCTGTGGTTGGTCAATCAGAGACTGCTGCCTTGGTATTAAACAAGCCCTCCCTCAGGGCTGAAAAATTGTTTTATTTTCTGGGAAGCAATCAAAATTTCCCAGAAGAAAGCTGATTTCCCTCAATTTCATGTATTTCTTTATTTGAAAAAGCAAAATTTCCCTCCTAATATACACATTTCCCTGGAATTTTATTCCCCAATTCCCCATTTTTCCAGGCCTGCGGCCTCCCTATCTTAACTCACGAAGCTAGATGACGCTCAACTCAACCATAGAGTTCAATTCAGACCCCTGGGAACAACCTAACTGTTGAACAACCTTAGGCAAGCCTGCTGCAGAGTCTGCTGCCTTTTATTTAGAGGTTTTAAATGTACAACATTGAACATTGAAATTTGACAAAAACAAAAATCTATTTTGAGTGGTCCCTGTACTTGGACTTGACAATATAGAATCCTCCCTGGAGGGCACCCAACCCCAATGACCTTAGCGAGGATTTAAGGTAATATATTATTTTTAGTAGAGCCATAAATGGTAGAGCTCAGTTGGAGACTAGTTTCCCCAGGTCTGTTTACCAAGTGTTTGTTGTTTTTTGTCTGCTACTATTATACTATAAATGAACCGTTAAAAGCAGGGTGTTTTTTTTGGTTAAAAGCAGGGTGTTTTTTTGTGCAAATTGTGCAATTTTCCTTGGAAACTGTGGCACATTATTTTGGTTTTTCACTTTCAAGAATCTGTGTACATAATCACAACATACTGTACATACTGTACAATAGTACATACATGTACAACAATGTACAAAACATATTGCTCAATTTTTAAAACTGTAATTTCTACATTTTTTCTTGAGTTACATTTAACTTTTAAGGGTGGAGAGCATTTTCCCTTTGTATTTAAGGTTAGCAACAATTAACTGACATGTGGGGTGCCAGGGGGCTTTATATTTATTTATGTTTTTATGCAGGTGACTTTATCAGGGTGCAGGTTGGATCAGATTTTGCAGCTGGCTCAGGTCTTGTTCAACATTATGAGCCTTTGCTATATTATAATGAGAGCTATACTAATAAAAGCTTAAAAAAATAGGCCTACCAATCAAAGCATTTGCAGTTAAAAAAGGAGCAAATATTTCTTTTCCTAATTCTGATCTGAATTCCATCAACTTAAAACCATTGGTTTCATTTTGCAGATCAGTTGAATATATCCAAAATTTACCCATACATTGAAGCGTTAGAGACGAATAGTAAACCAGAGAATTCTATTTTCCATGTAACCAGATCTATACCTTGACAACAAACAAAGCCAGGGCCAAGGCCAATGTACCTTTTGGATGGGAATTATCTTGAACTTGATACGGTGTGCACAAGATATATAATGGATTGGGTAAATGGATCACGTTGATGGATACCCTAGTCAAAATGCACTCTTTTCTATGCTTTTATTTATGGTTCCAATTGTAATTGATTTTCAATGTGAATAGAGGTTAATGCTGAGGGGTTATACAAACACATACCAAAACCAAAATGTTCTAAATTAGTATGTTTTTCAGGGTTTCTACATACATTCGTCCCGTCACAATTCATTTTTAGTTTCCTGCTGGAGTTTCAGAAAATGGGACGAGGTGGCTTTTAATTATTAATTATCTTTTATTTTCTTTATTTTGAATTTAATTATTTTGCGGTCGCAACCAATTTTCAATCCCTTATATCGAGGACTCTGCATTTAAATATTTACCAAGTATGATTAATTTGATGATACCTCCTTAGTAATGCAATCATGCTCTATGTTTGTACATCATCTTATTTGATATGATTAAAGTCAGAAAGTAGCAAATGAAGTTTATTGAAAGTAATTTTAAAGGTGAAAATCCTAATTATTTTTGTTTGTTTTGTTGTTGTTGTAATTCTCAATTTTGGACGCGGGCGGCAACAGGAAACTTAAAATCAATTGTGAAGGGCCTTACAAATATCTATTGAAACAAAAAGAAAATCTTCAAAATTTCATTTTTCTCACCAATCTCTCCATCCATTGCCAGCAGCTGAAATATTCTTTATGAAAAAACCTTTCTGGCGGAAAATAAAATGTGAAGAATTTTTTAAAAAGGATTGGGTTGTCTATAGCAACGGAGAAAAACAAGGAGGGAGACTAAATTGACTGCCCCCACGGCATCAAATTTGAGTTGATACCCATCCTCAGTGTTCCCATCCCTATTTCTGCCTGACTTCATTCTTATAAAATAAACAATGGTTTTCTGTTGAATGTGTAAAGCACAACTTTGATTCTATTTGATTGACACCTTTCAGAAATTTCATGTTATGAAAAAAAAACAGGACACAAATTAACAAGAAAGAGCTTTAAATCTAGCTGTACACAGTATTAGTATAGCTATCACAACATGTGAACATTTTCACCCTACATTTTATTTTGAAATTTTGTGCACTTACTATTCATAGGTAGCAAAAGCATGAAAAAATACAGAAATATTTTATTCTGTGCCAATATCTGTAAACTTTCAAAATCGTTTCAAAATCGGCAAAGCATGAACCAAAAAATGATACCCTAAAATGATTCCAGTTTCCCAGTAATTTGTAACAATCAATACAAACATAATATATTGAGTAACTTTTCACCCATTCAATAATCTATTGTATTCTTAGGCTTCTGAATGGTGGGTGTGGACGGTGTATACAGGCAATATTGAATATTCATTGATTCATTAAAAGCAATTCAGTCGAGCATGTTAGGGAACTACTAACTGTTTTGACATGCATTGGTACTTGTTATGATATCTTGCAAACTATTGCAACATTGCTTTTCTGATTTTTTGTTTGTTTTTGACTTATTAATATTATTATTAATAAAAGACCTTCAAATCTGGGAGTACAAAGTATAACCTTTTAGTGATTCAAGCCTGCTTTTTGACCAAGCCCCCATCAAGTTCCCAAGCCTCAATTGTGAGAACAAGTCCTCTTCCAAGCCCATGGACTATTCACACCCCAACCAACCCGCCACCTCCAGATAGGATTCCATACAGAACAAGTCCTCTTCCAAGCCCATGGACTATTCACACCTAACCCACCCGCCACCTCCAGATAGGATTCCATACAGAACAAGTCCTCTTCCAAGCCCAGTCTATTCACACCCAACCCACCCGCCACCTCCAGACAGGATTCCATACAGAACAAGTTCTCTTCCAAGCCCAGTCTATTCACACCCCAACCCACCCGCCACCTCCAGATATGATTCCATACAGAACAAGTCCTCTTCCAAGCCCAGTCTATTCACACCCCAACCCACCCGCCACCTCCAGATAGGATTCCATACAGAACAAGTCCTCTTCCAAGCCCAGTCTATTCACATCCCAACCCACCCGCCACCTCTAGATAGGATTCCATACAGAACAAGTCCTCTTCCAAGCCCAGTCTATTCACACCCCAACCCACCCGCCACCTCCAGATAGGATTCCATACAGAATATTAATTAATTTTTGTTTTCTTTCGCTCTCTTTTTTTTACTGTTACAGCCTTGACGTTACAATTTGTCACACATAGTTTTCTGGAATACCATGATCCAACGATAGGTAAGATATATGACTGTAGTGTAGTGTAATGAAATACATATTGAGGGTTGAGCGACAGAACGCTGTAACTCAAGAAATGCTATTTTGAGATAATTGACTTTCAAACATTTGGAACTCAATACAATACACTGTAGCATCCAACTTATAACTCTAATTTTAGTCTAATTAAGAGTGGTTTATGAGTTATCTCTTTATGGTTCTGAAAATCTAGGTTATATGGATTATTTTTGTACCAAAATATAAATTTGCCCAACAATTGAGTTATGGCCTTCTGGAAGTTCTAGCGCTCAACCCTCGAATTGTACACGGTATCCACCTATAATCTGCTACTAGTTCATGTTAGAAATGATAAATTTTAATCATAAATTCATTTTAATGACAAACAATCACAGATAGTATTTTCAAAAGAAGATGAGAAAAATAAAAAAATAAAAAAGAGGATATTGCAACCTCTTCAAAAGCTAAAAATGCAGCCTTTTTAACATGAATTTCAAATAAACTAAAATTGTAATTGTGACATCAATTTTTCTAAAATCATCTAATCAGTAAATGAAAATTATTATGTTTCAGCATTTTCAACCAATTTTTAAGTCAGCTTTATAAATTGGAGTATAGTTTTATGAGTTTAAACATGGATTGGTTATACAAATAAATCTTTTGTCCAAGATTCTTTTTGCAGCATATTGTACTAGAACGCAATAATGATGCGTATGGATGATGATGGATTTATTATATTAATAGTGGTGTGGTTTACTACTATTTATGTCCAGTTAAATTTTAATAAATGGTTTCACTTTCCTAAGGTTAACATTAATTAGGCAATTAACTTCCAAGGTAATTAATTATACACAACTCATTATTGAGCTTGAGCAACTCTCTAATTGATTTGCTCACACTATAGAATTTCAGAGCTGCCAATGTGTCGTTGGGATCAGTATAGCAACCTGACGTCAATGGGGGTCGTTAATGATATCGAAAACGAGATCCTCTGATTCAACAAAAGTACACAATCACATCTGTGTGTACTAACCTGAAACGCATTTATTTTGAATTATATATATATATAGCGTTTTATTTATAGTAACAATGTGAAACAGCAGGTAGTACAGTACTACATGTAGTAGTGGAATTGCATCAAAATACACCTTCGATACTATTTATTGTAACCTGAAAAAGGGCAAAATATTGATTTATTTGATACTTTTTTATTTGCAACTTTTGCAAACATTTAAAATGTTCAAAAAAATTCAAAATTTTCAATAAAAAAATTAAAGAAGCATTTTGTTTGGACAATTAAAAAAAATCCTTTGAATAAAAAAATAGAATAAAATGGGTTGGTCAGACCGTAGAGTAGTTTTTCCCCTCGACTAATTTTCAAATTTTCAACCACATTTTTGGATTCTTAAAAGTACGCTCCAATCAAATCCACTTTTTATGATAGAAGCAGCGCCTTGGCCAGTGTGCTGACATTCCCTTCATGCTGAGCCTTTGATTACATTAAGGTAATGATAAATATATGTTGTGATATCTTCTCCCAACTTGAGAGGACACACAGATTGCTGGAAACAGAATGAAGTCAAGATGGAATGTGGTTCTTGTGTTGATTGTTTCCTGTTAGCTCAATTCTGAGACAACGTTGCCTCTTCTCACCTTTATTCGTCAACATGTCTATACATGGTCTATGTCACCCACCTATTTGTATGACATGGTGGTTTGTATATTGACTGATGACCTAGTCATTTTCCTGTACCCAAAATTCAACTATGTACATGTACCAGACGACATCATTTCCTGTTAATACAGTTCAATCAATACAAGTTCATGTATCCATTTACCCTGCCACCGCCGACCACAGGATGAGGTTTATTGTCATGTTTATCTTTCAAAATGTAGGGTCTATACCTAACCCCAAATTGGGCTGAAAGAATGCAGTTTAACCCAGTGTCATTGTCCGTCCACATTGAGTATAGGAATAACATACCCGGGATAGGTGAATTCTGTACCGCGATAGGTGAATTCTGTAAACTGGACTTGGAATGATGATTACACCAAATAGTACAAATGCCAATTCTGAACTAGATTGGAAAAAAGGAAGAAAAACATGAATAAATTTAAATGATTTAGTGTAAAAGCAGTACCAAATGATAGATCAGATTTTTCAGGTCAGATAAAGTAAACCATACTGGTGGTCAAGATTCCATGACAATTCCTGCTTGTTGACTTGAATCAGAAAATCATCTCATTTGTACAAACAGCATTCAGCAAATCCCATCTTTCAGGTACAGCATAATATGATAATTTATACCTGTTCACATTGCCCCTCGCAATCATGACTGGGCTAATTTAGCAATTAACACCATGTACAATACTACAATATAAGAATTGAAACAGTACCTTGGTGTCTGGATCATAATTATAGGTGATATACCTAGCCAGGTGCGTGGAAAAGGTATGATTACAATATTGGATATGAGCCATTTCAATTTGATGATAAGGCCATGAAAAAATAGAAACTGTTTAGTGTCCTCCACCCATTGGAGAAACAACTGGATAAAGGGGAGCGTACTACATTTTGTTTACACGGTCGGTCAGTACGGACACGCGCTTGGGTCCTGAAAAGTCACAAGACTCAAGGAAATTGCTCAGGCCAGGCTTTTTGCAAGGCATAAAACCCTGTTATGAATAAAATGAAAAGATGAAAGAAAGAATAAAGTAAAAGGAGCCAATTCCAACAAATAGAGTTAACAATTTTGCTGCCAGCCTTTGGGAAAAGAACATTGGCCATGTCTACTCCGAAAAAAGCAGACAAGTGTGAAGTTAGGCTTAAATTATATGCCCTTTTTCTGACAAGAGGTTCCAGAACAGGAATTGATTTTTTACATACGATTGTAATTTATTTTTTTCAGAAGAAAAAGAAATAAATATAAAATGTCTGGAATTGAGAAAGAGTAGGCAGGAATTCTCAGTTAAGTTAAAGTTAAAAGGGAAAAACAAATAAAAAATAGCACAAAAACACTCCTTTTCCAATTTTGAAATTAGGAACAGGTAGTGAAGAACAAACAACCAATTTTTTTTCTTTCTTTTTTGCATTTAACCGATCTGATCCTGCCAGGAACTTGCTTACAGCAGGAGGGAGTGTCACACTCTTATCAATTGACAAATTGCTTGCTGTCAATAATTGAGTGTATTAAGGTTTAACCTGGTTAGATCACAAGGGAATTATTTGCAGGCTCCAAGTCTTGTAAATGTGACAAGAAATTACACATTTTCAATTTAGTTCTATTCCTTTTATTTAAAACTTCAGTAATCCCTTCACACCTTCCTTTTAATAAATGATTAAGCTTTGTGTTTACAAGCTAGGTACTCCAACAGACAATTTGTCTGTTTAAATACATTGATAATCTTTGTGGAAGGTATTTTCCAGGTATTTAATGGAAAATGTGTCACTTTCTACAAACCAGTTTGGTTGAAATTTAAATTCATTAGTACAAATTATTAAAGTGTTAATAATTAATATCATCTTTATTTACATTCAACCTACATTGTACGTTTGAATACAAACAACACTATGTTTTAAATAAACAATGGCACTGTGTACGGTAATTTCGAGACTACAGAACAGTCGCAAAAACATCCAAATAATCAATACCTTTAAACGGAGAGCAAAGCCGTTTATTTGTATAGGCGAGCACATTGCTGCACTGGCAGCCCCGATACGCTTAATTTAAGAGTGAATTTGCGTCATTCGACTCAATCTTGACAGCTGTGACGTTGAGGAGGAAGGGGGGGGGGGGCAGTGAAGGATGCCTTGATTGTGAAAGGATGTTACAGCGATAGTGCTGGATCGCTATTTCCCATTGATTTTGCAAAGTGATGTTTTAATATAAAATAGTTTGAGATGTAAGTCTGTTGGTGTTTTTCTTCTCTTCTAAAGCTCTTAGCTGTGTACTTATTCAGCCAGATTGTTTAGAATTTAAATGATTCCTGCAATTTTAATTGGTTTTGAATACATTTTAATTGTTCACCTTTAAATCATTTCTGCATCTATTGTTGCATCATCTTTGGATCAGAGCAAGTTGTGAGACAAAAACACATTTTGAACAAAGTAAGGATAACAATTATAGGGGCATTCATGTTTGTTTGATTGGACTTAGTAATTAGTAAGTCTATATATTTTATGGTTTCATATAATTATAGTCATCCTTGTTGTTTATCATGTCATAATATACTCATCACATTATGAAGAAAACAAATGTCGTCAAAAGGGGGATTTTGTTGTTCACAATGAAAATTGAGATTGTCTTTACTTGCAAAAGTGTATTTTGTAAGCTTTAAAATGATACACCTCGCTTGATACATTTGGTCAATATAACATTCAGATTTTCTGTGAAATGTTAGCTAGAAATTCCTGTTCTTCTGGGGTTTTTTCTGGCTTTACTTCCTCAAAATATTAAACTGCATATTGCCCACAACAGTCCCTTTCTGATGTGACTGGTCACGTTTATATGAATTTGATACTCTTTACCAGGAAGAATAGCTATTGCTCTTATATATTCGTCAGCCTGCTTCGATAATTGCCTACCTCATTTTTTCTAGTTTTTAGAAAACAACAACAACAATATGATAAAAATTTCATTAAAATGGAAAGGTGGCGGTCAAAAGGAAATTGCGATATAAGGCAAATAGAAAACAACAACATCATTTATGAAAAGTGAGTTAGGCAAGCAGGCTGACGATATTTTTGGAATTTGATAGATTCTTCGGTATAATTATGTTATACCCTTCACGCTCTACGATTTACGGAATTAAGTGTATTATAAATAGGGAAGGGTACAGTATGGACTACGGAGGGCATTCCAGACTTATGCCGATTCTTCTTGATGTCAACATATTTAAAATATTTCCGTCTCTTTTTTTCATTACAGAGGATGCCTACCAACAGCAAGCAGTAATAGATGGAGAAGTTGGGCTATTAGATATACTTGACACAGCTGGCCAGGTATACATTTGATTTGATCAATAATTGAACTTCTGTAAACGTAGAATTTTTTTCTGCTACAGTAATTTTTGCATTTCTCATGCTTCAACAAGCAGAGCTCCCCAAAAATTATTAGCATGCTATGGTTCTTCTTTTGTGTATAAAACTATGTTATAATGACCTATCAGAACTGAATTGAAAAACATGCAAACCGATCAAAACAATGAAGCAAGAAAAATTAAATGTGCAAAAATGTCCTCTTCTACAGTAGTTACAAATAAATTGTACTATGCTTTGATCATCTCTGTGCAGTGATGTCAAGCCTATTCTAGTGATCAACACAGCATTGTGTAAGTGCTGGGTTTCATCTTTGATTGTGTGAATACTTATACCAGAGCTTAAGGGATACGCTCTGATGTCACTGCACTGAGTCTGGTGAATGTAGTATAGTCAGGAGTTCTCCTATTGGGCCTGCGTGACAGGACAATGTGACACATCACACATTAAATAGCTCCTTGGACGATGTTTAGACTGAGCTGTTCCATCATCATTGACTTGTGTCAGAATTAAATGTATTGCCAAACTTTTCTTTGCTATTGACTGATAGATAATTGTCTATGTTTATTGTAACATATTGAAATGTAAACCATGTTATTGACTGGCTTGTACATGTAAATCCCATTGCACAAACCACTAAATGACATGGTTTACGCAAACTGTGCTAGTTTATTTATTTTCATCGGATTGATCTCATACTTTCAGGATATCATAATAACTAATTGGGCTTTTATACATTGAAACTAAATTCTTCATGGTCCAATGATCATAACAAGTTTTACAACGTCATGAAACAGAGTCCTATTTTTTTGAGTCACCCTGTATTATAGACTGAGCTGTTCCATCACACAGTAAATAGCTCCTTGAACAGTGTATAGACTGAGCTGTTCCATGGTTTTGTGACACATTACTATACTCATGGCTAGTCAACTCTCACAGGAGTACAAGGATATATTTTATATTTCCTTGATTGTTTTTTTGACCAGACATTGACTCTACATGAAGTCAACCATTCTGTATAGTGTGCTCATGGAGCAGAAACTCATCAGGCAATATGAAAAATGGCATGTGGAGACATTGAAGCTTACAGTGGAGGATGGAAGGTATAGGCATTCAGTAAAAAGTTGTAAGCACCAACAGGTGAATGAAAATTCTGGTTTTAAGGATGTTTTTTATCGCGACCACAAAGCAGGCATGTGCTAAGGCCAAGGGTATCAAAATTGTCTATTTCAGAATTGTGAATCCATATAAAGGGAATCTTAAACCAATATAGTCACTTCACTGTGGTAAAATAGGCAGACATATGCATTGAAATCGGCGCTCAATCATAGCTTAATGTATCTGTGTCATTATAAAAGAAATAAACAAAATGAACTCCATTTCAAGATCATACCCATTCACCCCAACCCCCAACCAGGTTATAACCGATATCGCAATTTTGGAAGAAAAACCAACAAAAAAATCGCCCCGACCGGACCAGGGATTGAATCAGGGACCCTCCGGACCCGAAACCCTGGACACCCTAGGCAAGCCACAGCTCTCAGCTACTCGTTCGAAAACTGTCCACACATGCGCTTGGAGATAGCTTGGCCTGAGTAATTTGTAGTACTGAGTAGGGTTAGCGGTTAGGGTTAATGGTTTCAAATCATTTTCACCTGGATGGTCAGTTCAACTTGAATGGCATACACCAAACTCCAAGCAATTTCTAAGCCATCCCTTAATAAATAATGACTGGCATCTGTGCAAGCGTTGACGGACAAGAGATACTGGCAGCAAAGAAAAAGGTTGGCTAGATTTGGCCAACGCCTTACAAAAAAGTGTGTCAGCTCGTGCCTTGTTACCAAGTGTAACCCTGTGGGTGAATAAGATAAAGATAACACATGTTAGCCCCTGGACAACTCAGGTGTGCATTGATATCAGGCCCTCTCCCTACTCCGTTCTTAGTCTTTATGGCTTAGTAATTTTGTTTATAATTTATCGTTTTAATAGAGGAATTATAAGTTAGATTACAACTTGCGTATCGTAAAGTTTAACCGATGAGTCATACATGCTATGACGACAGCACTTATTATACCGTCAAAGGTGTGGCACTGAGATTTGCATGATGGACTTGCCATTTTATACATCACCAATTTAAAACTCGTTTATTGAAAGGAAAAAGTGAGCGGACTTGTAGTCCGTCTAGCCAGCGTATTAGTATTTAGAACAAGGTGGTGAGGAAGTCCGATAAAGTTTATAATAAAGATTGCCATTGACAGGAATATCGCCAACGCCCATATTCCGAAAAGAATGGCCACTTTAATTGATGGCTGTAACATCCTACAATTTATACTGGTTAAACTCACAGGCTATCGGCATAGACCTAGACCGCTAAAAAGTCTGTTGTAAGTCAGAAAAGATGGCAAATATTTAAACAATACCTTTGAAATAGAAAGAAAACAATATTGAACAGCTGCTGCAGTGCAATGTCAGACAGATACTAGTCTCAGACAATGATTTTAAAAGAAATTCAAAGAGACAGACTGCTTGCCTGCCAGGTGTGGAATTGGACTTCAATTGATAAACTGATCTATATTCAAATACAAAAAGAGATAATGATTATAATGTTTGAAAAAATTGACAATAGGATGATATATATCCAGGTCAGCATGAAAATGCTGCTATTGTTACATGGACACAACATAAGTAAATGGCTGCATCCTTGAATTATTACTCATATGATCATAATTAAGATACATTTTACAAAAATGACATGCCAAGGTCATTCAAGTAATAACTGCAGATATATTATGAATTTTAGATTTTAGCATACCTTGATTTACAGATTATACATGTATACCCGGGGGGGGGGGGGTACTCGGATTTGGTTTGGTCGGGGGTGTGCCGCTGGAGATTCAAAACCCATACCCATTTTTAGGGGTGATTTTGGAAAAATTGGTACCCATTTTTAGGGGTTTTGCTTCATTTTAGACCAAATGTTCGCAAATTATCGGGAAAATAGACCAAATTTTTGCGAAAATAGACACAATTTTGCAAAAATAGACACAAATTTCGCGAAAATGGACACAAATTTCGCGAAAATGGACACAAATTTCGCGAAAATAGACCCATTTGTAAAAAGTGACCCCATTATTAGGGATTTCCAGCACAAAATCATACCCTATGTTTAGGGATTTTGTGCCCAAAAAGCTACCCATTAGAGCGGCACACCCCCGTATACCGTCTTGGGTGAGTACCCCTCCCGGGATGTATACTTGTATGATTTGTGAATACATGTATAGTTGTGCCAACGATACCTTGGCAAGAGTAACTAGCAAACCTCTTTTCTAGCAAACCTCTTTTGTGATGACAAGTATGGGCTAGAATCCCGGGCTAGAATCAACAAATAAAGGAAGCCTCAATGTAGGATAGGAGTAGTGGGTTTAAAATATCAGGCTAGAAATTCAGGGAAGTTCGGTTCAGCTACACCCGGTAGTGAAATTGTGTCAATCAAGTGACAATAGAAAAGGTGTTTGATTGATGCTTGCATCCAGCCAAAGTACTTCCATATTCTACCGTTCTGCTGTGTGTCACATCGCGATTTTGCCACGCCTAAATTATTAGTCAGCGTAAATTCTGCTTTGACACAAGGTGGTAATTAGGCAAAATAAATTCACTCTAAGCTTGAATAAGGGCCAAGACAATTTTTAGTACACAGAACACTTCAGATTGTAGACCCCAAGGCTCTGAACTTGTTATTGTGTGGATTTTGTTGAGCTGCTATTAAATAGTCATAAGATTTTTCGTTCTTCAGACCTGGATCTAGGTCAACATTTGTTTACAAGCCAGGTTTGTTAAAAAAACCTCGGCTTGAAGATGAACATTTTATTTATTTTAATTGTTTTCCTACTTCTGAAGAAGAACATTTTATTTGTTTTAATTTTTTTCCTACCTCTGATAAGATTATGCTGGTTCCCTGCATCTATGGGCTCCACACAACTTATCCATAGATGCAGGTACGCGCCGATTTCCACTCGAAGCTGATTTGCTGCCATAAAAAATCCACAAATAAATTCGATGAAGCCAGCGTCACGCTTAGAATGATAACAAATTTGCTGATTGGCACAAACTACATGTGTATCGGCGCTAACCACAGCGCCGGACTTGACACGCACATGCACGCATGTCATAGCGCGTTCCCCATCGCGCCGTATCTATGGCAGCGCGACAATGACGCTTCAGCGTTCGATGCGGTATCTCAGCTACAGTGTGTTGATCGTTATTTACCTTATGCCATAACAGAGCGACAATGCAATGTGTTGATCTTACGGTTACGGCCGGCAATTGATTTGCCCGTACCTGCACCTATGGATAAGTTGGGCCGGGGATCCAGGGTGTAGGGAACCAGCATATGATAAGATGTGGTATTGTGGGCCATAAGATATAAACTTTCTATAAAGCAAAGTACCTCAGGTAACTCATAGGGTATTTTGTCACCAGAAATACATGTAGGGTGTTTTTCACAAGCACTGATCACAAATAATCAGCAAATTGATGAAGTGTAAACTCAATCAACTTATTCTCACTTAGGTTACTATTTATAGACTTCAATATCTATGAGCAATGTAGGTGGGTTCATTTGTAGAGCTAGCTTCACTGAAGTACTTGTTGCCAATAAGGGAGTTGTATCTTGAGGGTATTGCATGGCAATTAGCCGGGAAGTGCTTAGTTGTAAGTAGGATTACCCAATTAAGATACTAGATGAGCTGTGAACCAGCAATATAGAGTCTCTATAGAAATTGTGAAGTGTTTTTAGCAAGAGAAATATCCCTTCCTCCGAAGAATGACGTAACTCTGCCGTTACGCAAGCGTATGTGTCTACCGCCTTTCCATGCGTGAGTGTTTATGCCACAGCTTCGGGTAGGTGCTCGCGTTTATGTACTGCAATTAGTGAATGATGCAGTTATGTCATTGTCTCGTGATAGACGAATAAAATAAAATATGGTTGTACATGTATGATGTCTGGGAGAAACCTATATTTGCTTCTGACTATAGTTTTTCAAAAAAATGGTTTTATGAATTTTTATATCATTCTGTGATGCTTTGAATAAATTAAAATGCAATTAATTATAACTTTGTAAAAATTTGAGAAACTAATTAAATTTGGCTGTCAGTTTCACTTTGATATAATGTAGCAATTCTAACCAGAAATCTGAAATATGGAATCATGATCAGCTCACTTCTGGGGGATCCAAGAAGGCTTCAGTACAGATCAGTGTTCAAATTAAGTGGTAATCTGGGCTTCCTGAAGCACAAATATGCAGGCAGATAACCTAACTTTCAATGCATGTTATCCATCCCTTGGATGACCATACTTTTTGAATATTTGTACTGTAGTTATTTTGGCTGACAACCAAAAACATTGGCAGATAACCTGATTTCATAGCATGTTATCCGCTGGAAAACCTGATATTTTTCTCTTAATTTTAACACTGGTACAAACCCGTTAGCTTCTTTTTTCTCCTGGGGTTTACAATATATGGTTTTACATAGTCTGAGTCAGAGAGAGGGCCCCTCCCACCTTTTAAGCCCCAAGATCATTATAAAACACTAGTAGTATTAATGATGCACTGTCAAATCTCTGTTTAGGATTAGTGTATCAATGCAGACCATATGTTATAGGGCGTGTGCATGAGTGAATCTTTGTCTCTGTGACCTAGCATTATTATGGCTGCAGTTTTTTTGGCTACCCTGGAGGACGTGTCTATTTTGATGGGCCCAGATAGAAAATAGTGTTGGATATTCTGTCAAAGTGGTGATATTTGTGTGTTTAATATGTTCACACTTTGTCAATTTTGAATCAATTTCCTTAACTCAAGTTACTCAAACCAAACATTTTCAATCGATATTGATAGTCAGAAGAAGGATAAATTCAAAAAATCTAAACAATTTTCTTCCATTATTTTTCTCTCATCTTTTGATCCCATCCAGGCTGAATTCACAGCAATGCGAGACCAGTACATGCGAGGAGGAGAAGGTTTCATCATTTGCTATTCCATCACAGACAGAAGAAGTTTTGTAGAGGCTGCAGAGTTTAAGAAGCTTATTGAGAGAGTAAGAAACGCAGACGACATCCCGATTGTCTTGGTGGGAAACAAATATGACTTGGAACATATGAGAGTGGTGAGTTGTCATACTTATGAAGATGTAGACCTTTAATAGTCATAGGTGCAAATGTCATTACAAAATAATGTATGGAGTAGCACATCCCTAAATTACTCAGCTCCCCCCTCCTCTCACACACACACACATCACACGGGTTATGGATACACAACCAGAATTTAAATAGAAATTCATCAAATCGAAATTTAAAACAGCCCAATGTGTGTTTTGCATTGCACAACGGTTTGATACAATGCATGCACAAAAACAATAACAATTTATTGTCAGTCATATTTTCTGTCCAGTGTTGAAATGTCCCAGGATTATAACCAACACACACCCTCACAGGTTGTTTACAGTAAAAGGAAAAGGAGCCGTTTCCCTTTTAGTAGTTAGAGCAATTTGTTTTAATATGACGCTGTGATTTGCTAGTAATACAGAGACATACGGAACCAAAAGTGATTTATATTAAAATAAGTTTAACATTATAATATACAATGCAGGGGGGCTCATTTTATGTAGCTGTTAACAATCAACCAGTCTTTCCCTTTGTAACATTGTAACATTTAATGCATGTCTAATAGACTAATGTATTTGAAATGAGGGCCTGCTTGGAAAGCAGTGCAAGTCCCTGAAGCATATCGCCTTCAATAAAGAAATTTTAAATAAAAATATGTCCATGATGAGTTAACCTAGAGCTACAAGCAGCTACCTCACAAAATATGCTCATTTGTTGCTTAATTATAAAATAAAAGTCTCATCAGAGTAGGAATTTCCTCAAAACAAGGGAACCCTTTCTTGAAAAGAATCTTCTCAACAGCAAACTGCGAGGATGGATCTAAACGACGAATTCACGGTAAACTGTTCAATATGGCTCATGAATACCAAATTAAATATAGCAAGAATCTATGAAATCGTGGTAAAATATGTTGGTACAAATTCATATCATAGTGACAAATCTCTACCCCAAAGTCTGTGTGTACTCAAGCCTTTTCTCTGATTCAGCAAAACTCGTGTAGAGAAACAAGGAAGTGTAAGGTACCCAGTGCAAATTTCCTCTCCAAAGATAGAAAATTGTTCTTTAATACCGGCATTGTAGTTCTTTGTCTGGCACTACGATGTATATTTAGAGTTGTACATTGATCATATCTTTAATGTTCTTTTTCACACTTGTTTTACAGGTTTCAACAGAGGAAGGCCTAGCCCTAGCACGTGAATATAATTGCCCGTTTTTCGAGACGTCAGCGGCTCTCAGACATTTTGTTGATGATGTGTTTCACACCCTGGTACGGGAAATCAGGCAAAAAGAACAGGCGGACATTTTGGCCCTCGAAAAGAAGTCAAAGAGAAAGGACAAATCGCATAAGATACAGACTCTGGTACGGAAAGTGTTCAAAAAACAGAGGAGTAGCACTTCGTCATGAAAGAAAGCAGTGTAATCAATGTGAGACAGAGACTCATGAGAGACAGACTCAAATGTTAGCTGCAGCTCAATACATGTATATGTGGAGGACATCCAGCGGTTTCAAGAAGCCACTGTACAAGACCATCTTCTGTAGATTTTTCATTTTGGAAAACTGCACTTTGGTTTCTTTGTATTGCAATGGAAACCATTTTAGTTTAAAAAGAAATCTGCCTGCTTATCACCGTGAATTTGGCGACTACAAGACGAGGGCCAATTTCTTTTACTGCAATGAGACCATATATTATGGTCTTAGATATACTGTGAGAGACCAAACCTCGTGCGAGGCTCATTATTTAGTATGTATTTTTGTTGATTGAATCCTGCCATAGTGTGTGTGTGCGCGCGTGCTTGCCAATGATACAAACAAAATTATTAATTAGCACCAGTATGTAATCAATAGATGGAGATGTTTTGAAATTTGTAATGCAGCATTGCAAAAGTTACATCTAACCGAAGTGGAATTATTTGAGATGAAACAAATGACCCTATTTATGATATCATCAATCGGTGAGTTTCCACTGACAAGCAAAAAAGCGTGTCATTCCCTGCGTATGCATAGCTATTGGAAGTTCGGAACCAAAACGTGATGTAACTCTGCACTCACGTCGCGCAAACCTTTCAATTGTGTGAATATTTTATACAACTGGCTGTGTCTGTTTTTTAGCGTATCCAACAACCAATGATCCGGCACGTTTCTACTGGTTGGAATGCATGCTTTGGTTCGCTATGATCCACCTGTTTAGGTAGATCATGGATGCCATCCATGTACCCAGCAACAGGTGGATCCACTTCAATTTCCACTTATCTTGCAATCCACCATAGTTTGCATTATGAGCTCCTACCAGTGGAAACACACCGAATGGCATAACTAACTATCTGCAAATTTCAAAAAATATTCTTTTGAAAATTTGCAGATAATGCCACAATCTCAATTTGTTAAGCGTCACATGTGAAGAATGCACTCTCTGTGCGAATAATTGTCACGTATCGTAGCTCTGCTTAAAGTAGAAAAGAACATTGTAATTGCCATTATATGTAAACATGCACAATAATATTGTAATATTTAAAAAATTACCTCATTATTATATGAATGTATCATTTTTAAACAACAAATAAGTTAATTCACATAAAGGCCCCTTGCTCCTCACCCTCCCTACTGTTTTCAAAGTTTTGTGGTCTCAAAGGCAACATTTTGAAAAACCTGAACATTTAGACCTAGACATTTTGGCCAAATGTGTTGGATGAGTCCATTAAATCCATTGATTACAGCTGTCAAATCAGAATTTGTGTTAAAACCCCATTACATTAGTCCTTTTTTGACCCCAACATTTTCCGAGGTTATCTCCTGTTTGTCTTGGGTTGGCAGTTTGAACTGTAGATGCACCAAGAATGACTGATAGGTTAACCATAGGGTTATTGTGTTTGTTTGTGTGGGTAATCTTTGCCCCTGCTATTTTTACATTGAGGCCAATGTTTCCTGTATTACTTGCCCAACATACTAGCCTAGCCTTGAAATGTAGGCTTCTTATGTGCTGGTAGGCACTACACTCACCCATCAAATGATATGCCCCAAAAATCAAGAGAGTTGAAGGCATATATCATTTATTCATAGCTAATCAAAATTTATAGCCAATTAAAATTCAAGCAAGAGTTGATGGTAGAGTAGCTCAATAACTTTGAAATCTGTGTTTTTATCAGTCGTAGGAGGTGACAGGGGTTAAATTGGGCTTGTTTTTCTCAAATTAGAACTCCCTTCTAAAGTATTAAAATCTTAACATTCAGTGGGACTTGCCAAATTGCCAAACATATTTTATTGGTTGTATTTTCTGACTGATTAATGTCACTAAAAATGTGAAATACAATGATTGCTTCCCATTGTTTGCTGTGTGTTAGGCATGAAAGAATCGGTCAGACGGTGCACCAAATAATTACGTTTCAAATATGAAACTATTTTATACTGCCTTAGAAACACATAAATAGGCCATGTATCGCCCATAGATCCATTCCATTCCACTGATTTCTTCCCCATCAAGATGGGGGGGGGGGGGGGGGGGGGGGGGGGGAGTCTAGTGAGCCTCCTGTGACCCAGGGTGTTAAGCTATAAAGCGGGTAACCTCATACAATTCTAGTAGACATCAACTATATCAAATTTCATACACCCACATGATTTGATTGCATGATATCCTGTCAAATAAATGTGATAGCCCTGATGTAGGTATCATACCTTATAGTGACTGGTAGATGACTAACTGTATAGGAAAGATAGATAGATCATAGACAGGTCGTCAACCATATTATTCAACCATGACCCAAATACTAGTTTTTTGTAAACAGAATTCATACCCACACATACTGTTCATTTACTGTCTTGCCTGATTGATTGTCTGCCTTCTTATAGATAAACATACTTGTTCAAGGGTCATGTCCTGAAAATTTGAATCAAGATAGATTCTTAGATTTCTTTTCAATTAAAGGCATATTATGTGATCTATTCCAGGGAGTGCCCTCTAGTCATGATATTTTTTAGAAAGTAGATTTTATTCACTCTAAAACCAGGATTTTGAAGTAATTAGGAATCGTATCGCTCTGTAACTCAGAATATATTTATGATTTATGATCAGAAATGTAAAGTGCTGCAACTATGCTGTAGTGTAGAGAGTGCTGCTACTATGCTGTATCGCAAAGAGTGCTGCAACTATGCTGTAGCGCAGAGAGTGCTGCAACTATGCTAATCAAATGTGACAAACAAACGGTCAGTTCGTAAGACCTACTTTTTTTCCTGTTTTTCTTTATAAAATTCTCTCAGTTTAGTTCCGAAGCACCCCTTTTTGAGACATGGGCGGCACACCCCTACCAAAAAAAGAGTTGAGTGCCCCTTCCCCCGGGACAAAATGCAGACAGCCTCTGTAAGGAGGTTTAACTATAATGACTATCAAATCAATGTTTAAAATGATTTGAAGCTAGCTGTCATGGCATTAAATCACAACAAAACCAGAAACAAGGCCTTTTCACACCACACCTAAGATTAATCTCTGGAAGATCAATACTGTGTTGAATAACTTAATCATGAAGGCACAGCTGACCATTCACTGAGCTGTTGTTTGGTTATCAGATGTCAAACGATAAAAATCCTTTGTAATTATCATATTATTGAGCAATGTCTTATTTTGGTGACCTGTTGAATTACAGAATAAGCTTAAATGTGAATAGTATAATATTTATTCTGTCATGTCACAGGTTACCAAACCAGATTGCCCATATTTTTGTCCACTCTGTCTCTGTGGATATTTGTGATCTGTAGCAAAGCAACAAATGTTTCAAACTGGGTAACAATAGTTAAAAAATGTCATCCAAAGATATAGATGATCCCAGATTCTTGGGACATTAGCCATGGATTTATGATTTCAGGAATCTGTCAAAATGAGTAGGCAACTATCTATCAACCAGGAAATGTTTAGACACTTATTGAGCATACTATTTATCAAATAACTGAAAAGGTTTAACGCAATATAATGTTAAATATAAGATGTGAAAGAAAATCAATGAAGGTGGGTTTCATCAGGTGACATTCCTAGATGTCTTTTCAATCGCTATGATTTTCAGTAAATGCAATTAATTAATCATTAGTCATTCATAAGACTTCTTTCTAAATCACCTGTCAATATAGTATGAAATACCGTTTTATGGTCACATCTATCTAGCTTGAATTTATAGGCTAAATAAAAAGTGCAATTTGAATTTGAATTATTATTATTAATAATAAATAGTAGAGAACTAATGTGAATGTTAAGGCAAAGTGTTGTTTGGTAGCCCACTGCATCATGGAATAAGCTTACAGCTGTGAATTAATGTAATGTTTATTCTATTCTAGCGTCAAGGGTTACCCAACAGGACATTGCCAATGTGAATGTATTTGTACAGTAAACTAAAAATAAAGTCTTTTCAATCCAATACTTTCAATAAGGCCAAGTAACAAAAATAATGTGTTTCTCGTCCGGACTTTTTTAAAAATCAGTGAGGGCGGCCCTTACTATTTGTTATTTTTGGATATTTTGTTATTTTTCAGAAGCCAAATTACAAGCTTTTTGCAAGAATTGTTTCGATATTCGTATCACTATCTATGCCAACGAGTGTTTCTCGCATCTTTTTCATTACAATATAGTTGAAAATGATGGACACACTCACATACAACAATGACAGGTATGATTTTTGATTTTTTGTGTGGAATTTTTTGGAATTTTTGAAAATAACAAATAACAAAAATATTAGAGCGACATCAAAAATCTGTGAAATACATAATTTTTGTTACTTGGCCTAAAAGGTTTCATTCCAATCACTATGATTCAGCAGACTTTCATCAGGAAACATGTGGACCAAACACTTTGTTGTTGATAATGAATGGCTAGATGGTCAAGTTGGTAATGGGTCCGTCCTTCTTACATGAATGTCTGTGTTCAATCATGTTTATGTTTTGTTTTATAGATTAAAAGCAAGTGTGAACAACAGTTTAGGTGGCGTAAAAAGGAAACCCTGAGGGAAGCGATTGTCATATGTAAATGAATTCTGACCTAAAGGTTGTTTTAGTTTGTCAAAAAACAGAAGGGAAAAAAGAAAAATAAGCCAGACTGACCGACCCAACCAGAGAGGTCCGTTTGCCAATAGAACATGTTTTTTCCCCTTGTCACCTTATCCATGTTTCCAATTATTCCATTAATAACATTTTCTTGCAGTATGCAATGCATTCATACTTATGTAGACTTTACAGTGTCATGTTATATGAGCATTGAAGAATTCAAGTTGTGATGGCTTTCATGTCCAAGCATGACTCTGAAAATGGTTTGGTCACATTGAAAAGTATACGCTCCATATACCAAAGATAATGTTTTATTACAAGTCTTAGTAGATTAACAACAGATCTGGAAAATGAAGCGGTGCACTGTGAGAATGGATTAAGCTTAGGCTTACACATGTATAAAACAGCGTCAGCTTTATTCCGTGTGTAATGCTGAAAACATACCAAGGTCGCTTCGCGATTTAGTCGCTCCTATGACGAGTTTTACGTCACTCAAAAACCCGATTCATCGATCAAGAGATCGCTTGACTGGAAACGACTTATTTTGCCTCGAAATTAGCATAACCAATCAGCAGCCATTATCCAGATTGTCGTCTGCGTGAAATACCTGCGACTACCGGCGATTTAGTAGCTCGATGCGACCTATGGCGACCAAAGGTCGCACCGATATACTTTTGAGCTAGCGAGCCTGCTGCGACCAGCTAGTATGATTCCAACATAAAGTGCCGTCACAGGAGGAAAAGCATTTAATGCCCAGAATTTGTATCATGCTGACAGACAACATTATAAGTATTGTTTCAGTAATAATTATGTAACAAATATTGGTAAATCTATATTTTATACTCGATCAATGCTTGCCAAGTTGAGACTTCATTAACATGTCCGTCTGCCGCAAATAGCAAATGCAAAACGCTTCAATATTAAACTGTTATATTATTTTGCATGCCGTCAGGTAATAAGAATGTGTGTTTTGGCCTTTTGACTTGTTATAAGAAAAAAAAGTTCCTGAAAAGTTTTACCAAAACTATTGTTTTTTTGACAATGACGATGTGTAGATTGGAGAGAGATCTATATTGTATATCAGAAAATATGTCTTTATGTTGAGTAAGGATTATGCAAATTAGTGTATCATTAATTAATGTGAAGTGAGTCAATCAAATTATTAATATGAATTATTGTGGGTGAATGTCTAGTGTGAATTTCTATTAATGAATTTTAAAAAGTGTCTGTGGTTTTCTATACAGGGCTCTTTAAACACTCATAATGTAATTAAACTATATAGTGGGAATGGTCTTCAATTCAATACAAATCAAGTATTATTGTGTACAAAAGTATACAAAATAACAATATTATTGTGTTTATATCCCTATCAAACAAGTCTTTTTAAGGTATGTATTATTGTACATAAATTGTGATTTATGTTGAGATGTAATTAAATTATTTCATAATAAAATGATGAAAACAATGTTTTGTTTCGGTAGTGTTTTGTTACTGTCGTAGATAACTCTACTACGATGCCATTCTTTAGTCAGTTCCAAATTGGGGAACCTCTGTAGTGATTGAAGGCTATCATAACGCAACAGAATGCACAGTGAATCATATGCGTAACGTGTGTGTATGCCAAAATCATGTGTGTACGCTTGGATTACTTTCAAAGGTTTCGCACATAGAGTTCAAAAACGCACATTGCTTCCAATTTGGAACGAATATATACCAGGGATAAAAGATGTGTTAGCGCTTGTCAGGGGTGTATTACACAGATTATTTGTCAGAACGACAACATATAGTTCGGGTATAAATGAGCAGAAAAAGGACCTAATCAAGTTTTGATTTTCAGCTTGATAAAGGCTGCCAGGGGTCTCCCCCACCACCATGGTGTATCAGCTAGCCACAATTATTTGTCTGTGTGGTTACTTCATGAAGCCAAAGCAGGCAGACAAAACAACAAGATGGATCAGAAGGGCAGGATGGACACTTGGCTGAAGCATGGACTGATAAGTCCTATGGCAGAAGTGACCACACCATTAAAACCCTAACTCTTTGAGTACTACGAATTACTACGATGCAGTGTGCTTGTGTCACCCGGCTCTGCAGTTTTTCGATGAAATAATGGCCCCAGGCAGGGTATATACATGGCGGAATATACTCCGCCATGTATGGTTTCCCCCCGTGGCCTAGCGGTAGATCGTCTGCCTCTGAACCCAGAGGTCCGGGGTTCGAGCCCTGGGGGGGGGGGGGGGGGCCCGCTATTTGGCCGCAAAAAAAAAACCTTTGGAAAAAGTGCCTCGGGGGTTAGGGTTAATGACGAGCTCATCGCACAATAAGCCTTTTTACACAAAATGATCCCTTGGACTTTTGATTGTCCATTTGTAGGCTCAGTAACAGTCGCTAGGATGATCAATTGCCAAAAAAGGACCATATCTCTGTGTAATTACAAATTACAATGACTCATAATTGATCAAATTATTTGTGCATTTTTAAACGGCTGCCACTGAATTAAACGCCATTAGTGATGACTGATAATATTAAGATCGATCCTCTAGCCAAATGTGAAAAGGCTTTTAAAATAGCAACTACAGTAGGGATAGGGGAGGATGGGGTAAGTGGTCCAGTTAAGTAAATATTACCTTATTGCTATGATGATATCACCCATGTTACTGTTTACAAATACCATGTAATTAGAGTTTAAAAAAAGTATTTAAAGAAACGTCAATTACCATTCACTGAAAACGCTACTTGACATTGACCACTTACCCCCGTCATTTGGGAAACTGGTTCAATATATTCCAACGATTAAAATACACAGAAATAACACAGAAATTATGCATTTTTTTCTTTAAAAACACACTTGCACATTATTTAATGTGTAAAACCGACACATGTCTCACAAAACCCATGTTTGATACAATTTTTGTGTTTAAAATAGCAGTTATACAAGGTGTATAAAACAAGTGAAGTTTTTCGTCAGCACACTTATTAGATAAAAAAGTTATGAATCTTGTAAATTGTTTACATGTTGCGATGTTCAGATAGCCCATATGTATGTCTATATACACCACTTTCTTTAATGTTTTTAATTACTTCATCTATATAATAATACGGAATCGCCGATTCTTGTCCTGAGATGTTCCGTCTCCCCTTTCCGCACCTTCGATTGACTTATTTTCTGTGCAAGTGCGTATGGGTCCCACGACGAACCAGTTTATGTTTGATTTTTTTAATTTGGGTTAGATTTCGTGAAATTCAAGGTTTTTTAGCCCGTTGCTACGTTATTGCTACGCGCCGAGTATATGCTGGGCACGCCATGGCAATGGCCGGCGCACCGCACACGTAATCGGGCGATCACCAGCGCACGCGTAATGGCGCGGTTACCAGCGCACACGTAATGGCGCAAATCGTAAGGTGCACACGCGTTAGTGGCGAAAATCGTAGTTAAAGGAATGGTGTGAGCAAAATATCATCTATGGTAATTGCACAAACATTTTGGCCTAGGCCTACATGCCTACTGGAGAAATAATTTAATATCAATAGGCCTAAAAATAAAATAAATGGATCGGATGGCTCACAGTGCTGAACTGGGTACTAAGTGATCATGGTGAGACCCCGCCCCCACCAACTATATAAAAGACCCACTATAAAACTTAAGACCCCACTAAATAGAACCAGTGGCGTCGCGGACCTATTTAATACACATGTTCTATTGGAGACTTGACAACTTTTATGGGATGGGGGCGTCGTGAAATCTAGGGTCCCGTGACCCTCCCTCCTCCCTTCCTCTTCGCCGCCTCACTAACTACACACTATAAAAATCCTAGGCCTACATAATATGAACACATGGATTATTAAGGGCACATGGGTACCTGGAGTATGGGGTGGAATATTAAGGGCGCCCGTGATAACTGGATTTCAAGGGTGACCCTTGACACCCCCCCTCCTCTTCCACCGCCTCACTAACTACCCCATTATAAAACTCATATCCTAGGCCTACATGTATGAATAAATGGATTAGTAAGGGCACATGGGTACCTGAAGTATGTGGTGGAATATTAAGGGCACCTGTGATAACTGGATTTTATAGGAAAGGACCACCTGATCAAAGATACCTACATGTGAGCGTTAGTTCATGTCTCATTATTGGATGCCTATAATAATATTTAGCGTAGTCTAGGTAGGCCTTATTTAGATCCCTGGATTATTACGGGCACCGTGGCACTGATGGGCAGCTGGAGCATATCAGGACATAAACTCTTGCTATTTCACAATAGTTCATGTTTATACGCATTGATGACAACTTATATTATAGTACTTCAGCTAGCGAGGACCCGAGCGTAGCGAGGGTACCCGCTAGTATTATATAATCATCATTTAGTACTTGGTAAGCAAGCATGTCATGTCACTGGGGAAATTAGTCAATGCGACCATGATGACCCAGTGGTTAATATACACAAATAGCAGTGAATAAAAATACATACATTTATTTTATTTCTTCAAAACAAATATCTTTTAATACAGATACCATTAATAATACCCAGGTTTTGAACTACTCTAAAGTAATTTCTTGTCATTGTAATTATTCAATAGCAAAAATTGTGGTATAAGGTACATTGACACTACCAAGTATGATTTTCAAAATTAATTTACAATTTTGAATGATTTTTTGCAGGTGGAACCCTTACCCCATACTCCCTTGGACCACTTACCCCAAAGAATGAGTCAACACTTAGTCAAGATGAAAGATTATTCAAGCACGCTTGTGACATAACAATTTTTACTTCCAAAATATTTCAAAACATACTATCAATTAATAATAAGTCCATAATCTTTCAGAAAAAAAGGCAAAACTGCATGTTTGTTTTTAGCCATTACAAAGTTTTCTGTAGCCAACAAGTATCTTTAAATTCACAATTATTACAGCGTTCGTGGATCCTACGCAGATGAGGGTCTTACAATTAAAATAAGGAATGGTTTACTTTGTTATTTGCAAACACTTAAACTAATAACTCTACTGAATTAATCCCCATGATAATGATTTAGTCTGTAGCATTCTTTAAATAATAATATTTAACGCAAATCCAAACCTCCAATGTCCCAAGTTAGCAACATGTGCCATTTTTCGATCGTTACAACCACATCTATGGTTTTAATTACATTTTGGAAAGTCCCTGAACACATAACAAAATGGTACCACTGCAATATGCACTTAGTATCTTAAGGGAAGTGTCAACCCAAAATATATGACATTTATCAAGCACTGTAACTTTTAAACTAATAATGTAATGTACACTCGTCCAAAGAAGTTCCTTGCCACTCATTGAAGTTCATATATTGAAGTTCAAATATTTCACATAAATATTTAATATAAATTAAACAATTGCATGTCAAAATAAGCAGACAATAATTCTCTATCATGTCTGTATGAAATTAAGATGTACGCATTCATGCATGGCTGAGCACATTCATTAAGCAATGGTAAGGTTCATATTGTGTTCAATCATTCACATTAACATTTGAATGGAGGGATTATCCATTTTTTTGCAATCTTCTTCCACAGACCTTGCCATTGTCAAGTGAATGGGATCTGCCATGCATGAGTGATCATGTCTAAATTCCATGTTAAGCGGTTAGAGGATTACTTTATGCTTATTTTGATATACAATTATATGTATTCTATTAAATATTAATTTGGACTTTACTAAGTGGCCAGGAACTTCTTTGGACGAGTGTACATAAAAGTATATAATTTTTTCAAATGAAATGAGTTGGCACATTTTTGGCACTTTTTGGTCAATATTTTCAAAACTAAACATGTTTAAGCCAACAAAAAAAAGGTGCTTCCTAGATAATTGACTTTAGATGATTTTGGTGAAATTTTGAAATTTTGAATCAAAAAGTGATTTTGTTAGGTTGTCTGAAATTTTTTGGGCAAAAATGTAGAAATCACTATTTTGGGGGAAACTTAATACCAAAAATGGATTCTCCGACTCATTTCATTTGAAAAATTGTATACTTTTATGTACATTACATTATTAGTTTAAAAGTTACAGTGCTTGATAAATTTCATATATTTTGGGTTGACACTTCCCTTAAGATGACTGTACTGCATAGATATTTATTACTGTTGCATATCAATCATGTAAAGTACATCAAACATGATCTAAACTCATCTTCATAAATTGCCCTTACTATCTGTGAATTTTTAATCAAACACTGAGATGGCTTCAAATCTCTGGAGAATATCACATGTGAAATTACCCTAACGTTGTAAGTGTTTTGGCGTGTAGAAAATAAGAATATATGTCAAATGTCAACATAAGTCGTACATTTCAAAAGAAAGCTGCAGTATACCCATACCATTTCAAAAACCTTCATTTTGTACCACTTTCCCCATGGACCAGTTACCCCATATTCCCCTAATGTGACTCCGCAAGCTATATTTTTAAGGTTTGTTGGAGAGATTTTGCTGGTTGTATGAGTAAACAAGATTTCCGATAGAGATTAAACATCTTTGACGTAATTGGAGATTTTACTAAAGATTTACTTTTTATTTTAAAGTGCGAGGTCGAGAGAATAGTTTTTGAGTTTCTGTGAGGTTATAACAAAAGCAACCGACCCACTCTAATCAACCAAACAGCTACGCAATAATTTGGACATTATCCAAGTTGTAGCAAACACTAGCCTATGCTGAAGATGTTGCAATGACAGCACACACCCTGTAGCTGCTCTTCAATGGGTACAAAAACATGTCTATATTTAAACTGTCATCAGAAAATCTAGATCATTACCCGGGACCAGCGAGTCACCCCGGTAAAACCCGGGGTTCTGTGTACATTTCTTTTGCATTCACACTGTACTATAGTCGCATTCTGCCACAAATTTCTACCTGTTTTGATAATTTGCAAATTCAAGCCAGAAGTCATTGTGTTTCTACTTCAACTATAGTCAATTTGGCCATCACGAGAGTGACGTAACTGCATATTCTACTTATTGCAGCACATAACGGGCGCGCCTACTCTAGGCCAGGGTTCACGCTACCTTGCGTTTGGGCGTCATAGACGCCCTCATTTTGATTTGGACGCCATAATATTGAAATGTCCTGTGTTATTGCGTCTTGCTTGGACGCCCTAGCTTGAGGCTATTCATCTTACTATAAATACGATCTCGAATTCACGATGCATCGCAGTTTACAAATATCTGAAATTGCATCAAAATTTGCTAAGCTTAATCGTCGAAAATGTCAACAACATGCCCAAATACTTCTCATTTGCGCAGTGTTTTAGAATAAGTCCATGGTTTTAGTATCAAAACAAATCAGTGCATATACACAGACACACGGCGAAGCTGACAGGGGATGTGTACAACCAAACTAGCACGATATTCTACATTATCGTCTCCTCCACAAGAGTAAGATACTTGTTCGTAAACAAATGTATGTACGTTTGTGCACGTGCGGGAATTTAGAGTACTCTACAGTTGGTAAAAGAGATAAATTATTTGCATGTATTATAATAAGTGTTGACCTGTGACACGGCACAGGTGACATGGACCGGTTCAATTTGGCAATAGGGGTGGTACGTTCAGGGCAAATGCACAACAATTAATTTGATTGTTTAATTCTGAAGTTTTCTGTATGTTTTTTTAATAAATATAAATATTGTATATTGTTAATCAGTAATGAACGTTTTATTGATAATCTTTAGTTCAAAACTCTGTTTGATATGTCAATTTATATAGTATATTGTGTGCGTTTAACCTCCTTGAAAAGTTATACGATCTCGCTTTGAGTGGCCTCATAGGACTTGCGCTGTTGCGCATAGAGTAATCTTAGGGAATTTATCATTATTTCATGGACTCCCAAAAATTCTGTTTGGACTCCATAATTCTGAGAATTGCCAGGATATGGGGTCCAACTGGACCACATAATTTTGAAGCTACTGTGAACCCTGCTCTAGGCGCTGGTGTATACTCACGAGCGTTGAAAGACGGAAGTTCATATGCATGCGTAAAAGCTGCGTCTGTTAAGTTACGTCACTGTCCAGTGGAAGCCAAATAGTGACCATCTGTCAGCCATTTTTCTTGAAATAAATAAAATAATTTCAATACAAATGGGTAAAATGTTGTAAATGACTCAATGTATTTTAATAGCAGCAGCCTTCGTCTTGTATATAGCGTGTTTTGGACATGGGGCCAACAATGTCAGGTCACATTAGTTACTTCTGGTAGCCAGTGTCAAACAGTAAATTTCTGTTCATACTACGATCCATGTCAGATCCAGGTTTAACCCGTTTGAATTGGCCTTTCCCGAGGTTGAAAAGAATTGAAACTGGGTAAAAATGGACCTAATGTGAACATGCCCTAATAGTCTACATGCTACTATAATAAAAACAAAAAATTGTCGATCACAGCATCATGATCCGAGTGCTCGTGATCATCCGTGATCATTAAAAAGGTTGAGCCGTGTCCTTGCATGCAGTGCGTTCCAAACCAGTCGCATTGCAGTGTGGGGTCTTATTGATTAGGGCCTGCGATTGGTCAATTACCTATTTGTTACAAATACGTCAGAACTTCTGGTTTTACTACGCCCTTGCCATCGCGAATGACATGGTTACGCACCAGTCGCATGGGGCACTGGGGAATCGTATACGCTGTGATCAACAAATTGTTGTATTGATTATATTACACAATCTGAAACAAAACAAGACAGTCGAGACTCTATGCAATATAATTTTCCTTTTGTATAAAATACATTTTATTTTCAAAGTTATTTCCTCAATTGTAATTCATAATACAAGGGAGCAAAATGTTTCTTTGTACAAAATGTTGATAACGTTCAACTGAGTACACAAATCATGTACATCATCAATATACACACTATATATAATATTCACATCTTTTAAACACTTAGCCACATGAGAGATCATTTCATGGAAACATAATGACAACAAACAACATGAACAGTAAAATGATATATCAGGATTATTTAGCTTTCTTGAGATTGTGACGTCACAGTATTTGCTTTTTGCGCAAATCCCCCATTTGCAAAGAGAGCCTTGAACATCTTTTAAACACTTGGCCACATGAGAGATCATTTCATGGAAACATAATGACAACAAACAACATGAACAGTAAAATGATATATCAGGATTATTTAGCTTTCTTGAGATTGTGACGTCACAGTATTTGCTTTTTGCGCAAATCCCCCATTTGCAAAGAGAGCCTTGAACATCTTTTAAACACTTGGCCACATGAGAGATCATTTCATGGAAACATAATGACAACAAACAACATGAACAGTAAAATGATATATCAGGATTATTTAGCTTTCTAGAGATTGTGACGTCACAGTATTTGCTTTTTGCGCAAATCCCCCATTTGCGAAGAGAGCCTTGAACTGTCATCAGATTGAATGAAAATCTTGCATCATTTCACAATGTCTCACTGCATGACCAGTCATATTGTGCAGAGAGTCGAACTAGTTACATAATTAAATGGAATTCAATGCGGTTTAAAAAAAAAATTGTCGGTTTTCATTTGTACATGAACATTATGTTCACCAATTAACAAAAGGTTGGTCGATCCGGCTCGTTGAATCGTTTTGGGGTTTTTATGGTCGCCCTACCCTAATATTTGACCTCAAGTTTGTCTCATCACAACCTGCACAGAGATTGTTGGGGGTGGGGGAAATAAACTATTGTACCTTTTCTGCAAAACGGTAGTATACTATGAATTTCCCGATTCAGAAAAACAACAACACTACAATCATCATTTTTGCTGACCTTTAGATAATGCTTACCAAGATGGTAATCAGTAACTAAATCCTATTCCCATATCTAAATTTAGCAGCAAATCTGATGTAGGATTACATAAACCTGTTATCTGCTGGTTTGTATCCCTTGGGCAAATCAACAATAGATTTATAAAATCAAATTATGTATGAAAATCATCCTATGGTCCATCATATAGGACTGACATGGATGTAATAAAACAGAAGTTTGTGTTCTCAATGCAAATGAACTTCACTATGTCCATTTTCAATATTCAAATTGAAGAAATATGATGCATATATGCATCTAAATTGATAATATTTGTGAATGCAATTGGGGCCAATTATAAACACAATTTTCAACTATCAAATAGTTTCAGATATTCATATCAGTTGTAAAACAATTGCAACATTAATTACTAGAATTGCTGACATTTATAATATCATAACCATAATATACATCAAAAAGTTGAAACCGTCAAATAATTGCAGATATTCAGTTGTAAAATAAGGGATTAAATCATGTTTCAGGGTATGTGTATCACCAATCTACAACAGCGTTCGCGTCATCTGCATGGTTTATTTCACGAGGGAATGTTGAAAAGGCCAGGAAAAAAAGAAAATAGGGACAGCGGTCCCAAATAGGTCGTCCGTTTATATGGGTAGTTTGGTTGCAATTGTACTTCATCTGTTTAAATGTAATCAATTTTACATATGCAGCCAATTTTACATCTTGACCTCAGATGACCGTTGACCTTGGTATGTGACCTTTGACCTCATTAACATATGAAGGTTTCCATATTGCATCTATGACCCAAGTTTGGTTGCAATTGGTCATTGTATGGAAAAGAAATGGACAAGACAAAAAGTGTGCACTTAATTTTACATCTTGACCTCAGATGACCTTTGACCTTGGTATGTGACCTTTGACCTCATTAACATATAAAGGTTTTCATGTTGCATATATGACCAAGGGTTGGTTGCAATTGGTCATTGTATGGAAAAGAAATGGACAATACAAAAAGTGTGTACTAAATTTTACATCTTGACCTCAGATGACCTTTGACCTTGGTATGTGACCTTTGACCTCATTAACATATGAAGGTTTCCATGTTGCATCTATGCCTGAAGTTTGGTTGCAATTGGTCATTGTATGGAAAAGAAATGGACAATACAAAAAGTGTGCACTAAATTTTACATCTTGACCTCAGATGACCTTTGACCTTGGTATGTGACCTTTGACCTCATTAACATATGAAGGTTTCCATGTTGCATCTATGACCGAAGTTTGGTTGCAATTGGTCATTGTATGGAAAAGAAATGGACAATACAAAAAGTGTATACTAAATTTTACATCTTATTCTTGACCTCAGATGACCTTTGACCTTGGTATGTGACCTTTGACCTTGGTATGTGACCTTTGACCTCATTAACATATGAAGGTTTTCATGTTGCATCTATGACCGAAGTTTGATTGCAATTGGTCATTGTATGGAAAAGAAATGGACAAAACAAAAAGTGTATACCAAATTGTAACAAAAAGTGTATACCAAATTGTTGACACACACACCCCCCGACAGACTACATACACGAAGGATGCTGCCATAAGGTCTCTCTCCTACGGACGACCTAAAAAGGAAGAAGGAAGACGAAAAGAGAGAGATAGAGGCATTTTTACCTATGAAAATCAACCCTGCATGGGCGGTGTGGGCATCATCTTTTTCCCAAGTGACACTATTGGTTACTAGGCATCATAAAAGGGATTCTAAATTCCCTGGACGTGCAGTGGCACATGCGATATCTGATGTGAATTGTGTAAGATTTGAGAAAATAAACTTATGCAAATGAAAACAATCTTGAGGCGAACAAAAGCTTGTTTTCATCAGCATATTCGCAGAAAGCAAGTTGTAGATTGGTGATGCACATTTACATTTGATCCCTTTCAACAACGACCAAGGATTTGAAAGTCAATTCATTAATAGAACGTAATTTAATTGTACTTCATTTTTACCAATTTCATTCAAACTGTTTTCAAAAACCTTAACACTTAAATGACTAAATTAAAATAACAATTAAGTTCTTTTTAGTTCAAAAGTGGATAAAAACAGCGATCGTTCCAAAACTACACACATTGCGGCTGCAATTGCGTAAACACATTATCTGTGTAGTGTGGTTCGATCGGCATGCTTCCATAGCATTGTGGTTTATCTCAAATGAACAACGCTTTGCTTCTCTACTTTAAGGTAGGTGTTGTTCCGATTGCTGGCCCGATTTTCAACTTGATATTTTCTATTCTACATGAAGGGTCATCCTTAAAAGAGTCGTAATCCAAAGTCGTAACCCACCTTTGGAAGTAATTCACTGCATTTTGGCCAATAACGTCTTAATGGAACATATCTTGCGCTAAACATTTCACACAAATAATGAAAAAAATATTGGGGTTCTTATATTAAAATATGTTGAAGGCAAAAAAAGTTGCAGTAGTCGGAACATCCATCTTAAGGTATGGGGGAGTTTTATAACATGCAGCATGTCTAAAAATGATTAAAACAGTTGAAAGAGTAAATGTGTAAAATTAAGATATCTGCATTGTGTTACAGCTTTTCACCCTGAACTGCCGATTGATCATATATATTGATAGACTGTCCTTTTGCAAATGCAACATAAAAGTCGCTATGATGATCGCAATGGCTCTACTTTGCATATCTGATTCTGTCCACAACTTGTGTCCCAGGACCACAACCTTAGATTTATTCCGTCTTGGCGCCCAAAACGGAATAAAGCGCAATAACACTGACAAAATATTTTAAGAATGTAGGATATCCCATATTTATTGTTTAGGCTAGTGGCCCCCTGAGTGTTTTGACATACACTTGTTCATGAATATCATTTCAGCGGTGTCAAAATATAAACACTTGTGGTCCTGGGACACAAGTTGCGGATGGGATCAGATATATGCGCTCTACTTTGCCGTGATCAATCTAAATGTGATACATCACCAGGGCAGTGCGAATTTGCCCTGTGATATGTTACAGAAAGAGATGAATCAAGCTTTCATAACTCTATTTCACTCATATCACTGGTCTAGAACAAAAGTTATGCTTCATTGAATGAAGTGGTTCAAAATAAATTTGGGGAGATTTTCATTGAAGCAAGCATTGAGTGCTGTAGTTTGCATCAGTTCCAGATTGGCAAGAAGTGTGTGGTTACCCATGTCTCTCCGTAAAAGTAATCCAAGTGTACATGTGCGATTTTGACACACATATGATCACGCTGTTGCAACATGTGAGCCTCGTGTGTGCCTAAGCTTTTCTGTATTAAGGGCGGCATATTTTGTGATCGTTTAAAGCGTTTCCAGATACGACCGCAACTGTACACAAGTGAACAAGCCCCTATGGAATGCTTTATGATGAAAATCAAAACAAATATGTTGAAAAATGCTTAAAATTAGCAGCAGATTTCCATTATGATTTGTTTGTTTGTTTGTTTGTTTGTTTACACGGTCGGTCCGTACAGACACACGCTTGGATCCTGAAGGGACCAGACTCAAGCAAAATGCTCGGGATTTAGTAAATTTGATTTTTTTTCATCCATCATTTTGAACTGAATAAAGGTGATATAAAAGAATAATTTTTCTCTACATAATTCTACAAAAACATTTTGCAATTATTCCTATTTTGCTGGATTGTTTTCTCATTCAAGAGTTAAAATCATGTCAAGACAACCTGTAGAATAGTTGGCAGATATATTCCATTACCGTGCAATAGTTTCTGTAAAAGTGGAAATGTTCACGCTACATTTATTTTTGCACTTGAACCAGCTACAGCAAAAATAAAAACACACAAATACATTTCTTTTGCGTATAGGTCTATGTGATGAAAATACAAATCGTGAATTTAAAAACACACAAAACAGTTGAAAATCTGCAAAGCGCAAAACATTAATCGCACAAAAATTACCACTTTTACAGTTATCAATTTGAATTGAATAAATCTTAAGATTGTCTTTGCCTTCAATTAAATCATAAAGCAAAAAAAAAAGATTACACTGCAAACAGCGAGAAAAAAAATCTAGGATGCAGAAAGACATGATATATTAGGCATAGTAAAAAAAATTACATGTTTCCCGTCCGGACTTTTTAAAAAAAGGAGGAGGGAGGGTCTTACTATTTACTATTTTCCCATTTTTTGCTATTTTTCAAGATGGCCGCCAAGTCGAAAGTGACCAACTGACTGTGTTGCAGACACTCCTAAACAGGATTTTCCACTCTAATTGCCAGAGGAATAAAAATATGAAAAGGTTTACCTAATATATAGAGCCAACTACACATTGTTTCTTTATGTTTTCTTCATTTTTCAGGTTGAATGAGGAACAAAACATCATTGATCGAAAGGATGTAGGCCTACATGTATAATTGGTCCCCATACTATTTCAATTGAGAAGCCATGTCAATAATTCCGTGTCATGCATGGCATGAACATGCTATGAAATGATACAGCATTTCTATTACACCTGCCATTCCTATGGGGAAAGGATCAATCACTAAAAAAAATAATAATTTAAAAATAAAAAAAATGTAAATTTTTTTACAGAATTTTCGGAAATAGTAAATAGTAAAAAATAGGAGGCGGCGGCCAAAAAGGAGGCGGGCGGGGACGGGAAACATGTTAATTTTTTTACTAGGCCTTAAATGATTACATGTTGAATAATGTACATTTGTGACATACATCTTTTCTGCATGTTTTCTTAGATGGCACGGAGAAAATAATGACATGGAAAATAATACAACCACACATCATATAATATTCTGAATAATTATATCATATCCAGGCAGGCCTCGAAATAAGGAGGGCCCTCGGGTCAAAAGCGCTAAAAAAATGGTGAGGACCCTTGACTCTTTCATCATAGGGGTCCTCAGGACCCACACAAATCAAATACATAAACAGAAAATTGTGTGCATTTTTTTTAATGGAAGATGACAAGGCCTAAAACATAATGATTAGATGCAAAATCTCTTAAATGTAATGCTAACTTATCCTATGATGTAGTACTTTAACAGTCATTAACAGCAGGGTTTAAAATATGGGGAATCCACATTATGTTATGATTATGATACATGTTATGTACTGTATACATGTTATGTTGTTATCCAGACGTCTTAAATCCAAAAGTAGCCCTATCATGTCACATTTCAAATGTTTTTGGACCCTTAAAAATAAGTGAGGACCCTTGGAATTTCAGAGGCAAGGGTCCAGAGGACCCTTTGATTTTTATTCTTATTTCGAGGCCTGTATCCAGGCATGGGAAGGAACATTTGAAAAACCTGAAAAGTGTGTGAAATTGGGCAAAAAAGGCCTGAAATTAAGAAATTTAGACTAAGAAACCAAACTGAATTCAGGTTTAAACTTGAAAATGCTCATGCCTACAACCATATATTATATAATTGGTATGAATATGAACATACTTAAAAACCCTGAAAATATATGAAAAAAGTGTGCGAAATTGGGCAAAAAGGACTGAAATTTAAAGAAAGTGGATTTAAATCGGAAATTGCCATGCCTGCATATCCAATCCCATGGTGATCGTAATTTGATATGCTGTGATGTAACCGTTTTACAGTCAGATGAATCATTTCAATCATCCATGTAATTTTAGAATCACCAAATGCTTAAATTAAAAAAAAAAATTGTCTTGTTGTTTTCTAAATAAATTGATTTTTAAAATGATTTCAAAAACCTTCCATTTGAAAATAGAAAGAAAAAAGAAAAAAGCCAAAATGTGTGTTGTTCAGCTAGGCCCATGTAACTGTTTGATCCTGTTGCCTAATGAACTACAATAATGTGTTTTGATTGAAGCAGGATAAAATTCTGATTTGAATTAGCATTATGACATTATGTATCAATAGTTAAATCAGATCCATACTGGCAAGAAATATGCAGATTTTATCCCTCTGCACGCAAAATAATCCAAGAGTACACGTACAATTTTGGCGATACACGCACAATTTTGGCCGAACGCATGTGTTACACTTTTGATGCACAGTGCGCTTGTTGCGTTCATGTGCGTCTACACCCTTTAGTATTAATTAGCAGCTGTACAGAGGTTTGCCAATTTGGAGCTGATCAAACTATACCAACTACCTACAGTCCTCAAAATAAGTAACTGACCAGGTAATAAATATGCTCTCAACTCCAAAACAATAACTCCAACGTAAAAAAATTAGACAATAAAGTTGTACGGAAATGTCTTGCCTTTAATTTGAGATATAACACGTGAAGATTAAATGAATATTTACTCAGTTATGTGCCCTAAACCAAAACAAAGTCCGTT
Organism: Ophiura sarsii; assembly: GCA_035610835.1. NCBI lineage: Eukaryota > Metazoa > Echinodermata > Ophiuroidea > Amphilepidida > Ophiuridae > Ophiura > Ophiura sarsii. Next base: position 7,344,436 of record CM069452.1, on the reverse strand, counting down.
TTTCATTTTAACATTTTGTTCGTCTACACGCAGCCTCGGACTAGCAATAGGCAGATTATTGATTAACTGGTAGCGACAACTCATCGGTCGATAGTAAGACGGGGATTGGGGATGCTTCAATTGATCAATGCAACCCATACACATACCTGTCACACTGTCCCATGTGTTCAAATCCCGAGTGTTAAAATGTAAACTGCACTTTGTTCTATCCTTTTCAATGTCGCGTTCTTAATTATTAACCGATCTTAATGAATAATGTATCAAGTTAAAGAGGAGAAATTTCTTTACAACTTTATTTTTAATATTCTTATGTAGGACCTATAGTTTTGGAGTTAAGAGTATATTTATGACCTGGTCAGTTACTTATTTATCATCAGATTTACTTTGAGGTCTTCTAGACCATTATTCAAATATTATTTAACAGAAGAGCAAGTACTACTTCTTTTACAAATATCTTTGAAAATGTCGATATTCAAAACAACCCAATATTATAGTATTGCTCACACTGTTCAAATCTCAATCGATGTGCCTTTTGATGTATACTGTATTGTATAATCATCTTGGAAACAAAGACCGACATTGTGGACAAACCGGTATGGTTATAACTTGATAGTTATGTGCGTAATTCAATTTGTGAGAATAATCTAAACCACATATTGACAAAATTATCATTTTATCTATGTTTTTAAGCAAAGATATCGTATACTCATGTGACATTTTAATCGTCAAAAACATTGTTCAACAGTATGCAGAATCAATGATAAACAGATGTGATTTTCACTATAAATGACACCTGTTCTGTTGAAATAAAGATAACATTGAATTTTGGATTTGTTTAACCAGATTTGAATTGACGATTTGTCATGCCTTTACCCTTTTTTTAAAACCAGATTTGAATTGCTGATTTGTCATGCCTTTACGGTAAAAAGTGTTTACCCTAGACCCCACAGGTTGTTTGTAAGAATAACAAAATATCAAGGAGAAAAACAAGGGTCATATAATGATGGATAAATGAGATACACTGGTGCTTGAACCTGCACTGCAATGATGGGATAAGGAGGGAGTCCTTTTTGAGGACCATATCCTTCCATGATTGCACAATAAGAGCCAGATATATAGATGAGGTGACCGTTGTTTACATCAGTAGTGTTTACAAATTGATTAGCGCCTGGTCTAAAGACATGCTAGAGGTACTAGTCCATGACTACTGCATACATACTATTCGAAGGAAAACACACATCACTGAGCGCCAATTTTAAAAGCACATGCCCTTATGGTGCGTACGTATACTGCCGGGCAACCAGATTTAGTACCTGGTCTCTCATTGTGCTTAGGGATGCAGACCATGACTACTGCACTATTACACTGTAAGCATGGTAAGTAATGATCAATCAAGTGTGAATTAAAGCACATTCCCTGTAGGTGTGCACACATACTGCCGGGCACTACGTCACCGGTCACACCATCTATACCATATGGATCTTGTTGAATATCGCAGGATTAGGGTTATAAAGCGTGTTTCTATTCCAATGCAAAAGGTCATTATTGGTGGCGATGGCCTGAATAGAAACACACGATGACCACCATATTCACCACCTCCATCCTCACCAAAATATTGGTGGTGGTTTTAGTGGTGATCTTGAATTGAAACAGACGGCGATTATTTAAGTGGGGATTACATTCCATTGTGCAGCGTTAAGGTTGCACGCTACTTGCATGTCAAGCGTGAAAACACCAAAGTGCGGGTTAATGAGATGGGCGCGTAGCGTGACGGTTTACTTGGATACGCTTGCCTTGCGCATATTTTAGTGAACTTCCGGTATCTGCACTTTTTGATGCTGAATAGAAATGTGAATTTAGTGGTTATCGGTGGTGATAGAATACAAACACGCTTATTATGATTTCTTTTGATTTGAAAATAAAATCAATATTTCAGTTGTTTCCCGAATCATGTGTCTTTATATAACTGAAAGAAAATCTATTAACATTATTATAAATACCAAATTTTCATCACCGAAACAGCTTCATATTGCACAGTCACTTGTAGCAGTTTTAGTGGCCCATGCTTGGTTGATATAGAGTTAATCTTTCTTCAAATGTGACGTGATCAAACGAAGTGAGTCACATGCCGGCAGTTTTAAATTTTGATATTTGTCCATCTTTTATAAGCAGGTGGAAAATGCTACATTATTGTGTTAACTCCACTAAAACTGAACTTCTAGTTTTTTAGTTACAGACAATGTATCAATTGAGAAAACAATGTAAAACATAACAATTTGTCACTGCTTTTCCCCTTAAAACTCAAAATCAAAATTCCCGACATCTGACTCATTCCGCTTGATCGCGTCACTGAATCTAAATATCAACACCTTGAGTCCCTGTAGTATAGGATATGAACGCTGTATTATCACCATTTGAAACAAAAACAGGACAAAAATATAGCAATATAGCTGCATACCTCTGCTGTTAAGAGAGTTACCAGATTCCACACGACATCTGGAAACAAATCATGTATTTCATAGTAAAAAACAGTATACAAAATTCATTCTAGGCCACCAACGCGTGTCTTTATTATTCCACAGCCTGAAGTTGACAAAATGCTTTAGAAATTCCAAGGTGAAAATGGACTTTAGAAGTAGCAAAATTGTATTACTTCTCTTCATAATGAGACAAATTCCATTTTGCCAATATCTCAAATTTGAAAAAAATTGATGAACAAATTGCTATTTTCACATTTTGACACCAAGATCTTAAAAACAGACTGGAATTTGGTACAGGGCTAACTAACGATAGCCAATCTGACCTGCTCATTTTGTATAGCTCCAAGATATGTATATTTGGATGGATGGACTTCTATTTGAAAGATGTTTGATGGTTCCCATCAGTCACTATCTGATCCCCCAACTGCTGCTGCTGATTTTTTCCTCCTCTTAGCTGGCTTGGCCTTGGTAATTATCACCTCATCATCCTGGGTAAATAACAACAGACATAAGAAGAAATACTGGTAATAAAATGTTCATTGCAACCTTTTTTATTGGGATCTAATGGTGTGACATTTCTGATTCAAAACAAATTACTTGGAGACAGTATACATCTATGTAGGGCTGTCATCGACATGGACGATGTCAACATTATGTCGATATCGGCTATTATCTGACATGTTGATATCAATAACTTTGGGATGTCGATATAATTGACATTAAACCGTCCGTAATGTTTGACATTGTTTCAAAATGATTTTGTAATAAAAGAATGTAGAAAATTGGCGAATTAATGATCGTGGCGTATTATACTAAAGGATTTTTAACTTGTGTACATTGACTTAGCGATATTTTCGATCTGCGGTAATATTCTATACTATCGCGGACATTATTTGCGGGGACAATCGGCTTGGTATTTGGATCATAATATGTCGACATCATGTCGATTTCGAGATTCTAGAATAGCAACATGTCGACATGAAAAAAAGATCTCGATAACAGCACTATTTGCTATATGTATTTGCCTTAAAAAAGAACCAGCGGAATTAACACTGTATTCACACATAATATACACCATTTGATATTAAACAATAATTTCTCACAATTGTCATAAACCACAGATCCAGGATCTGTACAAAGTAAACGCCTACTACTACTCAAGAAAAGGATGCCCACCCACTGTTGTGTCTCTTTTAAAGAACAGTTTCTTGTATCTATACCAGGCTTTCTCAACAAGATTTACTGATGCGCCACATTTTAGTAACCAACTTGTTGAAGCGCCACTTGGTCATATTTTTTTAGAATTTGCAATGGCAAAATTCCCTTTATAACATTAATTTCAAAATATTTTAACATAATGTAGGCAGCATAATTACTAATATTACTCTTTTGAGGCCACATGCGCGTGCATAGCGCGAGAAAAAATGCTGTATTTAATACATCTGACCTTCATAGGCCTATGAAATCTGTCTAAATCATGATATGATTTTTAAAAAAAAAAATTAACCACTCTCGCGCCACTTAGGATGTCTTGATGCGCCACAAGTGGCGCGCACGCCACCAGTTGAGAATGCCTGATCTATACATTACTTGCACATCAATTCATATCAATGCATTATTACAACTTGCTGTCATGTCCAAGTCAATAACAATGCACCCACTTCCTGTCTTGAAACAATTACATTAATTGCTCACCATGCCTTAAAAAAGACACCTTCAACTGTCTAACAAAAGGAAACTATCTCTTTAACTTTTATAAAGACAGGTTGCACATCTTGTCTTTAAAGGAAGACAAATCACTACAGAATGGCATTAGTTAGTTTCTACAAATTATTAACACATTTGTGACGTGTTCTACCGAAACCAGACAGAATTGGGCAGAGCTCCAAACTGAGAAAAACCCCAAAACCTAATGGGGGGTGATTTTTTGGAATTTGAGTTTCTTGTAAATAATTAATCTTCAGAGTGTTTATAAACATTATTGTGAAAGTTTCAGATTAAAAAATCAAACCAACAAAAACAAAAACAAAACACAATTTTTTATTTATTTTAAAAGTACAGTAAAGTACATTGTAAGTACATCTTTAAAGAACGATCTCTCAGTTTGGAGTTTTCATAAAGATGAACTTGAAAATGATTTAACTCTGCTTTGGGAAGTCCCGATTAAAAAAAAAAGATGGTACCATTGTAAAGCTGAAGTTCTCTACTTTAATAATCAATTACTAACTCAATTTGATATCTTGCCCAATTGTGTCTGGTTTCGGTAGAACACGTCACATTTATTCATGTCAATTGCATTATTTGCAACTTGCAAACAGGTCCTAGTCAAGCATCAAGTACACGTTAGAATAAAATGCCTTGTTTTAATTCTATGGTACACTTTATTCCGTCAAAGACTTGATGTATGACTGGGATGTCAAAGGACTTTATTCCCGGTGAAAAAAGTTTTACTTATGTGAAGGAGGTTATCAATTCACATGTTATCCACCATATTTCAGTTTCATTATCATTCGAGAAATGAAATAAGAAGCAATTGATGAACTAATTATCAGACGTAGCAGAAGACTTTTCGCAAGGGCATTTGGGAGATACTTCAGGGATATCGCTAGAAGCGTGACGTATGCGCAGCACAGATAATAGTTGAGCTGCGCATACATCACAAATTTAACGATATCCCTAAAGTATCTCCCAAGTGCCCTTGCGAAAAGTCTTCTGCTACGTCTTAAAATGAATTCACAAATTGCTTCTTATTTCATTTCTCGAATGATAATGAAATTGAAATATGGTGGATAACATGTGAATTGATAACCCCCTTCACATAAGTAAAACTCTTACCACTGAGAATGATGTCCTTTAAGTACACTATTTCCAACTTTGCTCTCAAGTCCTTGTCATTTGCAACAACTGTTACAATGCGGCCAAATCTGTCATAAAACAGCAGGCCAGCGTGAGTGCCGGCTGACGGCGTAGCTATAAACCTGTTTTAGACAGAAGTTAATTAATTACATTCATATCAATGCATTATTACAACTTGCTGCCATGTCCCCTACCCAGTCCATTGTCTCAAAACAATAAACTTAATTACCCACTGTGCCTTAAAAATACGCATCCTACAACAGTCTTATTAAAGAACATTCACTCTTGTTGCTTACATATGTATTAATTAAAAAACTGATCAGTGTGATCTAATTAACTAAATGAGTATTTTTAGACTGAAGTGAATATTACACATTTATTGCATCATTACAACTTGCTGCCATGTCCCCTACCCAGTCCATTGTCTCAAAACAATAAACTTAATTACCCACTGTGCCTTAAAAATACGCATCCTACAACAGTCTTATTAAAGAACACTCACTCTTATATATATATGTATTAATTTAAAAAAAAGACCAGTGTGATCTAATTAACTGAATGAGTATTTTTAGACAGAAGTGAATTAACTACACATTGATTCCTATAATGCATCATTACAACTTGCTGCCATGTCCCCTACCAAGTCCACTGTCTCAAAACAATAAACTTAATTACCCACTGTGCCTTAAAAATATGCATCCTACAACAGTCTTATTAAAGAACATTCACTCTTATTGCTTACATATGTATTAATTAAAACACTGATCAGTGTGATCTAATTAACTAAATGAGTATTTTTAGACATAAGTGAATTAATTACACATTTATTGCATCATTACAACTTGCTGCCATGTCCCCTACCAAGTCCATTGTCTCAAAACAATAAACTTGATTGTCCACTGTAACTGTCATATTAAGAACACCCACCCATGTCCTTTTCAAAAAGAAAGGTTACATATATGTATTTATTTACAAAAACTTGTTCTTTTAAAAGAGAAATGTTGCTCAAACCTTGGCTAACTAAAAGACCATTGATCACTTTTGTATTTCAATTGCCTTTCTTTTTCTTTTAATACAGTAATGTATTCATATCAATGTATTATTAAAAACCTGCTGTTATGTCCTACTCAATTATAATTGGTCCACTCCCTTTCTTTGCCCGCATCATGTCCTAAAACAATAAGCTTGATTTCCAATCTTGCAATAATAGAAAAAGGATGTCTACCTTCGTCTCAGAAAAGGACACCCGCCCTTGCCTATCTAAAAGCAAGGTTGCTTATAAATTTGTTAAAACATTTAAGGGGCATTAAGAGATGTGGTGGAGGCAGCGCCCTCAATTACAAAAATATATGGTAAAAACTGGGATTTGTAAATGTTTACAATTTTATTACTTGTATGAACTTACACCTATAAGGATTAGGAAAAATCAGCCCTCTTTGTACAACAAAATGTCGATTCAAAAATGCTGGTCTGGCCAAATCAGCATTTTATATGGTTAAGGGTAGTATTCCAACATATTCAAAACAATGTTTTAATTAAGTTTTGTTGTTTTTTTTTAGAAGAAACAACAATAATGGCATTTTTTAATATTCATCTTGAATTCTGAAGTAAATTAATTAAAATTAAAAAAAATTCAACATAAGATTGTGTCCCTTTAACCCCATGGAGCACCACCCCATACAAATTATTTACACACTGATTGTTCATTTATTCATGATACCTCCAGTCATCTACAGTAAAACCCAACATTGCGCTGGTTTTATTTTTGTGCTTTTCGCACGGTAAAATGCATGTATTTGATGTCAAAATGCACGAAAATATCTTTACGCAAAAATGTTGGCTTTTTCAGTATCTCATTCAGTCACACATCCTTTTACAATGAGCCCACTATACCTGCTGCCTTTCACTTGCAACTACAAATAAATTATCCTCAGTGAAACCTGAACTTTTACGAAACTTGACATTATCAAAAAAGTGAGATTTCCATGAAAATCTGTTTACATGCCAAGTCAAGCAGAAGCAAGCGGACCCTAGGGAGTTGTCTTTACCTTCTACAAAGGGAATCCTTTGAGGGATGATAGAAAATGTTACCATGATGCTATTACCATGGTGATGGATAAAAAACCCTCACATTTATTCAAGTTTTATATTTTTTCTTAACATTTGGCACACTTTGGCAAAATAGGACCCTTACGCAAATTACCATTTACGATTCAATGTATTATAACTATATGACTTTTTCCTCAATTTTTGAAAGCTCTGTTCATTATGGTTGTATTATTTTTGCTAAAACAGCTCCCGTCCATATTTCCTTCTAATTGTGATCACTCTTTGCTGGGTATTTCAAAAGGAAATTGCCTAATATTAATAGAAAGGAAATGGTAACAAATACTGGGAAAAACCCCTGAATATAATCCAGGTCTGGAATAGCACAGCCTGCCTGCCCATAAGAAAAAGCAAAAGTACCTGGCCGACTGGCAGGTAAAAATGTTCAAACTTGCAGTGTTAGTGAGTTACACTGGCTAGTGAAAAAGCAAAAGTACCTGCCCAACTAGCTGATTAAAAAACCCTGAAGTTCCAGCCCTGAATTCTATAATCCCAATATAACACTCCTTTTAAATAAAATCTGAACACTGATTAATTCTGTTTCACAATTTTGTAGGGAGCAAATAGTGATTATTTTAAACCAAATTTAACCAAAATTGTTCCATGACATTTGTCTAACAATGGTAAAATTTGTAAGATATAACGCTACATCCAATTTGAGTGACATCTTGGAAATGGGTATTTTTTAGTATTCTATTCACCCTGTAAGGTGAACGGGAAATGGGTATGTTGACAATTTTCAGTTACATACAATTTGAGTGACGTTTCGGTAATTTTCGGAAGTGGGTTATGTTTTTTTAGTAATTGCTTCATATTGTTGTTGTTTAACTTCCCTGTATGTGAATCTTTGACTTTATCTATGAAGAAACTACAGTACTACTAGGGGTAGCCCATATAACTTTACTATTCCTAGAATTCAGGGCCAGGCAAATAAAACATTTTTTTACAGCGGCATCCAACATTGGAACTCCCTGCCAAATTCCATCAAGGAAATCAATAAATATTTTTAAAATACTGGCTAATCAGGCCTGTATGGCTGAGCAGGATCCTTTTGTTGCCTCATAGCTTTGGTCTTGATTTTAGGATTCTTTTGTGCAATATTCTTTGGGTCTTAGGTTTTATATATATATTTATTTATACGGTTTATAAAGATAACCGGCTTGCTCCTGTCTTTCGCCCTCATGTCTTTCTTTTCCCATAATAAGGACCCCAATAGCTTGGTACTCTCTGGTATTTATGCATTTTCTCAAAACCATCATTTAGCAAGCATCTTGCTTTTGTGTCTTATGTATGCAATTGTATATGTAATTTTTGATATTGTGCAATGTGGTCAGGTCTAGCCAGGACCATTATAGTGCCGGGTAAATTTACTGACAGCGAACAGAGAACGTGAAGCGAACGAAGGATCATGGCATGGGATCCAGAGGCCTTCTTAATGTTTTTTTAGATTTTTTTAATGCACTTTACCGGTTCCTTCCTGCAACATAATTTCTTGTTTTATGAAGCAGTTTAATGATTTTATCCACAAATTGTTAAAAAAAAATTGTTACACTTTTTGTTTAGAGTGCTGGGCGGAGATTGTGAGTGCTGGGCGGGTCCGTCTGGCGTAGCTAGAACCCTGTCTGAAGGTGGTATAGTACTGAATAAAAATTAAAGAATGAAGACAAATCATAGGTTCCAGATTTCTATTGACTTCTGCATGAGTGTAATCTATAGCACAGAAAGATTGTGAGCAAGACATAGTGCTACACGCTGACTTACAGTGAGCAAGACATATTGCTACACGCTGACTTACCTGCTCAGATTCGGAAGATGACTCTGGCTCATTGTTCTGCACTGTTTTTCTTCCCCTGGGACTGGCGCCCCCTGGAGATCGCCTGGCCAATCTGCTACGAGTCGTACGCGATGACATATCGTCTAGTTCATCGGCAAGTGCAAACAGGTCACTGAACCTGTGTTAAAACATATACAGAAATTGCATAAGGGGTTAATGCTAGTCTTATGAAAATTGTTAAAATTATATGAAAATAATAACTATTTCCATGCGGCAAGGCATCTGCAGACAACATTCCAAAATTTCACAAAATGTTTCAAAAATGTCAAAATTAATTAATTTCATTACCATATTTGGAATCATCATGAGAAATGCGATGAAATAAGTACACAGGCATAGTATTTGGTCAGTAATCCTTGAGATAGACTTGAGAAAATTGGGAAAGGTTTCTGAAAAATCTGTTTTTTGGTAAAACTAATAGCCGTGTGGAAGTGTTAACATGACTATCGATGAGTGAAGGATAATCAACTTTGAAGATTAATCAATAATCAATGTTTATGTTATTTTTTGTTTGTGTTAAAACATGTTAATTTGGACATGTCTCAAAATCATTAGATGAAAAACTGCATATATATAAACTGCCTCATTATGTTCCATTTCCCATGATTCCCCATTGTCATCATCATCATCATCATCATTGTTATCATCATCTTTGAAAATGATTCTTAAAATAATCTGTTCTTGGAAATTGCAGTTGAAAACAACAACATGACATAAGGCGACAAAGAGACAACCACTACTACTTTACCATCCATTTTTTTAAAACTTTTTGATTTTTAAACAATTTGCAAATATTTTGAATTTATTTGAATAATATTTTTGTTGTGTTTTTTATTCAATTTTTATTTTATTTTGAAATTGTTGAAAATTCAAACATTTTCATAAATTAACCCCCAACATCAACAAAAACACCTTTGGCCAAACAAAGAAGAAATTCATCTCAGAAACATTGTGCAAAAAAGCTAAGTGCTGTGCGATTTTTTATTTTTTTTAGAAAATAGGCTATGTGGTATGCAATTTTTTAATTCTTTTTTTGCTTATCCAAGCTTACAGAAAACTTTCCAAGAAAAAATCCCAAAAAAGAAAAAAGAAAACAAGGTTTTTAGCCCCCAGCGCATAGACCTATGCGCAGTAGCTCATTTCACATACCAATGCGGGCGGGCTTCTGAGACGGACCTTCTTCTTTGTTTGGCCTTACCAACCAACCCAGGCCTGTGCCACTAAATACAGACTTCCCATTACCGATATTGAAAACTCTAGTGTGATAGCGCCCTCGTTTTGTGAGGTACATCGCGCGTCTCAATGTCCCTTATAAGGACTTTTGTGCTGTCAATCATGGCGTTGTCAAGATAGCGCCCCCATTTTGTGAGGTTCATCGCGCGTACTCATGCCCATATATAGGAGGCTTCATTTTTGCGATTGGAATTTCTTCTACCACTACTATTAAACTCCCTGACCAACCAACCCTACCTGAGAGGTACGTACGTCTGCCCGTAAACAGGGAGATTCTGATCGCATTATGGAACATTTTGTGTGTAATTTGGCCTTTGTCATGCCGATGTCTCATGAAATATCTATCAAGCAACTCGTTTGTAACAATTCATCATTATGACTCATGTATCAATACCAATACAGCCTATATAATGACATCTTAATCTTATTGCATAGATCTAATACAGCCTACAGTGACATGTTAAATAAAGTCTCTCTTTTAATGTGTCCCATACCTTACACAAGAAATTGAATATGAAGATATCAACAATCTATTTATGTCTAATTTAATCATTAGGAAACCATATATATCATGAATTATGGTACGGTAAGCCACTAATGTGGGTAACAGCAAAACATTCAATACAGCTCAATTCCTGGCAGGGGTAGATTTCTGACAGATTAAAAAAACAATTCTGTGGTTTTTAATGTCAAACATCTGTAACACTTTCCATGCGGCTATTAGTTTTACTATTTACAAAACAGATTTTTCAGACACCTTTCAAAAGTCTATCTCAAGAATTACTGAACCAATACTTATACTTATTTTAATCCATTACTCAAGGTGATTTCAAATATGGTGTTGAAATTCAATAATTTTGACTTTTTTGAAACATTTTGCGAAATTTTGAACCTTTCGTCTGCAGACGTCTGCCGTGTGGAGAGTGTTAACATCTTAATACAAACAGCTTAACCAATATCTTGTTATTGGAACAATAAGACAAAATGTTTTTGGAAAATATCAAATATTCCACATCCACATGTTAAAATAATGACTGACATATCAATGTGATGTATTACAGATCTGGGAGTTTGAATTTGGAAATGGGAACGATATGGTATATTAATGGGTAGTGGTTTTAGTGAAATTATTGGGAGAAAATCTCTTTGGTGGAGAAAATGCTGGACCTCAGTGTTTGAACCAGGAACGTAGCAGTAGAGCGCTCTTGTTAGACAACAATGGTTCATTTTAAGTGGTTAAAAGTATTATAAAAATAAGGTCTTTACAAATATCTGTTATGTGGGGTAGAATTAAAACCATCCCTTCACGTTGGAAGAACAAGTTTTTATGGTTGTAAACGGAACTTTAGATTAGAATGACAATGATTGAGACAGTCTTTGTGCTTACGGTTTGCTCAGGAGGAATAATGAGCCATTTTATTTATGAACTCCAAATAAATTTGACAAGATATAATTTTATTTATTTTATGAATTTATTTATTCAAATGAAATAAAACTAAACACAACACCAAAAGTAAGTCCCCCCCTAAACAATTCGTCATAACATCGTAAGATAAAACATTTTACCAATAAAACTTAGTTAGAAATAATCCTATGACTGTTTCCTAAGTGATGGTTGAAAATGAAAGATTTCCATTACTTCATGGCTGAATGAGCTCAAATGGAAGACAAAAACTGCCCTTCTCAAAAATCACAAAAGTGTATGAATTACTTCTCACTAATGGAAAAGTACCCGTGGCTGAGCAAAATTTACTGTATTGTGTAATCAATTCATGATCATTCAGCCATGTAAATCCCATTCTTGGCTCAGATATTAGCATAGTGAGTTGTGACTTTTGAGAAGGGCAGTTTTTGTCTTATTTTTGGGCTTATTCAGCCATGAAGTCATGGACATCTTTCATTTTCAAACACCACTTAGGAAACAGTCATAGGATTATTTCTAACTAAGTTTTATTGGTAAAATGTTTTATCTTACGATGTTATGACGAATTGTTTAGGGGGGGGGGACTTACTTTTGGTGTTGTGTTTATTTGAAAAAGAATTATATTATTCTCTTAATGTTCCTTGCATGATACTCTAACCATTTAATTTATACAAGCAAGATTGTATGATATTGTGCAAGTGGCCCGACCCGATTTCTAGACGACTTAGTAGACTAGTCATAACTTTTAAACGCAAGTAGTAAAAAAGACCAAATAAAATTATTCTGGTAGCAAAAATGAAACTTAACACAGAGTGTAAAAGATTTTGACATTGCATGATTTTAACATTGGGTTTTAAAAATAAAATTGCAATTGTATAACTTGTTTTTGAAATACAGTCTGTATTTCAACTTCTCACATATATTATTATAGAAAGAACATAGTGCACAGAGGTGAATCTTCACCCCAAAATTGCTGGAAAGACCTAATCTAGACCTATTCTTTTCCTGAAGGAAGGTGAATGCAGGTGAAGGCTTGAGGAGGTAGGTTCAACATTCAAATTGATGCCTGAAAAATACCAAGCTGTTAGGGTCCCTAGCTTTCAATCGTAGCATTATATTTTTCAACGGCAGAATGAATTTTCTTTTTCTTTTAATCCAAAAAAATAACCACTGAACATGCATGGTGAACTGTCACTTTAAATTACTCAGTACACATCATTATTTGGTGGACCATGGATATATGCCCATACATCACTCCATTTCCATGGACAACGAGAATATTTTTGGTTGGGCCTAAATAATCACTGAACATGCTCTTTAAACATCAACCAAACAATTTTTTGAAACGATTTCGCAATTTTGCCTAGAAATGAAATAGCAATGACACCTGTCAGCAACTGCTACTAACTGTGCACTGTGTTACCCCCTATTCTCTCACACCCTCATGGGACAACACTAGCAGATAAGGTACACTGTACAAATCTATTATCAAAATACAGAAGCATGGAAAATCTATGTGCTTATCTGACAGTGACTTATGAGCTGATGAAATTCTTTGCCTTTTCTCGAGACGATTGATGACAGGGAGTATTACATGGTTGAATCGGCATTGTCTATTGCATAGCCGTGTAATCCCTGACTAGCACCCTCTGGCAAATTACCTTGGGAAAGCAAGGTATAAGCAGTTGCTTAAAGCTGAGACTATCTCAGCTTAAAGTTACTTAACCGTCCTCCTTCAATACATCATTTGGCAACTTTTAAATTCAGGTATTCCTCCATTCAATGTGTGCCAAAACTCGTTTCGATGGAGTTACTCATTTTAAAAATATCAGGCATAATGTAAAGGGGAACTTATTTTTGTTGAACTGTGTATTAACACATAACCAACAATCTAAGCCTACCCTTGCCAATATCAGCTGAAACCGAATCAAAAGCTACTTCTCTACATCATTGTATAATAAAAGGAGAGTAAAGTAATAAAAACAAGGAACATGATGTAAAATATAATTCTGATTGTTTTACGATAAGGGATTAATGACTGAGTAAGGGAGTAATGACTGAGTATCACTCAGTTGTTCAAAGGCAACTGTGGGAATTCTTCAACACATGTTGGTAGCCAGGTATTTCCAATGGTAGGGGGAATTCCAGAGTTGTTTGGGGGATGCGGGTGGGGGGTGGGGGGGGGGGGGGGGGTCAAATTAGTGCAGCCAGAGGGAAAATCCAGAAGTTGGACCCATGACATTTTTGAACCAGTGCTACCCCTGATTCTCAATATTTTCAAATCTGGAATATTGTTTTATTAATTGGGAACGCTGATATCCAGCCACCGAATAATATAAGCCTTATTCAAATAATTAAGATACATTTTAATTATACATAATATTATTGTAGTTTCTCTTTTTTGCCCTCTAGACAATAATTAGATTTAATTAAAAAGGCAATACCAAAGTGGGCATCACTCAATTACACAGCCAAACAAAAATAACTGTTTGTTCCTGGTTACACTCTGGAAACAAATTTGGGTAGGGGAAACTACTTTGAATATAATATAGTTTTATTCTGTTTCATTGCAATAGAAGATGAGACAATTATGTTACAAAACCCATATAATCTAAGAAGCCAATTATTTCTTTACTTACATAGTATCTACTATATTTCTGAGCCAATTAAGGTCATATTTCCCCCTGTTTGAATCACAGGGCATTTAATGAATGGATAAATAGCAATTGATTTGGGCTTGTTAAACAAGGATTTATTATTGTTTGGCCTAATGGAAGACCACTGTTAATTAAGCAGCCCATCATTCAAATGACAGCAGGTATGAAGAAGTAATAAAAGGCCATGTGGGATTCTTCCTACACCTGTAAGTGTGTGGGATGTAACATCTAGTACCAGCCCATCAGCTTGCTGTACTATGTGGAGACAAGTACCTAATAAATCTCTAAGGATAAATATGGAAGATATTTGATCTGAGGTTTATTGCACTTTCCATCTTGAACTAGCTATTAGCACTCACTTCATCAGAGTGTGGGCGTAACCTGTCCATTCTTTAGTTTAGAGCAGGCCTTCTCAACTAACTTTTATGAAGCACCATTTTCCAAATATTACATTCAAGAAGTGCCACTGACGTTGCGAGCGAAACGAGCTGAGCGAGTGGAGCGACTAACGGGTGGGGTCCAGGGCAAAGCGGGCCCCTGGTGGGGGTCCAGCCCCCTTGAAGCTCATGGATTTTAGGGGTTTGAGAGGCTCAGATTTCCTCATTTTTACCCTTTTTTGTACAAGATTTTTTTGATGAAAAAGTAATGAAAATTAAGACAAATGTCTAATTTCCTACCTCAATTGTCTGCTATAAGTGACTGTGAGATACATGTACGAACGTTTTAACGCCAATTTATATGAATACAAAAACTTTGACCCTCTTTTCTTCTTCTTTTTTATTTTTAAAATAAATTATTTATGGTTGTTGGCTGCGCGCCAATTTGACTGCCTCAAAGCGCCACAAATGGCGCGTGCTCCACCAGTTGAGAACGCCTGGTTTAGAGCTTTGGTACAGAGCCCTCTATGATAGCACTGCTTGCTGTCTTCAGAAGATAGCATTTTATAAAGGGTAATAAATAGCTCTAATTTTAAGCAACAAATTTATAAAACAATGCTACAACATTTAATACAATTCAATAAATGCATACCATATCACTGTGGAAGTTGAAATATAAACAAAACAAAATAACTGAATTATTGGAGCTGCACCAGGGTCCACCTTTCACACAGATGGAAAAAGATAACATCAGGGATCTTCCTCCATATCTGATCATAAGGCCAAAAACAATTGTTGTGTTGCCTCGGTCAGGTCAAATCATTCAGTGCTCGATTTTCAATAATTTTGTGCTGCAACCAATCTGAAATCACTAATATTTAAAGGTATATTATGTGATCTTTCCAGGAAACGCCCTGAACATCGAGAGAAAAAAATAGAAAGCAGATTTTCTTGCAGATTTACATTTCTGATCATAAATCATGCATACATTCCAAGTTACAGGGCGATACGATTCTTAATTACTTCAAAATCATGGTTTTAGAGTGAAAATAAACTGTCGGAATCCCGACAGTTTATATTTTTCACTCTAAATTCACTCTAAAACCATGATTTTGAGGTAATTAGGAATCGTATTGCTCTGTAACTTGGAATGTATGTATGATTTATGATCGGAAATGTAAATCTGCAAGAAAATCTACTTTCTAAAAAAAATCATGAATAGAGGGCAGTCTCTGGAAAAGATCACATAATATGCCTTTAACCCTAAACATAACCCTGCCCTGCACCCTTTGGTCTGGTGATTTTGTGTCGCTATGCAGATTTCCAAGGTGGGCTGTTACTTGGACAAAATATTCACCCTTTTACAGTTTAAACATATATTGACCTCTCACTGTAGTATAAAATGTAAAAAGATGAATCGAACGGAACCAGGAACAAAAGACACCAAGGATTAGAAAACTGATACAAGAGGATATCCCAATATCTCAGTGGTATATTGGGTGTCAAGTAGGCAACATCTATTACTGACACTGTGCTGTAAATTATAGCGGTGAATTTGTGTTCACTATCTTTTTATAGTTCGTACCACTTTTGTATTTATATTTTGTCCCTGATGAAGGGTGGTATATCCACTTGAAACATCGGTCTTTATTGTTATGTTATATTTCTGTTGTTTCGTTGCCCAGCAATTTTTATTGCTTGCCCCAGTGCATGTCTGTGTGTGATTGTTATTTGTCATTTCTCTGTTTTATCGCGTTATTCTCCCTCATCATTGCCTGTTATCCAACCCACAGTTGGTATCTTGCTTTTACTCTTTGCACTTTCACTGTAGGTTTAAAATAGTTGGGTTTGAAAAAATAAATATTGACAGACCGACCTTATCAGAAATGTTCATGAAAGGGCAACACAACAAACCAACAAATTGCCTATGTGCAAGTGATCACTATCCATGACCAAAAACACTACATAATTCACATCACAACAACCCTGTAACAATTATTATTGTGCTTACCATTTTTCCAATATCATAATTGTAAAAGTGAGAAAGCAATTGCTGTTTATCACCACATTTGTCATAATGGGTATACAGGGTGTGTCAAAAAGTGTCTGATGAGGGACATCATTTTTAAGAATACATCCTATGTTTTTAGGTTTGAGAAATAGACTGATAATTAGCCTTATTACTCACTGAATGACCTTTCTAAGGTTTCTGCACATGAAAAGATATCAAAGCTGAATTTGACATGCCTGAGTAAGAGTCTATTTGCCATAATTTGTTAACGAAAGCCCCCAAATAGACAAGAAACAATTCTTTTAATAAATAAGATTTCAGAGTATGATTATCACTATTTCAAGTTCAATTTCAACATTTTTCATGGTCACAAAATCACGTTTTATCTGGAACACCTGTTTGACACACCCTGTATATCACTCGGGAGATTGATTGTTACAACACTTTTACTTTTAAACCCCAAACAGAAAAAAACTAAACATATGCTAAACATATTACAATTGTAGGTCTGGAATACTATCATTTGAGGCAAATCTATAATTAAGTGTGACAAGTTTACTCAAATCACCAAGCTCAGAAGGGCTGTGCTCCTAAACCTGGGCAAAGTTTTCATAAAATATTAATGTATATTCATGGTAGCAAATATTTAAATTTAAATTTATATATTGAGAATTATTATTTATATGGGCCTTCCAAACGGTACAATAAAAGTATGTATTGAATATTGTGCACCAAGTTCCCGGATGTGCGTCCAATATTCAAATAATATTGCCGTCCAAGGTTAGTGTGGGCTATTTATTTAGTTTTTTTAAAAACAGTCTGTTATATAAATAATAATAAATAATAATAATAATATTGAATGTCTTATTTTCGGGTGATACAAGAATATATTGCACTCACTATAAAAATATTGCATTGGTCTCCTGCTCGTGCAACATTTTTATAGCTTGTGCAATATATTTTTGTATCACCCTCAAAGCCATTCAATATTATATAAATGTATCTGCAATAGCTAAAATATGATGCCACAAAATGATTGTAATTGCTTTAGAATAAATCTATGTGTTCTTAAAGGTATATGTTCCGATCACTTTTTTGGGGGCTTGGATTTTTTTTTCACATCAAGATATTTTGATATCAGAAGAATCCCCATATTTTTCTCATTATGTCTGTAAAATATCAGGGGCCAGAAATGTTCCATTTAGAAATTATAGGCTAAAATGTGGTGAATTACTGCCAAAGGTGATTAACCACCAAGCAGTATGTGTGCTACTCAATGGGCAAATATCTTGTGACCTTGTGCTTCTAAAAATAGAACTATTGGAGTTATGCAACTCAAACTTTGGAATGTGACCGTTTTAAGGATGACCTTTCATGTAAAATAGAAAATATCAAGTTGAAAATCGGGCCAGCAATCAGAACTTCTACCTTTAATGGGATGTTACAGCTTCATAGGCAGCTGTTATCTAATTGCAGAGAACATATGTTCAAATGGATGCTAACACATAATCCCTTTATGGGAATTGAGATATTTTCTGTTGCCCCTTTAAGAGAACTCTTTCAATCGTAAATAAAATATTACCTTGAAAATACAACAACAAATTGATGGAAACTTATGCCTTGCACTCTTGCTTGATATAATCAACTTGAAAGTATGCATCCCACGCACAAATTACTTAATGGCTTTAAATCAATTGATGGATGGTTAATATAACACTTTATAACAACTTGATTCAAAATTCAATCAATGTTATATACACACAGAAAACAGTACAAAAAGGGACAATTATGTGTTGCTAAATACAGCAGTCAATTTTGATTTTCTTTGGTTGCTTTTAACATCTACATAATCTAGTATATATCTTATGAAAGATAATGTACACAACAAAGTAACATTCTAAGTGAAATTCATGATTGTTTTTACCAAAAATGTTGACCATAATGAAAACTGAAAATGTGACAAAGGAGCAGTATTACATTGTTAATGCTACAAATTGTTACAGTTCATGCACCCTCCCTCCTGACATATACACACAAATGTAGACAGATGGAAGATACATGCGACCAGAAATGCTGCGTCTGAACAGTAAAGTCACTGTCCAGAGGAAGTGTAATAGAGTAAAGATCAAATTCTTGGGTTACCCAAGTTAAAAGGAATGTTGACATCACTGAGTAGCACAAGCAGTGCATGGCTTAGTTGGGCAACACACTCTCCACACAGTAAACATATCATCAAGGTTTGTCAGTCAACCACTGATATTTTTCTTCCCAGATGTTACCATGGTAACTTACCTTGCTTTTTGTTCATCTGTGCATGCTGGTTGGATGTGTTGAAGACCTTGTAGTACGGCCTCTTGACTGAAAACTGTAAGGAGAGATAACATCATTGAATTGATTACAGAGTGTCCCAATTGAATAAATTATTCTGCTTTTTGAACCTCACCATTGGAGAATAATAAACTCAAAAAAAGTATGGAATATTTTTTCAATCACAATTTGTTCAAATATATCGGGATATGTTCATTTGGTGTAATATATCATTTAAAAGCTGATGTGTTCATCTTTACAATGATACCAAATTTGAAGCAATTTCTTGCTCCAGTGCTAAGCTACTTGCTTGAGAACATGGGGTGGTCACAATCTGAATGTGCCAAAATCAACACTATTTCGCGCTCAAAAGAACATCATTGTTGTCTGTTCAATAAAGTGTTACATTGACCACTACAGTGTAGTATGATGATATATTGATTTTTAAGCACAAAATAGTGTTGATTTTGGCACTTTCAGATTGTGACCTCCCCATGTTCTCAAGCATGTGGCTAAGCACTGGAACAAGGGATTCCTTCAAATTGAACACTACATGTGCCATCCACGATGATCCATTGCATATACTTTTGTGTGTGTGTGTGTAGGGAGGGGGGAAGGTTTCTACATCTTATTCATGGTGATAGAATTTTCTTGTGAATTAACTTGTACAAGACATGATTGATAGCCACATCCTTGGCCATGCCTAGGCACGCACAGTAATCTAAATTAATGAGTTTCCAAGAAATCCAGTGGCACTCATGGTTCAATTGATCAATTAATCAGGTTTTGGTATATTTTAGTAGTAGTAGTTATATTGATTGTGTATATTTCAGCATGTAGGTCCTATTGTAGTTTTTATATATTTTATCTGTAGTTTTTATGATTTTCTGAGCAGCACCTTGAGGCTGTTTACATTGTAAGGCGCTCAATAAGTTCCATGTATTATTATTATTAAGAAAAAAACTATAAGGATGAACACTACATGTGCCGTCCACTGCATAATATTATACATTTAGATTTAAAAACCTTTTTTTTTGTTGTGTGTGTAGGGGGGGGGGGGGGGGGGTTAGTTTTCTACATCTAATGGTGATAGAATTTTCTTGTGAATTGACTTGCACAAGACATGATTGATAGCCACACCCTTGGCCATCTAAATAAATGAGTTTCCAAGAAATCCAGTGGCACTCATGGTTCAATTGTCTCATATAAACAACTACTTGTGTGGGGGTGAGTGGGTGTGGTTCTAGGAAGCTGGAGATCACATACATATGACCTGTTCTTATAAAATCAGACAGAACTGGGCGGGTGTCAGACTTCGTAGGGTAGATCAAAATTCGATAAAATAAAACTATAATTTATCAGCAAGTTAGCTGATCTGTCCACATGCCAAATTTTACAAAACAGTAGAAATAGTATTATTTATTTGCAAATTGCAAGTAAATGAGCCTTTTTACTCAAATCCCATACTGTAAATTGCTATATATTCTATCCATGTCTCATTACAATGGACCCCTATTCCCTCAACATGGCAAAGAGACCTTAATTCAGCCAAAAGCATCAACTTTTTCAATTGTGTTTGTAACATATTTTATAATCTAACAGTCAATAGTCACCTCTAAAGTTTGTTTGAATACAACAGATTTTTCTGGGTTGAACCAGGGACTGCAAGCGTTTAGGATGGTGTTTTTCTTTAATTATTTTATGGCCTCTACTGACAATCAATGAAGCTAATTGTCTGTTCCAATGTACCATGCAAGGGCGTCCCCAGATGGGTACATTTGTGATTTTTGACCATGCAATTTTATGGCCAGTTTTGAGGAAAATATCATTGCTCCCCTCCCCCCCCCCCCCCCCCCCCCCCCCCAACTTATCAAGATTTCGGCTGCTGACGGGAAACAAATTGGGAAAAAAATTGTTGGTACATCATGCCTTTTTCCGGTACAATTATGTTGTGCCCCCAATGAAAAGGGTCTGGGGACGCCTGGTACCATGCACCATAGATAATCGAGACAGGGATGGTTAAGTCCCGGATTATCTCTATTGAAATGTTGTGTGGAGCTGATCTATGTCTGTTTCGCACACACCTGTACTGTATGACTAGCATTTTTGAAAAGCCCAGTAAAGAAAACGGATATTGATAGTATTGCGGCAACTACAGTATCTAATACTAGCTAACGGGATACATACAATTAGTTTGATAAAAAAATGTATGTTTCGCACACACCTGTATGACTAGCATTTTTGAAAAGCCCAGTAAAGAAAACAGGTATTGATAGTGTTGCGGCAACTACAGTATCTAATACTAGCTAATGTGATACATAAAATTAGTTTGATAAAAAAGCAACGGTGAAAGTTAAGATACTTCTAATATTTGAAACATATAAATTTAATACATGCATTCACCGATGCGATAGATGTAACGCTATTTGTGAAATTAATAGACACTTATTTCACCAATTTTTCTATTCCACGTAAACTCGAACCCATGATGAGCACGATGGACAATAGCACTTCTTTCAAAATCGATTCCTAGCGAATAAATGCATCTGGCCACGAGAGTGGCGTATTATTTATGGATGTTAAGAAGTTATTTCATGACAGGGCAAAAGGCTACATTGGCTTTTATGTTGAGCCACCTTGGTCTGAAACACACATAGCTTCAAACAAAACACCCACTTAACCATCCCTGTCTCGATTATCTATGCATGCACAAAGGAACAATGAATCCTGTACCATCCATACCAACCATTTTTTGGTGCAGGGTTTATATTACACACCTTCAAATCCGCATGCCAGTCTTTTGTTTTTTACCATTGCATCATGTCACATGGTCTACATTAGATATGCGGGATGTTTTATGAATGTTTCTGGGAGACATTGATGTGCTGATTACAAATCTGGATGCCAACTCATAGCATTTTTTCTTCTTCAAAATTACTTTACATCATACACGACTGATTTATCAAATTGTAACTCTTTGTTTACTAATCAAAAAAAGAAAGAGTTTGACTTGGTTGTTACTTATATTATTGAAGTTATAAGGCATAGGTCAATTTTGGGTCAAATATAAACACATGTCCAAATCACTTAAATATGCTGTCAAATTGTTTGTCCCGATTCATAGATTAAATATTTGTAAATGGATTTTACAATTCCTCATTTGCATATAATAAAATGGCCGCCATTGTCAATCAATGGGTAACTGTATACAAGATTTGTCATCCAAATACACTTGATTGGTAGCAAATTAAGCAAATTAGTAGATTGTATTTGACGCATTGATATCAACACCTTCATTCACAACCATCTACCCTCAACACACAAAATCTCCAAAACATAAACCAAAGGCTATACATGTAGACCTACAATAGCCATAGCATATGCCTAGTTCTCATTATATTCAAATTGGAATCAATATAACTTAAAGGAATTCAAAGCTATGAAGAAACAGTTACGAGATGTCCGCATCTCCTGTTTCATGTATTGATATTATCGATTTCTGCATTGAATTCCTGCGACCTGTTGCTGGTGAGGCGGTTTTAGTTACGATGACGTCACAATATTGGGTATGGCTATCCCATCAGCACTTTTGACACAGACAACCAGGCGCGAATTTCAAATAATCACAGGTTGAGGATGTGCAGTTTAAATTCTTTTAATTGAACATTATAGTTCCATGTTCACTCAAAATGGTCAATATATACATTAGATAATTATTTTCCTACCATATAATGCCTGGTTTAATGAATAGAACGGTATTCCTTTAAACATATTTTGGAAATCATAAGCATATTCATCGGAATCAAAAAGTACCTCTGTTCTTCGTCCCCAATCCATGTGATGCCTTGATATACTAATTTACAATTAAAATCTTTCAATTTGATTACGATAATAATCATGATAATATTTTATTTGAAATCCATATAACTCAACGTTTGCTTTTCGTCCCCACACTTACCATGCACTCCATGCTTACCATGCACTGATATAATAGGTCTTATTCAAAATATTAATAGGCATTTTCAATTGAATATTGCAATCATCCTCAAAAGCCGTTTCACGGGTATCTTAAAGGCGGTATGGGATTAGCAGATTTCAAAATTTTGTTATTTGGCCAAAAATGAGATATAGCAAAATAGAAACCTGAAAAGTGTCAGCTTAAAAATGCTTTTTGTTTGAGTCAAACCGGACTTTTGTTTCTGATTTTATGGTCAATTGAATTTAGAGAGTCTCAAAAATCTGAGGAATTTTATATTCATTTGTGTGTAAAAATGCTCATTCTGCAATTTTTAGCATATTTACTTAAAATGATTTTAAAATTAAACAGTGGTAACTTTTGATATGTTTTATAATCATATTTGACGAAAATGGACTCAAAATGTGTTTTAAATTCAGGCTTTTCAATTTCAATAATTAAACAACTACTTTCATCTCAAATCTCAACATTTTGTCTTCTTCACTAATTGGTTTTAAAGTATGTTAACAAAGCAAAAATAGTAGATATGAGTTTCTTGTGGTCTAAGACATACATCCCATCAGTGGTGGAACTTAAGATTTTTTTCAACTAGCCAGTCGGGCAGGTAACTCACAGAATTTACCTGGCCGACAAAAATTCCACCAGCCCAAGGTTTTTTCATAATATTTTGCAGCAAACAATTAAGAGCAAGACTACTTTTAAATGATGATACAATTACATGTTTTTGTCTTTATTGTACGATGTTCCACTGTAACCCTAGCCCGTAACAGTTCCTTGTATTCATCATGTTCCATCAATCCAATACTCTCTTTAATCTCGTACTGGTCTCTTGTAGCTTCCTCTTTCCACATACATTTCAGATGGGCCTGTGACTCTTCATGTTCCTTGATGGCTTCAATTTTGAGGTTTTTAGTCCCCACCACGAAATTACATTTTCTCTTCCTTTTCTCGTCGTACTCCTTCATCATCTTCTTCTCCCCAGCACTACTGTCCGCCACCTTGCGTTTACTGGGATCTTTCACCCCCTCAATAAAGTTCCACATGGTAGTATTATAGTATTAATCCAATCCAATTATAATTCAGAAAACTATCATCCAATGGCGTATCGCGATGTTATCGATAGCTGCACGACACGGTTTGCATTACAATACAATGTGATTACTTCATCAGTGAAATGTACAAAGCTGGCTGCGCAGTTCAATATTTTGGGGGTATGGCAAATTCCTGATGGCAATTAATAATTTCTTCCGGAGAGGATACTGCAATTGCTTAATTTCGGCTTTCGCTGGTACCATGCATCGAAGTGTAAACTCTACTCATTGATCATGGTTATGAAATTATAATTGGATCGAAAGACGTAAGGGGACCCCAATCGACCCGATGAGATGTTCTGAGCGCTCATGTTAATCGAAAGTTCAGAATGGATCGATGGATTGCACGGAACTGGTAGTTTCCCAATATTATCATAATTATTATGTGTAGTGTACTTGCATAATGAATGAGCGGAGTCGGATCGCTCAAGTTTTTCAAGTAAGTTGTCATCTGATCTGATGATGAAATCATGGTAACACCTGCCCCCCCTCCTCTATAATCTTCAATATAATTTTTACAATCTTAAAATGAAATGTGACAATGTCTTCTTTAATGCCCTGTATGGAAAAAGCTTAAAGGTCAACCAAAATGGTGATTCATGTATGTTTTATTCAATGTAGGATATTGTACAAAAAAAATACAAAAATAATAATAACCCTTTAATATTGCCCAGGAAACAAAATAAAGAGTTTCTAAGCTTGTATAATCTGTATCATACTGACGATGGCAGGTAACTACCCTGTAGGCTTATATGTCACAGGTCACAATAGGTCGAAAGCATAAGTATTCACTGATAACTTTTGTTTGTTCAGACCTAATGACCGAGTCCCAGACGGATACCGAGTTGGGGGTTACTCCTGTAACGTAGTAACGCGCCATCTGCATATAGTTCATCCGACACTAAAAAAGAAATACTGGCTTGATTGGTTTATATGTATATCTTTTTCCCTAGACAATATTTAAGAGTAATTATTTTTACATTATAGTTTCTAAAAATGCTCCATCGAGGAGTAAAGCATACTTAAATCTCCATTTTGATTGACCTTTAAGGAACTTAAGGAAGTTTTTTTTGGAATTTTGTGAGTGCTGTAATTATTGAACTATGACTCAAATGTATATAAAAGTATGCATTTTTGGAAAGGAAATGGATCAAAGAATCCTAATTTGGCATCATTTTTGACCCAAACTTTTTTGACCCAATTGTTATTGAAATGACAAAGCAAACAAAAATAATTTTGTGTAAAAAATACCCAAATTGCTTGATGATGATGTAAAAGACACTACTTAGGGATGATTTCTTTCTAACCTAATCTATTTTTTATTAAATTTTTACTAAAAAGTGCCAAAAAAAGGTTTTAATTGTTTCCACTTATTTTCACTTTTTGGTCAAAATTTCAAAAAATATTAGATTAGGTTAAAAAAAAGAAATCTTCCCTAAGTTAGTGTCTTTAAATCATCATCAAGGGATTCAGGCAGTTTTACCTCAAAATTATTTTTTTTAGCTTGGTTTAAAAAAAATTGGGTCAAAAACTGAATTTTGTGATTTTTTGGTCAAAATTGACGCCAAATTTGGATTCTCTGATCCATTTACTTTCCATAAATGTATTCTTTAATATGCATTTGATTAATATAGTTCAATAATAACAGCACTCACAATATTCAAAAAATGTAATCAAACACTTCCTTGAGTCCCCCCCCCCCCCCCCCCCTCCCCTTAAAGGGGGTGTGCAGCAAGTATAACATTGTGCATCATATGTTATAAAAATAATCATCGAGCCCAAATCGTGTAGCTATATATAGAACAAAACATCATACTACTTACCATAAAAACGTATTAAAACATGAAATTTTATAAACAAATCCCGGTATCAATGACGTTATGGTTATTGGTGCTCAAATGTACGCAAGTGCATTGTATAACTAAGACTTTATTGATACCGGGACTTTCGATCACCGCACATTTTTTATATAATTTACAAAAGAGACATTTTTGGTAAAGTCTTGAAAATGACTGAAATAAATAACAATCTTTTGAGAGTTTAATAGCCAGAGATTAGGCAAAAACCTGAAAAGCGGCCTCTCTGACAATAACATGTACTTACACATTGTTTGTTTGCTAGCCACTTGTTGCCTGAGTGCATCTAGATGACCTAATAGTTTCTCTGACAATAACAAGTACTTACACATTGTTTGTTTGCTAGCCACTTGTTGCCTGAGTGCATCTAGATGACCTAATAGTTTCTCTGACAATAACAAGTACTTACACATTGTTTGTTTGCTAGCCACTTGTTGCCTGAGTGCATCTAGATGACCTAATAGTTTCTCTGACAATAACAGGTACTTACACATTGTTTGTTTGCTAGCCACTTGTTGCCTGAGTGCATCTAGATGACCTAATAGTTTCTCTGACAATAACATGTACTTACACATTGTTTGTTTGCTAGCCACTTGTTGCCTGAGTGCATCTAGATGACCTAATAGTTTCTCTGACAATAACATGTACTTACACATTGTTTGTTCGCTAGCCACTTGTTGCCTGAGTGCATCTAGATGACCTAATAGTTTCTCTGACAATAACATGTACTTACACATTGTTTGTTTGCTAGCCACTTGTTGCCTGAGTGCATCTAGATGACCTAATAGTTTCTCTGACAATAACAAGTACTTACACATTGTTTGTTTGCTAGCCACTTGTTGCCTGAGTGCATCTAGATGACCTAATAGTTTCTCTGACAATAACAAGTACTTACACATTGTTTGTTTGCTAGTCACCTGTTGCCTGAGTGCATCTAGATGACCTAATAGTTTCTCTGACAATAACAAGTACTTACACATTGTTTGTTTGCTAGTCACTTGTTGCCTGAGTGCATCTAGATGACCTAATAGTTTCTCTGACAATAACATGTACTTACACATTGTTTGTTTGTTAGCCACTTGTTGCCTGAGTGCATCTAGATGACCTAATAGTTTCTCTGACAATAACAAGTACTTACACATTGTTTGTTTGCTAGCCACCTGTTGCCTGAGTGCATCTAGATGACCTAATAGTTTCTCTGACAATAACATGTACTTACACATTGTTTGTTTGCTAGCCACTTGTTGCCTGAGTGCATCTAGATGACCTAATAGTTTCTCTGACAATAACAAGTACTTACACATTGTTTGTTTGCTAGCCACCTGTTGCCTGAGTGCATCTAGATGACCTAATAGTTTCTCTGACAATAACAAGTACTTACACATTGTTTGTTTGCTAGCCACTTGTTGCCTGAGTGCATCTAGATGACCTAATAGTTTCTCTGACAATAACAAGTACTTACACATTGTTTGTTTGCTAGCCACTTGTTGCCTGAGTGCATCTAGATGACCTAATAGTTTCTCTGACAATAACAAGTACTTACACATTGTTTGTTTGCTAGCCACTTGTTGCCTGAGTGCATCTAGATGACCTAATAGTTTCTCTGACAATAACAAGTACTTACACATTGTTTGTTTGCTAGCCACTTGTTGCCTGAGTGCATCTAGATGACCTAATAGTTTCTCTGACAATAACATGTACTTACACATTGTTTGTTTGCTAGCCACTTGTTGCCTGAGTGCATCTAGATGACCTAATAGTTTCTCTGACAATAACAAGTACTTACACATTGTTTGTTTGCTAGCCACTTGTTGCCTGAGTGCATCTAGATGACCTAATAGTTTCTCTGACAATAACATGTACTTACACATTGTTTGTTTGCTAGCCACTTGTTGCCTGAGTGCATCTAGATGACCTAATAGTTTCTCTGACAATAACAAGTACTTACACATTGTTTGTTTGCTAGCCACTTGTTGCCTGAGTGCATCTAGATGACCTAATAGTTTCTCTGACAATAACAAGTACTTACACATTGTTTGTTTGCTAGTCACCTGTTGCCTGAGTGCATCTAGATGACCTAATAGTTTCTCTGACAATAACAAGTACTTACACATTGTTTGTTTGCTAGTCACTTGTTGCCTGAGTGCATCTAGATGACCTAATAGTTTCTCTGACAATAACATGTACTTACACATTGTTTGTTTGCTAGCCACTTGTTGCCTGAGTGCATCTAGATGACCTAATAGTTTCTCTGACAATAACATGTACTTACACATTGTTTGTTTGCTAGCCACTTGTTGCCTGAGTGCATCTAGATGACCTAATAGTTTCTCTGACAATAACATGTACTTACACATTGTTTGTTTGCTAGCCACCTGTTGCCTGAGTGCATCTAGATGACCTAATAGTTTCTCTGACAATAACATGTACTTACACATTGTTTGTTTGCTAGCCACTTGTTGCCTGAGTGCATCTAGATGACCTAATAGTTTCTCTGACAATAACAAGTACTTACACATTGTTTGTTTGCTAGCCACTTGTTGCCTGAGTGCATCTAGATGACCTAATAGTTTCTCTGACAATAACAAGTACTTACACATTGTTTGTTTGCTAGCCACCTGTTGCCTGAGTGCATCTAGATGACCTAATAGTTTCTCTGGTGTAGGATTTGTCAGCTGCTTACTGGTCTGTGATCTGTATACAAAAAACACAAAATTAGAAACCAGTATTTTATCATAAAGCAAAAGGTTATGGTGAATTCTGCCTTCCACAATTGATGTCATTTATTGCAGGGGTGTGAGAGGCCACAAATGAAAAGAAGAGGAAAACAGACAAAAAACGACGAAAAACAGCGTAAAATTGCCAAATATGGGCTAAAAAGAAAAGAAAAGGCTGAAATTTTGGCCTAAATTTTTTTTTAAAAGAAGAGGAAATCAGCTAAGAAGAGGAACTCTCACACCCATATTATTGTCATTATTGGTTGATTACAAACGGGTGTAGTAGCCCACCCGATCTCTGAGATGAAATAGAAACAAGCAAATGGGCAACATATTTAAGGGGGCTGTCAAGTGTCATTTCGTATTTTCCAGGAATTTCACTTTTCTTCATTTTTCAAAACTTCAGAGTGTTATCTATCAGTACATGCAAAGAAATTTTCAATTTTAAAATTCCAAAAGCCTATTTAGAAGGATTTAAATCCCTTATTGTGATCATTGACAAAGTAGAATGGAAAAGTCTGCCCGCAGGGGATCAGCGAAACTCCCATGCGCCGCGTATCCCGTGTTTTGTTTTTCACGCAAATTGGCACGCGCCAGTTCGCTTAAAATACGCGACGCTGTTATTTCGAAAGCCGTCAGTGCGTGCTGCGTTACCGGCCCGCTATGTTTTTGCCGCGTTTGAGGGCTTGTTCATACGCATTGTTTACGCATCGGAGGCCCGACTTATCAAACCGTCATTTTTGCCGGGGTGTGGCTGAGCCTGAAAGCAAGTAGGCCTATTAGTAAAACAAGGCTTTAGCACAAGCGTTAGTGTCAAGGAGTTTGGAAAGAGAGAAGGAAAAAAGATAAAAAATAAAGGACAGAGAAAGATTTTGAATCCATGATCGGAGTGAAACATTGTAAGGAGATCAAAAAGACTTACACCGGGTTTTATCCGAAGACGTTAATGTTTTGTTTTTGTTTGGCCTTTCGATGTTGTACAAGTCCGTTCCACCCGCCCGTCCATCCAATAGGCCTACCTGTTTATCTATTTATTGTCATTACTGAATATGGTAGGCCTATTACTTCGTATCGTTGTTAAGTTAGCTAGTTCTCAGTTAGTTCAACTCGGTGTACTAATTTGTCATTCAGTTATATCAAACATAATATCAATTATAAGTGCCGTTTTACCTAGGCCTACATGGGCATGATCGGAGAAGCATCCTCGGGCCGATGAGCCGATGCTATCAAATGGTTCACATGGTTATCTTATAATAGTCTAACTTTGTATAGTACATGTATTTGCACACGCGGCAATCAAACACACGACATGTGGAGTTGGGGGGGGGGGGGGGGGTGTATAGGGCCATGGAGAGCAGGGATGGACAGCCTCTCCTGGCATGTATTTTAATATACTATCCATTATAAGCTCATTTATTCAGTTGCGTTCGGGTCTAAGGCCCCGCTGTTAGGCCTACGGTTTGGTTGGTGACATGCCATATAAGACAAAATAAGTTCCAAGATAACCAGAAGTAGGCCTATACGGCCAAACAAGTCATGTTTCTATAAAATCCTCCTAAAAATGTCATAGTTAAATTGAATAATATAAAATTCTGGAACATTCCAAATGAAATTCGGACTGAACAAAGAACAGAGATCTTCCCATTTCGATCGCTAAATGCCATCATTCATATTTTGAATCAATGAAACGTCCGAATGTTCTAGACTGAAAGCAAAGGTGGAAGGGATGGGATTATGGTGGGAGAGGATGCTCTATATTTCTGCCCCTCGGACCCACCCCAATAAAAAAATAGGGTAACATCGGTTTGGTTTATCACGAAGTTATGAGATGTAAACAATAGGCCTGATTAATTAAATGTGTGGTTGCACCTTTGATATCCTTGTACCTTTGTGTCCTCTCAATAAAAAAAATTCAATCTAGGTATAGGTGACAAGGCAATTCATAGGGATAGCCAATAAATAATAAAACCATGCAGTAATGGAAATACCGAATACTGTATAGGCCTAGCACTAGAGCTAATTGTTAAATAATGACCGTGTTTTCAACGTTATCATTGTTATCTTCAGTAGATAGCAAACTACTTTTATAAGAGATCCAACCGAAATGCTTAATAGAGCTATTGTTATAACACTGAACAATCACTATTTAATAATTATCTTTGGTAGATAGCAATTCAAATCAATTTCAAAAGGATCCAAGTCCATTCTAATGGAAAATACTCATCATTTAACTACTGTGAAATGTGCTCCATTACCCGCCAGTGGCGTATCTGATGAGATCGCTTGTCAGAGGGGGAAATGGTATCTTCCCGGTAGGCTTTAACTTTACAGGCTGAGGATTGCCGCCGCCGCCGAGTCCGACATTTGAAAACGGGGAGGGTGGGGGTGTTCTCAAAATCCACCCCATCCGATTCAAATTGGGGCCCTTGCTCCCCCAACCCACTGTATTTACAGAAAATAAAACCTTTTAGCCCGGTAGTTTGAGCTGTTCTACCCGGTCAAATCCGTCGAGGGGGGACACTCTGCTGATACGCTATACTGTTACTCGTTCGCTTGACAGTTTACCCATAGACAATTCATATAGTCATTTTACAAACCGTTACATTTATTTTCCTGCTTCATTAAACATTAGACCTATCGGACATATATTTCAGTTTCTTTTTCGGTGGCGCTGGCATAACGAGGATCAAGTTCAGGTGGCATGTTGTGACCTTTGTGACGAATTCGTATTCGAATTCGTGACGTGACTCATATTAATCATGTTAATCAGAAGCTTACCCGATTCCGTCTCTTTAAATATCTGAGGTAGAAGAAGAGAAAACATGTAGGCCTAGAGCCTACTAAACGACAGGTCTTAAATTAAATCTTCATCCCATTTCTTGCTTTCTCTCTGTTTCCAATTTTTCTCTCTCCTTTACTAAGTCCTTTATCTAGGATAGGTGTTGATTTTTACACCCAGACTACTCACTAATCCCGCCACGGTGCATTTTTAAATGATCACATTGATAAAGACTCGACTACACTGGCCTATAATGATAAACTCTGATGATTAGCCGCAGAGTGTTGCGCACAGAAATTAATACACGAGCGTCTAAATCTTTGTCAACCGGTTCAACGCGCACGCGTCACCATTTATTTTGCCAACTCAAAACATTCCGCGCGCGTCTGCGCTCATTGTCGATTAACGCACGCGCTTGAATGCGTTACGCTTCCCGGAAATTGTGAACGCACTTCGAATGCGCATAAAATGGTATGGCTTCTTTTTCAAACTCGACATCATGAAAAAGGTGTTTTTTAACACACATTTGAGGTTATTTTGATACCAAGAAAAGAACGGTTTGTAATGAAACTTTGCACGAAGTTGGGGATTTATATGTTTCCCACAATATCTAAAGAACAGGATTTGAAATACGTGTATTTCCCCGTAAACCATGATCAAACGGCGGTATTGTCACTTTTCACATTCATCGGTTGATTTCTTTATGTTCATTTTTGAGTAAAAATACGATTTACAGACACGATAACTCAATACGAACTGCATCTGATGGACAGCAAGTAAGTTTAACGCAACAACCATGATCTTCCCCAGGTTCCATTTTTTTTGTTTTTTGTTTTAGGCCTATTTCCCGATTTTTCGGATCATTTTGTGGAAATTCACGTTTGTTGTATTTAAAAATCCCATTTTGTTGCCTTATTTGGTCAATAAATAAAAAAATATCTCAGATATCAAAAAAAAAAAAAAATGGAACCCGGGTAATTTTCTTAAGATTACAAAAATCATAAAAGGACAGATTTTCAGAAAATATTTTTTTGGTTACCTTGTCCGAATTGAAGACTGGTCAAAATTCTCGTTTTTTATGATTTTCTCCAAAATGGTTCTTTTTAGAGCAATTTTATGTTCATGGTTAGATTTATTGAACCCTTTCCTTAAAAAAAATGTATACTTGTATATGGAATATATGAATAATTACGTAGTTACGGCAGTTTTACGGAAGCTATTTCTGACACTTGACAGCCCCCTTAAAAGAATTAATCAAGATATTTCTTTAACAGCATTGTAAGTCATAACACATTTTCTATTCATCATGTTAAACTTTTAGCATACTTGATCTATCATTATTACTGATCACAATGTATAATCAAATTTAAACAATGTGTCCTCATCATAATTTGAGAAATGGCATGTTGATAATAGCCATATTCACATTAAAGGTAGATGTTCCGATTTTTAACTTGAAGTTTTCTATTCTACTTAAAAGGTCATCCTTAAAAAAGTCGTGTTCCAAAGTTTGAGTTGCATAGCTCTAATGGTTCTTATTTTAGACGCACAAGATGCTGTGAACTGTACCCATTGAGTAGTACACAAACTATATCGGTGGTTACCACCATTCGCGGTAATTCAACGTTATTTTATCGATTTCTCCGTAATTATACCGATTTAGGCCGTCAAATTCCAGTATGATGATGAGAAAAATACGAGCTTTCATATGATATGAAAATCTCCGTATGTTTGAAATAATTCTGTGTTACGAAAATGTGATCGGGTCATCTACCTTTAAAGTAAAATAATAAGCTATCATTTAATATTTCAAATTGCATAATATATGACGTTCTTTGATGAGTGTAGTTGTGTAGTAGGAAAATATACAGGCTTCAATCGTATCAAGCAAGACAGACATCGAGCTGTGCTGTGTGAGTGTACTGAGATTCGTATCAGGATCTATTGATTATGAATGCTTGCTCAACTGATGATAATTGCACGCCCACAACTCGCATGTTATAGCGTCAGCTTAATAAAATAAGTCATTATTTTATTGTCTTAGTCAAGCAGTGTGACTTTGGTAATTTTTGTAACTTCCAGCATGTCCAGCCGTAGGGCAGAATGCTTCAGTCAAACCATCACAACAAATGAAGTTATTGCATCGATAGAAGAATCTGCTAAGTTATGAAAAACGACTTAAGCAATTATTTTAATAAGCTGACGAAACTAGATATTTGTTTTTGAAATTACTCAAAAGTAGTAAATATGACTTAAGCATTTATTTTATTAAGCTGACGATATGATAGTACAATGACTAGCATGACATCGGTTCCAGTCCTTTATTTTATTGTCCCTAGTGCTATCCAATACAAGGTTGTGTTTCATAAATGCTAATGCCAATGACATTTTGTTTTTTCATTGTTTATGCTATCTCTAAAAGCAGAGTTGAATTGCATCTGTACGGTTTCAAAGAATTAGGTCATGGGAATATATGGAAGCAAAGGATCTATCTGATAACGCTCATTGAGCTTATCAGATTTATAAATATTTATCACTTCATTGAAAATCAACAGCAAGCTCATATCCAGTAAATAAGACCTGATTCACAAAATACGGACAAGGACATGGGTTCATTTCGAATACTTTATCTTGTAATCATTTGGCAATATATACCTAACTACAACTATGAAAAATAGTGGATACGTAAAAATGTATCCCTTGGATTGGGTGCATTAGGTATAATAAGATGACTACTCCCTACATAGTAATTGCATAAACTAATGATGTTCTTAAAAAATTAAGTGAATTTGTAAGCTTTAAAGGAGGTGTCCCACAAGCGCAACATTGTGCATTATGTTAGAAAAATAATTATTGAGCCCAAAATGCGTAGTAACTGTAACACTATAACTTTGAGGATACTTCATTTTGCGAATTTGAAATCACTGGTTTGTGATAAACTTGTATGATGTTTTGTTCTATATAGTTATGCAATTTGGGCTCAATAATTATTTTTCTAACATATATTGCACAATGTTGTGCTTGCGGGACACCTCCTTCAACAGGAAATTGTATGAACAATATTCATATGTACTATATTATTTTAAGTTAGAAGATAAAGATCTCATTTTTCAATCATAAATAATGAATAGTGTTGCACTCTATACACATTTTTGTATACTATCTGCCATGATCTGATTTTAGTATTACACCACTTACACTGACCTTTGCCGTAACCTCTTAGCCGTAGTCGTAGCCCTCATTATTAATGTCTTTGTAAGATCAGCAAGGTGGCCTTCATCTTGGAGTGCCCAGTAGCTGAGGATTGCCGATGTAAACCTGTCTCCATTCTTGCAATTCCGACAGAATAAGGGTTTCAACAGTTCTATTGAGGCTCTGTGTAAGAATCAAACAGATATATTGACAGTATTAACTTGTCTGACGGAGACCCCGTTAAACTCTTGACCTATATTATGAATACCCATCGTAAAAGCCTATCTCACAATTAGAATATGTATTGTGTGAAGATTTTTAAGCATTTCAATCATACAAGGTAATCTGAGTATAACGAAGTACTGTAAAAAGTGGACATTTGTGCACGTGTAATTTTTGAGCTTCCTTACATAGACCTATGTACAAAATGAATATATTTTGCACATTTTTATTTTTGCGCTTGCTGATTAAAGTGCAAAAATAAATGTAGCGCAAACATTTCCACTTTTACAGTATACTCACATACAGTACAGCATTGGCAAATTTCGTTTGCTGTCATATTCTTTTAATACGAATTGCTCAAATTATGTCAACATTTCAATGAAAATGCTAAAGGACTGTTTGCACGTCACATCGATTACACTGCTTGCAGGAATTAGTATACTTGTTAGTTCATTATGTTAAATTTAATGGAACTGAGTAAAACAAGGCAAGGAACAAACATGGATGCAAAAATTCAGTATAACGTATTAACAATCTAATTGATTAAAGCTGCAAGTCAGACAGACATCACCATGGTTTCTTTGTAATTTCTAATTATGTTATCCATTTTTATTTTGCACAATTGTACAAAATACTATTATCACAGTTAACAAAACAATGATATTGAACCGTATTACTAAATACATCATTTTGTTTTCTCGGTAGTTCTTTGTAACAGTTTTATTTATAAATGATATAGCCCTAACCAGCCAGACTATGTTTTTGTGTGGAAACCGGGAGAGGGGGACAAAGTATGATTTTTTACCCAAATAATCGCCGCGAAACCCCTGGAATTCGACCCCTGGACCGCGCCATCTACCAACACTCGCCCGGGCAGCGATTTCGTACGCACATATCAGCTTGGTTGATGATGTCATTGAATCGAATGCTGTAGCATGCCCGTGGACATTGTTTTTTAACATAGTGAATCACAGGTTCCAGGAAGGTTAGGGTTAAAGACTCTGGCAAACTGCCATGAATTAAATTAACAAAGACTTAGAAATACACTTGTCTTGAACCCGGTCCCTCTTGCATTCATGGCGATCGGATTACCCACAAGACCATAGGGGACTGTGTTTACATGGGCACCAGATAAACGAGCACTTATGCATACAAAGCCATTGTTGAGCGTCTCTAGCGGCCAAAATACATATTAACAATTTAATGGTCTATAAGCATGATTCTAGCAGAATCTATGACAAGCAATATTCAATCAAATACACGCGAGGATCGAGCAAATGATACCAGCTGAGTAATTGAAATGCATAAATAAAAGACTCTGACAAAAGTCTATTTATAGTCATATAAAAAGAGTTTATTTATAGTCATTTACCTTTCCAGTTTCAACAGTAGTAACATACTGGCTAACGCTTCTGGATGATCTGAAAGAGGAGAAATTCAATTTATATTATTTATATCCTCCATCCACTTAGTAGCTTGTCCTTTTAGTCTTATTCATTTTCAGGCCTCCCTCTTGTCTGGTCATTTCCTATGGCTTTTGTGTTTATACTTTTAACACCACTCATGCATATGCATGATGTGTTGTCTATTAATTTATAGTATATGTTTTGTAAATTGTTAGTTTGCCTAGCAACATGGTTCAGTGTAGTTCAGGTTGTGGTTATTAGTCGGCGGTATTACTAACACTGTGGTTTGGCCGCGAGTCGTGTGTAGCGGCTTGGGCTTCGCTTGCACCGCAGTTTGGCACCTTGTTTAGTTGATAACACTGTCTATTACTGACATTGTGCTATAATTAAAGTGGGGAATTTGTGTTCACTATTGTTTTTGTTGTTTGTACTGATTTTGTTTTTACATTTTGTCCTTGATGAAGGGTGGTATATCCACTTGAAACGTCGATCCTTATTGTTTTGTTATATTTGTGCTGTGTTGCAATTTTTATTGCTTGTCCCTGTGCATTTCTGTGTGGTATTGTTTTAGTGCAAAGCAATTCTCATTGCTTGCCCTAGTATATTTCCTTGTTTAATAGTGTTATTCGCCCTTGTTATTCATTGTTTCCCCACACCCAGTTGGTATATCTTGCTTTTATTCTTACACTTTCTGCTAATAAATCCCACGCCACTTTATTGGCTTTTTTAACCTGCCCATATGTGTTAACTTGTATTTTGATTATTTTCTGAGTTGCAATGAACCAATTGATTGGCCCATCAGAGCTTTCTGTAGAGAGTTACCAGTTTGCTTTGTAATCACTCAGTTCATTAACTTTGTATGTCTGTTGGGCTATTGTTCACATTTGCTCTTTATATACAAAAAAAAAAGAAAAAAGGGAAAGTTCACATCAACCACAGTGGTTTTAATTCTTTCGTGACATTTTTCATGAAGTTTGGTAAGTACAATTGTCTTTCAAATATCACAAAACGGTGTCCCATGTTTCACTTCAGTGGAAAATGAAGTCACAATGACCCCTTGTACATTTTCTATACTACAGAAATGATATTTCCCTTTAAGAGAGGTGTTGACCCTAAAAATATAAAATTTATCAAGCGATGTAACTTTTGAGATATTAATGTGATGTATATAAAAGTATACATTTCTGGAAAGGAGTTTCTAAATGTACTTTAGAATGGAGTGAAAACAGCCAGAAATTGAGGGAATCAAGGCAACTAGGTGGGGCATCTTGCCTTCGATTAATTTGAGCCCTGCTTGACTTACCTCTATAGTTGAGTTTAGGCAAGATAGGAATAAGAAGCTCCACTTCAAAATCATGTGCATCTAGTAATTGCCACACACAGTACTGTTCAAAGGTTTCCCAATCTAATGTCCTTTCTATAAAAAGAACACAAAAGAAAATAAGATACTGTAAAACAACTTAATTTTGCTAGTGGAGTTCCTTTAGTATACCCTACCACTGCATGTCTTCAATGGGGACTTTTAAGGAACGACCCACACACTTACACAGTGAGGATTACAAATGGTAGGGTATTCTAAAGCTTACCCATAATGCTTATAAATATAAAGGAAGACGATACAAATTGCGTGAGATATAATTGCTGCAAAAAGTTGACTAAAGGCTAATTCGCTAAATTAAGTTGCCGTGAAATTAAACTGTTTTACAGTACTATTTGCTACAGTAACAACAGAGTACTGGATTACATCACATATTACAATCGTTTGTCAGCTTACTAAAATAACCCTTTATTAACCCTTACCCTTTTACACACTACAAAACCTGACGCTGCTATAATCTTGTTGGGCACAATGACTCGTGCCTATCTCGTGCCATGCTCCGCTAGGCATTAAACTTGCGGAAAAACGTTTTGAAGTTGATCAATATAGCTCAGTCGGTACTTGCATACAAACACGGCCCGGGTTTGATCCCCGGCGCATGCGAAGACTGCTTCTCCCCTCAAATTTGACCCATTTTCTCTCCTGATAGTTTGATTCACAAAAACATACCGGGGAAGTATTTTGTTGTTGCAGTTGCAATATCTTTCTTTAGAAAACTTGATTTTCATTTTAATGCTCCATTTCAAGGATTTGAGAAAAGCCCTAGAATAAAGGTTGGATGTTCCAAAATATGTTCCCCAAAATCAAGTAGGAGCATGCTGTAAAACAGTTATGCTGGCATGTGTGACATATTATCAGGTGACCTATCAGGTTTATATGAGAAGTAGGGTTTATCCAACACAAAACAAAGGGAATTACATAC
Source organism: Ophiura sarsii (assembly GCA_035610835.1). Lineage (NCBI taxonomy): Eukaryota > Metazoa > Echinodermata > Ophiuroidea > Amphilepidida > Ophiuridae > Ophiura > Ophiura sarsii. The sequence continues at coordinate 7,305,613 of CM069452.1, read as the reverse complement.
TAGGGTCGCTGAACGAATCTAGTGATTCCTTATGACTAGTTTTATGTCATTTGTTGTTGAAACGGGAATGATTTGTGTTTCATAGTCCATTCTATAACTTTTTAAAGTTGTGGCTATTTAAAAATAACCACAACCTGTCACTGAAAGTATGTTATAGGCACAATATCATCATGCCATAGGACACTCGGTAATACTTACCTATCGTAGCTGCTACAGCATCTTTCTGAAACATGACTAGATTGCCCTGCATGATGTCACATATCAAATCTTGAAGCTGAAAATTATTAAACAAAATATCACCAAAAGTGTTGATAAAGGATACAGTCGTATCTGAAACATACATGATCAGTATAATGTACTGGATCAGTCAGTATATGAACCTTCCATATCATATTATAATCAACGATCCTTATGAGCCTATTTGGTAAAATATCACCTTTTTTACATTTTTGCAGCTTTAACTTCCTATCTTCTTCTATAACAAGTTCTCAATAATTCTTACACCGTGTAAAATGGGATTACTTTTGTGTGCCATCGGAATTTGTGTTTAAACATTTTGTTTCATGTTAAAGAGGTACACAAAATCTGAAGATCTGGCGCAAGTCTGGATTAAAATTACTTTCACTTTTTAAAAAGGAAAAATAAATTTAAAACGATAGAACACAAAAGAAATTTTGAGCACAAAATGGCTTCTACTGCAAAATGACAAAAATGCAAAAGAATATGACCATATTTACACTATACTGACCTGCAATGAGTCTATACAGGCCGCTATGGTATTGAGAAGTTCTGTGCTATCAATAGAGGTATCTGGAAACTGAAAAAAAGACACAAACAATAGGGGTGAATCAATACATGTGTATTGCAAAAGAGGTATCTGGAAACTGACAAAAATACACACACAATAGGGGTGAATCAATACATGTGTATTGCAAAAGAAATTAAATAGCAAATTTACAACTTATTTTACAAGGGGAAATGTTTATCATTATTTGTTTGAGGCAAAATTGAACAATCAAATTTAAGCAGATCAATTTGAGATGTTTATGGAGCTTTGATCATTAATAATATCAAGATTATCATTCATAGGTATCATGATCTACATAAGTATGTTGCTTATCTGCAACTAGAGGCAAATCCGTATCAAATATATCTGAATAATCCCCTCTTTCATCCCTGAGCGATTTTATACACATGTTAAATGATATTGCTCATCTACAAATTGTGGCTAGTCCAGCTCTCTAATTTGGTTTGCACTTAACTTTTCAAGTTGGGATGCAATTACTTTTCATGGGGTGGGTGCAATCTTGGGTGAAGTAGAAAACTTGTATCACAATTTTGCCTGTTTGATCAAAATAGGCATATTTTGTGTGAAAATATTATTATGAAATGAGAAATTTCAAGGTATTGGCGCATCTTTATCAAATAACAGATGACTTATTCCCTTTTTCCCCAGAGACATGCATGCATCCATGTGTTAAGAATAATGCATACATGCCTGGTGATGTAACACTTACTTGTGTATATATTGGTGTGACTAAATAACAAAGTAACCTCACATCTTCTTCTTGACATGCCTGGGAAATAAAGTATGAAGTGAAAACATTTTGTTATCACACATTATTTATCGATAGATGTTGCTTATGCTCATCTTCAATGTATTTACATCAGTGTGTAATCATTTTATCGTAATTTTTTGCAAGAGTGAATCAAATGCAATGGGGTATTTAATACCACAATCAAAGATACATCTAGTCAACAAATTGATCTAATTGATGAAGAAATCCAAAATTGCATACACTTCTCTTTCAATGTTGATGTCCCTTTAATAATATTTTAACTGTGCATATTCTGCCCTGGGAACTACTGGGCACACTCTTTTCCATGGTAATTAATAGGCAAAACTATAGCACATTTTGGTCTACTTAAAATCTTTTCCTCCTCCAACCATCTAAACGTGGATATGTTTCTCCGTGCATTCAAATAACACCATCTTATTACTATTAAAACATGAAATATAAAATATTTATTTAAAGATCAAATCAGTAGAGTACCTTAAAATCCTTGACAAGACATTTTGCAAGACTTCCAGACTCTGTATTTTTGCACACCTCTTCATAAACGTGGAGTTTGCTTTCTCCTGGTTTACTACTGCATTGGACAATCAAGAGAAAAATGTTAACAATGTACAATCATAAATCATATTTATGCCAGAAATATTTATGTCCTTTGAATCCTTAAAAATAGAGTTAATCATAGAACAACTTATCAGAAGTCTTAGCAAAGATATTTTGAGGGGGTAAATGAGGATGATTGAAAACTGGCTACCTCTATCGGGAGTCAGACATGAAAATATTCTATACTTTATTTAGCTTCCTCTGGACAATGACTAAACTTAACAGGCACAGATTTAACGCACCCATATGTATCTTCCGTCTTTCAATGCCCGTGTGTAATATTTATGCCCTTTGAATCCTTAGAAATGGAGTTAATCATAGAACAACTTATCGGAAGTCTTAGCAAAGACATTTTGAGGGGGAAAAAAGGATGATTGAAAACTGGCTACCTCTTTCCAGGTGTCAGACATGAAAATATTCTATACTCAATTTGGCTTCCTGCAGACAATAACTTAACTTAACAGGCGCAGATTTTACGCACGCGCATGTATCTACTGTCTATCAACACTCGTGTGTATACAACAGTACCTCAAGTAGGCACCCGCGTTATGTGCTGCAATAAGTAGAATATGCAGTTACGTCACTGTCTCGTGATGGCCAAATAGACTATAATTGTCTGTCTAAATATTATTGTAGTTATGTTGTGTGATTTGGTCTATCAAACGTCTCTTTGATTTACTTGACTGATTACCACAAATTATGTGTCTGTTTACCAGGATTCTTAACTGTCATCGTTAAGTAGATTGAAATTTAAAAATGATTTCCTATTTAGAAACATCATTATTTATTGCCTTTCTATTAAGAAACCTCCAGACCATTACCAAACCAATCCAAATAGAAAGTAAAACTAATATATTTGGCATCAATGTGCACAAATGAACATTTTGTTTTATGAATGAAGTAATCATTGACTCTAATAAAAAGATCAAGCTGGCCTACCACTTTGGTAGTTCACCACAGATGAACTGGTCATACACCTGTTCACTTGATGACAGATTGTACAGAGTTAACATGGAGAAATTGTAACCTTGTCAAGAACTGGGTGTTGCTAGAAAACCAGAGTGGTAGTTCACCTTTAACACTTTCCACGCGGCCATTAGCTTTACCATTTACAAACAGATTTTTCAGAAACCTTTTCCGTCTTTCAAGGTCTATCTCAAGGACTACTGAACCAATGCTAGGCATGTTGGTACTTATTTGAATGAATATCTCATGGTGATTCCAAATATGGTGATGAAATTAAATAATTATGACATTTTTGAATCATTTTGTGAAATTTTGGAATGTCTTCTGCAGCTGCCTGCCGCGTGGAAAGTGTTAAAGGCCATTTGTTTAATACCTACCTTGAATGTAAGTGGTATAAGAGGTTGTAACCTACTCTGATATGTTTCTCATACATAATACAGACCAAGGTGAGAAGCTGCAATGGACACGAATCATCCTCCGTGTCTTGACTTAAATTCCTAGAGAATAATCACAGATTTGCATATGTCAGCAATGAACATGACTTATGCAAAGAGCAACCTCAATTGGCTCAAAATGTAGTCTTATGATGTGTTAAGGGGGGAAATTTTGACCAAAATGTGAAAAGAGGGAAAAAATGGAAACTTTTGTTTTGTGGCACTTTTTCGTCTAAATTTCAAAAAATATTAGATTAGGTTAAAAAATGAGAAATTTGACCCTAAGATAAGATAGTGTATTTACATCATCATCAAGCGATTTGGGCATTTTTTACTCAAAATTATTTTTGCTAGCTTTGTTAAAAAAAAAGTGGGTCCAAAAAGTTGTTTTTCTTTTTGTGAATTTCTCAACAGAAAAAAAAATCAAAATTGATGGTCAAAATTGATGCCAAATTTGGATTCTCTGATCCATTTCCTTTCCAAAAATGTATACTTTTATATACATTTGAGTCATAGTCCAATAATTACAGCACTCACAAAATTCTAAAGAAAACTTCCTTGAGTCCCCCTTAAACACTCTACGCCTGACAAGAAACAACAACATTTTTTGGTTAGGTAGGAGCTGGTGCAAAGAATGGACAGAACAGCAGCGGCGTTTAAGTTAAACAGACGTCCGGGCATTTTGATGCCCAAAATTGATGGTAGAAATCCTACATTTCAGTACAAGTTATCTGTTGGACCACCATACTTGAGTTAATTTTTCACTTGATTTTTCACAAATTGCAGCTAGGAGTAAGGGATGAAGTATGTTTTAACTTACAGAAGATATATTACCATGTCTATTTGCATACTGACTTACCTAAATATTACATACATTGGTTTTCCTAACGAGTCCTCCATAGTCCTGAAGAAATAGAACACAAGATTTTTCAAATCAGATTTTTGTCTTCAATTTTCAAAAAAATGAATGAATGCAAGGGTACAACAATGGTAACACCATAAGGCAAAAAAGACTTGCCCTTTCAGGGCCAGAGTGTGGGTCGGACGGTCGGATTTTTAAAAAAAAAATTTTGTTGTTGTTGTTGAAAATCTAAACAGGGAGATAGATACTACACAAAAACATGTTTTAAAGAATTTTTTTTATTATTGATATTTTAAAAATCTATTTATTGATTTTTGATTTTTAAACAAGCAGATACTACTCAAAAACACTTTTCATCTTTCTTTATTGTTATGTGCTTCTTTCATTTTGTTTATTATTATTAATTTGAAGAAGAAAAAAAGAAAAGAAAAAAATAGCGACCCTAGATTTCCGAAAATTCGGGTCGGTCAGAAAGGGAAAGTCAACTTCTTTTTTGGGGGCCTAAGGGCAGTTTAAGATCAAAACCACAACATTACACGTTTGGTGCACTTTCAGTTTGACGAAGACAGTCCAATTAACCAAATGCACCTTTTGACCACTGAGCCAATGTACACCGAGCACAAAATGTTCCAGACCAGGTGCTTTGATGTTGACTTATCCATAATCAATAATCGGTACAAAAATCTGAGATGTACATTCAATGAGCAAACTTCTTCTCTGTAGTTTGATAGCTCTTCCATAAAAGTCAAGTGGATAGTTTTGAAGATGATGTTTTAAATGACCACAAATAACAAAAACAATGTTGCACTGAAATTGGGATTCTATGGGATATCGTTGCTTAGAGTGTGATTACGCAGTGAAGATGTATGTGTAAAGACTCCCTGTCATTCCTATGATCCATTCATCCAGATACCGGACTAGTTCAGATAGCACACAGTGGACAATACAAATCATTGATATCCCATAAAAAACAATTCTAATGCACCTTTGTTGTTGTTAGGCGTGGTTGTTGGAATCATCATAACTTTAAAAGTATCCATTCAATTTTTAAGAATGAGGTATCAAACTATGGAGAAGAAATTTGCACATGTAATGTATCTCAGATTTTGGTACCATTTATTGATTTTGAATTAGCCAACATCAAAGCTCCTGGTCTGGAACTGTTTGTATTAGGTGTATATTGGCATTAATTACGGAAAGATGCATTTCTGTTAATTTGTAAGAAAATAGAGAAATTCAAGCAAATTCTAAATATATTTTATCATAATATGTTTCCTGTCTTATATATCGCATTTGTTCAAGATGGACTACAAATCTAGCAATTACATACAAAGATGAAGCATATAGCAGATAACATTTATTCAAATGAAAGTGTTTGGTACTCACTCATCTGTGATTTCTTCTGGTAGTATTTCACCTGCCATATGTGGATTGTATAATGATGTCAGAAAGCTTGCTAGTGGACTTGCTGTGTCACTATCAAAGTCATCCTGTCATAAAAAGGGAATACAAGCCGTAATCTTAACACTTTCCATGTGGCTATTACTTAGTTTGATTTGATTTGACATCATATAGAGATAGAAACATCTAAAATACAAACAAGTAATACATGCACATAATCAAATCACACCAAGCAATTTGAAAAACATATAGACTTAATAAAATATGAGCAAAAGTGCTAAGGATAAGCCAAAAAGCTTTGAACACAAAGCTTTTACCATATCCAAAACAGATTTTTCTGAAACCTTTCCTAATTTTCAAGGTCTATCTCAAGGATTACTGAACCAATAGTAGGCATGTTTGTACTTATTTTAATACATTTCTCATGGTGATTCCAAATATTGTAATGGAATTCAATAATTTTGACATATTTGAAACATTCTGTGAAATTTTTGGATGTTGTCTGCAGACGCCTGCCGCGTGGAAAATGTTCAATTACTGATGTCTATCATTGCTGCTACTGCTACAGACCTTATTTATAATTGGTACATTCCTGCCGTTGATGAGATAACTTTGCTCTCAATCTCAACATAACATGCAAAATAATTGCAGTGATTTAAAGCACACCATGTAACTTAAGTATATTCACATCCACAGCATTTCTTATAGATTCTTTGCTAGTCACAAGTGGCCAAAAATCACACCATTAACCATTATCAACTTTTATGGAAGCATACAAGTACACAAGCTTTGTCCCCTTATCCACCTAAAATAAACCATCGCAACCCAAATTCCAGCTGCCCAGACGTATTGTGTAATAAGGCTAAGAAGAAAAAACATCTGTCTCAAAAACCATGCATGCATAAATATGTGGAGTCATTTTTGCTGCATAACCCTACGCGATGAGCCAAATGTTGGGCTTATTTTTTCCTTTTCTTTTTTGGTTGTCGGAAAAAAATTGAAAAAATATAAACAAAAGAAATTCTGCATTATGCATAGCTATTTTATTTAAATTTAAAAAAAATGTGCATATCGCATAGCTATTTTCCCAAATGCATGTGAGACAGACCTTTTTTTATTGGCCTAAGTAATTTGCTTATCCAGGGATAATTGTGGACCAATCTGGATTCAAACTGACGATCCATAGACATGGATGCACACAAAAGAGTCAGAGACTATGGCTGAACCAATTGTGGTAGCTGTTGGGGTTCTCATTCACCCACAGACCACCATCAAACAGCGTATATGTTGGTTGCATTTTATAATCTTTGTAAAATTTCTCTGTACATGTATCTTTTGCCCAAAATATATAAATTGTGTGTGTGTACTTTTCAATTTAAATCTGAACCCACACCCCTTGCCATTTTGCAATCTTACCGCTTCCAGGATGACGGTGCATAGGTTTTCCATGGTTTCACACTGCATCTCTAAATCTGCATCTCTGTGAAACAATCAAATAAAACAAATTATAAGAGGTATTGACTCACAATAGCAATACAATTTAACCTACGCATACAGTATTATCTCTAATTAACCCGTTAGGATGTTGCTTTTCAATGGAAAAGGTGTTTATTTGATGGAAAACTTACTTTAAAATCACAAGTGTTTGGTGAGAAAAAATTGTTAATTGTAAGTGATTTTGATGCAAAAGATGAATAAACTGGGGCTTTTCCATGGTTAAGTCATACTAATTGGCAAATGCAATTATAAGAAAATAGAGGAATAGTAAAGCAAAATGAGCTATGGGTACAAGTAAATTGAAATCATATGTAGTCCTAAGGATTTCTTACCAACAAGTATATTTACCCAGCAGTCCCCCATATTCCTAAAATGTGTTTAACAATGTTTTATCAGTGATAAATTATGCACTTGTGTTTATTGTGAACATGATATGTTAAGCTATGTGGATATCCTATGTGAGGACACTGGACAAACACCTGTTGAGATAAAGACCTGCATGGAAGATAGGTGTGTCTAGAGAGCCAACGTTAATGCCCGACAGAAGTCGCTGGAGTGAGTGAGTGAGTGATATTAAAATCACACTGAAAATTATACCCCAGTGCTAAGGTTGAATCAAGCCAACCCAATATTCTACATGTGCTTAAGACAATTTCCTTTGTCACGCAGTAACAACCATTTTAACATGTTTTATCTCTGAATAAGACAAAGTTATTTCTTCTCACTTTTGATTCTGTAATGTTTCACATAATTCCTTTATATCTCCATCCAGCTGGTCTAAGTACTGCTCCAAATCCACTTCTTCTTCCTCCTCTTGGATAGGGCGGAAAACCATCTCCTTTGCCGTAGGTGTCTTGGGAGCTAAACAAATAACAAGTGCTGGGTCATTAAAGGTCATCTCGGTTGGTGGCGATCCTTGTTATAGTCTATTCGGCCATCACGAGACAGTGACGTAACCACGTATTCTACTCATTGCAGCACATAACACGCAAGCCTATTCGTGGCACTGGCGTATACACATAAGTGTTGAAAGGTGGAAGATATAACCGTGTGCATAAAAGCTGCGCCTGTGAAGTTACGTCACTATCCAGAGGAAGCCAAATAGAGTATAGTTTGATAGAGGCACTCAACTAATACAAGGAATGATTGGATAAGGCCAAGTAAAATAATAAACATGTTTCTCGTCTCCGACCTCACCAATTTTGGGAGATTTTCAAATATTTTTGTTATTTTCTTATTTCCTCTATCTCTAACTTCACCAATTTTTGGAGATTTCCAAGTATTTTTGTTATTTTTGTTATTTCCTTGCTATCTTTGTTTCATTAATTGTTGAAAGTAGATGATAAGAAGTGCTTAGGTGTCATTTTCAAACATCTACCATGGAATTTCCCAGGCTATGGGTACAGCAATGAGGAACAAAACAATTAGTAAGGGCTTCCCCGTTTTTATGATGTGACGACAAAGCACAGAAAAGAATACCAAATTTGTGAGAAATGACAAATAATAAGGGCCCACCCTCACTGATTTCTCAAAACATCTGGACGAGAAACACATAATTTTTGTTATTTGGCCTAATACTGATTACCAAGACTATGTTGCCTATAGTCTATCTCACTTCCTCTGGATAGTAACATAACTTACAGGTGCAACATTTATTAATGCATATGTACGTGGCGTCTTTCAACGTTTGCGTGTATAGTACACCAATGCCTCGAGTAAGCACTCGCTAGAATTTGTACTGCTATCAGTGAATGATGCAGTAGCGTTAATGACTCGTGGAGGTGAAAAAGATTATACAGGATTTCAATCTCTCTCGCAAATCTAGTCATAACACTGTTCATGTTGTATAAACAATTTAAATGAAAGTTTCAGATATTGACTTAACAGGATGTGTATGTGTAATTGTAACACAAACATTTTCTTTTTGGTCTAATCAAAAAAATGTCCTCCGTTTTCCCTCAAAAAAAATGAATTGAAGGATAAGAAGTTTTAAGGTTTACTATCATATTATATCCACAAAACATACTAAAATAACAAAATTGTTTTGTGAGCTTACACAGAGTAAATACATTATTATTAACCCTAACCCTACTACACCACACGGAAACAACACAGTCAGCAGCACTTGGCCTGCACGCACACAAGTTCTATCTCATGTAGCACCAGGTATATATATGGTCTCCGATTTTTTTTTTTTAGCCTTGGAAGCCCTTCCCCAGTGGCTGGGTGGTTGTTGGTGTATCTCGCTCGTCACACTGCCGGCCCGGGTTCAATACTTGGGGCCGGCTGGCGGACATAACTTTTTAAGATTTTATTTAACCCCCTCCCCCTGTTCTTCGTTCCATCCCCACCACACGTTTCTGGGTTAGGGTTAAAAGAAAGGAAAATGTCTGCCTCTGATGGATACCTACATTTCTCTTCCTCATCATCACTAAACGTTCCCTCTATACTGTCCAGCCTGGGCCTGCTGTTTTCAGCAACAATAGGTGCAGTAGCAGCAGCAGGTGTCTCATCATCAACAGCAGGTGTAGATTCATTGATAACCTCAACATCTTGTACATCTGGTATTGGTGATGGAGCTAATGGGGTGGTTGGGGATCCTAGGTCAGCTTTTGGTGTAGGCACTGTTGGTGCTGTAATCAATATGAATTGTATTATTATATTTATATCTAAGGTCAGCCAGAATATGACCATTCTTGCTGTGATCATCCCTTTTTTAAATCCCATATTGGCTCATGCTTAAAGAGCAAAACCCTGGCAGACTAATTTCCATTCGTAATGATAGGTGGAATCGGGTACATGTAGTCCATTGGATTGCGTAAATGTTGGCGAGTCTCAATGCGTCGAACAAGTTGTGCCCTTGGGCACGACACTTTACTGAACTTGCCTCTCTCCACCCAGATGTCTAAAGTTAGACTGGGTCTAAAGTTAGACCGGGTCTAAAGTTAGACCGGGTCTAAAGTTAGACCGAGTCTAAAGTTAGACCTGGTCTAAGTGGATTTTAGTTTGGTGAAATGCACACCTTTAATTACATTTCCTTCTCAACTTAGCTAACAAATTGTAAAGATTTGGATGCAAAGTTCAAAAATAGCACAAAATATCTCATGAAAATGCAAAGGAAAACAGATTTTGAGGCATGAATAAATTTCAGTTAGACCAGGTCTAACTTTAGACCCAGTCTAACTCTTTTAAGGAGTTCCAAGGGTCTGAAAAGAATGTGCATAATTATCTATATTTGTAAGATATGCAGCCACCAGATTCTGCTGTATCATTTAGTAACAGCAGATAACATGTATTTGTGAAGCGCTTATAATATTTGGAAAAGCGCTTTATAAAACTTTATAAAACAAATTTGACATAAAAAAAAGAAGTTTTTTTAATATCAGTGGAAATTATTTTTGTTTAAAATATGAAGTGAGTTATAACAAGCTCCCTTGAATGATTTCATATTCAGCTGAGAATTAGGTTAATGTAAAAATCATTATCCAAAGAAAATTATACAAATTTGTAATGATGTCAAACTCTAATCGTAAACAAGTAAAAATGCTTACAATCTGGTATTGTGCAGAATTCTTTGAAGGTTTCTCTGATCATCGATCGTAATTCTTTGTCTAACTTGGGGTTGTCAAACAGCGGTGATAATGACCTACAAAAAGAAGAAGAACAACAATAACGATTAATAAAACAAGTTTAAACAATATACTGTATAAGTGGCATTTTTTGCGCTACACATATTTTCGCATTTTTTGCACCCAAATGAGCTATCGCGAGAATATTAACACACAAATATATTTCTTCTACGGATAGGTCTATGCGATGAAGCTACAAATCGTGAATTTAAGAACATGCAAAACAGTTCAAAATCGGGCAAAGCGTTAAAAATTCATTGCGCGAAAATTACCACTTTTACAAAAGCTGAAATGGAGTAATTCTGTTATACCCTTCATAGAGGTATTCATAGTGCATGATTTTTAAGAACAACGCATACTACCGATGTAGGTGTGTAGGGTATAACAGAATTATGCCGCTGAAATACTACTACTAAAATGTACAAACAGAGCATTAATAAGAATAATGTATGGGAGGGGTATGATATTTCAGTCAGTCATATAAGCCTGGGAAAACAGACCTCATAGATACTTAGCCTTTTTACACCAACCCAGTAATCAATCTTTGAACAATTTATTGTTCATTTGTAGATGCAACTACAGATGCTTGCTTCTAATCATCATAAGGCGGCGAAAAAAGAAACCCTGTTTTACGGGCAAACGGACCTCTCAGACTGGGTTGGTCGGCCTGTCTTTACTACTTCTCTTTATTGCTTTTTCCCCCTTCAAAATGACCATTAATTCTTTTTTAAATCTGTATAAATGTTGCCATATTTTGAGAAGCAAAAAAAGATTATTTTGGGTTGGTATTCATTTGCACACAAAATTGTTGTCACCTAATTCTAAAAAATGGGTCGATGGGGCCTGTGAGAAAAGGGTTTCTTTTTTCGTCAACAAAGGAACAAAATGTTTATGTGAATTCTATGAGTAATGATCAATCAAATTTGTTCGTGTTTTAAATGGCTGAATTGGACTACAAGAAGTGAGCATCAAGCATCCAAAGATTGATTGTTTGCTCGGGGTACAGTGGAGTATTGAAACAGATTTGTTTTTGCGGAAGCATCTTGTTTAGGAAACACCATCTTTTAAGGGGATTTATAAAGTGTTACCCCAATATCGCTTGAGGACTCCTTTCCAGACCACTTAAACAGTAATGAATCTTTTCTGTTTGTTCACTAGATTTGATTGCAAAACATACGTTAAAATCAATTGTGATCAAACATCAATATATGCATGTTTTGTTTCTCAAAAAATTAGAAAAATCAATGCACTTGTACAAATATTTATATGCTCACAATAGCACTCCCTCTACAGGGTCGTGCCATTATTCATACATCAGCGTCCATGCTTTGATTTCTCTTATTTTTCTCGAAACAACAACACATCAGCATGTATTGACCTATAATTGGCTGGACCAATCTAAACATATGTATTGTTGGGATTGAATCACAGTACTTACGGTAAAACTCTTTTATCTAGAATAAACTTGAGAGACGTCATGACTCCTAACTTCACTTGACTTGTTAATGGTGGATAGAAATTGGGAATAATCTGCAAATGAAATGTAAATGAGACAAAATATGGCATTTATATTTAACAAGTTGCACGTTGAGCCAATAAGCCCTTTTTGGACAAGAGAACACATATTATTACATCTAGAGCATGAATTACCAAAACTAGTGATGGTCAATCATGACCGGGAGATTGGAATCGGCGCCGATCTGCATTGAATCAGAATCGGGGGGGGAAATGCAAGTTACCGATCCACCATACCGATCTATTGGATTATACCTTACCTGTATTAAAATACATTGAATAAAAATACACCTTGTGTAATCAAAATACATTTTCAGCTTGTCGACTGTTATTTATTCCTCATCATCATCAAATTGCCGATGTAAACAGCAGCTGGATTTTTTCTAAGAGATTTTCCCTAGCCATTCATAAAACATGTGTGACGTTAATAAAAAATAAGTGATGCTCCGCATGTGCAATAGCAATTCAGGAGTGGCAATTATTGATCCCCTCAAAGGAATTACGACAACGTTTTAGAATGTAAATCCCTGTATGCACAATTGCGATTCAGGGGTGGCAATTATTGATCCCCTCGAAGGAAATAACATTTACTACCAAGTTTTGAGAAAGTAAATCGAAAAAACAACCACACTGGATCTATAAGTGAGTGGGATTCGCGCTGGTTTCAAATTATAATTTGCTAGATCTGAATCGGGATCTGAATTGGCCCGATCTGTACATTTTCTGATCGGAAATCGATAGTACTGATCTTGGGTTGGATCAACCATCACTAACCAAAACATTAGGTTAGGTAGAAATATCTGAAACTAAAAAGAATTGCAGCTACAACAATATCTGTTGTGAGTAAAATGGTTTTCAACTTCAACCTGCAATATAAACTGCTCACAAAAAGTTAGGAAACTTTTTTTTATCAAGTATATTTTTATTATTTATTACCCTCTTTGTATCTGTTATATATCAATGGAAAGCTGAAGTGTTCTTCTTTAAAATGATACCACATTTGCAATGATTACATGTTGCTGAACTTGGCCACATGAATGAGAATGAGGCAAAGTCACAAATCAAATGTGCCAAAATTACCGTTATCTGTGCTAAACAGTCAATTAGGTAATGGTCAATAATCAAACCGGTCATGCTTGAGAACCATGAATGGTTTACACAGAGATTTGCACCATTGAGCACAACACACACACCCCAACCCTCATCTCTTTAGAAAACCATTATTTGGGTATTTGCAAGACTGGATTAACAATGACTCCAGGTGGAAGGTCATGAAGGTAAGTGATGAAAGGTTTAGGCCTACAACTTGTACATTTTTCTGAGACCCGATAAACGTTTTGCAGTTTCAATATGCCGCGTTTAACAGATTTGGAGAGAGCCCATGCCATTACCTATTGACTGTTTAGCACAGATAACGGTAATTTTGGCACATTTGATTTGTGACTTTGCCTCATTCTCATTCATGTGGCCAAGTCCAGCAACATGTCATCATTGCACATTTGGTATCATTTTAAAGAAAAACACTACAGCTTTCCATTTATATGCAACATAATACAAGCGGGTAATAAATAATAAAAATATACTTGATTAAAAAAAGTTTCCTAACTTTGTGTGAGCAGTTTACATCAATGGCTCATACAATTGTACATTAAAATGTAAACATGATATGCAAACAATTTATTTTGCAAAACTGAAATTATATCATATTCCATCCCTAATTTATTTGAACAACCAATATGACCACCAAAACTCTTGAATCTTTTTGAGTAAAACTAATTATATATTCTGTTGGCTATCTATGAAATGAATATTTATGGGTTGTGCATCAGTGATGCCGCTGTGAAGGAATATTGCTTTTAGATTGCTGTTACCTATCAATAACCAAGAAATAATTAAAAACGGTAATACTGCACACCAACAAAGTTTATGACCTGAGATACAATTACACACAAGCAAATTTATGTGGGTATATGACATAAAATACTGTAAACGTGGAAATGTTCGCGCTACTTTAATTTTTGCGCTTTTCGCGCTCCAAGCAGCTACCGCGAAAATAAAAACACACAAATATATCTATTTTGTGTATAAGTCTATGTAATGAACTTTCAAATCGCGATTTTAAAAACAAGCGAAATGGCTGAAAATCAACAAAGCGCGAACATTTAATAACACAAAAATTAGCACTTTTACAGTACCATAGTGAACTTGATATCTGCATCCCAATCAAAAAGCTGTTGTTGCTGAATGATAGGTCATCTTCTGATGCTTGTGAATACATATACCTAGCCATCTGTGGAACAATTTATCACCATCTATTCATATTGATTTAGAACATTTGTCACTCGGTCAATTCAAATCCTATATTTCCACTGTAACATAATTGAATAATATCATAATTTGTATTATAATTTGTATTATATTTAAACACTGTAACATTTGTTATTTGTATGCATTTATGTATCGAAATGAGGGCCTGCTTGGAAAGCAGTACAAGTCACTGAAGCATATTACCCTCAATAATGAAAGCATAAATAAATGTCTACTTACTCTACATAGGAAATCTAGAAGTGTTGCTGTGATAGCAGGATGAGACCTCATTGAATATAATATGTACTTACTCTACATAGGAAATCTAGAAGTGTTGCTGTGATAGCAGGATGAGACCTCATTGAATATAATATCTACTTACTCTACATAGGAAATCTAGAAGTGTTGCTGTGATAGGAGGATGAGACCTCATTGAATATAATATCTACTTACTCTACATAGGAAATCTAGAAGTGTTGCTGTGATAGCAGGATTCTACTTACTCTACATAGGAAATCTAGAAGTGTTGCTGTGATAGCAGCATTGTACTTACTCTACATAGGAAATCTAGAAGTGTTGCTGTGATAGCAGCATTGTACTTACTCTACATAGGAAATCTAGAAGTGTTGCTGTGATAGCAGGATGAGACCTCATTGAATATAATATCTACTTACTCTACATAGGAAATCTAGAAGTGTTGCTGTGATAGCAGGATTCTACTTACTCTACATAGGAAATCTAGAAGTGTTGCTGTGATAGCAGCATTGTACTTACTCTACATAGGAAATCTAGAAGTGTTGCTGTGATAGCAGCATTGTACTTACTCTACATAGGAAATCTAGAAGTGTTGCTGTGATAGCAGCATTGTACTTACTCTACATAGGAAATCTAGAAGTGTTGCTGTGATAGCAGCATTGTACTTACTCTACATAGGAAATCTAGAAGTGTTGCTGTGATAGCAGGATGGGACCTCATTGAATATAATATCTACTTACTCTACATAGGAAATCTAGAAGTGTTGCTGTGATAGCAGGATGGGACCTCATTGAATATAATATCTACTTACTCTACATAGGAAATCTAGAAGTGTTGCTGTGATAGCAGGATGAGACCTCATTGAATGATGCATCACAAGTATTGCTGGCTCTGTGTACAGAAAAGGAAAGAAAGGGGAGCAAAAAAAAAAGCAGATGTAGAACACTTTGTACAAAGAGGACAAGGATAGTCTCTGGTCAAAACCAAAGAAGATTTCTTGATCAGTACTAGCATGCTTCACTTTCATCACATGACCACTGATTTCTGTCACCAGTGTCTACTGGTTTCCATTGACATTACAGTGCAAGGAAATGCTTATAAAGTTGTTAAACGAGGGTCTTTAAGAAAATCCTGTTGCAAGTAATATGATTGATTTGTCTTTAATACAGTCCTCTCTTGATTTTCTTAAAGACCCTATATTTTTATAAATACAAGTTTTAGATGGGATTCTACTTCTTTCATATTTGTGGCCAAGTTAGCCTATCTGTACCATGTATTAGATGGTATAGAGGTCAGACGACCTTCAGCTGTTAATTACTTGAACACATGTGTGGCACTGTTTGTTTTGGGGGGAAAGCCCTATTGCCAGTGTAGTGTTGCAAAGCATGCGGGCCCGGGGGGGGGGGGGGGGGGGGGGCACTGACATTTGAAAAGGGTATAGGTATGTGCCGCGCTGAAGACCCCCTTTTTCACCCTCTGCTGCTAGTTCTTATGACCCCCCTTTTGAGCCTGCATCAGTTCTTAAGACCCCAATTTTATTGAAAATTCAAAAATCGCGAAATTTTGCGTTCCAAAGCCCCAATTTTGTGTTCCAAAGCCCCAATTCTTCAAAAATGTTGCGTTCTTAAACCAAAATAAATCGAAAATTGAACTATAGGCCAGTTCTCAAGACCTATTTTTTGGAAAAAAATCAGTTCCTAAGACCCTATTTTTCGTCATAAAATCCACTCAGTTCAGTTCTGTAGCCCCCCTTTTTGAGAACCTGGGCGGCACACCCCTACCCAAAAAAAAGTTGAGTGCCCCCCCCCCCCCCCCCCCCCCCCGGGCATGCGGGACATGCACAAGAAATCTTCTTTGGGTCATAACAACACAATATAGTACTTGCTGTCTAATGACCGATTTTAATTTTGAGATGAATTATATCAGTTACCATCAGTGTAATATTAATCTCTACACATGGTTGGAAGATGTGGCATTTATTTACGCTGTCAACTATTGAGTGTACTATTCAACAAAACAAATAAAAAACTTTTTCAGACCAGACAAAAAAGTCCATCCTGTTTTACACATCTAACAATCCCATATTTGGCGTTTTCAACATCCATATATGGGTATTTGTATGTAAAATAAAATTTACAAACTAACTATCAGCACAGGAAAGTATCTGCTGATAGAACATGGTATTCATGATTTGGCTATAACCTTGAACATATTGGGCCGTATTCTCGTACTAAACACACTTTTAGCTTAAAACTGTGTCTAAAAACTAAACTTGTGTCTAACTAAAACGGGAGTTTATCGTTTAAACAACGTGTTTAAGACCAAACAAAGAAGAAGGTCTGTCTCAGAAGCCCGCCCGCATTGGTATGTGAAATCAGCTACGGTGCGTAGGTCTATGCGCTGAGGGCTAAAAACTTCTTTTTTTTCTTCTTTTTTTTCTTCTTTTTTTTTTTTGATTTAAAAAAAGAAAGGGTAAAAAAAGTTCTCTGTAAGCTTGGATAGCAACAACAACAAAAATAGCAAAAAAAAAGAAAAATCGCGTACCTCAGCCTTTTTGTAAATTTTTTTTTTAAAAATCGCACAGCACTTAGCTTATTTGCAAAATGTTTCTGAGACAGACTTTCTTCTTTGTTTGGCCTAACTAAACACCGTTTTTAACTCTGCGCATCTCGTTCCCAGGGTGGTTGTGCATTACTGTATACAGGTATTATTTTTGTTGTGGCCTAATGGGTTACAATAGATATCAACCGAATACCTTGAATGCACATGTATTTTTAATACTACACGATCTGCTCGGCAGCTTACACCGGGCACAGTTGAGTAATCATTCAAGACATACAGTTCGTGTATTTGATTAGTTAAACGCGCCTTAAACTACCCCCATACTCATGTTTTAAAGTTAAACACTTTTCAGTGAGTTAGACACATGTTTAAGTTAAACAAATGTATGAGAATTGCATTTAGTTAAACGATGTGTCTAAAGTCAAAGTAAGATGCATGTTTAGCTTAAAACAGTGTATAACTAAGTACAAGAAAACGGCCCACCATGTCAGAAGTAAATTAAGATGTGAGATCTAATCAATGTTTATTCTGAATATTATCATTCTACTGATGTGTTTGCCATGCTGACTTACCTATATCCATGATATTTGCTCTAGATTGGATGAAAAATAACCAATCGTAGAAAAGAGCTAATTTTGCACTGGAAGCTGCCACATTAGACTGTGAATACAAATGTACAATAGAATGATGATAGCGTTAAAAATATGGAGTACATGGAACTGGTAGATCCTGATTTCATGGTTTTAAATGCCTGTATGATGTTGCAAAGTCAATGACAGCCCCAACCTCAGTATCTGTCCATTAAGGGAGGAAAATTGCATCATGTATGTTAATAATCTCCAAAAAATAATTTTTCAAAGGGGTAATCACCTCCACAGCCCCGCCATATAGCTTTAAAAAACCATTTGACTTATGCATAAGAAGTGAAAGCACCAGACACTCTTGCTTCATTTAAAAACAATTTTGAGAGGGTCTAAAAAGTTGTTTTCCTTGCAGCATTCTCGTTAAATCTGCCTTTGATTTTAAGAACATTAGACATAAACTTACTGTACATGTTGTAAGAAGCCAACCAATAACAGCCCATCTTTGAATGATGTCGGAACACAACACTTCATTTGAGGGGTGTACAGCGCAACAGATGTAGCGGATCAAATCACATCGTAACGATTGGCTTTCTGGAGTTGACAGATACTGAAACAAACATATATTTTAATGGTTACCTCTGTTAAAGTTTTAAAAAATTGAAATGTATATACTGGTTTCCCATTTTATCTGTTATAGAAGTTAACATACCTAGTAGGATGAGATCATTACAAATAATTGAGGCCTTCCTTAGCATTAGTCAGTATACAGAACACCAATGGCTTTTTGTGTGAATATCATTAAGCACATTTTGCATGGCAACAAATCAATCATATTGAGAAAACAAATCTTTCATTGATATACATTAGAACTCCCCGAGTTGTTAAGTATAGTAAGGGTTTCAAATCAATTGAATTTTTTTAAATGAATAAAATAAACATTTCAATAATATGTTTTGAAGAATTTAAAACAAAAACATTTCTGTTGAAAAGACAAGTAACAGCTAAATAAATTTATATTGAAATGTAACTAATTTCTCACAGGTAGACAAATCTTACTTTTTGTGCTGAAAGAAAGATGTCAAGTCTTAACGCAATTCTAGAAGTAGTGCAAATTTGATGTAAAACATGATAGTCACACAAAATACTGTTTGGTGCTATAATAGCGACAGTGGTCTCATGGCACAACTGCTCATAAATAAGTTATAAATTCCACAGGGTGATATATATATAATATGTTCCTATCAATGGCTACTAATGTTTTGTGAACAAATCCATTAATACCAGGGAATAAGTTACTCACATTTCGGTTACCAACTAGTCCAGCACGCAAGCCACACGCCCACAAACGCCCTCTACGTCATCCAGTTAAGGGTGGTGTAAAAGGCAGCAGTGAGTGGACGGACCGGTTGTCAGCCTTATCTACTGGTAGAGAGCTGATGCTTGCTTGCTAGCTGCTAGTTTATACAAACAATCCATATCAACTTGTTTAAAAAGATATAGAATTGCTTTAAAGAAGATGTGTTTTTCTGCCATGGTGTGTATAATATGCCAATATTGTTGGTGCTTTAATAAAGCCTACACATTGAATACATAGCTGTGTATCTTATTGTAGAATCTGAATCTTCTTATATAGATGACAGATAGTCACGGCTTAAGTAAAGCCTAGATCAGGTCAATCAGAAGATGTCCAAAATATGATGCTGTTTAATTGTTTTTTAAATAAGTGGTATCACTCCAATAGATCTTAGAATTTGGTTCCATCCTATTTCTGGCAGTTCATTTGTATTAACCGAGTATGCCACTTTGCATACATATGCTCAAACTAATTACTGTGATGAAGCTGTCACTTTGTAATAAAATGCATCCACATAATTATCACATACCGCCCTACACTTAAATATTAGGTTAGTAATAGCAACAACAACAAAACATCCAATGGCATCAACCACTATATTGTATTGGTAGCAAACTATGTGAATAACGCAAGGCATGAAATGGAATTACTGAAGTAGAAATTTCCCTGCAATAATAATTGTGACAGTGTTTCCGCGTCACAATGGCACAAACATATTTCTTCAACTTAAAGGTCTAGAAAAAGAACCACAATTGGTGAATTTTAACAACAAATGAAATTGTTAAATTTGGCAGAACGTATCAATTAAGCACCCGCAAATTACTAAATTTATGGTACAATTAAGTCACTCTTACCTGTTTTTGAAACCAGTCCTGATACCTCTTTTGTTGCCCAAATTTGACCTGAAGAAAAAGCATGATTAAAAACAAGATCATGAGAGTGAGACATGGGCAATGTCTTGCTAGACGTCCTGTAACGCATAACAATTCAAATGTGTTGTAATAGTACAGGGTTTATTTGCTATAAGACGTGATCAAGTTGGCATGTAATTTAAAAACTGATATTATATCAATATTGACTTCTCATGTGGAGAATAGTATGCAAATATTGACTGCAATGAGGGGCATGGTTCAATTTATAGGCCCGCAGTGATCTCGAAAACCAGACTATGCCCAGAGGCATTAGCCGAGGGGCATAGTCTGGTTACGATATCACCACGGACCTATAATTTGAACTGTGACCCGAATGACAGCAGTCGATATTTGATTTATATACCGTATATATAGATTGCTGCCATTTGATTGGTTAAAAGAACATTTCCTATAGACATATTCACCATAGGCCAACCAAGGTCTAATGAAATGAAGGTACATGAGACCAAACCTTCATTGTTCTGTTGCCTAAGGAAAAAGTAGAATCAGACAAAATATTGATTTCCAAATTTAGAAGGTTTGTCACTGTATATTTTTACCGCTAACTACTAGTGCTAATACTATAGAGGTAGCGATTGTACTAACAGCGTATTTCACTGGACACTTTAGCATTTAGGCTAGCTGAATCCATGATATCTTTGATACCTTCTTCGTCAACAAGCGCAACTAGAGCAATTTGCTTTTTAGTCATTTCTTAAAATGGTACAACAACACGAAACTGATCATGTATATTGTAAACAGAACTTTACGCTGTCAAACATTGCGTAAATATATACAGGATGTTCAAAACGAAATTGTCCGTCGCTTATTACGTTTCGTCAATCGGGGCCCGCCCTGGCGATTCAGGTGTTTCAAACGGATCGCGCAATGCGGACCGCTTGTGTTGTGAAGCACGGGTGTGACTTCATCTAAAAAAGACTATGCCCGGGCATAGTTGTTTTACATGATGTTATATTGAAATTGAAGGCATAGCTTGATTATCCCCTCACTTTTAACCAATCAAATGACAGGAATCTATGTATGCGGTATATAATAAAAGCTATTCCCCAATAGTAAAAGCTATTCCCCAAGTCCTACTATTTTTCAGAGGCTCGAGGCCTATGGTGAAGGATTGGAAACCTAGTCAGACAATGACACTACTACATCTTGAAATTGCAATCATCAACATTTCGCTGAAGTGCCTGTATTGTTAATAGGCAAGAGAAGAACTGCTGCACCACCTATTCTGAATCACATACACCTTGTCGTGTAGTACAGGTTAGAATTATAATAGCCAACTCCTTGAATATCTAAATATCATTTAATTAACTAAATGTGATATGAACAAGCAAAATGAATCAGCTGTTGTAAGTATTGATTTTAAAACATAACCAAACAAATGCTGGAAATATTTTATTTTTCTCTGTTGTTTTGAAAACCCTTCAATGGCTCATTTCTTTGAAATATGTGTTCATTTAAAATGAGAATTTTTGCAAACAGTATCACTGCAAATGGCCAATTGAGTCAAGTAGAAAACCTAACAATGTGTTATTTTGTCAACTTTAGACCCATTTCGATTGATGGCATCACAATTGTTTTAGCTACACTAGAGAGAGAGGCATGGTGTAGAAGCTTGTCACCCCACCCCATCTATTTTGCAACAATGTAGACTAGGTTCAATTCTACCAGTGCAAAGGACTGTAAAAGCTGAAATTTTCTTGTGGGGTTTTATTTTCGATCAAAATATTTTTCCGCAAAAATTCTAACAAGCGAAAATGTTGTTTTCAACATTCATGCAGTGCATCCAGAAGGTAGCCCGCGAAAAAACCAATTCGCGAAATGTCTATGATGTCAAAATGTGCGAAAATATCTTTGCGCGAAAATATTGGCTTTTACAGTATACAAGGTTTATGTGCAAATAGTGCCCTTAATCCCTGGTCCATAATCGCATCGCATAGTTTTTACCAAGAACTCCTAGTGTGCATTCTCAAATGGTTTAGAACCCAATTGATCATCAGTAAATAAATAATAACATTCGTCTTTGTCCAGAAGAGGCCATACTGGATTATACCAATATGGATTCTCAAAGAGAGCCAAAAATCTTATTCAAATTCAAGAAAAGCTTTGTGGAAAAAAGTATGCTTGACTCTTCAAACCTTTGATGTAAGGAATACGACTTTCTTCTCCATGTCAGGTGTGAGACGACAGGCAAGGTACTTGGGTGATGTTCTCTGTCCCATGAGTTGCGGAACACCTGATGAAAGAATTATTTAAAAGGTGTTTTTTTTGTAATGTAAAGCAGAATAGAATAGTATGACTTGTTCTGAATATTTACCGAACAGTAGGGCTACTTTCATCAGTTTTTACTTTATTTCAAAATTGTCAAGAAAATATCTCGAAATAGGTTTGTGTACAGCAGGGTGGACAATGTAGATATCATGAACGCAACTATAACCTACCTCCAAACTGTGGATTGATTGCCTGAGGTTTATGTAGTATGT
The DNA here is from genome assembly GCA_035610835.1 of Ophiura sarsii. Taxonomy (NCBI): domain Eukaryota; kingdom Metazoa; phylum Echinodermata; class Ophiuroidea; order Amphilepidida; family Ophiuridae; genus Ophiura; species Ophiura sarsii. The sequence continues at coordinate 7,282,658 of CM069452.1, read as the reverse complement.
CTTTCCACAGCAGTTCAAACTCTGGTATTCGTGCAACATTCTGTAGAAGTCTTAAGAGATCTCTGCCTATTCTACAACATTCCATAAACTGAGACATAGAAACATGTAACAACGAAAACATTAACAAGTATATAAATTATCAATTGGTTTTTTTTAATCAGCCGAATAACACAAAGCTCTTTAAAACTTTGACTTAGCGCTTTCTTTATTCTCAGCTAAACAGGGGCCTAACATACTCAACCACGACGAGGGCATTTATTCTCTGAGTCACATGTTTGATCCACTCATCACAACAACTTTGCATCCTGGGAACGAGAATATCATCTCTCGCGGGAAAAAGAAGAAGTGGATCAAACCATTATTACTGAAGTGAAGAAGTCAACCGAACTGGTTGACGAAAGAAACCGCCTAAATGTGAGTACATTTATTGGATTTGTTCAACAAAATATCAACTTTCACAAAGCTCTTTATATTAGACAAACTGATCTGATGAGAGTTTAGCTGCTGGGAGAAGTTATTGTGTAACGGTGATGAGTTATGGTCAAAATAATGGAGAAAGTAACTTGGACAACATTATCATCACCAGCATTGGTAACTATATATTAGTTTAACTGCAGGGAAATCTTTTGGCTTTGACATTGCAAGGAAACCAATTGAGCGGACAGCAGAAGCTCATTAATATCTCAAGCTTATCTCAAACTACTGTTGTTTTAAGGATATTTCATAAAATCCTACTCCCAGACACGACCAGAAACACTCTCAAATGTGAAAAGATATACTCTTTCTGAGTTCCCCTTCTTTGCACTACAATTTACTAACAATGCAAGGACAACCTCGCCCAGATTCATCAAAGCTGTGTAATATTTTGTTATTTCTTCAACATCATATGGATGGGACTTTCTGTTTAGGAATGCACATATTTCCCTTATCATACCAATATTTACTTTGATGTCCAATAAGTAAGTTTTGAATAGGGAACAAGGGACAGTATTTTACTCACCTTATTTCTCAACAATGTGATGCAAAACTCCACTTCTTTTTGTCTCAGCGCAGATAGCGTCTGTGCATTGTGATCTTCAATAACACGAAGGTATGTGAAGAGTGCCATACACATCAATACGGGAAACTTTTCTAACCAAACTCTAATCAAACAACACAAAAAATAAGATTGAAGGAATATTATATCAAAGATATTTGAAAGTGTAAACCAAATAGCACGCATGCGCAGTCAAAAAACAGTCAAAATTGATTATTTTTTAAAAGTGGATATTTTCGTGCTATATTTATATTTGCACTTTAGGCGCTCGACCCAGCTACTGCGAAAGTAATAACGCGCAAATATATGTCTTTTAAGCATGGGTCTATGTGATGAAGCTACAAATCATGAATTTAAAAACACTCAAAGCAGCTGAAAATCTGCCAACTAATTAAACCTGCACAAATTACCACATTTACAGTCCAACCTCGGTTATCCGGACATGATGGGACCAAGCAATGGCCGCCGATTGGCCGGATAAGTGAAAAATCTGGATAAGCGAATTATGTGTAAAAATCTGGATTGACTGTCCTGACAAAAGCAGGGTACTGAATGAGGGGTAATTACAGTGGCAATGTATTATTTACAGCACCACCAACATTAAAAGACGGCCTTCAATGCTTCAGAGTGTGAAAATAAGGTGATTAGGCTGTAAAAACTTTTTTCTTTTCTTTTTGGATCATTCAGCTTGATAACAGAGTTATCTGGATAAAAGGGGGTCGGATAACCGAGGGCAGACTGTACTCATCTTTATTACTTTTTGAGAGCCCTTTGCTGATGTTATAGTCATGATTAACCAAGAACCCTTTGCTGTTGTTAGTCATGGTTAACCCACTGTTTACACACAGCACACACAATTGAAGCACAATATATTCATGGTATTGGAAGTCTATGGACAAGCCTAAACCTGCACAGCCAAATATTGTTGTCTATCTCACAGGCTTTTTGTTCTTGTTCTATACCTAAAAATCAGCCTAGTTTTCAAGATGTACCTTCTGATGGGATGCGATATAATTTTGTGTGGTTTTTTTTTTGGGGGGGGGGGGGTCGACTTAATTCTTTAAATTTTGTTCAATGTTTTGATACAAAAAGGTTGGATTACGTACAATTGTAAATGTATTTGGTACATAGCTTTGATTTAAACAATTCTTTCAAATTAAAATAATCTCACAAATATGTTGGTCAGGATGCCCCATCATCTCTACTGTACTGATATGTGTGACTACATAATGCATTTCTTACCTATTTTCCATGAACAGATCCAGCATAGCCTCTGCAAGCCACATATTCTTTGGTGAAAGATCACCACCTACAGAACAAAGCGATCAGAATGTGTTTAGCAGTAGTGCTTGAAATAGGCCCACATTTCTTATCAGGATCAATATTTTGAAAGGCATCAGGCTATATTTTAAAAAAAAGTTTCTCTCAAAGCTCCCGCGTGCGTTAGTTAATTGATGCATGTTAGGAAAAAAAGAAGTTTTTTTTCTTCTTTTTCATTTTTTTCAACAACAAAAAAATCCCAAAGTTTCATCGATTTTATTGATCACATCATTTTAAATACAAAATGTCACTTTTACAATGATGTCAATATTTTATATTTATAATAAAATGCATTCCGCATTAGGTTTTGAAAAACTGAAAAGCTTTGAGACAAAAGATTTTTTTAATATAGCCTTAATTAGTAGATGGTGATGTTGAGTGCCCTTACAAGTGTCATTCGTCTTTATATTATATCCTATTTCAGACTTGAGGACAATATGCAATCCCTGCACACCTATTTTTGATTCACCCTGTATAAAAAGGGAATGCATTTACCCTTGCCCTCCTAAAAGGGGTGGTTACCACCCTTTGCCCTAAGAATTTTGACAGATTGCGCTACAATGCAAAAGACAGTGCTCTAGGGCGTCTAGGTGATCTCTATTACATCCTTTGCATCATTTTGACGAAAAAAATTGAGGGTACCACCTTACCCTGGGGTAGGGAAAGCCCCCCCCCCCCCCCCCCCCCCCCCCCCCCCCCCCCCCCTTAGTAAACTGTGTTACAATACGTCTCAGTAGGACAAGGGTTAAGAGGTTGTTGGTATATTGGTGGCCAGTTAAGCTAGCTTACACCAAATCTGCCTGCATATCTTTTTGATCACCTTACAATATAAATGAAATAAAGATAACATTACACCACATGCTATAGTCTATTTGGCCATCACGAGACAGTGACGAAACTGCGTATTCTACAAATTGCAGATAACGTGCGCACCTACTCGAGGCGCTGAAGACACACGAGCGTTGAAAGACGGAAGATACATATGTCATATGTGTGCGAAAAGCTACGTCTGTTAAGTTACGTCACTGTCCAGAGGAAGCCAACTAGAGTATATACCTACCTGCTATCTGTTTGATGAGAGATGAACACACATTGTCTACACCTGTTACAGAATTCTTTACCATCTCTCTTGTGATCCATACACACTGTAATGCAAGAAATAATTAAAAATTGATGCGTAAGTCAAAGGTTGATTGATAGAAATTATTCTTTAGTACAAATAACATCCTTCAATACTGTCAAACTGTGCAATTTCAAAGACTGGTTGGACCCAAATTCAACTGAAGAAATTGACATCCCAATATCATGGTGGACTCAAAACTGGCCAGTAAAGAGCATACAAGAGGAATTAGGAATTGATTCAGGGTTAGAGCTACAAATGGTAGGTGCTGATTTTCAGTAACCACCATTTGGTCTTTACCACCTGCAATCAAGGCCCATGAAAATATGGAAGCCTTTTAACCTTGTGCCGCAAAATAACTGAAAATGCATTCAGAAATCATTTAGTCCATTATTGGATTTTGACCCTCTTTTTGACCAGCACTATAGTCGTCGCCAGAATACTTCGGCACTTTTTAAAACCGCCAATGCGCGCGTCTAGTTAAGTGAGCATGTGGGCGGGGACATTCATGACCCCTAGATACGATCGCGGCCAATCGGATTACAGGGGCCGCGACGCGTCGAACTGCTCAAAGATAACGCTGTTCTACAACGCACTTCCGTGTTTACGCTGTACGCAGTTGTCACAGAAAAAAGTGCCGAAGTATTCTGACCACGACTATAACATCAGTCTATAAAGCTACACCCCTAAATCAATTGACCTTTGACATGAACAAACAAAAACTCTTGCATACTCATTAAATCCTTCTAAAATGACACTTCAAATAATGTTACTAACTTCTTTTGCAATCTGTACGATTTATTGTAACTACATGTAGAGCTTTTTTTTTTTATTATCTTTCGCTAATGTTGCAAGTTAACAGTTTTTATTTTATTTCCAAATATAAAAGTCTTTAACGTGATGCGATCCAGCAAAATGATTTGGAACTTGCAAATATTGATTTTGAGATATAATAACCAAACAAAGGGTAGAAACTAGAAATCGTTTCGTTTTCTGTTGTTTTAAAGGTAGATGTTCCGATCACATTTTCATAACACAAATTTTTCTCAAACATATGGAGATTTTCATATCATACGAAAGATCATATTTTTCTGATCAACATACTGAAATTTGACGGTCCAAATCAGTATGATTTAGAAGAAATCGGCGAAATAACATCGAATTACCGCAAAAAGTGGTTAACCACCAATATAGTTTGTGTACAACTCAATGGGCACATTTCACGGCATCTTGTGTGTCTAAAATCAAACTTTGGAATACGACTTTTTAAGGATGATCTTTCATGTAGAATAGAAAACTTCAAGTTGAAAATCGGAACATCTACCTTTAAATCCCCTTCAATTGCTATCTTTTAAAAAAAGTGTCAGTTTAAAATGGAGGTTTTCTGCCAAATGTAGCTTTGCAAATACCCAATACCATGATATATTCTGCTTCAGACTCATTACTTGATCGCATCACATGTGTCTTTTCCCTACCTGTGCTCTGGGTGATTCTTTAAGTTTCATAAACTTTTCTACGATAAGCTGGTTGAGTTTTGACCATGCCAACATCATGCCATCCCTAGATATCATGCTCAGATCACGGTATGTCTGTCAAAATAAATACAATATGGGCAATTCCATAGATTGGTGATATGACCTGAAAATTTTAAATTCAATTTGGATGCTTATTACCCATATTATTTTATTGTATACACTTGTAGGTATATGGGACAATCAAATGTTTGAATGATTTGTTTGTAAATTTCAAGAAATTATCGTCATAAGTTAGAAAGTGTTTTTTTCATAAAAAATAAGTAAAAATGTGTGTTCAGGTTATGTTGACCTCTTACATATTAATATTAACCGTAAATATAAATATTTGTTGATTTCTGAAATGCATAATACCTTAGTTTCAAGTTACCAACTATGAAAAATACCTATGCATTGACACAAGTTGGGAGGAATCTCCTGTGTGTCCGATGGTAAATGAAAATGTAACGTGAGTAACGATAAACATCCAATAGTTGTCCTACTCAATTGTTCTTTGCTTTTAAATTCTGCCAAATGGAATAATAATCATACTCCAGGTACTTAATTTGAAAACAGGAAATATAATGGGCTATGTGTAGTTTTATTAAAATGGCAGCGGTTTGAAAACTGTAACGTGAGTAACAATTGTAACGTGAGTAACAAAAATGTAACGTGAGTAACGGCCTAAAATGCATTGTAGCAATAAGAAATGGATCTCTTTTTGCTTTTACTGCACTTAGTTTGATTCATTTATCAGTCTTATGTCAGTCTAGCACTTCCATCACTTCGTACGCATATTTCAAGGGGTCATTGCGTGTCTTTCCAAGTTTTTCAACAAGTAAAACAGTAATTTTGTCCTCTGAAAGTCACTTTTGAAGGAAAATATTCAATTTTGTTGGTTACAAAGTGTTAAATATACATGCATAGCTTATGTACACAAAATATTGTAGAGCATTTTCTGCATATTTCTTGCGTTCATCGTTCCTAAGTTCAAAAATATTGATTTTGCGCAAAGGTGCTGAATTCGGAAACCTTGATAACTATGGTGTAATTCATCAATTATATGCAATTATTTTCACCTAACACTTGTTAAACATAATGTTAAGTTTCAAAAAAGAAAATAGCTCTCAAATTGTTTCTGTTTTAATGCAAACTGATACCATTTTCATCAAGATATTGTTGATATAACAGGTAGAGAGTTTGCAAAATGTCCTGTGAACTTGTGTAGCGGTCATAATTGACTGTTTGGAGACATAATAACATTTTGGGAAATTAAATACATCATGTCAAGACTATTTCATAACATTTTGAGCTAATCTGCATGAGCTATATAAATTCAATTTGAATTTGCAAAAACAAGTAACGTGAGTAACGTAACGTGAGTAACAGCTATTTTGGTCAATTTTCTGAAAAGTGTTTGTCTAATCAGATTAGTTTCACCTTGCATTTGTAGATCTTAATGTTAGCTTTATCAACCATGTTAAACTTGTTTCTAAAAATATCCTGTATGAGGACACTTTGTGAATGAAGGCTTGTTGCCATTTTATGATGGCCAATCAAATGTAACGTGAGTAACAAAAGTGTTTTCCTTCTCACTCGCAAGTCATGTCTTGTATTGCAATTCTAATTGCATATAAAGTTAGTGTTGGGTCTTGTGTAACTACTGCAGAAAAAATAATTCTGTCAAGCTTGTTCTTCTAAAAAATATGGCACTTCCAAAAGTGTAACGCAGTGAAAAAGCGTAACGTGAGTAACATGGAATTGCCCATATCACAAATCATTACAATGAGCACAATGAGTGCAGGATTGGGGTCTTTGTCTGAGGCCCCGGGGCATCTATTGTTTTCCGAGTTGTATCAATATTGTCCAAATTCCATCCATTCTCATTTTTCTGGCATTCAGGAACAAAAATATGTCTGGATTCCGTCCCAACTGGTAGGCCAAAATAGGCTTGTAAGTTACGATTTAACAACAGATAAATCAAATATAATTATGAGAATCAGTCAACATTGTCCGGCCTGTCTTCCCAGGCACTAAGCCACGACCCTCAGCTACTCATCCGCGCAGTAAACCGCGCTCACTATATCGGCTCGGTTGATTACATTATTGAAAACCGTCCGCACATGCGCTTGAAGTTGGCTTAAGTAGTATTTTTTAGTACTCAAGAGGTTAGGGTTAAAAAAGGGATCACTGATAATTAGTTGGTAAGGATCAGTATAATGTTTAAGAATCGACATTAAAAAAATGCAAACCAAGAGACTTTTGAATAATGTGAGCCTCTGAAAGATGACTTCTTAAGCCCATTTTCCACCAACATACCACCTGCTTAACCAGAACCTTCCTCATCACTACAAAACACTTCACTACTAGGTGCTAGGTAATGTTTCCTTCCCCAGTCTTGTGACAATCATATGCGGAGGAAAAGATTTTAAAGCTGACTCCATAGCTCAATTGGATACGGACCAGACTGCCACACAGATGAGCCGGTTTGATTCCCATCCCAGTGCCGAACCGTGTTCAATTCCTGGAACGGGTGCAGTCAGACATTCCCCATAATTTTAACCGTTTTTCAACACTGATAAGTTTTATTCCTTAAAACACACCTACAATCTTGTTCAAAACCTGTTGGGACACTATACACGTGCGCATGAAATGTCTTCCAAAATGAGTAGAAAGCTGTCAGTTGAAAGTATGATAGTCAAAACTAGTTTATGTAAAACTGCCATCCCTCAACCACCCCCCAAAAAAACCCAACACAGCCCGTTGCTGGACGATGCTTTTATATGGACCAACACTGAGTTTAGGGGGAGGGACCACCGTTTCACAGGACATGCAGGAAGTGTCCCAACAGTTTTGAACATGATTGTAGGAGGTCGGGTTAAAGGCATATGTTGTGATCTTTTCCAGGGGTCGCCCTACCCATGATTTTTCTTTTAAAGTAGATTTTCTTGCAGATTAACATTTCTGATCATATATCATAAATATATTCTGAATTACAGAGCGATACGATTCCTAATTACTTTGAAATCATGGTTTTTAAGGGTTGAAAATAGATTGTTCGCTAGCGAACAATCTATTTTCACTCTATTTTCACTCTAAAAACCCTGATTTTGAAGTAATTAGGAATCGTATCGCTCTGTAACTCAGAATATATTCATGATTTATGATCAAAAATGTAAATCTGCAAGAAAATCTACTTTAAAAAAAAATTGGGCATAGAGGGGGGGATCACATAATATACCTTTAATTGAGATCGATGATGGTGCATCCCGAGCAAAAAATACTGCAAGTCACGACTTGCAAATCCCCCTGGCTACTGGGAGATTCACTTAATGGGAGTAGTTCAGAATATCCATTTAATCACGAATGCGAGAGCATCTTGTAGGGAAGTCTAGTGGTCATTATCGAACAGGTCATACAGCAGTGGTTCCCAACTCTTTCTGGTGGTGACCCCATTCCAGAAACCAGCATCAGAGCGCGACCCCTCACAAAAATCACATGTGGGGGCCACATAATAGAAACTTAGCTCAATGAATTTGTCCTGGTAAGGTCGTTCGCGTGATGCGCCGGCCATCTGTATGCACCGGCCATCTGTATGCACCATGGCGTAACTAGATTATTGAATTGATATTGGTGGGGGGGGCAAGAACTGAAGGTCAACTGAACATTGTTCTGAGTCAAGAAATGCGCGCGCAGCACGCGAACATTTTCGACTTAACACTTATTCTTTCGATTGAGGTACATTTGGCTCTAAACAAGCTTGTACCAGAGAATATTGCATTTTGAAAATTTCATCTGTGTACTTTTGACCATCATAATTCCATGATTTCTCCGGGGATTCCTCTTGTCTTGTCAAATGAACCGACAGTGCCAATCTCAACCGACACGACGTCCGCTGGTTACGCCACTGTTTCTTCACAAAACGTAACAACTTTAAAATGTGGGTAATAAGAAACGAATCGGTGTAATTAGGCACGCCCTTCTGTTCAACCCCGTGAGAAGTATGCACGCACAGCTGCTGTAAATTAGGTCAATGATCATGCAATAATTCTCCGTCATCTCTGTGCAGATCGATTGGAATGAGGCGATAAGTTACATTGGGTTATTAGCCAATGTATTTGTTATATAACTATTACACTTTTCATGAAAACATAGGATTTTTATTTTTGTTAAATTAGGATAGTCCGCGACCCCACAAAAAGTGCGTCGCGACCTCACCTGGGGTCGCGCCCCATAGGTTGGTAACACTGTCATACAGGGTCATTAAAAGTCAATCTGTGTACACACCCATTAGCATCTGATGCCCCCTAATACCCAAAGATTATTGTCACCACGTTTGGTTGAGATTGAAGTTAATGCGAGCCATTAACAGCAAGAAGTGCAGTTTTAAAATGTTGACAACAAATTGGGTCAAAGGTCACATAGGCCAATGATAGGGGTCAGGTCAATCTGTGTACATCCCATGAGCACCTCAAGTCCCCTTGCCCATAAAATGATTGTCAACAAGTTTGGTTGAAATTGAAGTGTTCCTTTTCATATGAGAGCACTGAACAGGCCGGAGCTATCAAAAGGGAACATACACACACACCATACGGACGCACACACATTGCCTGATGACAATATAATATCCCCTTCTGGCTATTCTAGTCAGGGGGGTACAAATGGGTGCCCCCACTCTGAAAACTCACCTTTGCGGCTGTAAGTGGTTCTGTCAATACACTGTATAGCAATCCAACTGTAATCTCTTCATGTTGCTGTGAACCTTTGCAAACCTGGAAGTTTGGAATATGAAGAGATTTAAACATATTTTAATTAAGATTAATCACTCTAAGTATAAGAACTTATGTCATAAAACAAAACCAGTATCCATTCAATCCACTCTGAATTACTGAAAATGTATTGTGTAGTACTAGTAGATTTATTTTCTTAAGATTCAAAACAAATATAAAGTAAAGATTTCAACCAAAACAAAATATCTTCCTATCTTATATATGTCTCCAAATTACACATAATGGAACAAAGTAAAAGATCTATTTTTCAGTTTTAAAATCAGGGCTGGTTAAAGGGAGGCGGTTTAAAATATGACAGGATGACAATCATTTTTACATACCTTAGTAAAAACAAAAATAAGTATTTATGATTGCAAATTATGTGGTGTTTTAAGGGGGGTGTGCACCTTCGTATAGCCTCCGTTAAACTGCCGTAACTTTTCATTATTCATTTAATCTATATGAAAGTATACATTGTTTTGCAGGAAAGGGTTCAATGAATCCAACTATGATCATGAAATTGACCATTTTGGAGAAAATTATAAAAAAACATGTTTTTTGCCCCATTTTAGGTTTGGAAAAGGTAACTCAAAATAAATTGTGTCAAATTTTGTCATACTAGTTTTATAATATTCCTCATACAAATCCCTAGGAATCTTTTTTGTTGTTTTTGAAAACATTTATTATTTTTTGAATTAGAGACCAAAAAGTGCTAAAAAACGTGATTTTTGTAAATGTAAAAAATCACATTTTTTGGCACTTTTTGGTCTCTAATTCAAAAAATAATAAATATTTTCAACAACAAAAAAAGATTCCTAGGGAATTGTATGAGGAATATAATAAAACTAGTATGACAAAATTTGACAAAATATATTTTGAGTTATCTTTTCCAAACCTAAAATGGGGCAAAAACGTGTTTTTTTATAATTTTTTCCAAAATGGTCAATTTCATGATCATGGTTGGATTCATTGAACCCTTTCCTGCAAAAAAAATGTATACTTTCATATAGATTAAATGAATAATGAAGAAGTTACGGCAGTTTTACGGAGGCTGTACCTGAAGGTGCACAGCCCCCTTAAGGGCATTTTGATCAATGCTGAATTTTGTCAGTCTGGACAGTGCCATACTCCATTTGGCTTTCTCTGGACAGTGATGTAACTTAACAAGCGCAGCTTTTACACACGCGTATGTATCTTCCGCTTTTCAATCAGTGCCATACTCTATTTGGCTTCCTCTGGACAGTGATGTAACTTAACAAGCGCAGCTTTTACACACGCGTACGTATCTTCCGCTTTTCAATCAGTGCCATACTCTATTTGGCTTCCTCTGGACAGTGATGTAACTTAACAAGCGCAGCTTTTACACACGCGTACGTATCTTCCGCTTTTCAATCAGTGCCATACTCTATTTGGCTTCCTCTGGACAGAGACGTAACTTAACAAGCGCAGCTTTTACACACGCGTATGTATCTTCCGCTTTTCAACGCTCGTGTGTATACGTCAGCGCCGCGAATAGGCGCTCTCATTATGTGCTGCAATTAGTAGAATACGCAGTTACGCCACTGTCTCATGATGGATAAATAGACTATAGTAACTCATTCTAGGCCCTCAGAGAGTGGAATAATCCACCACATTACTTACCGTAGCTACTAATGCATCATGAGCTTCTCTGTCTGATAAGCTATTGGTTACTTGTTTCAGCAATTCCCGACATCTTTCCATTTTCTGGGAGAAATGAAAATTACAGTTCATTATATTTTCAAATTGTAGTTTAGGATAATTCATTGGTAATTTATAGGAGGCCTGAAGAAAACTAATGGGCCTGCCTAACTTTTTTTTAATTATTATTATTATTATTATTATACAGACTTATATAGCGCTTTTCCAAAACAGACCAAAGCGCTGTGCATATTATTAAAAAAGCAACATGCAAAATTACAACAATGCAATAAGTAAAAAATAGAATTAACTATAGTCTATACACATTATAAAATATTAAAAATAAAAGGACCCATTTCCAAAAGGAAATAGGTATGTTTTCAACAGTTTTTTATACTATATAGTACTGCTATTCATCACTGGAACTCATTGCCAAGTGAGATCAAGAACACCATTTTGTTTGTTCAAACAATTAGTTCAAAGACACTCTGGCGAGTTGATTCAATTGATTCTTGAGCTGGTCTCACTTTGTACTCGTGCCCTGTTTTTTTAAATTTGTTTTGTTGTTTTTGGACCCCAATGGAAATAAGCATTTAAGTCAAAGCTTTTTTGGCTATCCTTGGTACTTTTGCTCATATTTTATTTCTATATGTTATTCAAATGTGCATGTATTAAGCCAAGTAAAAAAACACCTTGTTTCTTGAAAAATGGAGAATGCAGGCACATTTTTTTTTCTTCTTCAAAATTGCTATGGATGGCACAAGGATTTGATGCATTTGTATATATATAGACTTAGCACAGAATTTTTAATAGCGTCATAGGTAGTATTTATTCCACCTGTGCATAGACTAAAAAAAATATTTTCACGATTGAAAAAAGTGCAGATTGTGAAAATGACACGGATTTTTCAAAAATTTCTTGAAAAAGACAATATTTTTTCATTGAAAATAAATTAAATAAATGAATGAATAAAAAATAAACACTTTTCTTGATGCGGCAGCTAAAACGGATGCGCGGGAGGATAAGCCTTATCGCGGATAGGTAAAAATCAATTGATTATTGTTTTCTGATGCATTGTTGGTAGTTGGAGAAAAAATGGGGCAAATTTTGTCCTTTTCTCTCCCACAATGCATCAGTAAAGGATAATCAATTGATTTTTACCTATTCGCAATAAACCTTATGAGAAAATACTATATTTTTTATTTGGCCTTACAACATATTTGTATTGTAGATGTTTTTAGGCCTGCTCTGTACATATGATGTTACCCAATAAAATAAAATCAGTTCCAAAATGGCAAGACTAGAAATCTAGGCGGTTTCAATATCTCCGAACGCAAAAGTAATCCAAGGCCAGAAGCTGAATTAATTTGCTGTTCTAAGGAGGTTTGCCAATTTGGACCTGAATGAACTACAGAATAGACAAGGACCATGGCATATCACTAAACTATAACTGCTTGCTTTGCTTTAGAACTTGAGTCTTTATTTTTAGTGTAAAAATAAAATGCTTATCCGACCAGAGGCCATATAATTTTAAGTAAGGCTGATTATTTACATCAACAGCAAATGAATAAATAACAATTATTTTTTATATTAAAGCTGAGTGTAGTGAAGACTAGTGTACTGTACGAGTGTGAACCAGCAACTGGTTATTTGCTTTTTGGGTTATCTTTAATATTCTTGGTGGACTAGTGGTGCATATATTGTAATCCTGCGAAACTGCGATGCTTCAATCAATCAAACATTATTTGTTTAATAAATAATTATATTGCCTTGTCAAGCCCTTGTTCAAACAAGTCAAGTTGAACAAGCAGCAATCATGAGAGTAAGCAACAACCCCACTCTACACACTTTCCAGTGCAAATTCTTTATTTAGTTCTTGGACTTATCGAAAATTAACGAGCAGTTGGTGCACCGTGCAGAACCAATGGAGCATCATCTACACGTTATATTGACATTCTATGATAGCGATCCACGATTAGCAAGTTATCATAACCGCGACGAATATCGACGAAATTACTGCCAAAATTGATGTGCGTTAATACGTTTACCTCCTCAAGATCATCTTTGACATCGAGAACAGTCGTGACAAACAGCTTAGATCCTTTATTTTCGCCCATTTTCGCTGCAATCTGAGATATTACGGACGGTCGATCTTCACCCTACCGTGTTTTTTTGCCATATTGTTTTTCCAGCAAATTTGCTGCCCTCTTGTGATGAACATGGGAAAGTTTTAAAACGGACGCGGAAAAAATATAGGAAAATACAGGGTGTCCCATTTAAAAAAAAAACATAGACTATATCGATACGTGTGGTCCTAGGCGCGGCGGAGGAATGTCTTATGTATTAAAGGTATGTTCTGATCACATTTTTTTTGGCTATGATAATTTTTTCACATCAAGATATTTTGATATCAGAAGAATCCACATATATTTCACATTATCATGTAAAATCTTTAGGGCCAACAATGGTCCATTTAGAAATGTTAGGCTAAAATGTGGTGAATAACTGCCAAAGGTGGATAACCACCTGCCAGTTTGTGCACTACTCAATGGGCAAATTTCTTGTGACCTTGCGCTTCTAAAAACCATTGGAGTAATGCAACTATCAAAATTAGGAATGTGACAATTTTAAGGATGACCTTTCATGTAAAATAGAAAACATCAAGTTGAAAATCAGGCCAGCAATCAGAACATCTACCTTTTGTAATATAAATATCATTATGAATGACTCTAAAGCAGGCATTCTCAAATGGCGCATCAAAGCATCCTAAGTGGCGCGAGAGTGGTTAAAAATTTGTTTAAAAAAAATAAATATATATAGCCAGACTTTATAGGCCCATGACGGTCAGATGTATAAAGACAGCAATTGTTCGCGCGCGAAGCGCGCATGTGCCCTCAAAAGGGTAATATTAGTTATTATGTTGCCTATACTCTGTTCGGCCATCTCGAGACAGTGACGTAACTGAACAGGCGTAGCTTTTACGCACGCGTGTGTATCTTCCGCCTTTCAACGCTCGTGTTTGTACGCCAGCGCCGCGAGTATGCGCACGCGTTATGTGATGCAATTAGTAGAATACGCGGTTACGTCACTGTCTCGAGATACATATGTTAACATATTTTACGAAGGGAATTTTGCCATTGTAAATTCTAAAAAAATATGACCAAGTGGAGCTTCAACAAATTGGTGACTAAAATGTGGCGCATCAGTAAATCTAGTTGAGAAAGCCTGCTCTAAAGGAAGGGTAAGGTCATTGCTTTGTCTCAGTGGCGTACCCAGCTTTTGGAAACAGGGGGGGGGGGGGGGGGCGACCATAGTTGTACCGACGAAAGGCATGATTTACCAATAAGTTTTTTTACAGACTCCCCCCCAAAAAATCGTAAAACATGCAGCAGCCGAAATCTTGATAAGTGGGGGGGGGGGGGGGGGGGGCGGTGGTAGCGATAGGTTGTCCACAAAACCGGCCAAAAAAAAATGCATGGTCAAATACGCAAATCTACCGACGGAGGCTCAAATTTACCGACAGGCTTATTCTAAGGGGGGGGGGGGTCCCTGCCCCCCCCCCCCCCCCTCTGGGTACGCCTCTGCTTTGTCTATCTCTAGTTTCTCAATTTCTGATCCCAAAAATCGTGCTTAGAGGGCTATCATTTTCTTCGGGGAGGGGGGGGGGGAGGGCGTCACAAACATCCTGAGAGGGGGGGGTCATAGGTTTTATACACAGAAAATAGGGGGTCATGAAATTAATACCATCATATGAGGGGGAGTCAAAGCAAAATTGTAGTTAAAATGCAGGCTTACATTTTACTTAACATACTGACATTTTTGGCTCACTTCGCGTGCATTTCTTCTAAATGTTTCAACATTGTAAAACAAAAATCGCCTCAGCCACCTTCATTGTTTTAGCTTTTATATTAAAGGCACATAAAGTGGTGTTGAAAATTTTAAATGTTTAAAAATTTACTTCAGAATTCAAGATGAACATTAAAAATAGGGACAGCGGTCCCAAATAGGTCGTCCGTTTATAGGGTAGATTAAAAACAAGGTGGATCTCAAACCACAGGCATCTAGAAAGAAAGAGGTTAGACCACTAGCGGATCCAGGATATAAAAAATAAAATAAACATCCTGGAGTTTGGTTGCAATTGTACTTCACCTGTTTAAATGTAATTAATTTTACATATGCAGCTAATTTTACATCTTGACCTCATATGACCTTTGACCTTGGTATGTGACCTTTGACCTAATTAACATATGAATGTTTCCATGTTGCATCCGTGACCCAAGTTTGGTTGCAATTGGTCATTGTATGGAAAAATGAACAAGAGACAAAAAAAAAATGAACAAGAGACAAAAAAAAAGTGTACTAATTTTTACATCTTGACCTCAGATGACCTTTGACCTTTCTATGCGACCTTTGACCTCATTAACATATGCGGGTGTCCATGTTGTATCTATGACTGAAGTTTGGTTGCAATTGGTCATTGTATGGAAAAGAAATGGAAAAATGTAATCAATTTTACATATGCAGCCATTTCTACATTTACATCTTGACCTCAGATGACCTTTGACCTTGGTATGTGACCTTTGACCTCATTAACATATGAAGGTTTCCATGTTGTATCTATGACCAAAGTTAGGTCACAATTGGTCATTGTATGGAAAAGAAATGGACAAATGTAATCAATTCTACATATGCAGCTTGACCTCGGATGACCTTTGACCTTGGTATGTGACCTTTGACCTCATTAACATATGAAGGTTCCCATGTTGCATCTATGACCGAAGTTTGATTGCAATTGGACATTGTATGGAAAAGAAATGGAAAAATGTAATCAATTTTACATATGCAGCCATTTCTACATTTACATCTTGACCTCAGATGACCTTTGACCTTGGTATGTGACCTTTGACCTCATTAACATATGAAGGTTTCCATGTTGTATCTATGACCAAAGTTTGGTTACAATTGGTCATTGTATGGAAAAGAAATGAACAAATGTAATCAATTTTACATATGCAGCCACTTTTACATATACATCTTGACCTCGGATGACCTTTGACCTTGGTATGTGACCTTTGACCTCATTAACATATGAAGGTTCCCATGTTGCATCTATGACCGAAGTTTGATTGCAATTGGACATTGTATGGAAAAGAAATGGACAAAACAAAAAGTGTATACCAAATTGTAACAAAAAGTGTATACCAAAAAGTGTATACCAAATTGTTGACACACACACAGACTACACACACAGACTACACACGAAGGATGCTGCCATAAGGTCTCTTCCTACGGACGACCTAAAAATGGCCATTACTGTTGTTTCTACTAGCAAAAACATAGCAAAACTTGATTAAAACAATATCATCGCTATTTATTGAAAAACGCCCTCTATGCAAATATGGTTCACGTTATGTATCACGCGTACTGCAGGGGGATACTGTCGGACGTAAAATGCTCGTCCTGCGGGACGAGCATTTTTTGAATCAACGTTTTCTTGTACATAGAGGGCTGATTTTTCTTAATACTTATAGGAGTAAGTTCATACATGTAATACAATTATAAAAATATACTAATCCCAGTTTTTATCATAATTGAGGGCGTATCCTCCAACACATCTCTTAGTGCCCCTTTAACTGTTTCCCAATAACCCTAATAATCAGTGTCATATGGAAATAATTCCAACCATATGTTTGTGTTACTGCGAACACAGTGGCGGATACAGTATGGGGGCGGAGGATGTGTGGGCCACCTCTTCAATTGTGTATGCTTATTGTATTTGTAGGGGTGGGGGCAGGGCGTGGGGTGTGTGTGTAAAAAGAGAAGGGGGGGGGGAACCGTACAATTTTACAATGTACTTTTTTGTGTACCACTGTACCTATTTTTTGAAATATCATGTTTACTTAAAATTCCCAAAACAGTCGCATTTCCCAAAATGATGTTTTCAGAAAAAGTAGCACTTTTCAAGATCCTATACAAGAAGGTTACAACAATGTCTCCAGTGCTTTCTTTAACTTCATGCATGCCTACATGTAGCTAATAGTAGGCATAGCACACATACAATTCAAATAATTGAGACATGTACAAGATTGGTGTCAAATGAAAGATTGCAATGAAAGATTTATTTTCCAAGAAGAATTATGACAATCGAATCAATGCGTTCTTGTGTTACGGTGTTTTGAAATACTCCGAAAATGACCGAAAACCTGCCAAAAACAGTAGCAATGCCCAAAAATAGATTTTTTTTTCAGGATTTAGAGAGCTCAATTTGTTAATAATGTACATTCAAAACACCATTTTACACATATTTCTTAACAATTGAGTATCTATATACCATGTTAAATTTTAAAAAATTGTAAAATTATATTGCATTAAGCTAAAATAACCTAGTGAAATTGGTCATTTAGAACAGTTTCACTGACCGCTATCAAAAAAGTCCAGCTAATTAATATGCGTAAATATTATAAATCCAGATGTGGATGGTGTATTGCAATCAAACTTGGTATACTGGCTAACTGTATGATACCCAATCTGTTAAACTATAATTTGGTTTCATAAGCTCATTAAATATGCAAATTAGCTAATTATCTTTTCAAGTCATTAATATGCAAATGAGCAATGTCCGACAATTTTTTTCCCATCATAAGAGTGATCGGTAATAGATATATAACATGTATACCCAATTTGATTGACAAATATTGCTGCATTTAGAAATAACAAGCTTTTCCATTTCTTTAAATACCCATATTTAAATTCTCAGTCTTTTCCTCACATTGTCCACTCAAAGGATGCCAAATCTGATCATATCACTAAATGAACTGAAGTGTTTAGTACAATATGTCAGGTTAGGTTAAATTCAATCGGCCGAATATATACAAGTTTAGAGCAAATTTCAAAAATTGGTAAAAACTGTCCTAACTAAAAAAACAGATGATAAATATTTATACCTGAATCAAGGTTATATAGTGTAAGGTCATGCCTACCATATAATGGCAAGCTCACTGCCCTATAGGGAGTGGACAATGTGAGGATAATCAATTTTATATAGGGGTGTTTTTCAAAGTGGAGCTGCATACGTTATATGATGAGCTTTTTTGCATAAGGGCTTACAGACCAATCCTACATGTTACTCATTTTACATTATTTATTAATCAAACTATTGTATTGCTGTATTCATGACTTGGAGTAGTGCATCCATGCACACCAATTGAGGCACTATAAACAATACAAGTCACATTCCACATAATGCAAAATGAGTAACAGGTAGAAGTGGATGTAGGCCTTTTTGCAACACAGCTCTTCATTGTTGTTGTTCACTGGTGTAACGCTCTCAGTGGCAGACTCTGTGTGTGTGCAATGTGCTATGCCTACAGTGTCAACCATTCACGTCAATAACTTCCCTGCATCATTGAACGGTACCACTGTTCGGAAATGTTACCGTTTTCGGAAAAGTAAATGTGGTATTGAAAAGAGGAAACTCTGTGTGGGTAGCCAAGCGTTCTCCCTTTTCATAAGTGTTTCAATCTCTTGAAATGCCTAATGTGTGTGGAGCTATGCAAATGAACTCTAAGTGCCACTTTTTCTGAAAACATAATTTTGGGGAAATGTGACTTTTTTAGGAAAAGCAATAATGATATTAAAAGGGGGAAACTTTCCATGGGTAGCCAAGTGTGTGTCCTTTTCATAAGTGTTTCAATCTTCTTGAAATACCTTATTGTGTGTGGAGTTATGCAAATTAACTCTTAAAGTGCCACTTTTACTGAAAACATCATTTTGGGGAAATGTGACTTTTTTGGAAAAGCAATAATGTTATTAAAAGGGGGAAACTTTCTATGGGTAGCCAAGCGTTTTTCCTTTACATAGGTATTTCAATCTTCTTGAAATGCCTTATTGTGTGTGGAGTTATTAAAATTAACTCTTAAAGTGCCACTTTGACTGAAAACATCATTTTGGGGAAATGTGACTTTTTTGGAAAAGCAATAATGATATTAAAAGGGGGAAACTTTCTATGGGTAGCCAAGCGTTTTTCCTTTTCATAAGTATTTCAATCTCTCAAATGTATAATTGTGTGTAGAGTTATGCAAACTAAGGTGATTTTAGGGGGGGGGGTTACCTTTTTTAAGTCGGTAATCCCCCCCCCCCCACACCCCCATGAACCACCCTATTAACGCCACTGCCCCACATCCCCTGAATTGAACCCTTAAAATTAAGGAAGAAACGTTGCAAGACACTCAGGCCCGTAAGTAACCAGGTTTTTTTTAGGGGGGGGGGGGGGGGGGGGGGCACTTTCCACTTTCTAAAATGTGGAACATTTTTAGCAGGGGGGGGCCAAATTTGGCTAAAGTGGACCATTTTTCCAAAATGTCGACCTTTTTTCAACAAAAAAGTGTGTAAAACCCTTTTTTAATTCAAGGCATCTTTTTTGCAATTTTGGATGGTAGGGGGGGGGGGGGCTAAATGCACAATAATATCACATTCACAATTCATGTTCAAGTAGTTTTTACGCTTTTCGCATGTTTAATAGATGTTCCATTTTATAAGAAATTTGACCACTAAACAAACTCATAAAATATCTTATTGTAATAACCACACTCAGGAGAAACACAGCTTGCTTTCCACTCTAATAGTTGTAGTGCTTAAAGGCATATTATGTGATCTTTTCCATAGAGCGCCCTCTATTCATTTTTTTTTTTAGAAAGTAGATTTTCTTGCAGATTTACATTTCTGATCATAAATCATACATACATTCCAAGTTACAGAGCGATACGATTCCTAATTACCTCAAAATCATGGTTTTAGAGTGAATTTAGAGTGAAAATAATAAACTGTCGGATTATCCGACAGTTTATTTTCACTCTAAAATCCTGATTTTGAAGTAATTAAGAATCGTATCGCTCTGTAACTTGGAATGTATGTATGATTTATGATCAGAAATGTAAATCTGCAAGAAAATCTACTTTCAATATTTTTTTCGATGTTGAGGGCGTTCCCTGGAAAGATCACATAATATACCTTTAACACTAACAAATTTATTTCTGAAATGTTGTACAAATCTGTATATCTTTGATAAAAGTAAATTGATACTTGTGTGACAAGCAAACCTTGATTGTGGAGAATTGGAGATGGACATTGTTATAAAAGTAAATATGGTCCCGACTAGTCCTGCAATAGGGTTGAAAATACTGTTTTGAGCAAATTCTGCCTAAAGTAGCCCTTTTGGTACATTTTAATATAGGCCAACATTTTCTCAAATGGCTATTTTGTGAGACTGGGGGCCAATCGCCCTCCGCCCCTGTGTATGTTGAGCCCTGCCATGCAATTTAGTAATTCTAAGAATATTCTGAAAATGTCCCAACATTGTCAGGAAAATTTATACCAGATGACAGGAAAATTTATACCAGATGACTGAGTGAGCATTTTTATTATACAGTATACATACAAGTAATTTACTGGGTAATTATAATGCTCATAACTCTAAAAATAGAGTTCCAATTTATAAATATCAATTACAACATACTATATTTATTTCTCCTCTTCAATTTGAGATATTGTTCAAAAAGATTGGTTAACATCGAAAAGAATAGACAAAAGTGCAACTTTGATTTTCACATTTTGGTTTCAAACACATATTTTAGTGCGACAGGTATGTGTATGGGCTGAATTTATCAATTGAAGCATTATTCCCTAATTCTCTACTTAATATCGACTGGTGAGTTGTTGCTACCATACCAATTAATCAATTATCTGCCTATTAATACCGAGGCGGCTTCGTGTAGAAAGAACCAAATGCTAAAATGAAAAACAGGCTTTGTTTTGCTTCAGAGAACTTTTTTAAAACTTTTTTTCTAAAAAGAAAAAAGAAAAAAGAAGAAAAAAATAGGCCTCAACGCATAGACCTATGTGCCGTAGCTCATTTCACATACCAATGCGGGCGGGCTTCTGAGACAGACTATCTTCTTTGTTTGGCTTTATCTTCTCAATTTCACAATAACACAAGCAGTCATGGGAATTCAAGAACACAAGCAGTCATGGGAATAACACAAGCAGTCATGGGAATTCAAGAATGTGGTTAACAACATTTTTGGCCAAATTCAGTTTTTAGTTATTTATGAAATTATAGGCAAATCCACAAATTTTAAGCAATTTTACCAGTCTTGAAATTGGAATAAATTAAACACAAAATGTTTTTCCTGCAAAATGACCCAAAAGTTAATTTACAAAGTTCTTGCATTCCCATGACGACGGGCCGGGTCTCCATATCATGCATACTTTGTAGATTGTCATTAAATTTTGAAAAATGAATTTTTATGTACCAAAACCATTTGAAACATTCAAACATTAAAATGGTTCATTATACAGTAATACACTATAATTTTGTGGATACTTTATTTTGCGAATCTGGAAATTTTACTGTTACTTTCAATGCAAAATTGTCAGTTTCTCAGGTATTAAATTTCATGAATCTACATACCGCACGAAATTAAAACTCTCGCGAAATTAAGTGGTTTTACAGTACGGTACATCATCTTTATCTGAAATTTTCTTTTTACAGGAACTCTGAACTTAATTTAGTCCAGAAGATTGTGTATTTATTTATTGTGGCTTGTTATTTTTTCATACACAATTTAAATTAAGAAACATACAAATGAAGGTAAAGTTTTTGGCTTACAATTATGGTCCTTGAATTTATATTCAACAAAACTAACACAAGTATATATACTCTTAGGCCAAAAAAACCACCAAATTGTTGTATTGGCGTAACCCGCCCGACCATAATTTACCCCCCGACACTGATTTTGTTTGCAGAAGAAAAATGTTTAAAAAAACAAATAAACAACAACAAAAAAAATTAAAAGAAGATCTTTGGTGCTCCTCATCAAAAAGGAATACAGTACAAAGCAAATCTGTCGATCACAAAAGGCCTCTACCACAGGCTATAGTATTATATGCAATTCAAAATATCTATACAGGAAGCTGGGGGGAAAAAACAAGACAAATCCGCCCACCCACCCTACCATAAATTTCAATGACATGTTACAAAAATACAAAAAATTGTGTGGGCTTATTTATTTTCATTAAAAATCACACTCAATGTTTTGAATAAATGAGACTATCAGACATTCTGCTTGATGTGCATGCTATAAGAAATGTTCATCTCTATCTCCAGAGGTATGTGTTGAGTTAGTTGCCATTATCGAGATGTTGATGTCACTTGGAGTCAACATATAAAGAGTACATTCTCCCTTAGTCAAGACGACTTTTTCAACTGTCTTCTGACAAACGATGAGATACAAAATAATGTATCCAAGTCAATTGTGAATGCTGACCTGTTACTAACAATCAACCTTTTTGTAAAGAGTACATTCGCCTTGGTCAATATGAATTTGTCTAAGGTCACCTGACTGCAGATACTTAATGATGAATCCACAAACAATATTAAGGTCCTAGGAATAAATCCTTATTGTTAGGCAGTCACTATCATAACTCTCCGATCTCTTTGTTGGCATCTTCTTTTTCTGCTTCAGCTGCTGCGTCGGCTGCTTCCTGCGCCTTCTTAGCTGCTAGCAGTCTTGCTCTCCTTGCTATGACTACGCTGACTGGATGGATTGGGTAAAAGCCAGATAAACCTGTGAATGACATAAACAAAATCAATTGGTTAAGTACTATGTACTAAAATGAGTAGGAAAGACAAACTTACTGAGAAATGATAAATTTGAGTGTTGACGACTAGAAAGACAGAACTCACTTTTTGGTCTTCTTGTGATATTGGTACCAAAATCTCATTGTCTTCCAAAGATTCTTAGTACCAAAAAGACTTTCCCAATACTCAAAAATAGCCCCATTTGATGAGTTAAAAGCACAGTTCATTTGATACACATCTCAATATATTAACACTCATTTTCTCATTTTTTTAGTTAAAGGGGACACAATGTCATGTTGATTTGTTTTAATTTTAATTAATTTACTTCAAGCTGAACATTTAAAATTGCCATTATTGTTGTTTCTACTAAAAAAAACCCCAGCAAAACTTGATTAAAACAATATTTTTAATATGTTGGAATACCACCCTTAACCATGTAAAATGCTGGTTGCGGCTCTACCAGCATTTTTGAATCAACGTTTTGTTGTACAAAGAGGGCTGATTTTTCTTAATCCTTATACAATGTAGGTGTAAGCTCATACATGTAATACATGTAAAAATATACAAATCCCAATTTTTATCATATATTTTTGTAATTGAGGGCGCTGCCTCCACCACATCTCTTAATGCCCCTTTAAGTCTCTCTAATTCAAGAGGGTGTTTTTTCTCCAAAAGAGGTTAACTCCGATGGCAGTGTTATGTATGTTCCCGGGACCATTTTGGAGCAGCAATTCAATAGAGTCTTTTCCTTGAAGCAAAAAATGTGAAGGAAGCAGCCATTGGATTTGACAACTCTTCAACTATTGAATAAGAAAGATCTGAATCAAAGTTGAAAATGTTCAAGAAATCAAAGATTTTGTTAAATTTACTAAAAATTAAGTGACTTTGTCTATCTAGAGTTCAAGCAAAGTTAACTGCAGACATAATAGAACTTTATCAAAAACATACTAACCTAATAGCATAGAAACGGGTTTGGATGGTTGAGCCCCTCGTGCTATCCAAAACTGGAGTCTCTCATAGTTGATTGCCACAAGTTTTTCGTTGTGATCATTGGGCATTGGATCATATGTTCCTAACTGTTCAAACTTCTTTGGTGAATTACGTGCAAGTGAGCTATGTATGGCAACAATGTGGAAAAATGGACGGTTGGTGCAACCATAGCGAGCAAGACGGATCATCACCCCCATTGTAACTCTGAGGAAACTGAAATGAAAACAAACACATGGACGGTTAGTGCAACCATAGCGAGCAAGACGGATCATCACCCCCATTGTAACTCTGAGGAAACTGAAATGAAAACAAACACATGGAGCATTAAAATTGGGCAATCCTGGGATTTTGGGCTCTAAATAAATTCAGCTGTTGGAACAAATGATGACATAGTCCGGACGGCACGCTTTATACAGGGTGGGACTTCAGAAATCAAAAAATCAACAAAAGGGTGGGGGTCAGAATATTTCTGATATAAAGGGTGTAGTTGTATAAAGCGTGGAGATAAAATAAAAAGGGTGGCGGTTTCTCAGCGATCATCAAAATAATCAAAATACCGACCTTGTTGACTCGCTAGCACTAGTTATATCATAAATATGTATCCGAAGATATATTCGATTCAAAATTAAAAAGTCGCCATCTTTAAATTGGTTTGTTGTTATATAGCGCCATCTATTGTTGATATCGTGACATTTTTTCAAAATGGAAACTCGCCGGGAGCTACGAAAGTGTCATAATTTAGGGAGCATAAGAGTACCAAAAATGCACTGATTTGATTAAATAAATCCATTCAAATGAATCTCCTCTATAGATTTACATTAAATAATCGTGATTTAGCCGACAAGGTGGTTTTTAAGTAAGTTTATTATTATTATTTTCAATTATTTTTTTTATGAATAATTTCGGGCATCCCGGGACCCGTCCGAAAAACAAAACGGGTCCCGAGATGTTTCTGTCACTTTGTCCTTTCTTCCAATGAGTGCCTTTTCAAATTTGAATGCACAAAATGATCAAAATGTCCCCTTTTCGGTATAAAGGGTGGGGGGTTGAACATTCCCAAATAAAAAGGTGGCTCTGTAAAAAGGGTGGGGCAAAAATAAAAATACTGCAAGTCACGACTTGCGAATCCCCCTGGCTGGGAGATCAACTAAATGAGGTCAACGGTCATATATGGGTCATGTTCCCCCGGTGTTCATGTTTCTTTTCTCTAAGTTTGAGGTCAATCGGTCAACTTTAACGATTTGACCTCTGGATGACCTTTGACCTCAGATGACCTGTAATTATTTTTTTACATGTTCCCACGGTGTTCATTGCACAAATTAACCCCTTGTTGACCTTTGACCTTGGTTGACCTCTAATGACCGTTGACCTCGGATGACCTCTAATTTATTTTAGACATGTTCCCCCGGTGTTCATGTTTCTTGTCTCCAAGTTTGACGTCGATCGGGCAACTTTTACGATTTGACCTCTGGATGACCTTTGACCTCAGATGACCTCTAATTTATTTTAGACATGTTCACCCGGTGTTCATGTTTCTTGTCTCCAAGTTTGACGTCAATCGGGCAACTTTTACGATTTGACCTCTGGATGACCTTTGACCTCAGATGACCTCTAATTTATTTTAGACATATTCACCCGGTGTTCATGTTTCTTGTCTCCAAGTTTGACGTCAATCGGGCAACTTTTACCACTTTGACCTCTGGATGACCTTTGACCTCAGATGACCTTGGATGACCTCTAATTTATTTTAGACATGTTCACCCAGTGTTCATGTTTCTTGTCTCCAAGTTTGACGTCGATCGGGCAACTTTTACGATTTGACCTCTGGATGACCTTTGACCTCAGATGACCTCTAATTTATTTTAGACATGTTCACCCGGTGTTTATGTTTTTTGTCTCCAAGTTTGACGTCAATCGGGCAACTTTTACGATTTGACCTCTGGATGACCTTTGACCTCAGATGACCTCTAATTTATTTTAGACATGTTCACCCGGTGTTCATGTTTCTTGTCTCCAAGTTTGACGTCAATCGGGTAACTTTTAAGATTTGACCTCTGGATGACCTTTGACCTCAGATGACCTTGGATGACCTCTAATTTATATTAAACATGTTCACCCGGTGTTCATGTTTCTTTTCTCCAAGTTTGAAGTCAATCGGGCAACTTTTACGATTTGACCTCTAAATGACCTTTGACCTCAGATGACCTTTGCAAATTAGACCCCCAAACAAGCAGCTACAGTGTTTGACCATGGCCTACCTATCACTGAAGGTTTGAAGTCAATCCGTCCATCCTTTCAACAGATACAGCATTCGGGCAACTTTTACGATTTGACCTCTAGATGACCTTTGACCTCAGATGACCTTTGCAAATTAGACCCCCAAACAAGCAGCTACAGTGTTTGACCATGGCCTACCTATCAGTGAAGGTTTGAAGTCAATCCGTCCATCCTTTCAAAAGATACAGCATTTGGAAAAAAAGGCTAACCAAAAGGCACACACACCCCTACACACATACACTGTCGGAATTCCGACAGTTTATTTTCACTCTAAAACCATGATTTTGAAGTAATTAAGAATCGTATCGCCCTGTAACTTGGAATGTATGCATGATTTATGATCAGAAATGTAAATCTGCAAGAAAATCTGCTTTCAATTTTTTTTTCGATGTTGAGGGCGTTCCCTGGAAAGATCACATAATATACCTTTAAAATGTATAGTTAAATAAAGTCTAAACAAGCAATCTCATCAGTCACCACAAATTAAATGATTTTCCAAGTTTTGGTTGTAATATTTACCTCAAATAGACACAAGTTTGAAGTTGTTATATAAAAAGTGACACTGAAAGAAAGAGCATTACTTCATCTTCAAAATGCACTTTACATTTTTGAAATACACCAAAGTGCTTTGAGTTATAAAGAATTCTGTTGGTCAAATCAAATTTTGTTGAAATTGTTGAACGATAATTCTTATTTTGATATCATCAGAATTTGCATTGTTATAAAGAATTGCCAATGTTAGCATTTTATTTATTAGCATGTTTTATAATTTTCTTTTTAAAACTAGATCAATTAATGTTTCTTTTTATGTCTCTTATTAGGCTCATGAAAGTCAATTGCAAGTTTCCCGATTTTTTCAAAATTGATGAGGCGACTTTTTCATTATTTATTATTCATTATTTGATCAGATTCTATATTGACATGTAAATGCATGTTTGATCAACCCATATTGATACGGTGCTCATTTAAATAATATAAAAATATGTTTTTAAGGTGCATATCTGCATATGCACATGGGTGTATGATTTACAATAAAGTTCTCTAGTTAAAGGTAGATGACCCGATCATATTCCGATTTTCAACTTGAAGTTTTCTATTCTACATGAAAGGTCATCCTTAAAAAAGTCGTGTTCCAAAGTTTGAGTTGCATAGCTCTAATGGTTCTTATTTTAGACGCACAAGATGGCGTGAACTGTACCCATTGAGTTGTACACAAACTATATCGGTGGTATACCACCATTCGCGGTAATTCGACGTTATTTCAACGATTTCTCCGTAATTATACCGATCTAGGCCGTCAAATTTCAGTATGATGATGAGAAAAATACGAGCTTTCATATGATATGAAAATCTCCGTATGTTTGAAATAATTCTGTGTTACGAAAATGTGATCGGGTCATCTACCTTTAAATGATCCAACTCAAAATTATCAGAACAAACACATTTTTACACAAGTTCTCTCTTTATTTAATATATTTGCACATTGCACATCACACTCAGATGAACTTTTAACCAGGTAGGTTTACGATTCAAAAAGTCTTGCTTATGAGCCTAGTTCTCAAAATTTATATTTTAATAAGAAAGTGAAAAATGTGTTCAAATTGATAAAACTGGCAACAATTGTGTTTAAAAATATATAATGATTTTTTGGGGAAATCTTTAAATTTTGACGCGGTTGAAAAAAAGTGATGCGGCGGGTAACTTGAAACTCGATATCGACTTTCATGCGCCTTATCTATTAATTTATATGAGTAACACTCAATTTATTTATAAAACATCGGTGCTTTAATAGTTAATTAATTTGCATAATTGTTCATTTTGTTGATATCAATTTCATTTTGGCGCTTAATTTTAGGACAAATATAAATATAATGGAAACATCATCATTTTTTAAACAAAATAATTAATAACACATTCAAAAGTATGAAACTGGAGCATACACATTTACTTACATTAACCCAAGGCAAGCATCCACTCTTACATGTACAATGTATAAATGTGTGGGGGTGTGGTAGTGGGTATGGCTGTTTGAGGGTATGTGTATGTTCATCTCGTGAGCAGATCTTTTTATTGTTAAATTTATGAAAGTGTGTGGGAGAGGTCTGGTGTGGGGTGTGTGGGGTGGGGTACGTGTGGGTAAGGCTGTTTGAGGGTATGTGTATGTTCATCTCGTGAGAGTGTTATTGGTATCACATGTTTCATATAAATGTGTCAAGTATTTTATATTTATATTTTAATGTATCTCTTTGAATGTATTTAAATGTTTTTATAATATTGTAAGTGCAATGCAATTTGGCTTTTAAGCCACGATTTTGCCCGGGGGGGGGGGGGGGGGGGGGGGGGCCAGTCAAACATAATGTTGTACACATGCGTGACCAAAAAAACGCGTAAAAAGGGGTGTTTTTTTCAGTGTTGGACGCGTGACGCGTTAAGGGTATCAAAAACGCTGATTTTCAAGAAAAAGGGTGGCTTAAAATCCCGGCTTGAAATACAGGTCGAACGTGTTTAGGGTAACTTATTTTGTTCCCCTTTAAATAGACAAAACTTGTTTAGGGGTCATATTCTGGCAAAAACTTGTTTAGGGGTCAAAATTTGCAAGAAGCGCGCTAAAAACTTGTTTAGGGGGTAATTTTGCTTGCAGGTAAAAAGGGGGTGTCTGGAAAAAATTTGGTCACGCATGTGTACACCATTATGTTTGACTGCCCCCCCCCCCCCCCCCCCCCCAGGCGATTTTGTATTTTCAATAAACCAATCAAAAAAACAAAAAACAAATCAATTAACCAATACCGTCGAATGGGGATACTTTGACCCTAATAGTATGTTTTTACCAGTTCCGGGACATTTTGAAAAGTGAAAACCGATCCTGAGACATTTTTGAAAAAATCAGTTCTGAGACATTTTTGAAAAGTGATAATACTGATACTGATAAACCGATTCTGAGACATTTTTGTGGACATTTTGACATTTCTGAGACATTTTTAAAAAATGTTTTCAGAACAGATTTTGTTCTTAAAAAGTCAAAAAAGTTTCAGAACAGATTTTTCAAAAAGTTAGAATACATTTGCTAGTTAGCGACAGCCTGCAGGTATGGTTGAAGTTGAACCATCATTTTTTATAGAAAAGTACTTTGTTTCCATGTATTCCATTTTCAAAGAGTTACTTTTATTTTCAAAATTTGATGATCATGCCAGTCACCCACCTAGTATAGGGGCCTAGGTAAATTAATAATTGAACGAACACAACTAATCAGCGTATCGCGTATACATTAACATTGCTCGAATCTGAGACTAATATAACTAAAGTTTTATATGAATGCAAGATATTATAGTCATGACTATCTAACTGTGTGTTACGGCCGGCCTTCACACAATCTTTTACACAACTATCAACCAGACATTTGTACATGTCAACGTCTTCATCATTAGAGTTTTCTAGTTTGAAAATTTTAATTCTTTGTTTATGTCGTCGGATGTTTCACATAGAGCTTGAGTTTTAGCCGAAGTTTGTTACATAGAGCAAGTTTATACCGTTACTTCTGTCCAGAAGCAGGTTCCGTCCAGTGCCCTCCGCTTTTTTATTATTTAGTTATATTACTATTAGTCTCAGCTCGAATTGAAGCGCGCACAACCATTCGCGTGATAATTTCGGGCGCGATCATCTTTGTACCGCGTTCGCGTTGTTTGTTCAATTATTAATTTACCTATAGTGTATGAGTGTGTAGACTGTTGATGTTGTCGAATATCGAGACCTTCTTCTGCCAGTTCTGGTATTTTATTTTATGCCTAGGCTACATGCTACAGTAGTACTAGTAGGCCTCTAGGTTTATAGTATTTAGTATTAATATTTGAATTATTAAATTTAAAATCATTACATTTTGCAGTGTTGTAGGACTCGGGACTCGGACTCGGACTCGAGTCCGACTCGAGTCCTTTTTTTCAAAGACTCGGACTCGGACTCGGTCCCAGTACTCAAAGACTCGGACTCGGACTCGGACTCGGACCCCCCAGGACTCGAGGACTCGGCTTCGAGTCCTCAACGAGTCCGGCAAAATTGGAGTTTTTCAGGTGTTTTATGTTCATTAATTTACCTGAATTTTGTTTTGCTGAGGGAATAAATTCCGCAGTCCGCCGCTAGCAAAAAAATCCCCATGGAGCGCATTTTCAGCAGAGGGGGTTGATTATGCGGCCACATCGCGCCAGATTGTCCCCCAAAATGGTGCTAGATGCTGATGTTCCTGAAGCGCAATGAGCATCTTATTTAAATTCAACATATAACATTTTGATGATTGATGAGGTCAAAACTCAGGTGTTGTCAAGCAATGAAATATTCAATTGTCTTCCCTGTTTCATTTTCATAGCCTTATTTTACTGACATGCTTATTTCAATGTAAGTTCTATGTGTCCGAGGATTGACAAGACCAATCCGGGCAAGGAAGCATCTCCTACATGTGTGGCACCTAAGTAGTGATCAGTATCTGGCGTTGTGACACTTGCTGCCTCTCGTCTTGGGGACCTTACGTTTTCCTCCTAC